>CM055128.1:80495923-81187374 GCA_029206835.1 Rana muscosa
TCAGTCTCCTGTCTGTCTCTGGATGTACTGTCCTGGCTCCCCTGCTATGCTGTGTACTTCTGTGGGTTTGACAGTCTGACTGTTTTTTTTCTCAGACTCTGACTGTGTCTGCTGTCTGCCTTTGGAAGCGCTGCCTGAAACTCACCTGCTGATGCTTTAAAGTGAGTGGCAGATGGGTCTTAAAGAGACAGGGTTCCATGCTTTTTTGGTGAGAGGTAAGATGCTTTTCTCCATATATTTTTGTGCAAATATGAGCTTGCCACACCTGTTAGTGGCACAGAAGATTAGCAAAGGTAGGAGGGGGTGACGTGGGACATGGTTGTTAAAAGAGTGCCCAAGGAAAATATGCAAATTAAGTTGTTTTGCATTATTTTAGGAGCGGAAACTCTGAACTCAAACGCTCCAAAAACATAAGACCCGCCAACGATTGCAGGATGACGACACCTAACAGGTTGTCACATTCAATGAAGGGTTGTACCGCTCTTTTAAGCTGTAGGGCTTTCAAAATGCTCCCGCCCTGATACTGGAACAGGTGCTGGCTCTGCACTGATGCATGGAAAAGAAAGGAGCCCTGGACTGCTGCACTCTGTATAAACGATTTATTTCCAAAATTTCAAAATAAAATCCAAAATGAATCCATAAATTCAAAAAATCCAAAAACAGGCAAAACAGAAAACTGACAGTGTCCGTTTTCTGTTTTGCCTGTTTTTGGATTTTTTTAATTTATGGATTAATTTTGGATTTTATTTTGAAATTTTGGAAATAAATCGTTTATACAGAGTGCGGCAGTCCAGGGCTCCTTTCTTTTCCAGGTTGTCACATTCATTAAGCATGTGGTCAATACACTCTAAAGGAGTTGTTTCCACTTACCCTGTGAAGGGACGGGATCCAGGAAATTGGCACATGCGTTTATACCAGCATGATGGAAGATGCTTAGCCAAGCTCAGGGTGCATTTTGGGCCTGCATGCAGTCTGCAGTGGCAGAGGAATGAAATTGCACAGGTTGCCTCACAAGGATATGGTTGTGCAAAATTCGAAGACCTATTAAGGCGGCTACAAGCAACACCCATAATGGCAGAGCGTAAATCGCTCATTCATGAAGGATGGTCTTTTCCCATAATGGCAGAGCGTAAATTGCTTATTGATGAAGGATGACCGAGACCTCGTCAGAAGACCAATTTCAAGTAACGGGTTCTCTGAACTTTATCCAAATAGGATGGCTGATGTATGTTTATGTGCTGCACTTCCAGGGGTGGATGCTGCCCTCTAGTGTTTGGGACAGCAAGTGTCTTTGCCTTTTTATAACTCGGTTGTCTTCAGAGATCATATGGATGAGAGAGTGAACTTGTTCACACCAGATGCAGTCCAGTGCATTTTTATTCTGCATCAAGTTGGACAGTGTCTAACTTGGATTCCAATTACTTAGTTCACACCAGTACAGCACATTCTAGTGCAGTCCACAAAAGTAGAATGTTGCATTGTCTCTGTATGGAACACATCTGGAAAGTGGCAAAACGCATTGATAATGCATCAAAAACACTCATGCAGAAACGCATCTGGAACATAGTAATTGTGGCAATCTGGCCATCAGACTTGCACAGAATCTATGCAGTGACAGATTTTGCCTGCCAATCAGCAACAGAGTTAAATGCGCTATATAAACTTCAGAAATTGTATTACATTCAACACAGGAAACTACAAGATTTGGCATAGTTTCCAGAAGGAGTTGAATCTAGCAACTGACTTTTGGTTGATGCTTTTGGCAGACCTATTACAAGCGCTGGCACAGTCAGTTGCTGCTATAAGAGCATTATGGTTATGCCACTGGAGAAAAAGTCTGGACGGTGGCCACAGACTAGTAAGAGGAAGCCACTATCCTTCACTCAAGCCTACTGAACTTCAGAAGGTGCAGGAAGCCAAACCTTATAGGACAGGCTGAAGATTTAACAGATCACAGTGGAGGTGTCTCAAAGTTAATTTTGACATGAAATCAAGTCCAGAGCAAGCTGCTAAGATGGCTGAAAAGTCTTTTGAAGCTGCGTCCAACCAGTGTCTTCCGGTTGGGACCAGGGGGCCTGTGTGAAATTGATGGTTGCAGCCTCCTTCTGGAGGGTCCAGAGGACAGGTGGGAGTACAATGGATAATTCCAAAGTTGACCACTTAATTCATTTAATTTATGTTCAACAGATCTCAGAAGAGAAAAAATGTTTGCAAGATTTTCATACTGTTACAAGGCCATCATGCCAATGATGCCGGAAACATAGAATCATCTGTGGGCCTTTCTCCTTAGTTTTTCTAGTACTTAAGGCAAGAGCCTTCTGGCCTGTTTCAGTTTAAAGGAATCGAATGTGTTCCTATACACCAAGAGGTCTAAGATGGAGTCCATGCAGACAGTCGCCAGGACAGTTCAGCAGGAGAACCAGTTGGTATCAATCGACCGGCCGACTCATACTTCCATGTACCAATCAATGCCGAGAACCAGAGGCATGTGAGATTTGCGGTGGCGAGATGTCACTTCCAGTTCAGGTGTCTACCTTTTACAGAATGGGCACAGCCCCAGGAATCTTTTTGAGGATCTTGTTGGCAGTGGTGGTACCTTGGGCCAGGGGGCACATGAAGGTGTTTTCAAGTTGCCTTCTTTAACCTATGAGCTGAGCGGTCAATGGATCAGAAAGTCTTTGTGCCTATATAAATTCAACAAGAACTGGAATTCTGAACTGTGCTTCTTTCGGTGGCATGCCGCTCAGCCCAGGAGAGGTGCAAGGCCATTGAAATGCTTTTAAAACACAGACTCCCCAGGTATCTTTTAATGGAAGGAAGTCTTTTGTAGCATTGCAAGCCTTTCAGATTCTTCCAGGGGGCTGAGTAAGGTTGACAATAGGGATGAGCTTCGTGTTCGAGTCGAACATACGTTCGACTCGAACATCGGCTGTTCGATCGTTCGACGAAGATCGAACGATTTGGGCCGTTCGCGCCAAATTCGAGTGATGCGAACGGCCCACAATGCACTACGCCATCGCAGTGTCATCCAGGCGCTGTGATTGGCCAAGCATGCACTGTGACCCCGCATGCTTGGCCAATCACAGCGCCGGCAGCGAGGAGAGCAATGATTGGCCACAGGCAGGATGCCTGTGGCCAATTATTGCTGAGGGTGTTTAGTACACGCCCCACACTATAAAAGGCCGCCAGCACGGCGGCCTAGTGTAGTGTGTTCCGGAGCAGGGAAAGAGAAGCATGGGCAGGGACAGTGACATTTTTTTTTTCTTGCTTAACCTGGATTCCTTTAGTTTAGGGAAAGAGAAGGATAGGTAGGGAGAGTGTCAGTGTGTTTTACTGTGCGAATCCTTGTTTCTAGGGACAGGGAAGGACAGTGAGGGAAATTCTCCTTGTGCTATAGTGTGCTTTAAAAAAACATTTTTTCTAGGGACAGAAAACTATAGGTAGGGAGAGTGTCAGTGTGTTTTACTGTGCGAATCCTTGTTTCTAGGGACAGGGAAGGACAGTGAGGGAAATTCTCCTTGTGCTATAGTGTGCTTTAAAAAAACATTTTTTCTAGGGACAGAAAACTATAGGTAGGGAGAGTGTCAGTGTGTTTTACTGTGCGAATCCTTGTTTCTAGGGACAGGGAAGGACAGTGAGGGAAATTCTCCTTGTGCTATAGTGTGCTTTAAAAAAACATTTTTTCTAGGGACAGAAAACTATAGGTAGGGAGAGTGTCAGTGTGTTTTACTGTGCAAATCCTTGTTTCTAGGGACAGGGAAGGACAGTGAGGGAAATTCTCCTTGTGCTATAGTGTGCTTTAAAAAAACATTTTTTCTAGGGACAGAAAACTATAGGTAGGGAGAGTGTCAGTGTGTTTTACTGTGCGAATCCTTGTTTCTAGGGACAGGGAAGGACAGTGAGGGAAATTCTCCTTGTGCTATAGTGTGCTTTAAAAAAAAACATTTTTTCTAGGGACAGAAAACTATAGGTAGGGAGAGTGTCAGTGTGTTTTACTGTGCGAATCCTTGTTTCTAGGGACAGGGAAGGACAGTGAGGGAAATTCTCCTTGTGCTATAGTGTGCTTTAAAAAAAACATTTTTTCTAGGGACAGAAAACTATAGGTAGGGAGAGTGTCAGTGTGTTTTACTGTGCAAATCCTTGTTTCTAGGGACAGGGAAGGACAGTGAGGGAAATTCTCCTTGTGCTACAGTGTGCTTTAAAAAAACATTTTTTCTAGGGACAGAAAACTATAGGTAGGAAGAGTGTCAGTTTCTTTCACTGTGATAATCCTTGTTTCTAGGGACAGGGAAGGAAAGTGAGGGAAATTCTCCTTGTGCTATAGTGTGCTTTAAAAAAAAAAAAATTCTAGGGACAGAAAATTATAGGTAGGAAGAGTGTCAGTTTCTTTCACTGTGATAATCCTTGTTTCTAGGGGCAGGGAAGGAAAGTGAGGGAAATTCTCCTTGTGCTATAGTGTGCTTTAAAAAAACATTTTTTCTAGGGACAGAAAACTATAGGTAGGAAGAGTGTCAGTTTCTTTCACTGTGATAATCCTTGTTTCTAGGGACAGGGAAGGACAGTGAGGGAAATTCTCCTTGTGCTATAGTGTGCTTTAAAAAAACATTTTTTCTAGGGACAGAAAACTATAGGTAGGAAGAGTGTCAGTTTCTTTCACTGTGATAATCCTTGTTTCTAGGGACAGGGAAGGAAAGTGAGGGAAATTCTCCTTGTGCTATAGTGTGCTTTAAAAAAACATTTTTTCTAGGGACAGAAAACTATAGGTAGGAAGAGTGTCAGTTTCTTTCACTGTGATAATCCTTGTTTCTAGGGGCAGGGAAGGAAAGTGAGGGAAATTCTCCTTGTGCTATAGTGTGCTTTAAAAAAACATTTTTTCTAGGGACAGAAAACTATAGGTAGGAAGAGTGTCAGTTTCTTTCACTGTGATAATCCTTGTTTCTAGGGACAGGGAAGGAAAGTGAGGGAAATTCTCCTTGTGCTATAGTGTGCTTTAAAAAAACATTTTTTCTAGGGACAGAAAACTATAGGTAGGGAGAGTGTCAGTGTGTTTTACTGTGCGAATCCTTGTTTCTAGGGACAGGGAAGGACAGTGAGGGAAATTCTCCTTGTGCTATAGTGTGCTTTAAAAAAACATTTTTTCTAGGGACAGAAAACTATAGGTAGGAAGAGTGTCAGTTTCTTTCACTGTGATAATCCTTGTTTCTAGGGACAGGGAAGGACAGTGAGGGAAATTCTCCTTGTGCTATAGTGTGCTAAAGCATTCCTCATCAACCATCTTTGAAATCCTTGTTTTTTGGACAGTCAGGGAAATTGTCGTTGTGCTATTCTGTGCAAAAGCAATCATCCTCAACCATATTTAGAAATCCTTAAGTAAAGGGACAGAGAAGGACACCTGAAGGTAGCCCTTATTGCTTTTTTCCCATCTCCCTGCAGGCCATCTATTAGAATGTCTGGAAGGCAAACAAGGAGAGGCAGACAGTCAGGAGGCAATAAAAGAGGGCAAGCAGGCTCTGTGTCTGGGGGCAACAGTGCTGGTCGTGGACGCGGTGCATTGTCATCAGCACATGGCCATGGGACACGCTTGTCCTTCTTTTCGGCAGCTGGACATGTTGAGCCACATCATGCCGAAGACTTGGTAGAGTGGATGACCAAGCCCTCCTCCTCCTCCTCATCCTCTCTCACCCAGGCTCAGGGTACTGGCAAAGCAGCTGCCAAAGCGTCCTCTTCCCTGGTATCAATGTCAGACTCATCATCAGTCACTCCTTCCCTAGACCCACCATGTCCTCCTCCTGAGGAGTCCCCCGAACTGTTTGAGCACAGTGTTGGGTACATGCTCCAGGAGGATGCCCAGCGTTTCAAAGGGTCTGATGATGAAACCCAGCTACAGGAAGGCAGTGGCGTGAGAGCAGACAGAGGGGATGCTCAAGAAGGACACCAATCTGGCAGTCATGTTCCAGCAGCTGCAGCATACTGCCAGATTGGCTCCAGTGATGAGGAGGGAGGGGATGATGAGGTCACTGACTCCACGTGGGTGCCTAATAGGAGAGAGGAGGAGGAGGAGGATGAGGAGGAGGCACATCTCCAACGAGGCAGGATGCCCTTTGGTGGCCAGCGTAAGGGCAGTACACCGACGGAATCACACCGCAGAGCTCCGCCTGTGCAGGGCGCTGCCTCTGCCCGTCATTCAAAAAGTTCTTTGGTGTGGGCCTTTTTTGAGGCTAGTGCATCAGATCGCACAGCTGCTGTTTGCAACATATGTCTCAAGCGTATATCGCGTGGCCAAAACATCAGCCGCTTGGGTACCACATGCCTGACCAGACATATGTTGACCTGCCATGCAGCTCGTTGGCAAGCCTACCTCAAAGACCCACACCAAAGAACAAAGCGGACCTCTCCTTGCACCGCATCAGCTGGGATCTCCAACCCCACTATAACTTCAGTCCTCTCTGAAACATGCACTGAGAGGAATGAAGGTGTAGAATTAGGTGTGTCACAGCCAAGTACTTGCGGCCACTCTGCTAGCAGTACACCGACGTCCGATTCTAGCAGGCAAATTTCCCTGCCCCAGCTGCTGGACCGTCGAAAGAAGTTCACTCCCAGCCATCCACATGCCCAGCGGTTGAATGCTAGCTTGGCTAAATTGCTAGCGCTTCAACTGCTGCCTTTTCAGTTGGTAGACTCGGCCCCCTTCCGTGAGTTTGTGCAATGTGCGGTTCCTCAGTGGCAGGTTCCCAAACGCCACTTTTTCTCACGGAAGGCTATTCCGGCTCTCTACCGGCATGTGGAAGGCAATGTCTTGGCCTCGCTGGACAGGGCGGTCAGCGGTAAGGTGCATATTACTGCTGACTCATGGTCCAGCAGGCATGGACAGGGACGTTACCTTTCTTTCACGGCCCATTGGGTCACTCTTTTGGCAGCTGGGAAGGATGCAGGACAAGGTGCAGTAGTGTTGGAGGTTGTTCCACCGCCACGCCTCCAAAATGCTACTACTGGTTGTGACACACCTCTCTCCTCCACCCCCTCCTCTTCTTCTTCCTCCATGGCCTCTTCCTGTGGTTTGTCCTATGAACCAGCGGTGCTCCGTAGCCGTTCAAGGGGCTACGCAAGTACGCAGGCAAAAAGATGCCATGCCGTGCTTGCGCTGGTGTGTTTGGGGGACAGAAGCCACACTGGGGCAGAGGTCCTGTCTGCTCTGCAGGGCCAGGCCGAGAGGTGGTTGACGCCACGCCAGCTTAAGCCAGGAATGGTGGTTTGCGACAATGGCACCAACCTCCTCTCCGCCCTCCGACAGGGACAACTGACCCATGTGCCCTGTGTGGCTCACGTCCTTAACCTGGTGGTGCAGCGGTTCTTGGGCAGGTACCCGGGCTTACAGGATGTCCTGAGGCAGGCCAGGAAAGTCTGTGTGCATTTCCGCAGATCTTATAATGCCAGTGCTCGCCTGGCTGAGCTGCAAAAGGAGTTGAACCTGCCCAAGAACCGCCTTATATGTGACATGCCCACCAGGTGGAACTCAACGTTGGCCATGCTGCAGCGGCTGCACACGCAGCAGAGGGCCATCAATGAGTACCTGTGCGACTACGGCACCAGGACAGGGTCAGGGGAGCTTGGTTTTTTTTCTCCACGCCAGTGGGGCATGATCAGGGATGCATGCACTGTCCTGGCACCATTTGAGGAGGCCACGAGGATGGTGAGCAGTGACAGTGCATGCATCAGTGACACTGTACCTCTTGTCCACCTGTTGGAGCACACGCTGCATGGAATAATGGACAGGGCACTTGAGGCAGAACAGAGGCAGGAAGAGGAAGACTTCCTTGCCTCTCAAGGCCCCCTTTACCCAGACAGTGTTCCTTCTGTCCCACCTATCGCACAGGAAGAGGAGGAGGAGGAGGAGGAGGATTGTGTCAGCATGGAGGTGGAGGCTGGCACTCAGCATCATCAGCAGCAGTCTTTTAGGGATGATTTACAGTCCCAAGAAACCAGTGGACTTGTACGTGGCTGGGAGGAGGTGGCTGCGGATCATGTCGTCCTTAGTGACCCAGAGGACTCCGGACCGAATGCCTCAGCAAACCTACGCTGCATGGCCTCCCTGATCCTGCAAAGTCTGCGGAAGGATCCTCGTATTCTTCGGATCAAGGAGAGGGACCATTACTGGCTGGCCACTCTCCTTGATCCACGGTACAAGGGTAAGGTTGCGGACCTTATGTTACCGTCGCAGAGGGAGCAGAGGATGAGACAACTCCGGGAGGCCTTGCAGAAAGGTCTGTGCAACGCGTTCCCAGAGACTGGGAGGTTACAAACTCCTGGTCCTGGACAACGAGTTGCTGAGGCTTCGGCCAGTCAAAGAAGGAGCGGTGGGGAAGGTGGCCGTCTGACCGATGCGTTCAGACAATTCTTTAGTCCGCAGCCCCAAAGTATGATCGGTTCCAGCAACCATCGCCAGCGTCTGATAAACATGGTGCAGGAATATCTAGGGGCAAGGTCAGACTTGGACACCTTCCCCACCGAAAATCCTCTGGCTTACTGGGTCTTGAGGATGGATCACTGGCCAGAGCTTGCACAGTATGCAATTGAGCTACTGGCCTGTCCTGCATCCAGCGTTCTTTCGGAACGCACATTCAGTGCTGCTGGAGGATTTGTCACGGATCACAGGGTGCGCCTGTCCACCGACTCGGTTGATCGACTGACTTTCATCAAGATGAACCAGTCTTGGATCACCACCAGCTACCACACACCTGATGCTGATATAACAGACTAATTGATTTTAACATGTCACATCCCTTCAAGACTGATGCTGATGCTGAGTGCCTGTGCTGTTATGTTGACTGGCTATCCTCCTCCTCCGAGTCCTCAATGATACGATTGATGATGATAGCTTGGAAGATCATTTTTGTTTATGGGTGCCGCCACCAGTGGCTAAGGCCCAATTTTTCAGCCCCTGTTTTACAGGGGCGTGTAATTACAATTTTTTTAGCAATAATTTGCCATAGGGCTCATTGCTGTGCTCCAAGTACAGTATCTGTGAGGGGTTGGAGTGTTGTGGCACCAGTGCCTAAAGCCCAATTTTTCAGCCCCTGTTTAACAGGGGCGTGTCATTACAATTTTTGAAGCAATACTTTGCAACAGGGCTCATTGCTGTGTTCCAAGTACAGTACCTGTGAGGGGTTGTAGTGTTGTGCCACCAGTGCCTAAGGCCCAATTTTTCAGCCCCTGTTCAACAGGGGCATGCAATTACAATTCTTGATCTAATAATTCACAGCAGGGCCCATTCCTGCACCCACCAAGAGTAACTCTGAGGGCTTACAGTGTTGTGGCAACGCCACCACCACCACCACCACGAAAGGCCCAATTTTTCAGCCCCTGTTCAAAAGGGGCATGTAATTACAATTCTTGATCTTATAATTCACAGCAGGGCCCATTCGTGCACCCACCAAGAGTAACTCTGAGGGCTTACAGTGTTGTGGCAACGCCACCACCACCACCACCACGAAAGGCCCAATTTTTCAGCCCCTGTTCAAAAGGGGCATGTAATTACAATTCTTGATCAAATAATTCACAGCAGGGCCCATTCGTGCACCCACCAAGAGTAACTCTGAGGGCTTACAGTGTTGTGGCAACGCCACCACCACCACCACCATGAAAGGCCCAATTTTTCAGCCCCTGTTCAAAAGGGGCATGTAATTACAATTCTTGATCTAATAATTCACAGCAGGGCCCATTGCTGCACCCACCAAGAGTAACTCTGAGGGCTTACAGTGTTGTGGCAACGCCACCACCACCACCACCACGAAAGGCCCAATTTTTCAGCCCCTGTTCAAAAGGGGCATGTAATTACAATTCTTGATCTAATAATTCACAGCAGGGCCCATTGCTGCACCCACCAAGAGTAACTGTCAGGGCTTACAGTGTTGTGGCACCAGCACCACCATCAAAGACCCAATTTTTACTACCACTGTTCAACAATTATATGTAATTAAAATTCCTGATATGATAGTTGACAGCAGGGCGTTCCAGCACCAACCAAGAGTAACTGTGAGTGCTTACAATGTTGTGCCAACACCAACAACTAAGGGGCCTATTTCTGCAGAGTATATACGGCAGGTCCCTACTTTCAAACATCCAACTTACAAACGACTCCTACTTGCAAACGCAAGAAGACAACAGGAAGTGAGAGGAAATCTACCCCTAGGAAGGAAAATTCTCTCCTGTAAGAATTAATATGGGAGAAAGGTGTCTCCTCTGTACTGATGCTTTATCACCAATCCTTGTTTCAAGAAAAACACCACATTTCAAAAACAGTTGTCATTGGGACTAGGGATGAGCTTCGTGTTCGAATCGAACATACGTTCGACTCGAACATCGGCTGTTCGATCGTTCGACGAAGATCGAACGATTTGGGCCGTTCGCGCCAAATTCGAGTGACGCGAACGGCCCACAATGCACTACGCCATCGCAGTGTCATCCAGGCGCTGTGATTGGCCAAGCATGCACTGTGACCCCGCATGCTTGGCCAATCACAGCGCCGGCAGCGAGGAGAGCAATGATTGGCCACAGGCAGGATGCCTGTGGCCAATTATTGCTGAGGGTGTTTAGTACACGCCCCACACTATAAAAGGCCGCCAGCACGGCGGCCTAGTGTAGTGTGTTCCGGAGCAGGGATAGAGCAGCATAGGCAGGGACAGTGACTTTTATTTCTTTCTTGCTTAACCTGGATTCCTTTAGTTTAGGGAAAGAGAAGGATAGGTAGGGAGAGTGTCAGTGTGTTTTGTGCTTGTGCTATAGTGTGCTTAAAAAAAACATTTTTTCTAGGGACAGAAAACTGTAGGTAGGGAGAGTGTCAGTTTCTTTCACTGTGTAAGTCCTTGTTTCTAGGGACCTGGAAGGACAGTGAGTGAATTCTCCTTGTGCTATATTGTGCTTAAAAAAAACTTTTTTTCTAGGGACAGAAAACTGTAGGTAGGGAGAGTGTCAGTTTCTTTCACTGTGTAAGTCCTTGTTTCTAGGGACCTGGAAGGACAGTGAGTGAATTCTCCTTGTGCTATATTGTGCTTAAAAAAAACATTTTTTCTAGGGACAGAAAACTGTAGGTAGGGAGAGTGTCAGTTTCTTTCACTGTGTAAGTCCTTGTTTCTAGGGACCTGGAAGGACAGTGAGTGAATTCTCCTTGTGCTATATTGTGCTTAAAAAAAACATTTTTTCTAGGGACAGAAAACTGTAGGTAGGGAGAGTGTCAGTTTCTTTCACTGTGCAAGTCCTTGTTTCTAGGGACCTGGAAGGACAGTGAGTGAATTCTCCTTGTGCTATATTGTGCTTAAAAAAAACATTTTTTCTAGGGACAGAAAACTGTAGGTAGGGAGAGTGTCAGTTTCTTTCACTGTGTAAGTCCTTGTTTCTAGGGACCTGGAAGGACAGTGAGTGAATTCTCCTTGTGCTATATTGTGCTTAAAAAAAACATTTTTTCTAGGGACAGAAAACTGTAGGTAGGGAGAGTGTCAGTTTCTTTCACTGTGCAAGTCCTTGTTTCCAGGGACCTGGAAGGACAGTGAGTGAATTCTCCTTGTGCTATATTGTGCTTAAAAAAAAACATTTTTTCTAGGGACAGAAAACTGTAGGTAGGGAGAGTGTCAGTTTCTTTCACTGTGCAAGTCCTTGTTTCTAGGGACCTGGAAGGACAGTGAGTGAATTCTCCTTGTGCTATATTGTGCTTAAAAAAAACATTTTTTCTAGGGACAGAAAACTGTAGGTAGGGAGAGTGTCAGTTTCTTTCACTGTGTAAGTCCTTGTTTCTAGGGACCTGGAAGGACAGTGAGTGAATTCTCCTTGTGCTATATTGTGCTTAAAAAAAACATTTTTTCTAGGGACAGAAAACTGTAGGTAGGGAGAGTGTCAGTTTCTTTCACTGTGCAAGTCCTTGTTTCCAGGGACCTGGAAGGACAGTGAGTGAATTCTCCTTGTGCTATATTGTGCTTAAAAAAAACATTTTTTCTAGGGACAGAAGACTGTAGGTAGGGAGAGTGTCAGTTTCTTTCACTGTGTAAGTCCTTGTTTCTAGGGACCTGGAAGGACAGTGAGTGAATTCTCCTTGTGCTATATTGTGCTTAAAAAAAACATTTTTTCTAGGGACAGAAAACTGTAGGTAGGGAGAGTGTCAGTTTCTTTCACTGTGCAAGTCCTTGTTTCTAGGGACCTGGAAGGACAGTGAGTGAATTCTCCTTGTGCTATATTGTGCTTAAAAAAAACATTTTTTCTAGGGACAGAAAACTGTAGGTAGGGAGAGTGTCAGTTTCTTTCACTGTGCAAGTCCTTGTTTCTAGGGACCTGGAAGGACAGTGAGTGAATTCTCCTTGTGCTATATTGTGCTTAAAAAAAACATTTTTTCTAGGGACAGAAAACTGTAGGTAGGGAGAGTGTCAGTTTCTTTCACTGTGCAAGTCCTTGTTTCTAGGGACCTGGAAGGACAGTGAGTGAATTCTCCTTGTGCTATATTGTGCTTAAAAAAAACATTTTTTCTAGGGACAGAAAACTGTAGGTAGGGAGAGTGTCAGTTTCTTTCACTGTGCAAGTCCTTGTTTCTAGGGACTGGGAAGGACAGTGAGTGAATTCTCCTTGTGCTATAGTGTGCTTAAAAAAAACATTTTTTCTAGGGACAGAAAACTGTAGGTAGGGAGAGTGTCAGTTTCTTTCACTGTGCAAGTCCTTGTTTCTAGGGACCTGGAAGGACAGTGAGTGAATTCTCCTTGTGCTATATTGTGCTTAAAAAAAACATTTTTTCTAGGGACAGAAAACTGTAGGTAGGGAGAGTGTCAGTTTCTTTCACTGTGCAAGTCCTTGTTTCTAGGGACCTGGAAGGACAGTGAGTGAATTCTCCTTGTGCTATATTGTGCTTAAAAAAAAACATTTTTTCTAGGGACAGAAAACTGTAGGTAGGGAGAGTGTCAGTTTCTTTCACTGTGCAAGTCCTTGTTTCTAGGGACCTGGAAGGACAGTGAGTGAATTCTCCTTGTGCTATATTGTGCTTAAAAAAAACATTTTTTCTAGGGACAGAAAACTGTAGGTAGGGAGAGTGTCAGTTTCTTTCACTGTGCAAGTCCTTGTTTCTAGGGACTGGGAAGGACAGTGAGTGAATTCTCCTTGTGCTATAGTGTGCTTAAAAAAAACATTTTTTCTAGGGACAGAAAACTGTAGGTAGGGAGAGTGTCAGTTTCTTTCACTGTGCAAGTCCTTGTTTCTAGGGACCTGGAAGGACAGTGAGTGAATTCTCCTTGTGCTATATTGTGCTTAAAAAAAACATTTTTTCTAGGGACAGAAAACTGTAGGTAGGGAGAGTGTCAGTTTCTTTCACTGTGCAAGTCCTTGTTTCTAGGGACCTGGAAGGACAGTGAGTGAATTCTCCTTGTGCTATATTGTGCTTAAAAAAAACATTTTTTCTAGGGACAGAAAACTGTAGGTAGGGAGAGTGTCAGTTTCTTTCACTGTGTAAGTCCTTGTTTCTAGGGACCTGGAAGGACAGTGAGTGAATTCTCCTTGTGCTATATTGTGCTTAAAAAAAACATTTTTTCTAGGGACAGAAAACTGTAGGTAGGGAGAGTGTCAGTTTCTTTCACTGTGCAAGTCCTTGTTTCCAGGGACCTGGAAGGACAGTGAGTGAATTCTCCTTGTGCTATATTGTGCTTAAAAAAAACATTTTTTCTAGGGACAGAAAACTGTAGGTAGGGAGAGTGTCAGTTTCTTTCACTGTGCAAGTCCTTGTTTCTAGGGACCTGGAAGGACAGTGAGTGAATTCTCCTTGTGCTATATTGTGCTTAAAAAAAACATTTTTTCTAGGGACAGAAAACTGTAGGTAGGGAGAGTGTCAGTTTCTTTCACTGTGCAAGTCCTTGTTTCAAGGGACAGAGAAGGACACCTGAAGGTAGCCCTTATTGCTTTTTTCCCATCTCCCTGCAGGCCATCTATTAGAATGTCTGGAAGGCAAACAAGGAGAGGCAGACAGTCAGGAGGCAATAAAAGAGGGCAAGCAGGCTCTGTGTCTGGGGGCAACAGTGCTGGTCGTGGACGCGGTGCATTGTCATCAGCACATGGCCATGGGACACGCTTGTCCTTCTTTTCCGCAGCTGGACATGTTGAGCCACATCATGCCGAAGACTTGGTAGAGTGGATGACCAAGCCCTCCTCCTCCTCCTCATCCTCTCTCACCCAGGCTCAGGGTACTGGCAAAGCAGCTGCCAAAGCGTCCTCTTCCCTGGTATCAATGTCAGACTCATCATCAGTCACTCCTTCCCTAGACCCACCATGTCCTCCTCCTGAGGAGTCCCCCGAACTGTTTGAGCACAGTGTTGGGTACATGCTCCAGGAGGATGCCCAGCGTTTCGAAGGGTCTGATGATGAAACCCAGCTACAGGAAGGCAGTAGGGTGAGAGCAGACAGAGGGGATGCTCAAGAAGGACACCAATCTGGCAGTCATGTTCCAGCAGCTGCAGCATACTGCCAGATTGGCTCCAGTGATGAGGAGGGAGGGGATGATGAGGTCACTGACTCCACGTGGGTGCCTAATAGGAGAGAGGAGGAGGAGGATGAGGAGGAGGCACATCTCCAACGAGACAGGATGCCCTTTGGTGGCCAGCGTAAGGGCAGTACACCGACGGAATCACACCACAGAGCTCCGCCTGTGCAGGGCGCTGCCTCTGCCCGTCATTCAAAAGTTCCTTGGTGTGGGCCTTTTTTGAGGCTAGTGCATCAGATCGCACAGCTGCTGTTTGCAACATATGTCTCAAGCGTATATCGCGTGGCCAAAACATCAGCCGCTTGGGTACCACATGCCTGACCAGACATATGTTGACCTGCCATGCAGCTCGTTGGCAAGCCTACCTCAAAGACCCACACCAAAGAACAAAGCGGACCTCTCCTTGCACCGCATCAGCTGGGATTTCCAACCCCACTATAACTTCAGTCCTCTCTGAAACATGCACTGAGAGGAATGAAGGTGTAGAATTAGGTGTGTCACAGCCAAGTACTTGCGGCCACTCTGCTAGCAGTACACCGACGTCCGATTCTAGCAGGCAAATTTCCCTGCCCCAGCTGCTGGACCGTCGAAAGAAGTTCACTCCCAGCCATCCACATGCCCAGCGGTTGAATGCTAGCTTGGCTAAATTGCTAGCGCTTCAACTGCTGCCTTTTCAGTTGGTAGACTCGGCCCCCTTCCGTGAGTTTGTGCAATGTGCGGTTCCTCAGTGGCAGGTTCCCAAACGCCACTTTTTCTCACGGAAGGCTATTCCGGCTCTCTACCGGCATGTGGAAGGCAATGTCTTGGCCTCGCTGGACAGGGCGGTCAGCGGTAAGGTGCATATTACCGCTGACTCATGGTCCAGCAGGCATGGACAGGGACGTTACCTTTCTTTCACGGCCCATTGGGTCACTCTTTTGGCAGCTGGGAAGGATGCAGGACAAGGTGCAGTAGTGTTGGAGGTTGTCCCACCGCCACGCCTCCAAAATGCTACTACTGGTTGTGACACACCTCTCTCCTCCACCCCCTCCTCTTCTTCTTCCTCCATGGCCTCTTCCTGTGGTTTGTCCTATGAACCAGCGGTGCTCCGTAGCCGTTCACGGGGCTACGCAAGTACGCAGGCAAAAAGATGCCATGCCGTGCTTGCGCTGGTGTGTTTGGGGGACAGAAGCCACACTGGGGCAGAGGTCCTGTCTGCTCTGCAGGGCCAGGCCGAGAGGTGGTTGACGCCACGCCAGCTTAAGCCAGGAATGGTGGTTTGCGACAATGGCACCAACCTCCTCTCCGCCCTCCGACAGGGACAACTGACCCATGTGCCCTGTGTGGCTCACGTCCTTAACCTGGTGGTGCAGCGGTTCTTGGGCAGGTACCCGGGCTTACAGGATGTCCTGAGGCAGGCCAGGAAAGTCTGTGTGCATTTCCGCAGATCTTATAATGCCAGTGCTCGCCTGGCTGAGCTGCAAAAGGAGTTGAACCTGCCCAAGAACCGCCTTATATGTGACATGCCCACCAGGTGGAACTCAACGTTGGCCATGCTGCAGCGGCTGCACACGCAGCAGAGGGCCATCAATGAGTACCTGTGCGACTACGGCACCAGGACAGGGTCAGGGGAGCTTGGTTTTTTTTCTCCACGCCAGTGGGGCATGATCAGGGATGCATGCACTGTCCTGGCACCATTTGAGGAGGCCACGAGGATGGTGAGCAGTGACAGTGCATGCATCAGTGACACTGTACCTCTTGTCCACCTGTTGGAGCACACACTGCGTGGAATAATGGACAGGGCACTTGAGGCAGAACAGAGGCAGGAAGAGGAGGACTTCCTTGCCTCTCAAGGCCCCCTTTACCCAGACAGTGTTCCTTCTGTCCCACCCATCGCACAGGAAGAGGAAGAGGAGGAGGAGGAGGAGGAGGAGGAGGATTGTGTCAGCATGGAGGTGGAGGCTGGCACTCCGCATCATCAGCAGCAGTCTTTTAGGGATGATTTACAGTCCCAAGAAACCAGTGGACTTGTACGTGGCTGGGAGGAGGTGACTGCGGATCATGTCGTCCTTAGTGACCCAGAGGACTCCGGAGCGAATGCCTCAGCAAACCTACGCTGCATGGCCTCCCTGATCCTGCAAAGTCTGCGGAAGGATCCTCGTATTCTTCGGATCAAGGAGAGGGACCATTACTGGCTGGCCACTCTCCTTGATCCACGGTACAAGGGTAAGGTTGCGGACCTTATGTTACCGTCGCAGAGGGAGCAGAGGATGAGACAACTCCGGGAGGCCTTGCAGAAAGGTCTGTGCAACGCGTTCCCAGAGACTGGGAGGTTACAAACTCCTGGTCCAGGAAAACGAGTTGCTGAGGCTTCGGCCAGTCAAAGAAGGAGCGGTGGGGAAGGTGGCCGTCTGACCGATGCGTTCAGACAATTCTTTAGTCCGCAGCCCCAAAGTATGATTGGTTCCAGCAACCATCGCCAGCGTCTGATAAACATGGTGCAGGAATATCTAGGGGCAAGGTCAGACTTGGACACCTTCCCCACCGAAAATCCTCTGGCTTACTGGGTCTTGAGGATGGATCACTGGCCAGAGCTTGCACAGTATGCAATTGAGCTACTGGCCTGTCCTGCATCCAGCGTTCTTTCGGAACGCACATTCAGTGCTGCTGGAGGATTTGTCACGGATCACAGGGTGCGCCTGTCCACCGACTCGGTTGATCGACTGACTTTCATCAAGATGAACCAGTCTTGGATCACCACCAGCTACCACACACCTGATGCTGATATAACAGACTAATTGATTTTAACATGTCACATCCCTTCAAGACTGATGCTGATGCTGAGTGTCTGTGCTGTTATGTTGACTGGCTATCCTCCTCCTCCGAGTCCTCAATGATACGATTGATGATGATAGCTTGGAAGATCATTTTTGTTTATGGGTGCCGCCACCAGTGGCTAAGGCCCAATTTTTCAGCCCCTGTTTTACAGGGGCGTGTAATTACAATTTTTTTAGCAATAATTTGCCATAGGGCTCATTGCTGTGCTCCAAGTACAGTATCTGTGAGGGGTTGGAGTGTTGTGGCACCAGTGCCTAAGGCCCAATTTTTCAGCCCCTGTTTAACAGGGGCGTGTCATTACAATTTTTGAAGCAATACTTTGCAACAGGGCTCATTGCTGTGCTCCAAGTACAGTATCTGTGAGGGGTTGTAGTGTTGTGCCACCAGTGCCTAAGGCCCAATTTTTCAGCCCCTGTTCAACAGGGGCATGTAATTACAATTCTTGATCTAATAATTCACAGCAGGGCCCATTCCTGCACCCACCAAGAGTAACTCTGAGGGCTTACAGTGTTGTGTCAACACCACCACCACCACCAAAGGCCCAATTTTTCAGCCCCTGTTCAACAGGGGCATGCAATTACAATTCTTGATCTAATAATTCACAGCAGGGCCCATTGCTGCACCCACCAAGAGTAACTGTCAGGGCTTACAGTGTTGTGGCACCAGCACCACCATCAAAGGCCCAATTTTTACTACCACTGTTCAACAATTATATGTAATTACAATTCCTGATATATTAGTTGACAGCAGGGCGTTCCAGCACCAACCAAGAGTAACTGTGAGTGCTTACAGTGTTGTGCCAACACCAACAACTAAGGGGCCTATTTCTGCAGAGTATCTACGGCAGGTCCCTACTTTCAAACATCCAACTTACAAACGAGTCCTACTTGCAAACGCAAGAAGACAACAGGAAGTGAGAGGAAATCTACCCCTAGGAAGGAAAATTCTCTCCTGTAAGAATTAATATGGGAGAAAGGTGTCTCCTCTGTACTGATGCTTTATCAGCAATCCTTGTTTCAAGAAAAACACCACATTTCAAAAACAGTTGTCATTGGGACGGAAAGTGAGGTGAAATGTTCTGAACAGGGGCACAGACAGCAAAACAAATGTTACAGGGGTGATAACCCTTACCTATGTTTTCCAAAAAGTTTAAAAATAGATTTTTGGGCTGGAGCTACACTTAAACAATGTACCTGTTCAAAATTACAAACAGATTCTACATAAGAACAAACCTACAGTCCCTGTCTTGTATGCACCGCCTGTATACGGCTGTTCAGAGTATATAGGGCCTTTTTTATTTTATGTGCGGGGTTCCCCTTAATATCCATACAAGACCCAAAGGGGCTGGTAATGGGCTGGGGTAGGGGGGGGGGGGTCATGGGGTAGCTATGCCATTTTTCTTAAAGATTTTCATCCATATTACCGGGACCAGACATTACATTAAAGCCGCAAGCAGTTTTAAATGGCTTTTTTTTCCTTTAGAAGTGTCATTTTGTGCAGGGACAGTTCTAAACACGGGAAACACGTGGCACTTCACAGGCATACTTTAGACACCCCCCAGGTACGATATTTAAAGGAATATTTTACTTTTTTTTTTTCACTTTATGCATCATTAAAATGACTGCTCCCGAAAAACGACCGTTTTTAAAACTCCTTTTTGCATTGATACATGTCCCCTGGTGCAGAACCCGGGTTCCCAAACCCTTTTTAGGACAATAACATGCATAATAGTTGTTATAATTAGCACTTTAGAATTCGAACGTTCGCATCCATTGTATTTAATAGGGTTCTAATGTTCGTACGAACTTTCGGTCCGTTCGCGGGTTCTGGTGCGAACCGAACCCGGGGGTGTTCGGCTCATCACTAATTGGGACGGAAAGTGAGGTGAAATGTTCTGAACAGGGGCACAGACAGCAAAACAAATGTTACAGGGGTGATAACCCTTACCTATGTTTTCCAAAAAGTTTAAAAATAGATTTTTGGGCTGGAGCTACACTTAAACAATGTACCTGTTCAAAATTACAAACAGATTCTACATAAGAACAAACCTACAGTCCCTGTCTTGTATGCACCGCCTGTATACGGCTGTTCAGAGTATATAGGGCCTTTTTTATTTTATGTGCGGGGTTCCCCTTAATATCCATACAAGACCCAAAGGGGCTGGTAATGGGCTGGGGTAGGGGGGGGGGGGTCATGGGGTAGCTATGCCATTTTTCTTAAAGATTTTCATCCATATTACCGGGACCAGACATTACATTAAAGCCGCAAGCAGTTTTAAATGGCTTTTTTTTCCTTTAGAAGTGTCATTTTGTGCAGGGACAGTTCTAGACACGGGAAACACGTGGCACTTCACAGGCATACTTTAGACACCCCCCAGGTACGATATTTAAAGGAATATTTGACTTTTTTTTTTCACTTTATGCATCATTAAAATGACTGCTCCCGAAAAACGACCGTTTTTAAAACTTCTTTTTGCATTGATACATGTCCCCTGGTGCACAACCCCGGTTCCCAAACCCTTTTTAGGACAATAACATGCATAATAGTTGTTATAATTAGCACTTTAGAATTCGAACGTTCGCATCCATTGTATTTAATAGGGTTCTAATGTTCGTACGAACTTTCGGTCCGTTCGCGGGTTCTGGTGCGAACCGAACCCGGGGGTGTTCGGCTCATCACTAGTTGACAACAAGACTGTAGTAGCCTACATTGCCTGACAAGAGGACATCAAAAGTCTTTTCTTGTTACATCTTGCAAATAAGAACCACTTAGGTAAGGTTGGCATTCTTGCCAGGGAAGCAAAATCTAATTATTGGTTCAGTTAGGTAGAATATTTTTTTTCTACAAGTGCCTCATACCAATATTGGCACTACGGGGAATCTCTGCAGTAGTTCTCAGGGAGACTTCACTGAACATGCAGCTTTTGATATTTGCAACAGGATACCAATGCAAAGACTCCGTCATATGTAGCGCCCTCCCCAAAAGATTGGGACGCTATCTAAAATATAGAGGGATGTCTGAGCCAGTAGTTGGGCTCAGGCAGTTGAATTACATTGAAATTCGCCTCTGTTCTAGTTGTGGATTGCCTGATAGTAATTTCCCTTTTTGCCTGTAGGTGGCGTTACCACCTTAGGCACCTGTTGGAACACGGGCAAACCATGGTGCATTGAGTGGCCCTTCTCGGCAGTGGTACGGTGGGAGTGGTGAACCCACTGTGCCTGCTGGGAGGGGATACTTAAGGGACAGACGCCATTGATCGGGGCCCATTCCTGCCCTGCAGCCCTCCGGGCGCAAGGTATGTGTGTGGTTCTGGTCTCGGGGCCACGTTGGCCCGAGGCTGCATAGCTATCTAGTAGGCCCAGCTAGTCAGGCTGGGGCCTACATTCAGAGATGGTATCCCAAGCTGTCCGTCCGAATGGGGAGGAAGCTATCTTGGTGAAGGAGATCAGGGGAGGACCTGCCCTGGAGGAGACCGGGAAAGTGCTGCTGTCTCGGGTGGGGCCTGGTGACTTTATCAAGGAGGGATCCACTGTACTACAAGCCCTACAGTTCGCCGGATTGGCAGAGGATTCCTGGACTATCCTTTCATTCAACTTTAAAAGGTCTGTGGCAGAGACCCATTTCATCTTGGGCAGTCTGTGGCAGAGACTACCCCATTGCTGTTTCATGTGTCATCCCAGCTTCTAGGCCATGTAAGAGGAGACTATCCGGGTGACCAATACCCACTCTAAACACTGAGTGGTAAGTGACTGTGAGCTGATATTTTTGGCTAGTAACGCTGAGTGCCTGAACCTTCCCCTACTCTTCTATACCTTCTACTTCTCAACGTTCTCTGCATAAGAAAATAAAGCCTAACTCTTTGAGGTTTTACATCTGTGTGGACATTGCATTACTACAGACGTTCCTACCCAGACAACGAAGCTGAAGAGGTAACGTGCAAAACCCAAAACTAACCAGCAGCTCCTACGGGGGTAGTGCTACACATACAAGATACGTTCACAGTGCCATGGAATTTTCTGTCTGATCTTTGTCTCTGGTCGAATGAAGTCTTTCATGGCAAGGTCAGTAACAGCACCCAATCCAATGAGACTACTGTTAATAGCCTGGCTATAGAACAGGCTACACTAGAGGTGCAGGGATTCTCTTCTGAGGTTGTTCGGACCTTGGTGACCAGAAGATCATCCATGAACAATACAAAGGAGAGGATATGAAAGAGGTTTGTTTTGTTTGCTCAGCAAAAGCTTTCTTTCCTTCGTTTCCCGCTCTAGCCAACATCCTTGACGTTTTACAGTCAGCGCTAGAGGTTGGTCTGGCATACATCTGCAGTTAAGATACAGATCTCTACTTTATCTTTTTACAGGCTGCAGATGGGTGCAAAAGCCAGTGATCAGATGCTCCTTCCAGATGACAATCTATACATGACCTTGAGGAAAATCCTTGTTCCATCTGTGGGACTTGGGCTTGAATCTGAGAGCACCCGTTGCTACAATAGGTTTCATTTCCATTGAAGTACCTCACGGTAAAACTAGTTTTCTTGTCAGCAACTACTTCAGATAGAAGGATGCTGAAGATCGCAACACTTTCCTGCAAGGGCCCTCTGTTCCTTTTACCAAAGATAGGGATACCACGTCTATCTCCAAAGTTCAATTTTAAAGTGGTGTCCAGTTTCCAGAAAAACTTGGAAGTAGTCCCTCCGAGTTTCACACAAGAGTCACTGGGTGCACAGCAGGAAGACTTCAGTTTTCTTACACATGGTCGAGTTATTAACAGTGTACTTGGTCAAAAGAGGAAAGTGTACAATCTTTTAATTTAGCCATCAGGGCCTCAAGAGTCATCCACTCTTGGGTTACCAGCATAGTCCCTGATTCCAAAGGACTGTCCCTGATTTGGAGCAATGTCCCTCTGTCCTCCTTATCTGTCCCTCATTTTGGTCTGATCTATATAGATGTCTATAAAATGAACTTTTTATCTATCAAAAAGTGTTTTCCAGCACCAAACCTTTTATCCAATTTCTAAAAGCCAATATAAAGGAGTGTGTGTAAAAAGGATTTAACCAATCCTTGTTTTTTTTGTACAATTCTCCTTTTAAGGGGGTGTGTCCTGTGCCTGCATGCTTTTGCTGATGGGTGTCCCTCATTCCCATCTCAAGGTTGGGAGGTATGGTTACCGGGGGGATTAGATTGGCATGCAGGAAGTATGCTTTTCTGCAACAATTGCAAGCCTATTTGACTAGAGGGGTGGCAGCCTTTTGGGGCAGTTATGCCAGGATTGCTCGAGGGTCTGGTGCGGCCTTCATTCAGCCTTACAAGCTAAATATGCGACCAGCAAGTTTCGGACAAGAGAGATCAATTCTGGCTTTAGCAGTTTATTTTTGATTGTCAGTGTCTCTTTTCGTTTGTTCTCTCCCGCCCTATATCAGCTTGGGTATAGCTCGTTGTACTGACGTGAGGTGGGCCAGGAAAAGGGAAAACTGTTATCAAATACTTACTGTAATTTTCCTTTCCTGGCCCATCCTCACATCAGGACTCCCTTCCTCGTGGCCTGTCTTTGAACATCCTAGGTGGGGGAGGGGCTGTCTTTAGAGTCAGCTAGATACAGGTGGTCATGTGGAGCTCCGGAGGAGGTTTTAACCCGTTGTGTACTGGTGTGAGGATAGGCCAGGAAAGGAAAATTATAGTAAGTATTTGATAACAATTTTCCCTTTTCTCGACGCAGGTCATACTTTTGCAAAGCGGTCCCCTGCATTGATATTCTATAACTTCTATATTCAAGAGGGTGGTTGCACCCTGAAGAAGCAGAATATTTATAAATGTCCTCTGTTGCATTTTCTGCTAGCTTTGGAGTATCCCAAGGCTCACCCACACTCCACCCAAGTTACACCAGCAAATAAACTGCAAAAAATACATGCAAGGCCTGTTTTCCTACTTCTGTGACTGAACTATGGTGTGCCTGGCTGCCATGTGCCTATCATGGAATCAAAACTGGGAACAAAAAGCCAGCCCTGTCTGGGTTCTGTGCTACACCTAAAACACATAAGCATACGAAAACAGCTCCAGGTAGATGTCAAAAAACGAGAAAAAATGGGACTATCTCAGTGCTTTATAGAAAATATTACATAATCAACATTAAATTTTTACAATTTTTATTAAAATATCACATAGATATTATACACATATTATGAAAAAAGAAATTGATAAAAACATAGCCTGAACACATAGAGGTTCTTTCTGGGTTGCTGGTTTACCCAAGAAGAGTATGGCGGGGGGGGGGGGGTCAAGTATGATGTTGTATCCCTATATATTTCGCCGGGTGTGGCTTCCTCAGGGGAGTATACTATAACCACCTTAATTGTGTATCCAGCTCTAGCAAAGAATCAAAAAAGAACAAAATCAGGAAATGTCATACATATAATTACATGTTCACATATTTTGAATTCCTAAAGTTTACATCATAGTTACCAGGTATAGAGCCCAGCCCCTGTTCAACCCAGGCAGGGAAGATCACACACGCGATTCCCGCATATGATGTAGATAATTGATCACAACTGCAGGACCGTGCAAAGGGCTAAGTTCAGCTGTAGGGGGCAGAAAAGACCTAACCAAAAAGAAGACAAGTCCTAATGACTAATGTGCTTCCAAAATCACAAATAGATTAACCACTTCCCGCCCAGTCAATAGTGAATTGACGTCCGGGAAGTGGTTGCAATATCGATACTGGACGTCATATGACGTCCTGCAGGATAATGCCTTGCGCGCGCCCGCGGGGGCGCGCAGCGCGGTGATCGGGGACGGCATGTGTCCCTCGGACACAGCGCTTCCCCGATCACGGTAAACAGCCAATTTCATTGGCTGTTTACCATGTGATCGGCTGTGTCAAAGTCACAGCCGATCACCTGTCAAAACAAACTCGGCGGCGCGCTTCGTGCACGCCGCCACAGGCTTGCAGAGCGGGGATCGGGGAAGGCGAGTGTCCCTTGGACACAGCGCGTCCCCGATCAGAGTAAACAGCCAATGAATTGGCTGTTTACCACGTGACCGGCTGTGTCCAATCACAGCCGGTCACAAATGTAAACAAACTCCACAGGAGTTACTACCTGATCCCTGCTCTCTCCTCACACACCGATCTGTGAGGAGAGAGAAGAGATCAGTAAGTTAGCTCAGTGTAGTTTGTCTACATAAGTTTACAGTGCACAACACGCCCCCCCCCCATAAAGAGGACCTGTCACACAGCCCATTTGTCAATCAGCCCATTTGTCAATCAGCCCATCTGTCAATCAGCCCATCTGTCAATCAGCCCATCTGTCAATCAATCACCCCACCTGTCAATCAATCACCCCATCTGTTAATCAATTAACCCATCTGTCAATCAATCAATCAGCCCATCTGTCAATCAATCAGCCCATCTGTCAATCATCTGTCACAGGCCCACCTCCATCGGTACCGCCATTGGCACCGCCACACAGGCTACCAGTACCGCCATCGGTACCAGTACCACCACCAGTACCGCCACCAGGCCCAGCATCTATACTGCCACACAGGTCCGCTACCAGTATCACCACTAGTGCCGCCATCGGTACCACCACCAGTACCACCACCCGTACCACCGTCGGTAGTGCCACCACCACCTGTACCACCACCAGTACCGCCATCGGTACCATCACCACCCATACCGCCATTGGTACCACCACCACCTGTACCGCCATCGGTACCACCACCACCTGTACCGCCATCGGTACCACCACCACCCATACCGCCATCGCTACCACCACCACCCGTACCGCCACCTGTACAGCCATCGGTACCGCCGCCACCACCACCACCCGTACCGCCATCGGTACCACCACCACCTGTACCGCCATTGGTACCACCACCACCCATACCGCCATCGGTACCACCACACAGGCCCACCACTAATACCTCCATCGGTACTACCACACAGACCGCCACCACTACCACCAGCAGTACCATTACACAGGCCCACCAATAAGCACTGCCATAATGTCCCAAAGGGTTTACACACCTGAGGAGGCATATGCCATTCTTGCCATGTCGGATGATGAGAGCAGCGGGGAGCTCCCATTATCCGATTCTGGTTCGGAATACGAGCCAGTGGAGGATAGTGGCTCAGAGTCCGAGTCCCCGGAGGAAACCGTCCCTCCCAAAAGAATGCGATCGGCACCAAGATCAGCACCAAGATCAGCACCAAGATCAGGAGAACTGCCCACCACCAGCAGCGCCATACCCCAGGAAGAGGAGCCCAGTACAAGCAATGGAAATGCACGCCCAACCCGAAGAATCCAGCCCCAATCCTACCTTCCTGATGCCCTGGCAAACCCCTTATGGTTGCCTGCCAACTCAGGATCCGCTATCATCCCCCCTTTCACCGCACAGCCAGGTGTGCAGCCCGACACTACAAATTTTTCTAAATTTGATTATTTTTGTTTATTTTTCCCACAAGATTTGCTGCAGAATATAGTGGATCAAACGAATCTGTATGCATCCCAATTTATTGCTGCCAACCCCGATTCTTCCTACGCCCGCATGTTCCAGTGGCGGCGTCTAACATTGGAGGAATTTAAATTATTTTTGGGCCTTATGTTCAATATGGGGCTTACAAAAAAGAACGAAGTCCATTCATATTGGTCCAAACGCCCCATCCAACACATGCCCATATATTCCGCTGTCATGTCCAGGAAAAGATACAACATGATTATGCGCTTTCTCCACTTCAATGACAATTCACAGTGCCCTCCCCGAGATCATCCCAACTACGACAAATTGTACAAGATACGCCCCCTAATCAATGCCTTTTCCCAGCGATTTGAAGAAGTTTTCATCCCAGACCAAAAAAATTGTGTGGACGAGTCCCTCGTACATTTCACCGGCCGACTGCAGTTCAAGCAGTACATACCAAGCAAGAGAGCCAGGTATGGGTTAAAATTAAATAAATTATGTGATCGAGCCACTGGATACGTCTGCAAATTCAGGATCTACGAAGGCAAAGACTCCCAGCTCCAGCCCCGTGATTGCCCCACATATATTGGAACCAATGGGAAAATTGTCTGGGAGTTGGCATACCCCCTGTTCGGAAAAGGTTACCATTTATATGTTGATAATTATTATACCAGCCTGCCCCTTTTTTGCCACCTTTACAGTAAACAAACCCCGGCCTGCGGTACCTTAAAAAAAAAACGGAAGGGATTCCCACAAAATTTATTGACAAAAAAATTGCGACCTGGAGAATCCATGAGGAACAAGGAGGTGTTGGCCATGAAGTGGAGGGACAAGAAAGATGTCCACATCCTCTCTACGATCCACAATGACACCATGGTGGAGATCCCAAGAAGACGCGGCTCCATTGTAAAGCCTGAATGTGTCCACGACTACAATTTGTACATGGGGGGGTGGATTTAAACGACCAGATGCTACAGCCCTACTTATCAACCAGAAAGTCCCATTATTGGCACAAAAAAGTTGCGTTTCACCTGTTTCACATGGCCCTTTTTAATTCGTTTGTCTGCTACCAAAAAGCAACTCAAAATCACCGACTCCACTACCTCCAATATATCGAAGATATCATCGATGCCCTCATTTACCAACAAGATCCCGCCCCAGGAAGCATTCGCTCTGATAGTGTGAGTCGGCTTCACGAGCGACACTATCCCTTTAGCATCCCCCCCACAGAATCTGGAAGAAGACACCAAAAGAAATGCCGTGTATGCAGCAGAGGAGGAGTAAGAAGAGACACCAGCTATTATTGTCCCGATTGTCCCTCCCAACCTGGCCTGTGCATCGGAAATTGCTTCAAAAATTATCATACATCCATTAGTTCCCCTTATTATTAACAGACTGCCATTTCCCTATTTGCCTGCTACCATGTTACTAACTACCTTCCATGTTAATTAACTGACCCTGGCCTGTTTACCGACGATGTCTTTGCTTGCCGATTTAAACCACGTTTCTGACCTCCACGTGCACCAACCTCAGCCTGTTTACCGACGATGCCTCTGCCTGCCGATTTAAACCACGTTTCTGACTTCCACGTGTACCGACCTTGGCCTGTTAATCGACCATGTTTTTGCCTGCCACTTGGACTGATCTTTTGGCCATCTACTTTTAGTACACAGGGGTCTCACATATGTGAGGGGCTTCAGAATAGCGTTCTGAGTAGAGAAAACCAGTTTTTCGTTTTCTGTGCTCCAAGAACAGGGTCTGGTTGCCCGGAGGCTTCAAAGCGATTTGGGTGGGAGAAGCCTCTACCCCTGTCCCCCTGGCCCTAAGCTTGATGGTCCTTCCTGCTGCCTGGACCAATAATTTGGCTGTGCTGACCATATTACTGCCTGTAATGACCCATGACATTATGGACCATGTTTCTTCCTGCTGCTTGGACCAATACTTTGGCTGTGTTGACCATATATCTGCCTGCTGCCTCTACTGACTTTGGACAGCATTTCTGCCGGGACACCTCTGCCTGCTTCCTGGACCTGTGCTTTGGCTGTACTCTGGCTGTGCTGACAGTATCTCTGCCTGTGCGAACTATGGACAGTATTCCTGCCTGCTGCCTGGATGATTGCTTTTGCTGTCGCTGACCTCATCCCTGCCTGCTGCCTGGACCGATGCTCTCCTCTGTGGACCACTGCACTTCTAAAACCACAGGTAATCTTTTGTTATTTGGTATGTACCTGCTATGTGTTAGATATATGAAGGGCCTTCAAAAATGTGATCGGTAGTCAGAAAATGATATGTGCAATTAATGCTGCTAGAATGCCTGGAGGTGCTACTTGGATGTTGGGCCTCTGTATGTGGCCAGGCTGTGTAAAAGTCTCAAACATGTGGTATCGCCATACTCAGGAGGAGTAGCAGAATGCATTTTGGGGTGTAATTTTTGCTATGTACATATTATGTGTTAGAAATATCTTATAAATTGACAACTTTGTGTAAAAAAAATGCATTTTAATTTTTTCTCCACATTTTCCAAAACCTTCTGGAAAAAAATGAACCGTTCAAAAGACTCATAATGCCTCATAGATTATACGTTGGGGTGTGTGCTTTCAAAAATTGGGTCATTTTGTGGAAAATTCTATTGTCCTGGTGCTCCAGGGCCTTCAAAATTGTAATAGGTGGTTGAGAAAGGATATGTGCGATTTATGCTTGTAGAACGCCTGAAAGTGCTACTTCAATGTTGGGCCTCTGTATATGGCCAGGCTGTGTAAAAGTCTCACACATGTGGTATCGCTATACTCAGGAGGAGTAGCAGAATGCATTTTGGGGTGTTATTTTTGCTATGTATATGCTATGCGTTAGAAATATCTTATAAATGGACAACTTTGTGTAAAAAAAATGCATTTTCATTTTTTCTCCACATTTTCCAAAACCTTCTGGAAAAAAATGAACCGTTCAAAAGACTCATAATGCTTCATAGATTATACGTTGGGGTGTGTGCTTTCCAAAATGGGGTCATTTTGTGGAAAATTCTATTGTCCTGGTGCTCCAGGGCCTTCAAAATTGTAATAGGTGGTTGAGAAAGGATATGTGCGATTTATGCTTGTAGAACGCCTGAAAGTGCTACTTCAATGTTGGGCCTCTGTATATGGCCAGGCTGTGTAAAAGTCTCACACATGTGGTATCGCTATACTCAGGAGGAGTAGAAGAATGCATTTTGGGGTGTTATTTTTGCTATGTATATGCTATGCGTTAGAAATATCTTATAAATGGACAACTTTGTGTAAAAAAAATGCATTTTCATTTTTTCTCCACATTTTCCAAAACCTTCTGGAAAAAAATGAACCGTTCAAAAGACTCATAATGCTTCATAGATTATACGTTGGGGTGTGTGCTTTCCAAAATGGGGTAATTTTGTGGAAAATTCTATTGTCCTGGTGCTCCAGGGCCTTCAAAATTGTAATAGGTGGTTGAGAAAGGATATGTGCGATTTATGCTTGTAGAACGCCTGAAAGTGCTACTTCAATGTTGGGCCTCTGTATATGGCCAGGCTGTGTAAAAGTCTCACACATGTGGTATCGCTATACTCAGGAGGAGTAGCAGAATGCATTTTGGGGTTTCATTTTTGCTATGTATATGCTATGCGTTAGAAATATCTTATAAATGGACAACTTTGTGTAAAAAAAATGCATTTTCATTTTTTCTCCACATTTTCCAAAACCTTCTGGAAAAAAATGAACCGTTCAAAAGACTCATAATGCTTCATAGATTATACGTTGGGGTGTGTGCTTTCCAAAATGGGGTCATTTTGTGGAAAATTCCATTGTCCTGGTGCTCCAGGGCCTTCAAAAGTGTAATAGGTGGTTGAGAAAGGATATGTGCGATTTATGCTTGTAGAACGCCTGAAAGTGCTACTTCAATGTTGGGCCTCTGTATGTGGCCAGGCTGTGTAAAAGTCTCACACATGTGGTATCGCTACACTCAGGAGGAGTAGCAGAATGCATTTTGGGGTGTAGTTGCAATTATGCATATGCTGTGTGAGAGAAAAAAACTGTTAATATGACCAGTTTGTGTAAAAAAAAAAAAAAAAAAAAAAAAATAATTAAATTTTCCCAAGAATTGTGGGAAAAAAATACAACTTCAAAAAACTCACCACGCCTCTTAGTAAATACCTTGGACTGTCTACTTTCCAAAAAGGGGTAATTTTGGGGTATTTGTACTTTCCTCACTTGTTAGTGTCTCAAGAAATGAGATATTCCTTCAGTACATCAGGCGTGATCAGCTATAGATATAGATATATATATATATATATATATAAACTCATCCAACCAGGCATTAACATTTATGTCTGGAACATAACTCTTTGAGAAGTTCATTATATAAAAAATGTTTGCTTCAATCTTCCTTTTTGTTTATTTCTCAACAATTTTTATTTATTTATTCATTTACTTTTTAGGATATACCACAATGCTGGACAGATTTATCAGTCATCTTTTCCAGCTATACTATGGAATTTGTCCATTTGGTCGCCTCCGCTCGCCTATTTTTTCTTTAAAAGCATTTGAACAGAGTAAGTTGGTATACTTTTTTGAGCCCGCTGGCCTTCCACATACTATATTATGTTTAATCTATTTGTGATTTTGGAAGCACAATAGTCATTAGGACTTGTCTTCTTTTTGGTTAGGTCTTTTCTGCCCCCTACAGCTGAACTTAGCCCTTTGCACGGTCCTGCAGTTGTGATCAATTATCTACATCATATGCGGGAATCGCGTGTGTGATCTTCCCTGCCTGGGTTGAACAGGGGCTGGGCTCTATACCTGGTAACTATGATGTAAACTTTAGGAATTCAAAATATGTGAACATGTAATTATATGTATGACATTTCCTGATTTTGTTCTTTTTTGATTCTTTGCTAGAGCTGGATACACAATTAAGGTGGTTATAGTATACTCCCCTGAAGAAGCCACACCCGGCGAAATATATAGGGATACAACATCATACTTGACCCCCCCCCCCCCCCGCCATACTCTTCTTGGGTAAACCAGCAACCCAGAAAGAACCTCTATGTGTTCAGGCTATGTTATTATCAATTTCTTTTTTCATAATATGTGTATAATATCTATGTGATATTTTAATAAAAATTTTAAAAATTGAATCTTGATTATATAATATTTTCTATAAAGCACTGCGATAGTCCCATTTTTTTTTTTTCTCGTTTTTTGACATTTTCACTATCGGGATGAGGTGCATTTAAATCCTTCTGAAAACTACTCGGATCTTCCACTCTCCAGCTCCAGGTAGATGATCATTTCAGAGGTGGGATGTCAAATTGAACATGCAAGTCAACTTGTTGATGATTATTTGAGACCATATGTGACAAGTTTATTCTTATATGTGAAAGACTGAAAAGTCTCTTGATGGATTAATAGTTCCCCAGGTGCTTTATTAGTGGCCATATACACTGATCAGCCATAACATTATGACCACTGACAGGTAAAGGGAATATCTTGTTACAATGGCATCTGAAAATTGGTTGGATAAATTAGGCAGCAAGTGAACATGTTGTCCATGAAGTTGATTTGGTGAAAGCAGAAAAAAAATTTGGCATCGCAGTTTGATGTGTATGGGGCTGTGAAGTCCATGGTGACCCATGTCCACAGCCAAAAGTTTCTACAATGGTCACATGAACATCAGTCTGATCTTTTACATCATCTGGATGTCTGGGTGCGTGTGCATCACTTACCTGGGGAAGAGATGGCACCAGGATGCGGTATAAGAAGGCAAGTTGGCAGAGGCAATGTGATGCTTTGGGCAATGTTCTGCTGAGAAACCTTGGGTCCTGCCATTCATGTGGATGTTACTCAAAGGGCCAAACTCAATATTAGTTAGGTTAATAATAGTTTATAATAATATTATGGCTGATTTGTGTATAATATTATTATTATTATTATTATTATTATTATTATTATTATTCAGGGTTTATATAGTGCCAACAGTTTGCACAGCACTTTTATATTGAAGCCTCATATTGCAAGCTCCCTCATACTATAGGGATTAAAATGGTTGAATTTTCCTAAAGAAAGGGCACAGCTGTGTTGATGATACAATGGATTTGTTTACACAAAATGTATTCATTTTGTGGTTCCTTATTACCTCCATGTGTAGGGCATTATGACGGGGACTTGTTGTGTCCCATCATATAAAAACCTGATCTGGGAGAGTGGGAACATCAAGTATTTTCTGATAAAATGTGCTCTTTATGTAATTATGCCACAAGCTGGCATGGCATGGGTACATAGACAACATGATAATCATCTAGACTGGTGCCAAAAAAGAATTGGGTAAGTTTATAGAAACTTTGGGTAGCAATAGGTTCAAGCCCAAATTCACTAAGAGTTTAAGGGAATATGGTATATCATTCTTGGATATTGGAATTCTAGTACAGAAAGATGGGTCATTTGCTATACTGCTACAGCACACAGTAGGGAAAACAATACTTCATGCTACAAGTGCCCATCCCCTTCCTTTGTGTAGAAGTATAGCTTATGACCTGTATTTAACTTCTTGGCGCCAGCTGCATGCAAATATGCAGCTTCTCAATGGATGGGCCGTAGCGGTTTCATGTTTACGTGCAATATTGCAAAAACAGCTGTGCTGACAGTTTGTGCCCTGCGCGCTCCCAGCGCAGTTACTGGTGGCTAACGGAAATCACCTGATTTCTCCTTGTGATCGGGAGCTTTCCAATCATATGACCGCTGTGACAGTCAATCACAGCGGTCACATGATCATAAAACCCACCTCCCGGCATCCTAAATCCCTTAAAGGGCTGGGAGGCACCAGGTCCAAGGAGTTAAAGCAGTAATAAAGCCAAATAGAGCTTTCTTTTGGTGGTATTTGATCATCTCTGCGGTTTTTATTTTTTGCGCTATAAACAAAAAAAGAGCGACAATTTTGAAAAAAACACAATATTTTTTACTTTTTGCTATAATAAATATCCCAATTTAAAAAAAAAATATTTTTTTTTCCCTCAGTTTAGGCCGATACGTATTCTTCTACATATTTTTGGTAAAAAAAAATCGCAATAAGCCTATATTGATTGGTTTGCGCAAAAGTTATAGCGCCTACAAAATAGGGGATAGAATTATGACTTTTTTTTTTTTTTTTACTCATGTAGCAACCTCACCCCTCTCACACCTTCTCATTCACGGCTTGTCTGTCTCGTGTAGGGGTTAACACTGGGGGGAGGGATGAGATACACCACGGCCCATGTCCTCCAATGGGTGGAGGTGAAAGCCAGAACTATCGAGTTTTGTGTATGTGTCCCAGAGTCAAATCCTCTCCTCGGATTGACTCCCCTTTGCTCCTAGTAACCAGAGTTCCACACACTGAATAGGTCCAACTCGTATTTATTCTTCTCAATAAATAATCATACAGCACAGACAGGTATACCCATATACCACTTCAGTATTTGTGAGGAGTAGGCCAAGGCACAATTCTTCTAGATAGAGCTAACCACTGTAGTGTCACCAGTGGCGAATAGTCATTGCCACTGACTATATTGAACAGAACATGAATTACCTTTGCTATTGTAGCCCCTATCAGGGGAAGGACATCCATCCAAGACAGTTACCGGGCACTAGGGATGAGCTTCGAGTTCGAGTCAAACTCATGTTCGACTCGAACATTGCCTGTTCGCCCGTTCGCCGAACAGCAAACAAATTGGGGTGTTCGCGGCAAATTCGAAAAATCTATGGCTTATATGCAAGTTATTGTCCTAAAAATCTAAGACTTATATGCAAGTTATTGTCCTAAAAAGTGTTTGGGGACCCGGGTCCTGCCCCAGGGGACATGTATCAATGCAAAAAGAAGTTTTAAAAACGGCCGTTTTTTCGGGAGCAGTGATTTTAATAATGCTTAAAATGAAAAAATAAAAGTGAAATATTCCTTTAAATTTCGTACCTGGGGGGTGTGTATGATATGCATGTAAAGTGGTGCATGCTTCCCGTGCTTAGAACTGTCCCTGCAAAAAATGTCATTTTTGAAAGAAAAAAAGTCATTTAACCACTTAACGACCGCTCATTGTATATATACGTCGGCAGAATGGCACCGACAGGCACAATCACGTAGAGTGTATGTGATCGCTTTTGTACAGTTGGGGGGTCCAATCGGATGTAATGTAATGTAAACACAGGCAGAGGAAGCAGGAGGAAGTGATGTCATCTCTTGTGCGGCGCTCACATATACCGAGCGCCGTACAAGAGAAGACATCAAGGTTAGTGCACAAACACTACACTAACACCAGCACACATAGACACATAAATCGCCCCCCCAGGCCCCCCCAGATCACCCCCAGTCAGAGGGTCACTGATTGCAGTGACCATTTATTTACTGATCACTGCAATCAGTGACATTTGTGACTGTAAAAGTGTCACTACATTTAGTTTTAGGTCCAGTGTAGCCCCCTAACCCCCCCTAATAAAGGTTTAACCCCTTGATCACCCCCCAGATAACCCTTTACCCCCCTAGCACCACCGTCGCTAAGCGATCATTTTTCTGATCGCTGTCTTAGCGTCGGTGATGCAGATCGGTAGCCAGTAATTTTTTTTAGGTTCGCCGCAGGTTTTTATAGCGTCGGGTACCCCCATAAATTATCTAATAAAGGTTTAACCCCCTTGATCGCCCCCAGGTAACCCTTTCACCCCCTATCACCACTGTCGCTAAGCGATCATTTTTCTGATCGCTGTCTTAGCGTCGGTGATGCAGATCGGTAGCCAGTATTTTTTTTTTAGGTTCGCCGCAGGTTTTTATAGCGTCAGGTACCCCCATAAATTATCTAATAAAGGTTTAACCCCCTTGATCGCCCCCCAGGTAACCCTTTCACCCCCTATCACCACTGTCGCTAAGCGATCATTTTTCTGATCGCTGTCTTAGCGTCGGTGATGCAGATCGGTAGCCAGTAATTTTTTTTAGGTTCGCCGCAGGTTTTTATAGCGTCAGGTACCCCCATATATTATCTAATAAAGGTTTTAACCCCCTAATTGCCCCTAGTTAACCCTTTCACCAGTGATCATCATATAAGTGTTACGGGTGACGCTGGTTAGTTAGTTTGCTTTTTATAGTGTCAGGGCACCCACCGTATATATAACCCAATAAAGGTTTAACCCCCTGATCGCCCGGCGGGTGATATCAATTAGGTTTTAGCGTCAGAGAGGGTCTGCGTCACACCCCAGGCAGCGTCAGGTTAGTGCCAGTAATGCTAACACCCACGCGTGAAGCATACACCCTCCTTAGTGGTATAGTATCTGAACAGATCAATATCTGATCTGATCAGATCTATACTAGCGTCCCCAGCAGTTTAGGGTTCCCAAAAACGCAGTGTTAGCAGGATCAGCCCAGATACCTGCTAGCACCTGCGTTTTGCCTCTCCGTCCAGCCCAGGCCACCCAAGTGCAGTATCGATTGATCACTGTCACTTGCAAAACACAACACACATAACTGCAGAGTTCGCAGAGACAGGCCTGATCCCTGCGACTCCAGTGCTGTAGGAGGTGATTTCACCACCACAGTTAAAAAAAAAAAGCAAATATGCCGAAGCATTGGGGCAGCAGGGGCGGAGGAGTGATTTTGCTCCTAATGCCGCGTACATACGGTTGAAATTCCGACGGAGGCTTGCCCGTGGAAAAGTCCGACTATGTGTGTGAGGCATAACTTTTTTGAGGGAGGATGCTCCCATGCTTCGGCATATATAAATGGTGCATGTATGCCCATCATTAGAAGTGGGTGGGTGGATGAAGGGCGGTATTCTAATGGTACCCACCCGATCAATCTCTTTTTTCGTTCAGCCAACTGGCTGCATGAAAAAAAAAGATTACAATACATGTCCAACAAGGACCAGCAACGTACTGGTATGTTGCTGGACTTTGAATGGTTATACCAGATTGATGCCTGCGGGTTTAGGTATCATCTTGGTATCATTCTTTTCAGCCAGCGGCCGGCTTCCATGTAAAAGCAATCCTAGTGGCTAATTAGCCTCTGGACTGCTTTTACAAGCAGTGGGAGGGAATGTCCCCCCCCGGATATAAAAAGCGCCATTGGGAAATTGGGAAAGCATTTTATCACACCGATCTTGGTGTGGTCAGATGCTTTGAGGGCAGAGGAAAGATCTAGGGTCTAGACCCCAGTTTTTTCCAAAAAAGAGTACCTGTCACTACCTATTGCTATCATAGGGGATATTTACATTCCCTAAGATAACAATAAAAATGATAAAAAAAATATGGAAGGAACAATTTAAAAATAAAATAAAAAAGCAAAATTAATAATAAAAAAAAAAGCACCCCTGTCCTGCCCTGCTCTTGCCCAATGGCGAACGCAAGCGTCGGTCTGGCATCATATGTAAACAGCAATTGCACCATGCATGTGAGGTATCACCGCGAAGGTCAGATCGAGAGCAGTAATTTTAGCAGTAGACCTCCTCTGTAAATCTAACGGGGTAACCTGTAAAGGCTTTTAAAGGCTTTTAAAAATGTATGTAGTTTGTCGCCAATGCGCGTTTCTGCGAAATTTTAAATCATATCGTGTTTGGTATCTATGTACTCGGCCTAAGATCATCTTTTTTATTTCATCAAACATTTGGGCAATATAGTGTGTTTTAGTGCATTAAAATTAAAAAAAGTGTATTCTTTCCCCAAAAAATGTGTTTGAAAAATCGCTGCGCAAATACTGTGTAGAAAAAAAAAATGCAACACCCACCATTTTATTCTGTAGGGCCTTTTCTTTAAAAATATATATAATGTTTGGGGGTTCAACATAATTTTCTTTCAAAAAAAAATATGTTTTCATGTAAACAAAAAGGGCTTTGTCTTCAAGTGGTTAGAAGAGTGGATGTAAGCTTCCTAATGTTGTGTATAAAATGCCAGAACAGTTCAAAACCCCCCCAAATGACCCCATTTTAGAAAGTAGACACCCCAAGCTATATACTGAGAGGCATGTCGAGTCCATGGAATATTTTATATGTTGACACAAGTTGCGGAAAAAAGACAATTGTTTTTTTTTTTGGTTTTTTTTTTGCACAAAGTTGTCACTAAATGATATATTGCTCAAACATGCCATGGGCATATGTGGAATTACACCCCAAAATAAATTCTGTTGCTTCTCCTGAGTACGGGGATACCACATGTGTGAGACTTTTTGGGAGCCTAGCCGCGTACGGGACCCCAAAAACCAATCACCGCCTTCAGGCTTTCTAAGGGTGTAAATTTTTGATTTCACTTCTCACTGCCTATCACAGTTTCGGAGGCCATGGAATGCCCAGATGGCACAAAACCCCCCCAAATGACCCCATTTTGGAAAGTAGACATCCCAAGCTATTTGCTGAGAGGTATTGTGAGTATTTTGCAGATCTCGCTTTTTGTCACAAAGTTTTGAAAATTGAAAAAAAAGAAAAAAAAATTTTCTTTCTTCATTTTCAAAAACAAATGAGAGCTGTAAAATACTCACCATGCCTCTCAGCAAACAGCTTGGGGTGTCTACTTTCCAAAATGGGGTAATTTGGGGGGGTTTTGTGCTATTTTGGCATTTTATGGCCTTTGAAACTGTGATAGGTAGTGAGGAGTCAAATCAAAAATTTGTGCCTAGAAATCCTGAAGGCGGTGCTTGGTTTTCGGGGGTCCCGTACGCGGCTAGGCTCCTAAAAAGTCCCACACATGTGGTATCCCCGTACTCAGGAGAAGCAGCAAAATGTATTTTGGGGTGCAATTCCACATATAACCATGGCATGTGTGAGCAATATATCATTTAGTGACAACTTTTTGTATTTTTTTTTTTTTTGTCATTATTCAATCACTTGGGACAAAAAAAAAATATTCAATGGGCTCAACAGGCCTCTCAGCAATTTCCTTGGGGTGTCTACTTTCTAAAATGGGGTCATTTGGGTGGGTTTTGTGCTATTTTGGCATTTTATGGCCTTCAAAACTGTGATAGGTAGTGAGGAGTGAAATCAAAAATTTGCGCCCTTAGAAATCCTGAAGGCGGTGCTTGGTTTCCGGGGTCCCGTACGTGGCTAGGCTCCTAAAAAGTCCCACACATGTGGTATCCCCGTACTCAGGAGAAGCAGCAGAATGTATTTTGGGGTGCAATTCCACATATAACCATGGCATGTGTGAGCAATATATCATTTAGTGACAACTTTTTGTATTTTTTTTTTTGTCATTATTCAACCACTTGGGACAAAAAAAAAAATATTCAATGGGCTCAACATGCCTCTCAGCAATTTCCTTGGGGTGTCTACTTTCCAAAATGGGGTCATTTGGGCAGGTTTTGTACTGCCCTGCCATTTTAGCACCTCAAGAAATGAGATAGGCAGTCATAAATTAAAAGCTGTGTAAATTCCAGAAAATGTACCCTAGTTTGTAGACGCTATAACTTTTGCGCAAACCAATAAATATACGCTTATTGACATTTTCTTTACTAAAGACATGTGGCTGAATACATTTTGGCCTAAATGTATGACTACAATTGAGTTTATTCGATTTTTCTTCTAACAAAAAGTAGAAAATATCATTTTTTTTCAAAATTTTCGGTCTTTTTCCATTTATATCGCAAAAAATAAAAATCGCAGAGGCAATCAAATACCATTAAAAGAAAGATCTTTTTGTGGGAAGAAAAGGACGCAAATTTCGTTTGGGTACAACATTGCATGTCCGCACAATTTACAGTTAAAACAGCGCAGTGCAAAATTCAGAATTCACCTCTGGTCCTTTAGCTACCAAATGGTCCGGGGCTTAAGTGGTTAAAACTCACTCGCGGCTATTAATGAATTGTCGGCTCCCGGCAATACATACAAAAGTCATTGATAAAAAAAAAAAAAAAAGCGTGGGGGTTCCCCAGAATTCAATTACCAGGCCCTTCAGGTCTGGAATGGATATTAAGGGAAACCACGCCGCAAATTTAAAAAAAAATTGACGTGGGGTTCCCCCAAATATCCATTCCAAGCCCTTCAGATCTGGCATGGATTTTAAGGGGAACTCCACCCCAAATTTAAAAAAAAATGGCGTGGAGTCCCCCTAAAAATCCATACCAGACCCCTTATCCGAGCACGCAACCTGGCCGGCCGCAGGGGAAGAGGGGGGGACGAGAGAGCGGCCCCCCCTCCCTCCTGAACCGTACCAGGCCACATGCCCTCAACGTGGGGAGGATGTCCCCATGTTGATGGGGACAAGGGCCTCATCCCCACAACCCTTGCCCGGTGGTTGTGGGGGTCTGCGGGTGGGGGGCTTATCGGAATCTGGAAGACCCCTTTAACAAAGGGGACCCCCAGATCCTGGCCCCCCTATGTGAATTGGTAAGGGGTACATTGTACCCCTACCATTTCACAAAGAAAGCGTAAAAAAATGTTTAAAAAAACACACAAACACCTTGAAAAAGTCCTTTATTAAAAAAAAACAAAAAACATTCCAGCGGTGAAATCCAGTACATATTAGCCTTTATAATTAGCACTTCAGATTTCGAACGTTCGAGTCCATTGTATTTAATAGGGTTCTAAAGTTCACACGAACGTTTTGTCTGTTCGCAGGTTCTGATGCGAACCGAACAGGGGGGTGTTCGGCTCATCCCTGCCGGGCACCGAGCACACAGCCCGGCAGGTCAGGAAAGGGGTGGGGACGAGCGAGCACCGCCCCTCCTGAATAGGGATGAGCTTTATGTTCGAGTTGAACATGAGTTTGACTCGAACATTGGCTGTTCGCCCAACAGAGAACAATTTGGGGTGTTCTCGGCAAATTCGAAAAGCCGCAGAACACCCTTTAAAAGTCTATGGGAGAAATTAAAAGTGCTAATTTTAAAGGTTAATATGCAAGTTATTGTCATAAAAAGTGTTTGGGGACCTGGGTCCTGCCCCAGGGGACATGTATCAATGCAAAAAAAAGTTTTAAAAACTGCAGTTTTTTTCGGGAGCAGTGATTTTAATAATGCTTAAAGTGAAACAATAAAAGTGAAATATTCCTTTAAATTTCGTACCTGGGGGTGTGTATAGTATGCCTGTAAAGTAGTGCATGTTTCCCGTGCTTAAAACTGTCCCTGCACAAAATTTAATTTCTAAAGGAAAAAAAGTCATTTAAAACTACTCGCAGCTATTCATGAATTGTTGGGTCCCGACAGATCAAAGTCATTGAAAAAACCGGCAGAGGTCCCCCCCAGTCCATTACCAGGCACTTTGGGTCTGGTATGAATAATAAGGGGAACCCTGAACCAAAAAAAAAACGTGTGGGTCCCCCCCAAATTCCATATCAGGCCCTTCAGGTCTGGTGTGGATATTTAAAGGGAACCCCGTGACATTTTTTTTTAAAATGGCGTGGGGTCCCCCCAAAAATCCATACCAGACCCTTATCCGAGCATGCAACCTGGCAGGCCGCAGGAAAAGAGGGGCCGCAGGATAGAGCACCCCCCCCCGAACCGTTCCAGGCCACATGCCCTCAACATGGGGAGGATGCTTTGGTGGTCTATAACCCCTCAAAGCACCATGTCCCCATGTTGATAGGGACAAGGGCCTCATCCCCATAACCCTTGCCCGGTGGTTGTGGGGGTCTGCGGGTGAGGGACTTATCGGAATCCACACAGACACAGTTGGGATAAGTCCTTTATTAAAAAAAAAAACATTCCAGCGATGTAATCCATTCTACATGTCCCGCGGTGATCCATTCTCCAGCGATGCTCCAGTCTCCACTCCACACGAAACCCCCATGATGAGTAAGAGGGGGCGGGGTCTCCCGTCCCTGTCATTGGGTAACCCCCGGCTTGCCCAATAACGGGACGGGTGACCCCGCCCTGTGACATCACTGGGCGGAGTCACCCATACACGTCATTGGGTAACCCTGGCTTGCCCGATGACGGGGATGGGTGACCCCGCCCCATGATGTCATGAACGGGGCGGGGTCACCTGTTCCGTCATTTGGCAAGCCGGGGGTTACCCAATGACGGGGATGGGTGACCCTGTCCCCTCTTACGCGTCATGGGGGTTTTGTGTGGAGTGGAGAATGGATCACCGCGGGACATGGAGAATGGATCAATGCGGGACATGGAGAATGGATCACGTCGCTGGAATGTTTTTTTTTCTTTTTTCTTTTTTCTTTTTAATAAAGGACTTATCCCAACTGTGTCTGTGTGATTTTTAACAGTTTTGACACTTTCTTTTGTGAAATGGTAGGGGTACAATGTACCCCGTTACCAATTCACATAGGCGGAATCTGGGGGTCCCCTTTGTTAAAGCCCCTAGCCCGCAGACCCCCACAACCACCGGGCAAGAGTTGTGGGGATGAGGCCATCCTCCCCATGTTGATGGCATGTGGCCTGGTACAGTTCAGGAGGGGGGGCACTCTCTGTTTTTTTGGTTGGGGGGGATCCCTGCCGTTTTTTTATATGACTTTGATCTGTATGGCCGGGACCCAACGATTCATGAATAGCCGCTAGTAGTTTTAAATGACTTTTTTTCCTTTAGAAATTACATTTTGTGCAGGGACAGTTCTAAGCACGGGAAACATGTGCTATTTTACAGGCATACTATACACACCCCCCAGGTACGAAATTTAAAGGAATATTTCACTTTTATTGTTTCACTTTAGGCATTATTAAAATCACTGCTCGCCCAAAAAATGCAGTTTTTAAAACTTTTTTTTGCATTGATACGCTCGGTATTTGATAGACTCGGGTCCCCAAACACTTTTTATGACAATAACTTGCATATTAACCTTTAAAATTAGCACTTTTGACTTTTCATGTTCGTGTCTCATATACTTTAACTGTGTTCGAACAAATTTTTTGCCTGTTCGCATGTTCTGGTGCGAACCAAACTGGGGGGTGTTCGGCTCATCCCTACTCCTGAACCATACCAGGCCACATGCCCAAAATATGGGAGGGGCTGGGTGCTTTACAGGCGCTATTTTCAGCGCTACAGTGCCTGTAAAGCGCCTCAGTGTGAAAGGGGTCTTATAGGCAATGGTACCAGCGGACTGCGAAAATGGGGCAGTGGTCCAGAATACTGACACTCTGGGCATGACTCACAATATTCTTTAAACAGGGTTAGCAAAAAATACATCAATCTAAACAATACAATGACATAATGGCTTGTGCCATAAGAATCAATACGTGAACATGATATGCACACAAAAATATATAAAGTGCTTGGTGCTCATATAATGATTGAATAAAGTGCAACTGTCAGGAAAAGTTCCATCCGCTGGTAATATTTATAATTTGGCATGCAGTACTGAGGTCCACCAGCAGGTGTCTCCTGGCAGTTTGGAACTGTCAGGGGAACTTCTCCCTGCTGGTGTTATGTCATCTTTGGGCCGCAGTACTGGCGTCCACCAGCGGGTGGATCCTGGCAGTATGGAGTAGACAGCACCTCCTGCGGTCAGGTGTCACCTAAGCCTAATTACAGGCATACACATAAATACCCGGCAAGCCCTCACATGCTTGCCTTGGTATCTCTCTCCTTGCGCCCTGACCTCGCTTGCCTGTGAGACGATTCTGAGCTTTTATCTGACCCTATTCCCGAGCTTATCCCGATTTAGTCCCTCCTGTGTACCTGTTACTCTGGATCCCTGCCCTGCAGCCTATCCATCCATCCTCTCCCTGTCCTGTTGGTTTCCCGTCCTCATCTCCTGACTCCCCGTGTATGACCTTGGCCTGGCTTACATTACGTTTCTGGAACATGTCCTGTAATCCTTACCCATCTGCTGATCTCCCTGTATATGACCCTGGCCTGGCTTTCTCCGGCAAGCGGGGTTACCCAATGAAGTGGGCGGACACCCGCCCATGTCATTGGGTAACACCGCTTGCTGGAGAAAGCCGAGGCTTACCCAATTAGGTGGGTGCGGGTGACCCCTCCCCCTCTTACGTATCATGGGGCTTTCGTTCCTCGCTGGAGAATGAGTGGAGACTGCAGCGCCGCTGGAGAATGGATCATCGTTGGACATCGGGGAGACGAGATTACATCGCTGGAAATTCATTTATTTATTTTTTTAAATAAAGGACTTGTCCAGCTTTGTCTGTGTGTTTTTTTTACAATTTTTTACACTTTCTTTGTGAAATGGTAGGAGTACAATGTAAATGAAGAAAGATCACCGCTCTAAAGCCTCTGAATCCATGTAATGCTTCCGCCCCACTCCAAGTACACACAGGTGCTGGCTCTGCACAAAATTAGGTGAGGAAAGAAAAATTTCTGGATGGCCGCACTCTGCAAAGAATGCTGGTTTATTAATAAAATCCACAAATGCAGCAAAGGCACTCAAAAGTGAACACAGAGATAGGCTAACGCTTTTCACATCGTGAGATGCTTACTCATAGCTAAAAAACACAAAGGAAACAAACATATTTATATGCAAGGAATAAGCCTAAACATCTACCAATAGGGAGGATATAGGGCAGGTGTGGCCATTACCGTATAATGAAAGCATGATTGAAACCAATGAGGTCAAAAAACACATACAAAAAAGGAAAAGAAACACATGTGAAATGTAAATCAAAATCAGAGAGATACATGGATTAATGAAACCCACATGTGCACATGTACGCACATGTGTGCATACATATACACATGTGCATGTAATAACATGTGAGGTATAAAATAATATATCATGTTGAGTACTCAATATGTGGTGACATAAGAAATACATTTTGGATAGACCAATATAAAATATGTGTCAATAGTACGTGAGCAAGACCTATAGAAAAAGGAAAAAAGAAAAAAGATGCATGTGTGGAATAGTGTTATAAAATAGAAGGATATGATGACAAAAAGAGAAAAAAAAGAAAAGAGAAAAAGGAAAAAGGAAGGAAAAAGAAAAGAAGAGAAGAAAAGCAAAAGAGTGAATATAAAGTGATATGATGTAGTGCAAAATATGTGATAAGTGATATGGACGAGTGAAAAATTATGATGGGTGCAAAAAAAGTATATATTATAATTGGGGAAGAGAAATGAAAAAAATATATATAATATAATTAATAAAACAAAAAACAACAGAGAGGGAGGGAAGGAGGTGTAAAAATAATAAATAATATATGTGAATGAATATATGCATGTGTGTGCGTGTGAAAATAAATAATGAATATAAAAAACGAATATAAATGTGGGAATGGATGAATAGAAAATGAATGGGGAATGTGCGGAAATGCATGTGAATGTGAGAATAAGTAAAAATGGAATAGAAAATGAATGGGGAATGTGCAGAAATGCATGTGAATGTGAGAATAAGTAAAAATGGAAGGGTGAAAAAATGCATGTAATGCATGTGCACTTGTCCATAAAAATTACTGAATGGAAAAATGGATGGTATTGTATCATGATGTTATAGAGCAATACAGTATATAAAGTGTAGCTCTATGAAGAAGAGATAGAGTGAATTAAAACTTATAATTAGGGATAAGATATTCTATGTATAGCCATCCATAAAGTATGATACAATAAAAATATATATAAGGACATATTTGGGAACATATATTAGAAATTATTCTGCAAAGTCATGTATGTGTAAAAAAGAGATTAAATGATTGCAATAAATCTATCATAATGATGCACATATACGACTGTCACAAAAATAGGTATTAAACACAGAGGTTACTTAATTGGTTATAATTTCCCTGAGGCAGAAAACTTTCTCGTTAAAGCTGCTTTGTATAGGCGGTGTGCAACAATATGTCGCACCGTCTGTACAAATTACCTGTATAAATGCCAAAAAAGGCTATAAATACAGTTGTAATGTAATAGGGTTTCATGAAGAATATCAAAACCGCCTATAAGGGAAGTGCCAAAAAGAAAAAAAGAAAAGAAAAAGCCAGAAAGGGAAAAGGAAAAAAGGAAAAAAAGGTAAAAAAAGTAAAGAAAGTGAAAAGATGAAGAAAATAAAAAAAGGGAAAGATAATTCAGCCGAAACAATGTTACTCCACTGGATAAATATGAAACTGGATGGACCTGAGCAATAAAGTGCCAGGAAACCATAGAAAACTGAAAATTTATTTCATATACTTACCGTAATTTTCCTTTCCTGATGGACTCCATGGCAGCCTACGTGTGGGTTAATCCCGCCTCTCATACCTCATAGGACCCTACTCCCATAAATCTTTGCTTCTAGCCAGAGACCGTGTTCCGTAATATAGCCTACTCCAGCAATGGGAGGGAACTCCTGCTGCCATGGAGTCCATCAGGAAAGGAAAATTACGGTAAGTATATGAAATAAATTTTCCGTTTTCCTGACAGACTCCATGGCAGCCTACGTGTGGGAAATGACTAGCCAAACACACCCGGGTGGGCAAATGCTGGTTAAAGAAAAAAAATGGTTTAATTGACACCGTCAATAGATAAGACATGTAAACCAAAATTAACTGAAGACCAAGACGCCGGTTCTACACAATAGTGCGTCATAAATGTGTTTATCGACGACCATGAGGCCGCTTTGCAGATCACTTCTGGGGAGACATGACGGGCGGCCGCCCATGATGTGGAGACGCTCCTGGTGGAATGAGCGGTCACTGCCTCTGGTGGAGCCAGACCCTTCGCTTTATACGCCCCTTGGATGGCCTGAACGATCCAGGCTGCGATGGTTCTGGAAGAAGCACGCACACCTTTGTTTTTCCCTTGAAAGAAAATGAACAGATGATCAGATTGGCGAAACGATTTTGTGGCTTCCAGGTATTGTTTCAAGACTTCTCCCACATCTAAAGGATGGACATTAGAGTTCTCAGGTGACCGGAAGGTAGGAAGAACGATTTCTTGATTCTCATGAAAAACCGATGTTACCTTAGGATTTGACCCAAGCATGGGAATCATAACTACACGATCCGGAAAGAAGGTCAGGAATGGTTCTTTGGAACCTAGGAAACCAATTTCAGAAACTCTTTTAGCCGATGTTATTGCTACAAGGAAGACCAATTTGAGGGTGAGCTCCTTGATAGATAGTTGACCCGTGTGATGTCCTTCTCTATCTGAGAAGAAATCCAAGACCAGAGGAAGGTCCCATTTGGAAAATCTTGGTTTCCTCTGAGGTCTGAGCCTTATAGCTCCTCTGAAGAATTGTCTGACAAGAGTGTGTCTAGCCCAGGATATTCCAGTAAAGGCCGAGATAGCCGAAATCTGCACTCTTAGGGAACTAACTGACAGGGCCAGATCCAGGCCTGTTTGGAGAAAACCTAGAATGTCTTGTATCCTGGGTTCGTCAGGAGAACCCTCAACCATAGAAATATAGTCTGTGAATCTTTTCCAGATCCTTTGATATACTTTATTGGTATTAGGCCTTCTGGCGTTCAACAATGTAGAAATTGCTCTGCTTGGGCAACCTAATGCCTCTAGCCTTCCCCTCTCAAAAACCAAGCCATCAGACGGAGATGGGATGGGCATGGATGAAGAGCTATTCCCTGGGCCAGGAGATCTGATCTGGCTGGGAGGGGAACTGGACTCTGGAAGCTCAGCTGTAACAGGAGAGGAAACCATGGCCTGTTGGGCCAGTATGGAGCTATTACCACAATTTCGGCCTTCTCCCCCCTGAGTCTCGATAGGAACCGTAGAATGACGGGTACCGGGGGAAAGGCATACGCTTTGTTGAATCTCCACTGATCCGTCAGAGCATCCACCCCGAAGGCCTGGGGACAACGACCTCTCATGTAATATTTCGTTAGTTTGAAATTGCACAGGGAGGCAAATAGATCTACTTCTGGTACAATTCCTAGGGATAGGACCCAATTGAAAACTTCTGTGTGAAGAGACCACTCGTTGTTGTCGAGGGTTGTTCTTGAGAGAAAATCCGCCTGTAGGTTCTGAGATCCGGGAAGATAGACAGCCGTCAGGTTCGTTAGATTTTTCTGGGCCCATGTCATAATTGGTTCTACCTCCCTCAGTAGAGAGAGACTGCGAGTGCCTCCCTGTCTCTTGATATAGGAGACTGCTGACGTGTTGTCCATCCTTAGGAGAACCGAGGTACCCTTTATCAGGTGAAGAAAGGTTTGTAGAGAACAGAAGGCTGCTCGGATCTCCAGTACGTTGGACACTATCCTTCTGGACGGGAAGTCCCATTTCCCCTGAGCTACTTCCTGCATGCAGAGAGCTCCCCAGCCTCTGTTGCTGGCATCCGTCGTGATTGTGACCCAGGAGATGGGGGCTATGGAATGACAGTTGAGAAGATTCTTCCGTAGTAGCCACCAGGGAAGGCTTTCCCGCATGGACGGAGTTATCCGTATCCAATGGTCGCGAAATCCTGGCTCCCACTGCTGGAGAAAACCCTTCTGAAAAGGGCGCATCTTCCATTGAGCCCATTTCACCATTGGGGCTGTGGATACCATGGTACCTATTATCCTGAGGCACTGTGAAGCTTTGAGGAGAGGAGAGGCCATTGCCTGACGAATCCTGTCTCGAACCACTGGGATCTTCTCCAGGGGTAAGGAGATGGTACTTTGTATCGTATTGAATTGAGCGCCGAGAAAAACCAGAGATTGCGTAGGTACCAACTGACTTTTCTCTTTGTTCAACAGCCAACCGAATTCTGTCAGCGTGGAGATGACCTGAGACTGATGTACTAGAAGATGCTCCCTGTTTTGGGAAAGTAATAGCAGATCGTCCAGGTAGTGATGTAGCCGGATGCCTCTGGTCCTGATTAGAGCTACTACAGCCAATAAGAGCTTCGAAAACACTTGCGGCGATGTTGTAAGCCCGAACGGGAGACATACGAACTGGAGGTGAGTATGGCCTACTGCAAACCGTAGGTATTTTTGAAATTCCACAGCTATCGGGACGTGAAAGTAAGCGTCCTTCAGATCGATGGATACAAGCCAGTCGCCTGGCTGAACTGTCTGACGAATGGTGAGTAATGACTCCATTCTGAATTTCTCCTTTTTGATGAAGGCATTTAGATGAGTCAGATCTATCACTGGCCTCCAAGAGCCGGTCTTTTTTTGAACCATGAATAGGGGTGAGTACATCCCTTGGAATCTTTCGTCTGTTGGTACATGTATGGCGGCACCTTGGGCCACAAGAGTGTCTGTGTAAGAGAGAAGTATTTGTCTCTTTTCTTCCGAGCAGGGTAGTACTGTGGGTACGAACTGAAGTGTGGGTGGACTGACAAACACCCAGGAGTGACCTGAAGAGACTGTTTTGACAGTCCAGAAATCTTTTATCGAGGCTGCCCAGACGTGTCTGAACTGAAGTAGCCGAGCACCCACTTGTTCCGTCTGGGCCGACCCAATATCAAAAGGACTTAGGGGCCTCCCGTCCACCTGAAGAGGCTACTTTTGTGGATCTTTGACAAGAAGGCTGATTTCTTCTCCAGTTCTTTCTGAATTCTCGACCTGGACTATAACGGCGAGCATCTCTTGCACGATCCTGGTCTTGTCTCTGTTGAGGTCTTTTTTGACTGAAAAAACGACGATCCTGAGGAAGGAACCCTGACTTACCCCCTGCGGCACGGGTGATAGCGCTGTCAAGCTTATTCCCAAAAAGGGAAGATCCTTGAAAGGGGATCCTGCACCAAGCCTGTTTGGAGGCAGGATCAGCTACCCAAGGACGTAGCCACAAGGCACGTTTAGCGGTAACGGAGGAGAGCATGACACGTGCCACCAGGCGAATAATATCAAGGGAAGCCTCACCCAAAAACATCGACGCCATTCTTAGTTCATGGATCGGCATGCTTCTGGCTAACTCCACAGAGACATTTGTTAAGGAAGAATCCACTTCATCTGTCCAGGCCTCCATTGCTTTGGACAGGGTTGCAAGGGCTAATGCTGGCTTACAGGCCATACCCGCAGTGATATATATACGTTTAAGGTCCGTATCTATTTTTCTTTCCAAGCCGTCCCTGAAGGAAACAGAGTCCTCTAGTGGAAGGGTAACATGTCTCACCAACCTCATCAAGGCTGCATCAATCAGGGGAGCTGATTCTAGATGTTTCACATCTTCATTTTTGAATGGGTACATCTTTGCGATTTTGGAAAGTAATGAATTTTTTCTTTCTACGCCAGTCCATTCATCTGTAATAATATCCCCAAGTTCACCCAAAAAGGGAAAATTTGGGCGCTCCTTCTTAAGTTGTTTGAAGTACTTCCTTTGTTTAGAAGGAGCTTCTATTGGTTCATCCCATTTTAAAGCGTCTTTGACTGCTTTGATCAAGTCTGGGACTGAAGAGAAATCAAATCCTGTGGTATTGCTGACCTCTTCAACATCACAATGTGAAGATTCGCTTGAGGAGCAATCATGCCAAGAAGGACCCGGGATTTCGTGGTCATCCTGCACCAGAACTGGTGCTGGGTCAACAGGAGGAATGGTGGTACGGCTGGAGTCAGTCTTGTTCAGGGATTCCTGGACCACTCTTCTGACTAGTGCCTCCACTTGGTGGTCTCCACCTTCTCTCTCTCCTACTGCTTGGGAATAACAAGGCTCACAGAGGGATTTACCTTCTGGGACTTGAGCCCTACAACCCCAGCAGACTCTCTTCTCAGAACGGCTAGAATGGCGGTGAGAGTGGTGTCTAGACCTAGACCTGGGCTCCTTACTATGATGTCTGGAGGACGATCTATGATGTCTAGCACTAGAAGAATGTTGATGTGTTTTAGATCTAGCATTATCTTCGCGTGCTGAGTGTCTATTTTCAGACCTAGAGGGGCTGATAAAGAAAAGACAGGAAGAAAGAAATACATTGGCTCATGTAAAGAACCCAAAAACTGCTAAGCAGAAGAAAGAAAAAAAAAACAATTTCTACCTGCAGCGCAAGGGTTGGCCACTGGGGGGCGGTGAGACGTCCATAGCTCAAGCTTGGAAAACTGCAAAAATTTAACCATACAATAAATATAGGGAAGGAAAGTCTGATATCAGCCATCCCTGTAATAAGACAGGTTTTCCTACCTTCACCACGTGGAAACGAAGCACCGGGAAGTAGCTGTCTGAGCCTGCAGGACATCCCAGGTTATAGCTGTATCTGACAGCTATTTAAACTTGGCGCCGACGATGACGTCACCGCGCCCCCAGCGTGAAACGGCGGAGCTCGTGCGCATGCGCGAACGCCGCCGCGATCCGAATTGCGCATGCGCGAACCAAGCCTCGATCTCGGACGACGAGGAACACTGCGATGCATACAACCCGGAAGAGGAGGCTAAATGAAACGCAGATGCGCTCCAGCCGCCATAGAGCCGAGGGAGACCGGACAACAACAACACACAAATACTGCTGCCATATTAATTAATAAGCGATGCATACGATACCACTCAGCACGATCCTGATCCAGCCTGGAACATAGGAGCCATCTCTCCACTGCACGACCTGGGCGTTTTTCTTAATGGGCCTCCTGCTAATAGCTAGGACGTTTGGCCAAGTTGCCGCTTGCCCGCCAGTGGCCGGGATAGTAAGCTCTTCATGGCACCGCAAAAAACTGTCGCCCGCATCCACCCTGCTAATAGCTGGGCTTGTTGGACCTCCAAACAGAACCGCCATAAACTCGTGCAACCAGGACTGAATCTTCCATGAAAACTTCTTTAAGGTAAGAAAGCACACCTTGGTCCTAGGAGGAGGACAAAAAAAGGAACACGGTCTCTGGCTAGAAGCAAAGATTTATGGGAGTAGGGTCCTATGAGGTATGAGAGGCGGGATTAACCCACACGTAGGCTGCCATGGAGTCTGTCAGGAAAGTAGAAAGACGGAGGGAGCACAAAAACTCCCAGTACAGGAAGACCCTTATTGGTTTATAAGAGGAAAATAATTGTTATTATAAGCAGGATAAAACTGGATAAAACTATGAATGGGAGATGATGGTGTAATAATGATAACAAAAAGTGCAATGCAAAGGTATGGATGGAATACATAGAGAAGGTGACATGTGAAAAGATATATATATATATCAGCGGGCCCTATAGAGTCCACAATTATGTGTAGTGATACACAAATAATAAGTATATATAGAGATTGCATCCATACATTTTGCATCGCAACAACACATAAAGTGTTGAGTATCACATACTTAATAGAAATGCGATACATCCCATTCGAAATTAAGTCCTTTGGGATATCTAGTATCTAAAAGAAAAAGGAGTACAATGTACCCGTTACCAATTCACATAGGGGGGGCGGGATCTGGAGTTCCCCTTTTTGTTAAAGGGTGCTTCCAGATTTCGATAAGCCCCCCCATCCACAGACCCCCACAACCACCGGGCAAGGGTTGTGGGAATGAGGACCTTGTCCCCATCAACATGGGGACACCCTCCCCATGTTGAGGGCATGTGGCCTGGTACGGTTCAGGAGGGGAGGGGCGCTCTCTCATCCCCCCTCTTTTCCTGCGGCCTGCCAGGTTGCGTGCTTGGATAAGGGTCTGGTGTGGATTTTTGGGGGGGACCCCACGCCATTTTTTTTTATTTTAGTGCGGGGTTCCCCTTAAAATCCATACCAGACCTGAAGGGTATGGATTTTTGGGGGAGCCCCACACCATTTAAAAAAAAAAATGGTGCGGGGGTTCCCCTAATATCCATACCAGACCTGAAGTGCCTGATATGTAATTTGGGGGGACCCCCACACTTTTTTTTTTGGTTTGGGGTTCCCAAAGGGCCTGGTAATTAACTGGGGGGGGGGCTGCCATTTTTTTCAATTCATGAATAGCCGCGAGTAGTTTTAAATGACTTTTTTTTCCTTTTAGAAATTACATTTTGTGCAGGGACAGTTCTAAACACGGGAAAAATGCGCTACTTTACAGGCATACTATACACACACCCCAGATATGAAATTTAAAGGAATATTTCACTTTTATTGTTTCACTTTAAAGTGGTTGTAAACCCACTAAAAATTTTTTTTTTTTTTTTTTTTTTTAGCCAACCTGCAAGAGAAAGGCATAATGAGCTAGTATGACTAGCATACTAGCTCATTATGTACCACTTACCTTAGATCGGGGCCCCCGAAGCAGTCCGCGTTCCTCTGTCCAGACGCAGACATCACTGCGGTGATAGCCGGAATGTTACTTCCAGGTATCGCCGCACCAGCCAATCACAGCGCCGCTCCGGCGCTGTGATTGGCCGGAGCGGCGAAGACGTATGCGCACGGGAGCCGTCACATTCGGCTACGCCCAGCGATTGCTGGGAAGTAGCCGATTTTGTGAATGGGATTAACCCCATGAATGCGCCGTTGTCTACGGCGCGCATGCGCCATAGACAGCGGCGCCTGTCATTTTTAGTACATATCTCCTAAACCGTGTAGGTTTAGGAGATAATTCTTGCACCTACAGGTAAGCCTTAATCTAGGCTTACCTGTAGGTGCAAGTTGAAAAAGTGGGTTTACAACCACTTTAAGCATTATTAAAATCACTGCTCCCGAAAAAACGGGCGTTTTTAAAACTTTTTTTTTGCATTGATACATGTCCCCTGAGGCAGGACCCGGGTCCCCAAACACTTTTTATGATAATAACTTGCATATTAACCTTTAAAATGAGCACTTTTGATTTTTCATGTTCGTGTCCCATAGACTTTAACGGTGTTCGAACAAATTTTTTGCCTGTTCGAATGTTCTGGTGTGAACCGAACCGGGGGGTGTTCGGCTCATCCCTACTCTCCAATGCTCCTCTACTCTATCTATCCCACAGAATGTGAGGCCCCTTGGATCTCTGTTGTGGAACAATCTAAAATGGTTAGACAAACTGTGATGTTTGTAACCCTTTTTAATTCTATTAACATGCTCCCTTATGCCCTGTACACACGATCGGATTTTCTGATGAAAAAAATCCGATGGACTTTTTTCATCGGAAATTCCGATCGTGTGTGGGCCCTATCAGACTTTTTTCCATCAGAGTAAAAAAATAGAACATGTTTTAAAAATCCACGCATGCTCAGAATCAAGTCGACGCATGCTCGGAAGCATTGAACTTAATTTTTCTCGGCTCGTCGTAGTGTTTTACGTCACCGCATTTTGGACGGTCGGAATTTAGTCTGACAGTGTGTATGCAAGACTGATGGAAGTCAGCTTTATCGGAATTCCGACCGAAAATTCCATCGGATTTTATTCCATCAGAAATCCGATCATGTGTACAGGGCATAAGTCTTATCCCCAATTTCCTTGTGGTCCTCCCACATATTGGAGACCACAAGGACAGGACAAAAAAGATAGGTGACGTGTGGTCCCACAGGTAATTAATTTTTTACCGCCTCATCTGGCACCCACATGACCACCTTTTCCTAGCTAAACAAAAGACAGCCCCTCCCCCACTGGGTACAGGAGAGTAGAGCTGGTGGTCACGTGAAGTAAATCGGATAATGCAAGATGCACAGCTGGGCCAAAGTCTCTAGGAATCCTCAGTAACACTTGCCAATGGTATGTTCAGGAGATGGTAGTGGAAACCAGGCCGGGGGTCAAACACTGTAGATCAGACAGGAGGAAGAGGCAGGTAGCAGGAACAGGGTCAAGCCAAGGTCAAATACAGGAAGGCAGGCCAGGAACAGGTAGCAGTAGTAAAGTTCATGATGCAAGCCGGGATCAGACACTGGAGATAGTCGGTAAAGCAAGCCAGGGAGTCAAACCAGGATAGCAAGCCAGGGGGTCAAACCAGGAAATCCAAGTAGGATATGCACAGAGGCTCAGGAACATGGGAAGGCTGATGACAATCCAGCAATGTGAGGGTTTAGCAGCAGTCTTATATAGGCCAGTAAGTGGCCGCTCGCATCTGTCACATTGGGCGTACGCGCGTTCGCCAATAAGCTCATTTGCGCATTCGCATGGTATCACCATTGCGGGCCTGCGTAAGCCCGTTCGCACTTCTTGCACTAGTGCGCATGGCAATGTGCCAGAAGCATCCATTACCAGTAGTGATGAGCCGAACACCCCCGGGTTCGGTTCGCACCAGAACCCGCGAACGGACCGAAAGTTCGTACGAACATTAGAACCCTATTAAATACAATGGATGCGAACGTTCGAATTCTAAAGTGCTAATTATAACGACTATTATGCATGTTATTGTCCTAAAAAGGGTTTGGGAACCCGGGTTCTGCACCAGGGGACATGTATCAATGCAAAAAGAAGTTTTAAAAACGGTCGTTTTTCGGGAGCAGTCATTTTAATGATGCATAAAGTGAAAAAAAAAAAGTCAAATATTCCTTTAAATATCGTACCTGGGGGTGTCTAAAGTATGCCTGTGAAGTGCCACATGTTTCCCGTGTTTAGAACTGTCCCTGCACAAAATGACACTTCTAAAGGAAAAAAAATAGGATTTTTATAACAGCTTACCTGTAAAATCCTTTTCTTAGGAGTACATCACGGGACACAGAGCGACATAGTCATTACTAATGGGTTATATAGATACCGTCAGGTGCTGGCACTGGCAACTTCCAAAACCGGAAGTACCCTCCCCTATATAAGCCCCTCCCATCCGGGAGCACCTCAGTTTTGTAGCAAAGCAATAAGTGTCCCCAAAGAGGGGCGGGAGCTCTGTGTCCCGTGATGTACTCCTAAGAAAAGGATTTTACAGGTAAGCTGTTATAAAAATCCTATTTTCTTTCTCGTACATCACGGGACACAGAGCGACATAGTCATTACTAATGGGATGTCCTAAAGCAATGCCCAATGAGGGGGGGGATACACCATATATAAGCTGAGCGCTATCAGACATGAGGATCTTTTGCGGCCTGCAACACACTGCGCCCAAAGGCGACATCCTCCTGACTTCTAACGTCCACCTGGTAGAACCTAGTAAACGTGTGAACTGAAGACCACGTTGCGGCCTTACAGATTTGAGCCAGGGAGGCCTGGTGATGCACTGCCCATGAAGTTCCAACTGCTCTCGTGGAGTGCGCTCTAACTTTGAACGGAGGCGGTCTCCTTCTCAAGCCATAAGCTTGCATAATGACCTGTCGAATCCACTTGGCTAAAGTAGATTTTGACGCTGCCTGACCCTTTCTGGGGCCTTCCGGCAGAATAAACAAAGTATCCGTTCTGCGAATCTGTGCAGTGGCTTTTAGATAAGCTTTAACTGCTCTTACTACATCCAAAGAATGCAATAACTTTTCCTCTACCGAAGTAGGTTTGGGGAAAAAAGAAGGAAGAACCACATCTTGGTTCAAATGAAACCTCGATACCACCTTAGGAAGAAAGGCTGGATGAGGACGTAACACTACTCTGTCCTTATGGATAACCAGATATGGCTCCTTACAGGACATAGCTGCTAATTCCGATACTCTTTTAGCCGAACAAATGGCTACTAGAAAAATCAATTTCCTGGTGAGAAGCACCAAGGAAATATGCTGTAATGGTTCAAATGGTTGTTTCTGTAGAACCGACAGAACCAAGTTTAGATCCCATGGACATATGGGAATATTAACCGGAGGACTAATACGCATCACTCCTTGTATAAAGGCTTTGACTAGTGAATGCGAAGCCAAGGGCCTTTGAAAAAATATTGACAAGGCCGAAATCTGACCCTTGATAGTACTCAAGGCAAGCTTCCTATCTACAGCCCACTGTAGGAAGTCCAGAATCCTACCTATTACGTACTTATGTGGATGCCATTTCTTGGCCTCACACCACGCGATGTACGCCTTCCAGATTATATAGTAGATCTGCCTGGATACCGGCTTCCTGGCATTGATCATGGTAGATACCACAGCATTAGAGAGCCCTCTCTTTTTTAGAATGTGGGCTTCAATAGCCAGGCCGTCAAACCTAGGGCTGGTAAGGAAGGGTGGTATATCGGTCCTTGCGAAAGCCGGACGACGTGGGAGAGTCCAAGGACTCCCCACTGAAATTTTACAATCTCCGCGTACCACGCTCTTCGGGGCCACGCTGGAGCCACCGGAATCACCGGTTTCTTTTCTACCCTGATTCTGCGGAGTAATCGAGGTAACCATTGTGGCGGTGTGAATGCATATATCAGCTTGAACTGATCCCAAGGGAACACTAGGGCATCCGAGCCGCAAGCTAGGGGATCCCTTGTCCGAGAGACAAACCTGTCCCCCTTTGCGTTGAATCTGGATGCTAGAAGATCTACATCCGATGTTCCCCACCGCTGACATATTGTCCAGAAAACCTCGGGGTGAAGGGACCCTTCCTCTGGGCCTAATTGCTGGCGACTTAGAAAGTCCGCCTTCCAATTCTCCACTCCTGGAATGAATACCGCAGATATGGCTGGGACATATTTTTCTGCCCATTTCAGGATGTAATTTACTTCCCTCTGGGCTGCACGACTCCTGGTGCCCCCCTGATGATTGATATATGCCACTGCTGTGGCATTGTCTGATTGCATTCTGACAGGGGACCCTTGGAGTTTGGATGTCCATGCTATTAGGGCATACCGGACTGCTCGTATCTCTAAGAGATTGATGGGCAGGGCCTTTTCTGCATCCGACCATCTGCCCTGGAGAGACTATTGCTCCAGTACTGCTCCCCAGCCTATAAGGCTGGCATCTGTAGTGACCACCTTCCAAGAAATCGGACTGAAGGATTTCCTTTTTTCCAGATTCTGGGGAACCAACCACCAACGGAGGCTCTTGCGAACGGAAGGGGACAAGGACATTGTAAGTCTAGGGCCTGAACTTTTTTGTTCCAGGCTGACAGTATGGCCCCTTGCAAATTCCTTGAATGGAATTGACCGTAGGGTACTGCTTCGAATGATGCCACCATTTTTCCCAGCAGCCTCATATACAGGCGTATGGACGGCTGTCTTTTTTGTACCCACTAAGTGGATCAAATCTTTCAAAGACAACACCTTTCCTCGAGGCAAGAATATTTTTCTCTGGCCTGAATCCAACCTTAGCCCCAAGTATTCCAGACTTTTGACTGGTTTTTAGGGCTGACTTGTCTCGGTTGATAATCCAACCGTGAGATTCCAGATATTTGATCGTCTTGTGAACGACCACGTCTAGTTTTTTCCACTGAGTGGTCTATCAGCAACAAGTCATCCAGACATGCCATTATCATTACACCTTGTGTTCTTAGATTGGCCAATAAAGGGCCAGAATTTTTGTAAACACTCGTGGTGCTGTGGCCAAACCGAAGGGTAAGGCTCTGAACTGAAAATGGCGCCCTTCTACTGCAAAGCGTAGAAATTTTTGGTGGACTGGAAAGATGGGAATGTGCAAATAAGCATCTTTGATGTCGATCGTGGCTAACCAATCCTCCCCTTGTAGGGCAGTGGCCACCGATCGGATCGACTCCATCGGAAAGTCCTGATATACAGGAATTTGTATAGCCCTTTTAGAATTAATATGGGCCTCCCGTCCGCGTTTGCTTCGGGACTGTAAAGAGGTTTGAGTAAAACCCGAACCCTCATTCTTCCAGGGGAACCTCCATAATTACTCCTTGGAGCAATAGTTGTTCTAGTGCCAACAGGAGGGACTCTCTCTTCCGGGGATCCCTTGGCACGTTTGACCTCAAAAATGGGAAGGAGGAGAGTCTTTTAACTCCAAACTGTATCCCAAACCTACTGCGGAGAGCACCTATCTGTCTTGATCGTGTCCCGCCAGGTCTCTTGCGAACAACTGGAGTCCTCCCCCCACCCGACTGAGTGGGGGCTTCATGAATTTAACTTTGGGGGAGGTTTTGTACCTCCCCTGACCCAGGGTTTCTCATTACCCTGCTACTGTCCCTGTTTTTTACCCCCGGGATTTGACCGAGGAGGCCGTCGGAACTGTTACACAGCCGATGCCCCAGGGACTGGAGAAGCAGGCCTCTTAAAGAGGGACCTCTAACTCTGCTTTTAACCGGCAAGAGCGTATTTTTACCGCTGGAAATTTTCTGGATATATTTGTCCAGGTTTTCCCTGAATAAGCGTTCACCATGAAATGGGACGCTAACCAGCCATTCTTTACAGGGAGCTTCAGCAGACCAGTTTTTGAGCCATAGGAGCCTACGCATATGTACTATAGACAGCGTAAGGCGGGAGGCCTGATGGACTGAATCCTCTATGGCGTCAACCGCAAAGCCTAAGGCTCTAGGTAGATCAGCTAGGGAAAAGCCTGCTGATCTGTCAAGTCCCTCAAGACCTGTTTCAACTGATCCTTCACTGCTTAGCAGACCCCAATAGCTGCTACTGCTGGTTGTATCACCAAGCAGATTTTCATAAGGACTCCAATCTTTTATCTATTGGGTTCTTGAACATTTGGACATTATCCACTGGACATGTCAGTGATTTATACATACAAGAGATGGCTGCGTCCATTGTAGGGACCTTCCATTTTTTTTTTTTTGATGAACTTATCCTCCATGGGATAGACCACCGGAAATCTCTTGGGGGAATAAATATTTTCTCAGGACGTTCCCAATCCTGGTAAATGAGCCCTTTCAGTAAAGGGTGAAGTGGAAAAGAACAAACAGTCTGGGGGCTTCTAGCGACCCCAACGAGGATACAGTAGTGGTTGATGGTTCCGCAAGGTGCATTTTTAAATGCTGATCGGACCATGTTAGTCAGAGACTGAACCCATAATCTTTCAGCTTGAGATGCTGAGAAAAGGTTCCCCCACTGTTGATTCCTCTATAACAGAATCAACCTTATCCTGATCCCCTTCAGGCAGGTCGATCCCTGTATGGGACTGTTGCTCTGCTAACAGGCATTCTGAAGGAGGAGACGGAGATCGGGCGTGCTTTCCCTGACAGGGAGGCAGCGATAAATGTTGACAATCTCTCTCTAATCCTCCCAGAGCTGAGGAAAAAACCTCCTCTGTTACATACACAGGAGCAGGTGACTGAGGACAGCCACAGTACCAAGTACCCCTGCGGGGTCTCTACGGTCACTTACCTCTGAACTTCAGGGGAGACTGGTGCAGCAGGAGTATGCCCAAGATCCTCCGAGCCCGATGAGACCCCCTTCGCTTCCTGGAAGATTCAGTTCCGGAGCTTCTGGACGGCATATTCCTAAGCCTAAAGCTGAGGTATTCCAGCCGTAATACACCACTTTTACTGAGAATAGTCTAGCACAATTGCTGCTATATCACAGTTGGTGTCTACTAATGTGCCTTTCTAGGGGATGCCTGTATCAACCGCTTGCTGTATGCCTTTAAATGTTGCCAGCTCTGTCTCTGTACTTCATAGCCAGCTCACTACAATATTGTGTTTTTTTTAAACTGCTGGGACGCCCGCACATGCGCAGAAGCGCTGCGGCGCGCACAGAGCGTCATCCCCCAGGCTCCGCCCCCTTTCCCGGCTCACCTCTATATATAGAGGCGCGTGCACGCGCACGCGCGCGGGCACATGCGCCTTCGGCGCTAATTTCAAATATGGTAACAAGGGACAGGAGCCAGGGCCCCTCTTTGCCGCAGGCCGGGGGATGGACGAGCACTGCAACATGGCAGAGGAAGCAGTTTCCTATAAGAGAACTCACCATCTGCCTGGACTTTGCTCTGCTGAGAAGAAGCTAGTCCACATGACAAGAAAACATTCCACAGCGGCCTCTAGTGGACAAACACAGGTACCGCAGTCTAATATATTAAATATATATATATAAAAAAAAAATTTTTTTTTTTTTTTTTTTTTTTTTTCTTGACCACCATTAAAAATTATTACATTTTTTTAGTAGTTACAGGCATGCACAGAATTTTGCGGGAATACCATTAGGTAACAGACAGAAAGACAAATTAGGCTTGGGGGTCCCCCAATAGAACCAAGTTCCTGGGGGCCCCCACTTACCTGTTCCCCGCCGCAGGACTTTGTTTGGTCCACAAAAGCCCAAACTTCACCTATCACGGCAGGCATTGTAATCAAACCTTCAGGGACCGGGTTCCCAAGGATTCCACTCCCCTGGACCTGTATAGCACCCTGCACAGAAAACATCTTGGTCGTGGGTATGACCAGAGCTCTGGATCCCAGGGTCCAGCTCTCCTAAGAGAAGCATTACAGGCAAAACCTTGCTCTTCTCTGCAAGGCCCGGGTACCGACCGTTTAGCTATGAAGCTTTTTTGGTCGGATCCGGAATAGCTTACTGAGGCCCAAAAGAACCTGTACGCAAGCTCAGTGAAAAACACATGTTTCTTCTTGGCCAACACCTTAGACACTGGCAAAAAACTGAGGTGCTCCCGGATGGGAGGGGCTTATATAGGGGAGGGTACTTCCGGTTTTGGAAGTTGCCAGTGCCAGCACCTGACGGTATCTATATAACCCATTAGTAATGACTATGTCGCTCTGTGTCCCGTGATGTACGAGAAAGAAAAGCCATTTAAAACTGCTTGCGGCTTTAATGTAATGTCTGGTCCCGGTAATATGGATGAAAATCTTTAAGAAAAATGGCATAGCTACCCCATGACCCCCCCCCCCCCCCCCTACCCCAGCCCATTACCAGCCCCTTTGGGTCTTGTATGGATATTAAGGGGAACCCCGCACATAAAATAAAAAAGGCCCTATATACTCTGAACAGCCGTATACAGGCGGTGCATACAAGACAGGGACTGTAGGTTTGTTCTTATGTAGAATCTGTTTGTAATTTTGAACAGGTACATTGTTTAAGTGTAGCTCCAGCCCAAAAATCTATTTTTAAACTTTTTGGAAAACATAGGTAAGGGTTATCACCCCTGTAACATTTGTTTTGCTGTCTGTGCCCCTGTTCAGAACATTTCACCTCACTTTCCGTCCCAATGACAACTGTTTTTGAAATGTGGTGTTTTTCTTGAAACAAGGATTGCTGATAAAGCATCAGTACAGAGGAGACACCTTTCTCCCATATTAATTCTTACAGGAGAGAATTTTCCTTCCAAGGGGTAGATTTCCTCTCACTTCCTGTTGTCTTCTTGCGTTTGCAAGTAGGAGTCGTTTGTAAGTTGGATGTTTGAAAGTAGGGACCTGCCGTATATACTCTGCAGAAATAGGCCCCTTAGTTGTTGGTGTTGGCACAACACTGTAAGCACTCACAGTTACTCTTGGTTGGTGCTGGAACGCCCTGCTGTCAACTATTATATCAGGAATTTTAATTACATATAATTGTTGAACAGTGGTAGTAAAAATTGGGCCTTTGATGGTGGTGCTGGTGCCACAACACTGTAAGCCCTGACAGTTACTCTTGGTGGGTGCAGCAATGGGCCCTGCTGTGAATTATTAGATCAAGAATTGTAATTGCATGCCCCTGTTGAACAGGGGCTGAAAAATTGGGCCTTTCGTGGTGGTGGTGGTGGTGGTGGTGTTGCCACAACACTGTAAGCCCTCAGAGTTACTCTTGGTGGGTGCAGGAATGGGCCCTGCTGTGAATTATTAGATCAAGAATTGTAATTACATGCCCCTTTTGAACAGGGGCTGAAAAATTAGGCCTTTCGTGGTGGTGGTGGTGGTGGCGTTGCCACAACACTGTAAGCCCTCAGAGTTACTCTTGGTGGGTGCAGCAATGGGCCCTGCTGTGAATTATTAGATCAAGAATTGTAATTACATGCCCCTGTTGAACAGGGGCTGAAAAATTGGGCCTTAGGCACTGGTGGCACAACACTACAACCCCTCACAGATACTGTACTTGGAGCACAGCAATGAGCCCTGTTGCAAAGTATTGCTTCAAAAATTGTAATGACACGCCCCTGTTAAACAGGGGCTGAAAAATTGGGCCTTAGGCACTGGTGCCACAACACTCCAACCCCTCACAGATACTGTACTTGGAGCACAGCAATGAGCCCTATGGCAAATTATTGCTAAAAAAATTGTAATTACACGCCCCTGTAAAACAGGGGCTGAAAAATTGGGCCTTAGCCACTGGTGGCGGCACCCATAAACAAAAATGATCTTCCAAGCTATCATCATCAATCGTATCATTGAGGACTCGGAGGAGGAGGATAGCCAGTCAACATAACAGCACAGGCACTCAGCATCAGCATCAGTCTTGAAGGGATGTGACATGTTAAAATCAATTAGTCTGTTATATCAGCATCAGGTGTGTGGTAGCTGGTGGTGATCCAAGACTGGTTCATCTTGATGAAAGTCAGTCGATCAACCGAGTCGGTGGACAGGCGCACCCTGTGATCCATGACAAATCCTCCAGCAGCACTGAATGTGCGTTCCGAAAGAAGGCTGGATGCAGGACAGGCCAGTAGCTCAATTGCATACTGTGCAAGCTCTGGCCAGTGATCCATCCTCAAGACCCAGTAAGCCAGAGGATTTTCGGTGGGGAAGGTGTCCAAGTCTGACCTTGCCCCTAGATATTCCTGCACCATGTTTATCAGACGCTGGCGATGGTTGCTGGAACCGATCATACTTTGGGGCTGCGGACTAAAGAATTGTCTGAACGCATCGGTCAGACGGCCACCTTCCCCACCGCTCCTTCTTTGACTGGCCGAAGCCTCAGCAACTCGTTGTCCAGGACCAGGAGTTTGTAACCTCCCAGTCTCTGGGAACGCGTTGCACAGACCTTTCTGCAAGGCCTCCCGGAGTTGTCTCATCCTCTGCTCCCTCTGCGACGGTAACATAAGGTCCGCAACCTTACCCTTGTACCGTGGATCAAGGAGAGTGGCCAGCCAGTAATGGTCCCTCTCCTTGATCCGAAGAATACGAGGATCCTTCCGCAGACTTTGCAGGATCAGGGAGGCCATGCAGCGTAGGTTTGCTGAGGCATTCGGTCCGGAGTCCTCTGGGTCACTAAGGACGACATGATCCGCAGCCACCTCCTCCCAGCCACGTACAAGTCCACTGGTTTCTTGGGACTGTAAATCATCCCTAAAAGACTGCTGCTGATGATGCTGAGTGCCAGCCTCCACCTCCATGCTGACACAATCCTCCTCCTCCTCCTCCTCCTCCTCCTCCTCTTCCTGTGCGATGGGTGGGACAGAAGGAACACTGTCTGGGTAAAGGGGGCCTTGAGAGGCAAGGAAGTCCTCCTCTTCCTGCCTCTGTTCTGCCTCAAGTGCCCTGTCCATTATTCCACGCAGCGTGTGCTCCAACAGGTGGACAAGAGGTACAGTGTCACTGATGCATGCACTGTCACTGCTCACCATCCTCGTGGCCTCCTCAAATGGTGCCAGGACAGTGCATGCATCCCTGATCATGCCCCACTGGCGTGGAGAAAAAAAAACAAGCTCCCCTGACCCTGTCCTGGTGCCGTAGTCGCACAGGTACTCATTGATGGCCCTCTGCTGCGTGTGCAGCCGCTGCAGCATGGCCAACGTTGAGTTCCACCTGGTGGGCATGTCACATATAAGGCGGTTCTTGGGCAGGTTCAACTCCTTTTGCAGCTCAGCCAGGCGAGCACTGGCATTATAAGATCTGCGGAAATGCACACAGACTTTCCTGGCCTGCCTCAGGACATCCTGTAAGCCCGGGTACCTGCCCAAGAACCGCTGCACCACCAGGTTAAGGACGTGAGCCACACAGGGCACATGGGTCAGTTGTCCCTGTAGGAGGGCGGAGAGGAGGTTGGTGCCATTGTCGCAAACCACCATTCCTGGCTTAAGCTGGCGTGGCGTCAACCACCTCTCGGCCTGGCCCTGCAGAGCAGACAGGACCTCTGCCCCAGTGTGGCTTCTGTCCCCCAAACACACCAGCGCAAGCACGGCATGGCATCTTTTTGCCTGCGTACTTGCGTAGCCCCTTGAACGGCTACGGAGCACCGCTGGTTCAGAGGACAAACCACAGGAAGAGGCCATGGAGGAAGAAGAAGAGGAGGGGGTGGAGGAGAGAGATGTGTCACAACCAGTAGTAGCATTTTGGAGGCGTGGCGGTGGAACAACCTCCAACACTACTGCACCTTGTCCTGCATCCTTCCCAGCTGCCAAAAGAGTGACCCAATGGGCCGTGAAAGAAAGGTAACGTCCCTGTCAATGCCTGCTGGACCATGAGTCCAAGAGGCCAAGACATTGCCTTCCACATGCCGGTAGAGAGCCGGAATAGCCTTCCGTGAGAAAAAGTGGCGTTTGGGAACCTGCCACTGAGGAACCGCACATTGCACAAACTCACGGAAGGGGGCCGAGTCTACCAACTGAAAAGGCAGCAGTTGAAGCGCTAGCAATTTAGCCAAGCTAGCATTCAACCGCTGGGCATGTGGATGGCTGGGAGTGAACTTCTTTCGACGGTCCAGCAGCTGGGGCAGGGAAATTTGCCTGCTAGAATCGGACGTCTGTGTACTGCTAGCAGAGTGGCCACAACTACTTGGCTGTGACACACCTAATTCTACACCTTCATTCCTCTCAGTGCATGTTTCAGAGAGGACTGAAGTTATAGTGGGGTTTGAGATCCCAGCTGATGCGGTGCAAGGAGAGGTCCGCTTTGTTCTTTGGTGTGGGTCTTTGAGGTAGGCTTGCCAACGAGCTGCATGGCAGGTCAACATATGTCTGGTCAGGCATGTGGTACCCAAGCGGCTGATGTTTTGGCCACGCGATATACGCTTGAGACATATGTTGCAAACAGCAGCTGTGCGATCTGATGCACTAGCCTCAAAAAAGGCCCACACCAAAGAACTTTTTGAATGACGGGCAGAGGCAGCGCCCTGCACAGGCGGAGCTCTGCGGTGTGATTCCGTCGGTGTACTGCCCTTACGCTGGCCACCAAAGGGCATCCTGCCTCGTTGGAGATGTGCCTCCTCCTCATTCTCCTCCTCCTCCTCTCTCCTATTAGGCACCCACGTGGAGTCAGTGACCTCATCAACCCCTCCCTCCTCATCACTGGAGCCAATCTGGCAGTATGCTGCAGCTGCTGGAACATGACTGCCAGATTGGTGTCCTTCTTGAGCATCCCCTCTGTCTGCTCTCACGCTACTGCCTTCCTGTAGCTGGGTTTCATCATCAGACCCTTCGAAACGCTGGGCATCCTCCTGGAGCATGTACCCAACACTGTGCTCAAACAGTTCGGGGGACTCCTCAGGAGGAGGACATGGTGGGTCTAGGGAAGGAGTGACTGATGATGAGTCTGACATTGATACCAGGGAAGAGGACGCTTTGGCAGCTGCTTTGCCAGTACCCTGAGCCTGGGTGAGAGAGGATGAGGAGGAGGAGGAGGGCTTGGTCATCCACTCTACCAAGTCTTCGGCATGATGTGGCTCAACATGTCCAGCTGCCGAAAAGAAAGATAAGCGTGTCCCATGGCCATGTGCTGATGACAATGCACCGCGTCCACGACCAGCACTGTTGCCCCCAGACACAGAGCCTGCTTGCCCTCTTTTATTGCCTCCTGACTGTCTGCCTCTCCTTGTTTGCCTTCCAGACATTCTAATAGATGGCCTGCAGGGAGATGGGAAAAAAGCAATAAGGGCTACCTTCAGGTGTCCTTCTCTGTCCCTTTACTTAAGGATTTCTAAATATGGTTGAGGATGATTGCTTTCGCACAGAATAGCACAACGACAATTTCCCTGACTGTCCAAAAAACAAGGATTTCAAAGATGGTTGATGAGGAATGCTTTAGCACAGTATAGCACAAGGAGAATTTCCCTCACTGTCCTTCCCTGTCCCTAGAAACAAGGATTATCACAGTGAAAGAAACTGACAGTCTTCCTACCTATAGTTTTCTGTCCCTAGAAAAAATGTTTTTTTAAAGCTGATTGATGATCAATGCTTTAGCACACTATAGCACAAGTAGAATTTCCCTCACTGTCCTTCCCTGTCCCTAGAAACAAGGATTATCACAGTGAAAGAAACTGACACTCTTCCTACCTATAGTTTTCTGTCCCTAGAAAAAATGTTTTTTTAAAGCTGATTGATGATCAATGCTTTAGCACACTATAGCACAAGGAGAATTTCCCTCACTGTCCTTCCCTGTCCCTAGAAACAAGGATTATCACAGTGAAAGAAACTGACACTCTTCCTACCTATAGTTTTCTGTCCCTAGAAAAAATGTTTTTTTAAAGCTGATTGATGATCAATGCTTTAGCACACTATAGCACAAGTAGAATTTCCCTCACTGTCCTTCCCTGTCCCTAGAAACAAGGATTATCACAGTGAAAGAAACTGACACTCTTCCTACCTATAGTTTTCTGTCCCTAGAAAAAATGTTTTTTTTAAAGCTGATTGATGATCAATGCTTTAGCACACTATAGCACAAGTAGAATTTCCCTCACTGTCCTTCCCTGTCCCTAGAAACAAGGATTATCACAGTGAAAGAAACTGACACTCTTCCTACCTATAGTTTTCTGTCCCTAGAAAAAATGTTTTTTTAAAGCTGATTGATGATCAATGCTTTAGCACACTATAGCACAAGTAGAATTTCCCTCACTGTCCTTCCCTGTCCCTAGAAACAAGGATTATCACAGTGAAAGAAACTGACACTCTTCCTACCTATAGTTTTCTGTCCCTAGAAAAAATGTTTTTTTAAAGCTGATTGATGATCAATGCTTTAGCACACTATAGCACAAGTAGAATTTCCCTCACTGTCCTTCCCTGTCCCTAGAAACAAGGATTATCACAGTGAAAGAAACTGACACTCTTCCTACCTATAGTTTTCTGTCCCTAGAAAAAATGTTTTTTTAAAGCTGATTGATGATCAATGCTTTAGCACACTATAGCACAAGGAGAATTTACCTCACTGTCCTTCCCTGTCCCTAGAAACAAGGATTATCACAGTGAAAGAAACTGACACTCTTCCTACCTATAGTTTTCTGTCCCTAGAAAAAATGTTTTTTTAAAGCTGATTGATGATCAATGCTTTAGCACACTATAGCACAAGTAGAATTTCCCTCACTGTCCTTCCCTGTCCCTAGAAACAAGGATTATCACAGTGAAAGAAACTGACACTCTTCCTACCTATAGTTTTCTGTCCCTAGAAAAAATGTTTTTTTTAAAGCTGATTGATGATCAATGCTTTAGCACACTATAGCACAAGGAGAATTTCCCTCACTGTCCTTCCCTGTCCCTAGAAACAAGGATTATCACAGTGAAAGAAACTGACACTCTTCCTACCTATAGTTTTCTGTCCCTAGAAAAAATGTTTTTTTAAAGCTGATTGATGATCAATGCTTTAGCACACTATAGCACAAGTAGAATTTCCCTCACTGTCCTTCCCTGTCCCTAGAAACAAGGATTATCACAGTGAAAGAAACTGACACTCTTCCTACCTATAGTTTTCTGTCCCTAGAAAAAATGTTTTTTTAAAGCTGATTGATGATCAATGCTTTAGCACACTATAGCACAAGTAGAATTTCCCTCACTGTCCTTCCCTGTCCCTAGAAACAAGGATTATCACAGTGAAAGAAACTGACACTCTTCCTACCTATAGTTTTCTGTCCCTAGAAAAAATGTTTTTTTAAAGCTGATTGATGATCAATGCTTTAGCACACTATAGCACAAGGAGAATTTACCTCACTGTCCTTCCCTGTCCCTAGAAACAAGGATTATCACAGTGAAAGAAACTGACACTCTTCCTACCTTTAGTTTTCTGTCCCTAGAAAAAATGTTTTTTTAAAGCTGATTGATGATCAATGCTTTAGCACACTATAGCACAAGTAGAATTTCCCTCACTGTCCTTCCCTGTCCCTAGAAACAAGGATTATCACAGTGAAAGAAACTGACACTCTTCCTACCTATAGTTTTCTGTCCCTAGAAAAAATGTTTTTTTAAAGCTGATTGATGATCAATGCTTTAGCACACTATAGCACAAGTAGAATTTCCCTCACTGTCCTTCCCTGTCCCTAGAAACAAGGATTATCACAGTGAAAGAAACTGACACTCTTCCTACCTATAGTTTTCTGTCCCTAGAAAAATTTTTTTTTAAAGCTGATTGATGATCAATGCTTTAGCACACTATAGCACAAGTAGAATTTCCCTCACTGTCCTTCCCTGTCAGGGTCACCTGTGGCCAGGTGACAGATGCACACCGTAGGGGGACAGGAGTGCACCGCGAGGTAGTGAACCCTATGGCTGGCTTCTGTGGATAGGAAACTGGGTGGTTGTGGAAAGCGGGACCAGAGGAGCACAACCGGGATCCCAACGGAAGCGAGAGCCAAGATTCCCCAGGGCGCGGAGTCTAAGACCCAGCTGGTCTTCTCCAGGGCCTCTAGTGGTGAGGATGTTACGCTGCAGGCTGGGACCAGGTCGCGGCCCCTGGAGTTTCCTAGCTCACGCCCCGTAGGATAAGGGGAAGCAGCAGCACACGATAGAGAGAACCGAATAACAAGCCGAAGGTCAGGGGCCACAAGCAGACAAGGATAACGAAGAACGAGCCGAAGGTCAAGGGTCACGAGCAGACAGGGATGGTCGGGGACAAGCCAATAACGTAACAGAGAGACAGACGTAGCACACGGCAGGCAGGAACCCAAACACACAATGCCTAACAAACACGTTGATCAGCAAAGCAGGCTTGCAGTGCACAGGTTAATATAGTGTTCAGTGATAGGGCCTGGGGTGGAGTCAGGCTGGGAGGAGATTATAAAGGAAGCCAGGTGAAGGAGGTCTGGTCTCTAGATGAACACATGAGGAGGAAGGTAAGATGGCAGACAGACATTAATGCATATCCATGACATTCCCTGTCCCTAGAAACAAGGATTATCACAGTGAAAGAAACTGACACTCTTCCTACCTATAGTTTTCTGTCCCTAGAAAAAATGTTTTTTTAAAGCTGATTGATGATCAATGCTTTAGCACACTATAGCACAAGGAGAATTTCCCTCACTGTCCTTCCCTGTCCCTAGAAACAAGGATTATCACAGTGAAAGAAACTGACACTCTTCCTACCTATAGTTTTCTGTCCCTAGAAAAAATGTTTTTTTAAAGCTGATTGATGATCAATGCTTTAGCACACTATAGCACAAGTAGAATTTCCCTCACTGTCCTTCCCTGTCCCTAGAAACAAGGATTATCACAGTGAAAGAAACTGACACTCTTCCTACCTATAGTTTTCTGTCCCTAGAAAAAATGTTTTTTTTAAAGCTGATTGATGATCAATGCTTTAGCACACTATAGCACAAGGAGAATTTCCCTCACTGTCCTTCCCTGTCCCTAGAAACAAGGATTATCACAGTGAAAGAAACTGACACTCTTCCTACCTATAGTTTTCTGTCCCTAGAAAAAATGTTTTTTTAAAGCTGATTGATGATCAATGCTTTAGCACACTATAGCACAAGTAGAATTTCCCTCACTGTCCTTCCCTGTCCCTAGAAACAAGGATTATCACAGTGAAAGAAACTGACACTCTTCCTACCTATAGTTTTCTGTCCCTAGAAAAAATGTTTTTTTAAAGCTGATTGATGATCAATGCTTTAGCACACTATAGCACAAGTAGAATTTCCCTCACTGTCCTTCCCTGTCCCTAGAAACAAGGATTATCACAGTGAAAGAAACTGACACTCTTCCTACCTATAGTTTTCTGTCCCTAGAAAAAATGTTTTTTTAAAGCTGATTGATGATCAATGCTTTAGCACACTATAGCACAAGGAGAATTTACCTCACTGTCCTTCCCTGTCCCTAGAAACAAGGATTATCACAGTGAAAGAAACTGACACTCTTCCTACCTTTAGTTTTCTGTCCCTAGAAAAAATGTTTTTTTAAAGCTGATTGATGATCAATGCTTTAGCACACTATAGCACAAGTAGAATTTCCCTCACTGTCCTTCCCTGTCCCTAGAAACAAGGATTATCACAGTGAAAGAAACTGACACTCTTCCTACCTATAGTTTTCTGTCCCTAGAAAAAATGTTTTTTTAAAGCTGATTGATGATCAATGCTTTAGCACACTATAGCACAAGTAGAATTTCCCTCACTGTCCTTCCCTGTCCCTAGAAACAAGGATTATCACAGTGAAAGAAACTGACACTCTTCCTACCTATAGTTTTCTGTCCCTAGAAAAAATGTTTTTTTAAAGCTGATTGATGATCAATGCTTTAGCACACTATAGCACAAGTAGAATTTCCCTCACTGTCCTTCCCTGTCCCTAGAAACAAGGATTATCACAGTGAAAGAAACTGACACTCTTCCTACCTATAGTTTTCTGTCCCTAGAAAAAATGTTTTTTTAAAGCTGATTGATGATCAATGCTTTAGCACACTATAGCACAAGGAGAATTTCCCTCACTGTCCTTCCCTGTCCCTAGAAACAAGGATTATCACAGTGAAAGAAACTGACACTCTTCCTACCTATAGTTTTCTGTCCCTAGAAAAAATGTTTTTTTAAAGCTGATTGATGATCAATGCTTTAGCACACTATAGCACAAGTAGAATTTCCCTCACTGTCCTTCCCTGTCCCTAGAAACAAGGATTATCACAGTGAAAGAAACTGACACTCTTCCTACCTATAGTTTTCTGTCCCTAGAAAAAATGTTTTTTTAAAGCTGATTGATGATCAATGCTTTAGCACACTATAGCACAAGTAGAATTTCCCTCACTGTCCTTCCCTGTCCCTAGAAACAAGGATTATCACAGTGAAAGAAACTGACACTCTTCCTACCTATAGTTTTCTGTCCCTAGAAAAAATGTTTTTTTAAAGCTGATTGATGATCAATGCTTTAGCACACTATAGCACAAGTAGAATTTCCCTCACTGTCCTTCCCTGTCCCTAGAAACAAGGATTATCACAGTGAAAGAAACTGACACTCTTCCTACCTATAGTTTTCTGTCCCTAGAAAAAATGTTTTTTTAAAGCTGATTGATGATCAATGCTTTAGCACACTATAGCACAAGGAGAATTTCCCTCACTGTCCTTCCCTGTCCCTAGAAACAAGGATTATCACAGTGAAAGAAACTGACACTCTTCCTACCTATAGTTTTCTGTCCCTAGAAAAAATGTTTTTTTAAAGCTGATTGATGATCAATGCTTTAGCACACTATAGCACAAGTAGAATTTCCCTCACTGTCCTTCCCTGTCCCTAGAAACAAGGATTATCACAGTGAAAGAAACTGACACTCTTCCTACCTATAGTTTTCTGTCCCTAGAAAAAATGTTTTTTTAAAGCTGATTGATGATCAATGCTTTAGCACACTATAGCACAAGTAGAATTTCCCTCACTGTCCTTCCCTGTCCCTAGAAACAAGGATTATCACAGTGAAAGAAACTGACACTCTTCCTACCTATAGTTTTCTGTCCCTAGAAAAAATGTTTTTTTAAAGCTGATTGATGATCAATGCTTTAGTACACTATAGCACAAGTAGAATTTCCCTCACTGTCCTTCCCTGTCCCTAGAAACAAGGATTATCACAGTGAAAGAAACTGACACTCTTCCTACCTATAGTTTTCTGTCCCTAGAAAAAATGTTTTTTTAAAGCTGATTGATGATCAATGCTTTAGCACACTATAGCACAAGTAGAATTTCCCTCACCGTCCTTCCCTGTCCCTAGAAACAAGGATTATCACAGTGAAAGAAACTGACACTCTTCCTACCTATAGTTTTCTGTCCCTAGAAAAAATGTTTTTTTAAAGCTGATTGATGATCAATGCTTTAGCACACTATAGCACAAGTAGAATTTCCCTCACTGTCCTTCCCTGTCCCTAGAAACAAGGATTATCACAGTGAAAGAAACTGACACTCTTCCTACCTATAGTTTTATGTCCCTAGAAAAAATGTTTTTTTAAAGCTGATTGATGATCAATGCTTTAGCACACTATAGCACAAGTAGAATTTCCCTCACTGTCCTTCCCTGTCCCTAGAAACAAGGATTATCACAGTGAAAGAAACTGACACTCTTCCTACCTATAGTTTTCTGTCCCTAGAAAAAATGTTTTTTTAAAGCTGATTGATGATCAATGCTTTAGCACACTATAGCACAAGGAGAATTTCCCTCACTGTCCTTCCCTGTCCCTAGAAACAAGGATTATCACAGTAAAACACACTGACACTCTCCCTACCTATAGTTTTCTGTCCCTAGAAAAAATGATTTTTTAAAGATAGTTGATGATCAATGCTTTAGCACACTATAGCACAAGGAGAATTTCCCTCACTGTCCTTCCCTGTCCCTAGAAACAAGGATTTGCACAGTAAAACACACTGACACTCTCCCTACCTATCCTTCTCTTTCCCTAAACTAAAGGAATCCAGGTTAAGCAAGAAAAAAAAATGTCACTGTCCCTGCCTATGCTTCTCTTTCCCTGCTCCGGAACACACTACACTAGGCCGCCGTGCTGGCGGCCTTTTATAGTGTGGGGCGTGTACTAAACACCCTCAGCAATAATTGGCCACAGGCATCCTGCCTGTGGCCAATCATTGCTCTCCTCGCTGCCGGCGCTGTGATTGGCCAAGCATGCGGGGTCACAGTGCATGCTTGGCAAATCACAGCGCCTGGATGACACTGCGATGGCGTAGTGCATTGTGGGCCGTTTGCGTCACTCGAATTAGGCGCAAACGGCCCAAATCGTTCGATCTTCGTCGAACGATCGAACAGCCGATGTTCGAGTCGAACGTATGTTCGACTCGAACACCGAGCTCATCCCTAATTACCAGTACTGGCACTATTGTCAGTTCTCCTACGGCCATTTCCCTGACAGACGTGTTTGATAACCTAGCCTGCGACAGACCACTTGGGAGGGAGTCCTGTGCTGATGTGAGGATAGGCCAGGAAAGGAAAATTTTCCATATACCTGGCCATAACTCACTCCAGCACACAATGGGATTTAACTAGCTGAACAAATGGGCAGGAGAGTACACATGAAAATAAACATTGACAATCGCAGAAAAGCTGTAAAAGACAAAAATAATTTATATGTCTAGTCCCAAACTTTGCAGAACTTGCCAACTGCACGCCTAGCTTGTAAAGTTGAATGAAGGGCTAGCCATCTCTCATATACCCTTTACTGACATCCTGGCATAACTTCCCCAAAGGCTGCCATCCCTCAGGTCGAAGGAGCATGCCCCTGTTCCTGAGCAGAAAGGCCCATTTCCTGCATGCCAATCTAATCACCCTGGTGAACCAATAGAAGATGACTCATGAATGTGACGGCGAGATGAAAAGAATTGTCCACTTTCCACATGTGAAATCTTTGCATGTACACTGTTAGCAACTTGTGTAAGGGCCTGAAGTCTTCCTGCTGTGTACTCAGTAACTCCATGTGAATGCTTGGCAGGGATTGCCCCCAGGTTTTCCTGGAAACTGGATACCACTTGGAGATGGACGTATTATCACTATTTCTGGTAAAAAGACACAAAAGCGATCTTTACAGGAAAGTGCTGCCACCTCAAACATCCTTTTGTCTGAAGCAACTGCTGTCAGAGGAACTAGTTTTACCATTAGGAACAGCAATGGAAGTGAAGACTATTGGAGCAAAGGATGTCTGTACGAGTGCTTTCAGAACCAAGCCTAATTCCCGTGAAGGGAACAAGAATTTCCTTGGTGGTCGTATATGGATTAAGGCCTGCATGAAGCATTTGTTCAATGGAGTTGTACGCCAGACCAACCTTAAGCGCCGATTTGTAAAAATGTCTAGATCTGAGGACACAGGAGCATTCATGGTCTTGTGGTCTTCAACAAAGTCTGAACCACCTCGGGATGAGCATCCCTGCAACTCTAGTCCAGCCGATTCAATAGCCAGGCTATTAAGAGGTGCCGAATGACATCTCGGGGGAGCAATGAAAACCAAGGCCTCTTCGGCAGGTGGAAAGCACCTGTATGGCTTAAATTTGTTCTGTCCAAATCTTCATAATCAAGGACACTGGGGGAAGACAAACACCAAAAAAAAAGTCATGGCACTGTGAATCCATCTTCTATCACTTCACCTTTGTACATTGTTACAAATACCGGAAGCTGTATGTTCAGAGGACTCTCTATGAGAACTACCGCTGGAATGTACAATAGAGCCAATACTAGTTGAGGTACTTATTGTTGTAAAATAATTTGCCTAACTGATCTGTTAGTGAATCCTGCTTCCCCTGTAAGTAGACTGGCTGCCTTTAACTGCCTGTAAGCGGCTCTCTGTCCAGCAAAAAGTTTGTTACGAAAAGTAACAGGAAAAGACATGAAAAGGTAACCCATATGTATACTGGCCCATTTTACCACCTTACCATCACCCCGCTTATAGCCTTCCGCTATAACTACCAAAAATTAGACTGACACCAAAAGGTTGGGAAAAACTGGCCGTTGTACGGCCCCTTTATTAAAGTGAAAAATAATTTAACAATATAACCAAAACAAGGCATAATCTTTTTTGGCTGCCGATCCTTGGAGGCACTACCTATAAATCTTTTTAACCTTATATCTGCTTAAACACTACCCTGGTCCCTGCCGCATTGCACCGACTCAGGGACGACCACCTTCAGCAGATATACCATTCTCACTTCCCAGTTAATCCACCATAACTGGTATTCACCGGGGACCCATACCTCAGATGTGTCCCCACCCATCAAATTCCAGAAGTCTGTTTAACAATGCCTCCAAAGACCCAACCACATACCTTGAAAAATAAAACATATATAAATAATGAACAACCCACACACCATTAGCAAATTTTAAACCTGTAGGGCGGGCGGGCGGGAACGTTTCTCCTCCTCATGTGCTGACCAGAAGCTGCTGTGTGCCCTGTGACCCCTACACTGTCCAGCCTCCCTCCACTAACCGGCCAATCCCGCTCCTCCTACCTTCTGCTCCTCAGAAACATTTAACCCCCCACTAGCCAAGTCTGACTGGGCACCTTCTCATGCTGCCCTGTGCTTTTTTTTTTTTTGCTTCGGGCTTACTTGAAAAGTTAACCGATATGTATACTGGCCCATTTTACCACCTTACCACCACCCCGCTTATAGCCTCCCGCTATAACTACCAAAAATTAGACTGACACCAAAAGGTTGGGAAAACTGTCCATTGTACGGCCCCTTTATTAAAGTGAAAAATAATTTAACAATATAACCAAAACAAGGCATAATCTTTTTTGGCTGCCGATCCTTGGAGGCACTGCCTATAAATCTTTTTAACCTTATGTAGAGGGGTGCTATATTTAGGGGGAGTATCTGAGTGGTAATTAGTCTCAGATACACTAATTGTTAGGTTTCATGGACCATTTTAGCTCGTGGAGGATATCATTGGTGTTCAGTTCCCAGTGGCCTATGGGTGGCGCTGTCGCCATAGGCCAGGGTTGAACCACCATTGGAGGGCTGTGCCTTTTGTGTCCCCTCGCAGCAGTAGTACAACGGGGCGGGGAACCTGCTGTGCCTTCCGGGAGAGGGTATAAAATGGGCAGACATCTTCCGTTCGGGGTCCACGCCCAGGCACCTTCGGCCTGTGGGTGAGTGAGGGTTGTCTCCGGGTGCCTTAGGCCCGGAGACGGAGCTGCTGCTCCATCCCAGACACCTTCAGTCCGGGGTGAGGTACTATAGTGAAGGCCCGGGTCCCAGCAACCTTCGGCTGGGGTCCGCTAAGGATCGAGGGCTCCCAGGGTGCCGCCTTGCGTGGGGACCTGTATCCAGGATCGAGGAGGCCAGGGAGGTGACCCCTTCTGAAGACCCAGCGCAGAGTCGTGGTGACAGTGGGGGCCTCTGGTAACTCTCCGGAGGGATGTTTTCTCCTTGACATGGGCAAAGTTTTTCCAAGCAGGAAGTGCATGTTCACCAGGTCAGTGGCAGTGACCAAATAGGGCAAGGCCCTATTCACCCGGTCAATGGCAGTGACCAACTTCACCAAGTCAGTGGCAGTGACTTTTATATTCACCCGGTCTGTGGCAGAGACTAACTTCACAATCTGTGGCAGAGATTGTGCGCCATACCTGTTTGTGAAATCTAAACAGTTAAAGAGACAAAAATCAAGTTTGTGCCTGGACCTCCTCCCACCTAAGCTGACCTGTGTCTTGTCTCAACCTGTCCGCTCTCATAGGGACTATTTATTATCCATGTGAAATGAATACAGAAGTTGGACTTTCAGTTGGTGTGGACAGTTGCTTTACTGGGGAGAATTAAGGACTTGTTTGTGCCTAATGCAGAGGCGAGATCAGCTCTGGAGGATTCAAACACTAGCCGCAGGCAGGCCCGAAAACTAACACCGCTCAACCTCCCCATCCAGGAGGGTACGGGCTTGTGGTGCGGTGTGCCTCATTCTTTCCTGCGGAGGAGCCAACTATGAAAATCAGGTAAAGTCTGGGGTTTGGTGCACTACACGTGGGGGCTCGAGTCTGGGATTTGTCTGCGGTTGCAAAGTGTGAAAACCCCCCAGAAGTTGAACTTTATTCCCCAGTGAAGTTCCGTGGAGGTCGGCCATGTTGGGAACTGCACCATGAGGAGAACCCTGACTGCGTAGTTCGTGGGCGTGCCTATACAGAAAGCCCGCAAACGGTGCAGGAGATGGGAGGAGTCTGGCCATGTGTGGAGTTGCACGTGGAGACTTTGGCGCGAAAAGGTTAGTGCGCGATGGAGCAGCGGATGGATAACATGGCGTCTCATGCCTCATGGGTTCCGGCTACTACTACCATGAAGATGACTTTGTTCGCTGCTTCTTTAACAGATACAGGGATTTGGCTCAAGCCCCGGGGACGATTTGCTCTCTACGTGTGTAAAGACGTGGAGGCCCTCGGAGTGATTTGTCCCGGCTGCTCAGGACTGGTGGTTCATCTAAAGCCAATCGGGCGATGCGAGCACTGTAAGGAGTTTCTGTTTGAGGTCGAGCAACCTACGGAGAAGCCTCGGGCCTTCCACCTCAATTGTCTTATAGGCGCCACCACTCTGGAAGGAGGAATCAGAGCTTATACAGCCATACCTTGTGCGCACTGACGGGACTTTGGAGGAAGTCACAGAGGAGCTGGTTTCAGCGAGTGAGAGACCGGAGGATGCTGCCTAGGTCACTACATAGTTCTTTCTCCCACCGCCCAAGAGGAAGATCGGTCTTGTAAAAGCTTCCCGCAGCCGTGGTGGAGCAATGCCCCAGCGCTTACCCGGAACGGATGCATCCGAACGGAAAAGTCACGGATGTCCTGGTTCTTCTACAAGCCGAGGTAAACCGGGGGGAAGAGACTCTGTTAAAGGTCCCAAGTCCTGGGGATTCACATGCCCGTGAATTAGCCACAGGAGGTAACTCATCCTCTACCCGGAGTTACCTTCCTGCGGAGGAATATGACACCTCCGACCTGGAGTCCATCTCTGATGCGGGTGACGCCGCCGCCATAGATGAACTTTTTGAGAGAAAGGGCTGGGATAAGATGCCCCTGTCCTTGTCCCGTAGGTCTAGGGACCCACCCATGTCCACTGGGGAAAGTACACCCCAGGTGGTGGCTTCCGAGCCTGAGGAGGGATCTGTCCCCCCCTTATCTGCCCTTCCACCGTTGGAGCCACCTGCTTCAGTAACCGAGACAAGACGGGTGTCACTGCGGGCCCCTGTGACTGCTCCGGAGGTAGTTAAAGTACCTCGGCACCCGGATGCCATCGTCTTGCAAGGCGCGGGAGACCGTGCTACCATGTCACCACTGTCTCGGTTGCAGAGACGTTGCCAGTGAGTATGGGTGGGAATACCCGTACCTGCCAAAGGAACTTTTGTTCGAAGTAGAGGCCTGTAGACACCGGTGGTACGCGGAATTTGTGTGGACACACATCAAAGTACCCCAGGCCAGGAGATACTTCTCGTGTTCACCCGCAGTTACTCTGCGGTTTAAGGACTGCAAAGCTGCCTGGATGTTGGGTCGGCACATCTATGCAGACAAGGTACTTATCTGTAGGAAGGACAAGGACAATGTTGAGTACAATATAGACACGTTTGACAAACATTGGAAGCCGCTGGTGTTGCCTGACCCACATTATTACCTGTGAGAGACAACTCTTTGTTTTTTTTGCTTTACTTTTGAGTACACTCTATTTAGAGCTCACGAACTTTGCCCTAATTAAAGGGGATTCTACTCTTTGGAGGAGCCGGAGCTGTTTTTGTTGTTGTTCTCCCCTCTCTCTCCCCACTGCAAAGATACAAGAACTTTAGGGTTGTAGACAGTTCAGGGCCACAGTTCAAGAAGAAGAGGATTTGCCAACACCAGTGTTCTCATCACAGCACTCCCACTGGGTGGCGGTGTTGTGCAACGATTGAAAGGACAATCAGTGTTTATGCAGTTTACTTATTGGAAGGAAGGGATTCTTCTCTCGGGGAGGATCTGTTCATTCCAGTCAATGTTATTTTAGGATGTGTTTTTTTCTTCCCCCTGCAGGTGAACGCCAAACAAGACTGCTGAGTATGGGGTGGGTCTTAGTTATTGCAGTGGGAGGGAATTGTAAATTTTATTGAAAATCTTATGTGACCTCAAATGTTTTATTAGGCACATGTGTATTTCTCCTTTCCCTTCTGTGTTTCTTGTTTTTTTTTCTTCCCATGTTAGGTTCTGACCCAAACAAACAGTTTTTTTCTAAATTGTCCCTTTTCATAGTTTTTCTCTGAAGTGGTAATTAGGCTCAGAAACACTAATTGTTAGGTTTCATGGACCATTTTAGCTCGTAGAGGATATCATTGGTGTCCAGTTCCCTGTGGACTATGGGTGGCGCTGTCGCCATAGGCCAGGGTTGAACCACCATTGGAGGGCTGTGCCTTTTGTGTCCCCTTGTGGCAGTAGTACAGCAGGGCGGTGAACCTGCTGTGCCTGCCGGGAGAGGGTACAAAAGGGGCAGACATATTCTGTTCGGGGTCCACGCCCAGGCACCTTCGGCCTGGGGGTGAGTGAGGGTCGTCTCCAGGTGCCCTAGGCCTGGAGACGGAGCTGCTGCTCCATCTCAGACACCTTCAGTCTGGGGTGAGGTACTATAGTGAAGGCCCGGGGCCCAGCAACCTTCGGCTGGAGTCCGCTAAGGATCGAGGAGGCCAGGGAGGTGACCCCGTCTGAAGACCCAGCGCAGAGTCGTGGTGACAGTGGGGGCCTCTGGTAACTCTCCGGAGGGATGTTTTCTCCTTGACATGGGCCAAGTTTCTCCAAGAAGGAAGTGCATGTTCACCAGGTCAGTGGCAGTAACCAAATGGTGCAAGGCCCTATTCACAGTGACAGTGACCAACTTCACCAAGTCAGTGGCAGTGACTTTTATATTCACCCGGTCTGTGGCAGAGACCAACTTCACGATCTGTGGCAGAGATCGTGCGCCAAACCTGTTTGTGAAATCTAAACAGTTAAAGAGACAAAAATCAAGTTTGTGCCTGGACCTCCTCCCACCTAAGCTGACCTGTGTCTTGTCTCAACCTGTCCGCTCTCATAGGGACTATTTATTATCCGTGTGAAATGAATACAGAAGTTGGACTTTCAGTTGGTGTGGACAGTTGCTTTACTGGGGAGAATTAAGGACTTGTTTGTGCCTAATGCAGAGGCGAGATCAGCTCTGGAGGATTCAAACACTAGCCGCAGGCAGGCCCGAAAACGAACACCGCTCAACCTCCCCATCCAGGAGGGTATGGGCTTGTGGTGCGGTGTGCCTCATTCTTTCCTGTGGAGGAGCCAACTATGAAAAGCAGGCAAAGTCTGGGTGAGCTACACTTATATCTGCTTAAACACTACCCTGGTCCCTGCCGCATTGCACCGACTCGGGGACGACCACCTTCAGCAGATATACCATTCTCACTTCCCAGTTAATCCCCCATAACTGGTATTCACTGGGGACCCATACCTCAGATGTGTTCCCACCCATCAAATTCCAGAAGTCTGTTTAACAATGCCTCCAAAGACCCAACCGCCACAGCGCAAAGTGTGAAGCCTCACATCTTTGTGCCCCGCCAAAAACAAACCGCTCATTGGATGCCCTCTTGCAAGCCCAGTGACCACAGATCCGTGCCCACTGCATTCAGATGGACCCCGTCAACACGGAGATACCTCCATGTGTCCACCTCGAGCTCCCGATGCCTGACTACAAACCCCCCCGTTGCGAGCCACAAACTTCCCAACCTCCTTATTGGCCTTCACATGAGCCCTGTTAAGCTTGGACACCGACCTGGCCTGACGCCAAGTGGTGCGAGCCACCATGTCCGACCACACCACCACCGTATGGGGAAATGCAGCCTGCAGCCATAGCACGTCGAACTTGACGTCCCGTATAAGGTGTCTACTGGACCGAACCCCCCAGGTCATTCCCATCAGCATGTATGACTAGAACATTGGGCGGTCTGTCCCATCTAGCAGCCCTATTAACTTCCGGGACCAACCTGCTCCATAATAGCCCTGGAACACCTATGCACCTAACGCTGGCCTCTGATCTGGCAAAGCCCAGCTGATGGCCATTAGGCCTGACGTCAGCCCTCCTAGCCCCCCAGTGTACAAACGAGTGCCCCAAGATCCACACGAGGCAAGCGCGATCTGAAAGAAAGACGTGCACACATAACACACAACCTCATTGCAACATAACAATCATGTACTAAACCAGATGGGGGCGGATATAAAGTTTGAATCTGTCTGACTCCCACCTGCCAATACGCTTGACCACCGGAGCATCCAAACCCCACCGGGCCGCCTCAGTGGCCACCCCGATCCAAAAAGAATGCAAGGAAAAACTGCGAGCCGCGGTACCTGCTGCCGAGAGGCAGCGCCGCATGACCGTCACAAATTGAAAAGTCGACAACGCCGCACCATTCTCCTGTACTAGAAAGGAACCCGCCACATCCGGGTGGATCCCTAAGTAATCACCCACCGCAGCTACCGAGCATATTTCAGAGCCTGGGACCCGGAGCAAGTACACATGAGCCCCCTTGCCGGCCTGATCTGCCTTGGACTGACGGATGAAAAGCCGACGCCCCATCCCAGCTAACATCTGTTGCCGATAACCCCCCATGAGCCGTTTTCGAAGGACTAACCAATTCCCCCACTTTGAGGGCTCCATAAAAGGCCAGAGCAAAAACCGCTATGAACAGCAATATCTCAAAAGCAGATGTACAAACCATGGACGTCTGTAAAAACAACGTCCGCAAAATAACAAAAGTGATAGGGGCCGCCGGGCCCCTGTTCGATAACCTCTCAGGGCCTGTTTTACCAAGAATTCCTTGGTATAATCCGGCATGCCCCGGATTTTGAACCAAAAGGCCAGGCCGGCCAATTTACGGCTCATGGCCGAAAGAGATACCCCATCCGCAAAACCCAAGCATACAAAATATATAACCAGCTGGCAAACCTCCCCGCTGCCGACCTCCGAACCTACCCGCTGTGTCAAAGCCCCCCATTCCATCAGAACTTAGAGTAGAAGGACCAGGTCGACTCACTCAAGGAGTTCCGAATCAATCCCGCCAGAGATGAGGAGGACAAGGGGTTCCGTGCTGCTCCGCGCCTGGTACCAACTCCTGAAACCTGTCCAACTGAAAGCGGGAAAGAGCGTCAGCCACCGTATTCGCCACCCCAGGGATATGCACAGTGTACAAGAAAACATTGAGACGAAGACACCCTAAAACCAAATACTGCAACAACCGTATAACCGAGGGGGAGGACCCCGACAGAGAGTTGAGAACCTGTACCACCCCCATTTTGTCAAAGTGGAGACAAACTTTTTTGTTGCTAAACACCGTACCCCAGAGCTCCAACGCGACCACCACCGGAAAAAGTTCCAGCAGCACCAAATTCTTCAAGAAGCCCGCCTCTCTCCATTCGGTGGGCCAGCGCTCGGCACTCCACGACCCCCCAAGAATGCGCCACATCCAGTAGACCCGGCCGCATCCGTAAAAAGCTCCAGGTCATAGTTGCTGACCGGCCCCTCCATCCAGATGGACCTGCCATTGAATTCATCCAAGAATTCCCGCCATACCAGTAAATTAGGCCTGTGTTCCCTGTTCAGCCTAATGAAATGCCTGGGTGAAGTGACCCCAGCCGTGGCAGCCGACAGCCGTCGGCAAAAAGCCCTGCCCATAGGCATAATACGGCAAGCAAAATTGAGCTTGCCAAGCAGAGACTGCAAATCCCGCAGCTGGATCTTGAATTTTCCTGACCTCCTCCTTTAACGCCCGCAACTTATCATCAGGCAGACGACATTCCATGGCTCTAGAATCGATTTCTATTCCCAAAAATTTGATCACCTCTGCGGGGCCTTCAGTCTTGTCCACCGCTAGAGGAACACCAAACCGCTCCATTATGTGCTGTACCGTTGCCAGCAGTACACCGCACAACCTGGATGCCGAAGGGCCAATGCAGAGAAAATCATCCAGATAATGAATCACTGAGTTGACCCCAGCCACGTCCCGCACCACCCATTCCAGAAAAGAGCTAAATGTTTCAAACAGAGAGCTCAAGATAGAGCAGCCCATAGGCAGGCATCGATCAACATAAAAAGCCCCCAACCATTGGCAACCCAAAAGGTGAAAACAACGCGGGTGAACTGGGAGTAGACGAAAAGCCGCCTCTATGTCCGTTTTAGCCCTAAGGGCCCCCTTTCCGTAGCGCCGAACCCAAAACACGGCAGCATCAAAAGAGGTATATGACACTGCACATGCCTCAGGGTCAATGGCATCATTGACTGAGCCACCTTTCAGAAACGAAAGATGGTGGATAAGCCAAAATTTATTGGCCTCCTTCTTTGAAACGACGCCCAATGGCGATACCATCAAATCCTCCAAGGGGGGTAAGGAAAAGGGCCGCACATGCAGCCCAAAGACACTTCCTTGGCCAGCTTTTCAGAAACCACGTCAGAATGTAACATGGCGGACCGAAGGTTGTCCACCGCAGGGGGAATCCGCGGGAGGGAACAAGGAATCAAAAACCCTTCCGCGAAACCCTCCCTTAACAACAGAGCCGCAGGACGATCCGGATACCTATTTAGAAAGGGGGACATCCTATCCACCCTCACCGGAGTCCGGCCTTTTTCCCGCAGCGTCACCGGCATGGGATTTTCCAGCCTTAAAGCAACGAGAGAGGGGGTGAGCCCCCCGCAGTGTGAGCATTCACGCTCCGAACCTGCAAGAACCCTCGTTGAACTGCCGACACTGACCCCGCTTTTTTGCGGCCGAGTGTCCGAGTGTCCAGGGGTGGTAGGACTCCCGGCCCCCGTCGGAAAAAACGACGTTGACGCCCGCGGAGAGGACATAAGTCTCATCCACAGACTGATGTCCTTATGATCCCACCGCAGCGCTGGACGTATGGCCTTGCGTTGACGAAATTATTCGTCGTACCGCAGCCATGCCACACCACCATAAACCCTCTGGGCTTCGCCAATGGAATCCAGATAGCAGAACAGCGGGGAACAATTCTCTGGTGCTTTTTCCCCAATAACACTCGCCAAAATGGCAAATGCCTGTAACCAGTTGCTAAACGTACGCAGGATCAACCGATAGCGACGCTTTTCCTCGTCCTCCTTCTTGGATTCCTCAGGCTTCACCCTGTCCAAGTTACATTTTTCCAGAGGGAGCAACGTGAAGATCTCCACCTTCTCCCCCCACCAAATCTTCTCCCGCACTTCCGGTTTAAGGTGAGCCCCTAGCGGCCCTTCGAAGCAGACGTAGACTTCGCACTTGGCCGAATCGGCCAGGCGAACCAGGTCCGCATTCTTACCCGTATCCTTCTTAGACACTGCCGTGGAAGCGCCACCCGCTCCCTTGTCCCCCGTAGCCCCTACTGACGTGGCCCCTGGCACGGTCGGCACAGAGCTCCCCACAACAGCCTCCCGTGCCTGACCCGCATCTGACACCCAAGCCGACACTGGCGAAGAGCCCGCCGGTGCGCCTGTATCAAAACGCTGAACCAATGACCACAGACCGACCAGCAGGTCACGCACAGCCGTGGCATCACCCGTTGGGACAGACAAAGAAGAAGGGCCCCCCACTCCTGCTGCAGGAACCCCAACACCCGTGGCCCACCCACCCGTGGCACCGGAAACACGGACAGAAGGAAGCAGAACAGAAGAAACATTAGACATGGACTCACCAGGCCGACCAGGACGAGATCCCGCATCCGCCAATTCAGAATCCACCGTGGCCCTCCGAACCGGAGCGATATCCTCGACCTCGCTGGACAGTTCACCCTCCGAGCCGGACAATTCCTAGAGACCACCTGTAGACTGGGCTGGAGATGCGCAGCCCGCCGAAGGCCCCGGCTGTTCGTCATCTGTCCTCCGCCTCTGACCTGCAGGACTGAAGATCCCGGCCGTGGCGGTGAGGCCCCTCTTCACCCCCCCCACTGCTGGGAGGGGCCTTGCTTCATACCTCAGGTGCTGGAACCCTTAGGACCCCGACTGGGTCCAGGTGTAAGTGGATTGCCGGCCGCTACTGGAGACATGCCTGGACCCATGGTGCGACTCCTCCCCCGCTGAGCCGCCATTCCCGGCGCGACACATGCCAGGGATGGTGCTGCAGTCACGTGGGTCTTCCTGCGCTCTGGGACCGGGGATGGGGAAAGACTGTGACCCCGTCCTGCCGACCTCCGCCCCCAACGGGGATTCCTCGAGGCTCCCGCACCCGCACCAGACAAGGGAAGCTGAGCCGGCTGAGCCAAAGGGTCCGTTCCCAGGCTCCCAGAGCCCTAGGTGAAGAAGAGGGGCTGAAGCGCTCCGGCGGGTGAGCCCGCCGAGCACGTCACCCCCACGAGCTGGCGTGATCCACGGCGGCCGCACCTTGTATGGCTGCGAGCTGACTCTGCAGCCAATCTGTCCCCATTCGGTCTGCCATAGCCTGGAGTTGCTCCGCCTGGTCCCGGAAGTCCGCCATGTTAAAACAGAGGAGAAAGCTAGGAGCGCGGTCAGCACAGGAATGTTTCTCCTCCCCCGTGTGCTGACCGGAAGCTGCTGTGTGCCCTGTGACCCCTACACTGTCCAGCCTCCCTCCACTAACCGGCCAATCCCGCTCCTCGTACCTTCTGCTCCTCAAACTTTTAACCCCCACTAGCCCAGTCTGACTGGGCACCTTCTCATGCTGCCCTGCGCTTATTTTATTTTTATTTTTTGCTTCGGGCTTACTGACACCTTGGTGGGCAATATAAGCTACTGCTGTCTTGTTGTCAATAGACTTCACTCAGGCCCGTTGGAGAAAGATCCTAAAAGGCTTGCAATGCTAAAAAAAACTGCCTTACATTTAAGTCAGTCAGAGCATCTGCATTCCACTAGGCTCCAATGGCCTTGCAATTGTCTCTTCAGACTGGAGGCAGACTGGCATGCAACGTCAGAATTATTCCATCTCCTGGGCTGAGGAGGCACACCACAAAAGAGGCACACTGGTGTCCAAAACTCCAGTTCTTGCTAATTTGTGCATACACAAAGACTTTGATCCATAGGCAGTCCATTCTGTTGACCAAGGAAGGCAAATTGCAAAGCCCCTATGTGCCACCTGGCCCAAGGCAGCACTGGAATGGCCGCTGTAAAATATCACAATGGGGACAATGCAATCCCTCGCTGACATAAATGCTGTCTCCATGACTTTTCATACGCAGATTTTCATTTTGCTCTTTTGGAAAACAACTTGACACATTCGGGCATGAAAAACTACTCCAAGATCCTTCATAGCTTAAGAAGGGGTTAACTGCTTTACCTGTTTGTTCACTAGTCGACTGAATAAGAAAAAGGAGTTCTAGGACAAGGTTGTGATGCTTTGCCAGCTCCTGGCTTACACCTGCGACAATCAAAACATTGTCCAAGTAATAGCAGGGCCTTATCCTCAAAGACAAATTACTGCCACTACTACCTTCAGAATGTTCAAAAAGTTTCTCTGTGCCAATTGTAAAAATGGCAAACACCTAAACTGGAAGTGACAGCCAGTCACTGCAAATCTCAGATGTCTCTGGTGTTACACCCCGATTGGTATATGGAAGTATACGACCGGAAGTCGATAGACTAACTGGTCCTCATGCTGTCTATCGCCATGACTGTTTGCAAGGACCCGATCTTGAACCTTTTGTTGTGTATGTATTTCAGTTGGATAAAACATTGCATCAAACTGACATACAACATGGTGTTAAATAACCGATCAGAACTGACTGCGCTCAGAGGCCAGTTATAGATATGTAGCGACCTCACCCCTCTCACCCCTTCTCATTCTTGGCTTGTTGTCTTGTCTAGGGGTTAACACGGGGGGAGGGATGAGATACACCACGGCCCATGTCCTCCAGTAGGTATAGAGGTGAAAGCCAGAAACTATTGGGTTTTGTATGTATGTCTCAGGGTCAGATCCTTTCTCTGAAATGACTCCCTTTGCTTCCAGTAAACAGAGTTCCACACACTGAAAGGGTCCAACTCGTATTTATTCTTCCCAATAAATAGTCATACAGCACAGACAGGTTGAGACCCATATAACACTTCAGTATTTGTGGGGGGTAGGTCAAGGCACAATCCTTTAAGATAGAGCTAACCACTGTGGTGTCACCAATGGCGCATAGTCACTGCCACTGACTATATAGAACAGAACATGGATTACCTTCGCTAACGTAGCCCCTATCAGAGGGAAGACATCCATCCAAGACAGTTAATGGAGGCCTCTCCGTCACCAGCAAATGCTGCGCCGGACTCTCCGGAGGAGTTCCGCTCACCGGCCTCCTCGTCTCAGACACGGGCACCCAAGGAGTTAGGGCCCCTTCGGATTCCTCCACCCTCGCGGAACTCAGTCGAAGGTACTGAGTTCCAGGCTTCTGCCATAGTAGCTCACCCCAGGCTAAAGGTGCCTGAGATGGACTCCATCTCCCGCTCCGGCCAGGTCAAGGGCACCGGGGCCCGGAACTCCGGAACGCCAGCACCCAGGCTGAAGGTGCCTGGGCGCGGCCGCGTCCTCTGACTCCGAACTCTGAACCCCGTGGTAAGTGTGTCCGCCCCTTTTATCTCCTCTCCCTTTGCGTCACAGCGGGTTCCCCGCCTCGCTGTACAAGCGCCAGGAAAGGACAAAAAGGCACAGTCTTGCAGTGTTGGTTCAACACCGGCCCAGGGTGACAGCGCCACCTGCAGGCCGCAGGGAACCTCACACCACCAGAGTCCTCCAAGAACCATAAAAGGTCTCAGATTCCCTAACAATCAGTGCATCTGGGTTACACTACCACCCAGATGCCTCCCCTAAATTCAAATACCCGCTACAGATACATACAAGTATTAAGTCAGAACTTTACACCGCTACTGTCCGGAGGTTCTAAGACTGTTTAGGCTGCTGCTTAGTGACTGGCGGTCGCTACCCCACGCCGTCCGTCTGCCTGCCCTCTGTGACATCATCCACACTGCTTTAAGACTGAAGACAAAGCTAGGAGAGCAGTGTGGCACGCTGCCTATGTAAGACAGGAAAAACCCCAATGGTGACATTGCAGAGCTTACCAATACCACACGTGTAAAATATTTTTGCTATCTAAGCAATATTGCCCGAGACCCAACACAAGGGATACCCAGTTTCAGGAGGCTCCACCGTCCAACATTCTGGGTCTTCCAACTCCATGAGAGGCTTAACATGGAGGGGCGATGCGGTAGGGTGGATATCCTTGCAGAAAACAAAGTACTTACTACTGCAATCCAGAATTGGCCTGGCGCAAAACCCCCCAAAAAAAAAACACAGGGGGGTGGGGGCTGTCTTTTATTTAACCAGGAAAAGCTGGTCATGTAGGCGCCAGATGAGGCGTTAACCCATTGTGTGCTGAGGTGAGGTATGGCCAGGAAAATATTGTAGATACACCGCCTATATCTCTTGATGAAGCAGATCTATGATCTGGGAAACACATGGAGAATTATCGTCATCCCACTGCAGGAATCCGTCTCAACTTTTTCCGTCTGAAAAAAAAGAACATCGGAAATTCCGTTCGTCTGTATGGAACACCGACGGAGAAAAAAACACATGCTCAGAATCAAGTCGACGCATGCTAGGAAGCATTGAACTTCATTTTTCTCGCCTCGTCGTAGTGTTGTACGTCACCGCTTTCTTGATGGTCGGAATTTGGTGTGACAGTGTGTATGCAAGACAAACCCGTTGGAGTTTATTCCGACTGAAAATCCGACCGTGTGTACAAGGCATAACACATATAATTGTATGAATCTAGCTGTATTTCTGTGATTTTAAGGTTTATTACAAATAAAAAAATTCTTTATGATATAAATTAGGATGTTTTAATAGTAAACTATAATTCAGAATGAAAAATAGAAGGCTTCATGAATATAAAAGCACTTAAAGATTTAATGAATACTTTGGTGCTCTCTTTGAAAGAACCGAATGCCAGTAAATTTGATTTTAGAACAGGATCAACCAGTAGCTTTTTTTTCCAAACTAGGCTGGTAATAATTAATATTGTTTTATCACTAATTGTGACATTTTCAGCATGTTTAAACGGACTCTCTTTGGATTCAGCTCAACAAGAAATCAGGCAGTATCTTCTGTGTCTGCCATAGGGTGTGTCTTAAAGTAGAATTAGAAATTTTTCCATTTCGGACAGCAAAAGGAAGGGTCATAACTCCTGTAAGGTTTATTTTTGCCATCTTTGTCCCATTGGGTAGTTTTACCTTTACTTCCTGTCCCATAGCCAAACAGGAAGTGAGAGGAAATCCCTGCAAATTAAGGGAATCTCTTGGGGACCCCCAAATCATCAGAATTGGTGTCCCCTTTGGAAGATTTCCCAGGACAATCCAAAATTTGGGACTCTCTTTTACTTTAAATTTCAACGATAATAGTAAACAGGACAAATTGAGGTGCTGAATCTCCCTAACAGGGACAGAGATAGCAATAAAAAACTGACTGATGTTCTAATCCCTTTCCAATCTATTCAAAATTAAAAAACGGTTTTGTCTTTAGTAATACTTTGTTATTTTCACGTACCAAGTTTATTACTGTCTTTTCCAACTTTCTGTGATTTTTTAGAGATTATTAAATGATTTGGGGGTATAACATGCTTTGTGAATGTAGTGGCCTCACCCCTCTCTCCCCTTCTCATGCTCGGCTTGTCTTTCTTCGTCTAGGGGTATTAGTGCTGGGGAGAGGGATGAGATACACCACGGCCCCTGTCCTCCATAGCTGAGAGGTGAAGGCCAGAACAATCTGGCCTTGTGTAGGTGTCCTAGAGTCAAGTCCTGTACTTCGTCCCTGACTCCCTTGCTCCTAGTAACCAGAGTTCCACACAGTGAATAGGTCCAACACAGTTTTATTCTTTTCAGTGAATAAACATGCAGCACGGTTAAGTTGGATTCTTTTGCAACAACTTAGTAGTAATGGGAATAGGTCGAAGCACAACCCTTTTTCCTTCTGTTGCTAACCACTGTGGTATCACCAGTGGCGAATAGTCACTGCCACTGGCTATGTGAAGTAGAACGTGGATTACCTTCGCTAGTAAGGCCCCTGTCAGGGGGAGGACATCCGTCCAAGGGAGACACCGGAGGCCTCTCTGTCACCAGCAATGCTGCGCCGGACTCTTCAGAGAAGTTCCGCACACCAGTCCTCACAAACTCAGACACGGGCACCCAAGGAGTTAGGGCCCCCTCGGATTCCTCCACCCTCGCGGAACTCAGTCGAAGGTACTGAGCCCCAGGCATCCGCCATAGTACCTCACCCCACGCTAAAGGTGCCTGAGATGGACTCCATCTCTGCTCCGGCCAGGTCAAGGGCACCTAGGCCTGGAACACTGGAACACCAGCACCCAAGCTGAAGGTGCCTGGGTGCGGCTGCATCCTCCGTCTCTGCACTCTGAACCCCATGGTCAGGGCGTCCGCCCCTTGTATCTCCTCTCCCTTCGCGCCACAGCGGTTCCCCTGCCCCGCTGTACAGAGGAGGACAAAAAGGCACAGTCCTGCAGTGTGAGTTTACCTCCGGCCCCCGGCAACAATGCCACTTATAGGCCCAGGGAACATCACACCACCAGAGTCCTCCAAGAACCATAAAAGGACCTCAGATTCCCTAGCAATCAGTGCATCTGGGTTACACTACCACCCAGATGCTTCCCCTAAATTCAAATACCCGCTACATGAATATTAGGCACATTCTCACTGTAAAATATCTATTATAGCAAAAGTATAGTCTTCTTGAGCCACTCACAGTTTTGATGTTGTTTGCTTACATCAGTGCTGGAATACAGAATAGGTACCAACCCATAGGCCCCATGCCATTTAAGGGCCCCATGACAATAGATCAAAATAATATTGATTGATCTTGAAAGAAAACTACAATTAAACGTTCTCAAATGTCAGGGCTGGGCTCCTGCTATTTACGAGCAGCTATTTTCTTTCAGTGTACAAAGGCTTCTCACTCAGCTGTCAGTTAATTACCAGCCACTCATTTTCCACAGTGACTCACCTGGTTACCATTATCTGCCTCATTAGTCCAGCCTGCAGCCAGCCCCTGTTTGCTATTTAAACAGTGTTGCTCATTTCCTCCATGCCCTTGCGTGGTATATGATCTCCAGTGTGGTCCTGTGTATGACTTGGCTCTTCCAATACCTTTTCCTGTTTTTGCTCCTTACTATGCTGACTCCTGTCTTTCTGACCCCGGCTCGTCTGATTACCCACTCAGGCATGCAAACCCTGGCTTCAGTTTTTGACTGTTTTTATACTGTGTTATTTTTTATTAAAGGTGTGATTTTTAACTGTATTTTCTATCTTTGTCTGGTTTATGGTTCCTGACATTTTGCAAAAGATAGAAAGAACGAATCAACTCAAAACAAAGGAAAAAACTTTACATCCTGTATTAATGTAATGTACCCAATAACAACTTAAAGTACATAAGCCATAGGCATTAGGTTCTGATTATAGTTTGTCTGTTAAAAGATCATCTTCTTTCAGCTGACAGTTTGGGGAAAAAAATGGTGCAACCTTTGTATGTGTAGTGATGGTCATCCCCATCTAGCGGCTGGTGTGTACCTACACTACTTAGTTCAATGTTATCCCACCAGAGAGTACGCATGAGAAATCTTCAGAAACCTGCGAGGGGGCCCCAAGGTTTTGACTGCCTAGGAGCCTCCATAGAGTTTAGTCCAACTGGATGTCATCACTTCTCAAACAATGTTTTGCAATTATATTTCTGACTTTCCTTTGAGACTGTTTGGAATGCTTCACTGAAAGCTTTGCAGAATTTTTTGATTATAATAAACCACCTGGGCCTGATAAGGCACTTAAATACTGATATGAGCATAACCTCTTTAATGAAAGAGGTGGTCGTGGATATGGTGCATCCTCTGCAGGTGGCCGCGGGGTACGATTGTAATTTTTTTCTGCTGCTGGCCATATTATTGAGCCACAACATGCAGAAGAGTTGGTGGAGTGGATAACAAAGCCATTCTCATCCTCCGTCACTCATAGTAGTTTGCCTTCCAATGCAGCGGCCTATTCCACCGGCTCCTTGTTCACAGTTACTCCTTCCATAGCCCCACCATCATGCATGGGGGAGTCCCCAGAATTATTCAACCACAGTGTTGGTTACATACTGCTGGAGGATGCGCAGCAATTTGAAGGCTCCAATGTTGGTTCCCAGGTTGAGGAAGGGAGTAACGTAAGCCCAGAGAGAGGGGGTGCCACAGAAGGACAAGAAAATGGCAGTCATGTTCCCCAAGCTGCAACATACTGCCAAGTTTGCTCCAGTGACAAGGAGGGAGGGGATGATGAGGTCACTGACTGTACTTGGGTGCCTGAGAGTGCCTAAGAAAAGAGAGGAGGAAAGTGAGAAGGAGGAGAAGGAGGCACAACTCTAACGAGGCAGGATGTCCTCCAGGGGGCATCTTAAGGGCAGCCGACTATTGCATCACACAGAGCTCCACAGGTGCAGGGTGCTGCCAACTCCCAGCTGAATTTTAAAAGTTCCTTAGTGTGGGCCTTTTTCGAAACGTGTGCAGCAGAGTGCACCGTTGCTGTTTGCAACCTATGTCTGAAACGGATCAAGCATGGCTAGAACAGCAGCCGCTTGGGCACCACATGCTTGACCAGACATATGACAACCTGTCATGCAGTCCGTTGGCAGCAGCACCTGAAAGACCCACATCATAGAAAAAGGCGGACTTCTCCTTGCTCCTCATCTGGGATCTCAAACCCTACTATACCTCCAGTCCTCTCAAAAACCTTCACTGAGAGGAATGAAGGTAAAGCAATAGGTGTCACAAGTACTTGCAACCAAGCTGTTAGCAGTACACCACCAGTTGATTTCAGCAGGCAAATTTCCCTACACTAGTTTCTGAACTGTAAAAAGAAATTCGGTTCCAGCCATCCACATGCTCAGCATCTAAATGCTAGCTTGGCTAAATTGCTAGCACTGCAACTGCTGCCTTTTCAGCTGGTAGACTCTGCCCCCTTTCGTGAACTTGTGGAATGTGCTGTACCACAGTGGCAGGTTCCAAAACGCCTTTTTTTTTCACATAAGGCCATTCTGGCTCTCTACCGCCATGTGGTAGGCAATGTTTTGGCCTCGTTAAACAGGGCGGTTAGCAGTAAGGTTCATATTACCACTGACTCATGGTCCAGCAGGCATGGGCAGGGACGTTACCTTTCCTTCACGGCGCACTGGGTAACTCTGCTGGCAGCTTGGAAGGATGCAGGACAGGGTTCAGTGTTGGAGCTCGTTCTGCCACCACCCCTCTAAAAAGCTAGTGATGATTACGCCACAACATCTGTATGCATCCCCCTTCTCTTCTTCTTCCTCTATGGCCTCTTCTGCAGAATTGTTCTCTGAACCAACAGTGCTCCCTAAGCGCTCAAGGGGCTACGCAAGTAGTCAGACTAAAAGATGCCATGCAGTGACTGAGTTGGTCTGCCTAGGGGACAGGAGCCACACTGGGGCAGAGATTCTGTCAGCTCTACAGGGGCAGGCTCAGAGGTGGTTGACACCACGCCAGCTTCAGCCATGAATGGTTGTAGGCAAACAATGGCACCAACCTTCTCTCCGTCCTCTGACAGGGACACTTGACCCATGTTCCATGTTTGGCAAATGTCCTTAATTTGGTGGTGCAGCTTTTCTTAACCAGGTACCCAGTCTTACAAAATTTCCTGAGGCAGGCCAGAAAAGTCTGTGGTCATTTCTGCTGGTCATACAATGCCAGTGCTCGGCTGGCTGACATTCAACGGGAATGCAACCTGCCCACCAACTGCCTCATTTGCAACATTCCCACCAGGTGGAACTCAACATTGGCAATGCTGCAGTGGCTGCACAGACAGCAGAGGGCCATCAATGAGTACCTGTGTGAGTATGGTACCAGGACAGGGTCAGGGGAGCTTGGTCTCTTTTTGGCATGCCAGTGGCTACTGATCAAGGATGCATGCACTGTCTTGTCACCATTTGAGGAGGCCACAAGGATGGTGAGCAGCGACAATGCATGCATCAGTGACACTGTCCCTCTAGTCTTCCTGCTGGATCACACGCTTTGTGGAATCATAGACAGTGTACTTGAGGCAGAACAGCGGGAGAAAGAGGAGGACTTCCTTTCCTTTCAAGGCCCCCTTTATACAGATAGCATTCCTGCGGGGACACCAAACAGACAGGAAGATGAGGAGGAGGAGCATTGTGTCAGCATGGATGTCGAGGATAACACGCAGCAGTCTTGAAGGGATGATTTTCAATCCCCAGAAACTCAAGGAGTTGTACGTGGCTGGGAGGAGGTAGTTACGGATAACGTGATCCTTAGTCACCAGAGGACTCCTAATCGAATGCCTCTGCAAACTTACGCTGCATGGCCTCTCTGATTCTGCAAAGCCTGCGAAAGGACCCTAGGATTTGTGGTATCAAGGAGAGGGATCATTACTGGCTGGCTACCCTTCTTGATCCACGTTACAAGGGTAAGGTTGCAGAACTCATCCTGCCTTCACAGAGGGAGCAAAGGATAAAACACCTTCAGAAGGTCTTGAAGAAAAGTTTGTATAACGCATTTCCAGACCCTGGGAGGATACCATTTCCTGGTGCTGGACAGCGTGTTTCTGAGGCTTCGTTTGGTGAGAGGAGGAGCGGTGGAGAAGGTGACTGATGCCTTCAAACAATTTTTCAGTCCTCAGCGCCAAGGTCTGATAGGTTCTAGCAACCATCACCAGTGACTGTATTATATGGTGTAGGAATATCTAGGGGCAAGAGCAGACTTAGAGACCTTTCCAACAGAGCATCCACTGGGTTACTGGGTCAGAACTTGCAATATGCAATTGAGCTACTGGCCTGTCCTGTATACAGAGTGCTTTCTGAATGCACATTCAGTGCTGTTGGAGGGTTTGTAACAGATCAAAGAGTGAACCTGTCCACAGACTCCGTTGATAAGCTCACATTTATAAAAATTAATCAGTCCTGGATCAGCAGCTATGAAGCACCTGATGCTGATGATACTGATTGAATTTGCTATGGATCTGGGATCACGTTTTGCTTTTAGGCCAAAAAGTTCAATTTTGGTTTCATCTGACCAGAGCACATTCTTCCACATGTTTGCTGTGTCCCCCACATGGCTTCTCGCAAACTACAAATGGGACTTCTTATGGCTTTCTTTCAACAATGACTCTTCCATAATGGGCCTGTTTTTGGAGTGTACGACTAATAGTTGTCCTCTAGACAGATTCTTCCACCTGAGCTGTGGATCTCTGAAGCTCCTCCAGAGTTACCATGGGCCGCTTGGCTGCTTCTCTGAATAAAGCTCTCCTTGCCTGGCCTGTCAGTTTAGGTGGACGGCCATGTCTTGGTAGGTTTGCAATTGTGCCATACTCTTTCCATTTTCGGATAATGGATTAAACAGTGCTTTGTGAAATGTTCAAAGCTTGGGGTATTTTTTTATAACCTAACCCTGCTTTAAACTTCTTTACAACTTTATCCCTGACCTGTCTGGTGTGTTCATTGGCCTTTATGATGCTGTTTGTTCACTAAGGTCCTCTAACAAACCTCTGAGGGCTTCACAGAATAGCTGTATTTATACTGTGAATTAATTACACACAGGTGGACTCTATTTACTAATTAAGTGACTTTTGAAGGCAATTGGTTATACCAGATTTTAGTTAGTGGTAAAGGGGGCTGAATACAAATGCACGCCACACTTTTCAGATATTTATTTGTTAAAAAAAAAAAAAACATTTATCATTTTTCTTTCACTTCACAATTATGTGCCACTTTGTGTTGGTCTATCGTATAACATCCCAATAAAATACATTTAAATTTTTGGTTGTAACATGACAAAATGTAGAAAATTTCCAGGGGTATGAATACATTTCAAGGCACTGTATTTACATCCTTTTTTGTAATTAAACCCAAACTTTATGTTAAGAACTTAGTCGTCCTTCATTAGAATCGAGACACCCCAAACAGAGCACTGGAGGACCCTTTGAACCCCTGAAAAACGGAGGATTTTAAAATACAAGAGTCTGGATAAAATTTTACTTATACTTTATACCTTCTGCTTTTTGTGCTTTGCTCATTACACAACATTACTTCAATATATTACTTGACAGAAGTCAATTGGTTATTCAAGCTGCTGGCATCTATGTAGCTGGAGGAATGCCATGCTGAAAGAGGAATTTTAACAAACTCCTTGCAGGTGTAACCCTTTATCAATCTGCAACACAATGAAAGGGCCCTTATTCATATACAGCAGCCATTTCTCAGTCTACATATGCTGCTCAGTTATGCCTTGTACACATGATCGGAAAAGTCCAACGTAATTTTTTCATCGGATATTCCAACCGTGGGTGTGCCCCATCTGACTTTTTTCTGTCAGAATTTAGAAAGAGAACATGTTTCATTCGTCTGTAGGGAACTCCGACGGAGAAAAAAACATGCATGCTCAGAATCAAGTCGACGCATGCTCGGAAGCATTGAACTTAATTTTTCTCGGCTCGTCGTAGTGTTGTACGTCACCACATTCTTGACGGTCGGAATTTGGTGTCACAGTGTGTATGCAAGACAGCTTGAACGGAATTCTGTCGGAAAAATCCGTCTGAGTTTATCCCGATGGAAAATCCGATTGTGTGTACAAGGCATAAGTCTTTAATCTATAGTTCACTCACATGCAGGTTTAGTTCCTAAAACCATTATACATGCTTTTTAAGTAGGAGTTTAGCATGCTTGGCATTAACCACTTAAGCCCCGGACCATTTGGTAGCTAGAGGACCGGAGGTGAATTCAGAATTTTGCACTGCGCTGCTTTAACTGTAAATTGTGCAGACATGCAATGTTGTACCCAAACGAAATTTGCGTCCTTTTCTTCCCACAAATAGAGATTTCTTTTAATGGTATTTGATTGCCTCTGCGATTTTTATTTTTTGCGATATAAACGGAAAAAGACCGAAAATTTTGAAAAAAAATGATATTTTCTACTTTTTGTTATAAGAAACATCGAATAATCTCAATTGTAGTCATACATTTAGGCCAAAATGTATTCAGCCACATGTTTTTAGTAAAAAAAATGTCAATAAGCGTATATTTATTGGTTTGCGCAAAAGTTATAGAGTTTACAAACTAGGGTACATTTTCTGAAATTTACACAGCTTTAAATTTATGACTGCCTATCTCATTTCTTGAGGTGCTAAAATGACAGGGCAGTACAAAACCCCGCCAAATGACCCCATTTTGGAAAGTAGACACCCCAAGGAAATTGCTGAGAGGCATGTTGAGCCCATTGAATTTTTTATTTTTTTGTCCCAAGTGATTGAATAATGACTAAAAAAAAAAAAAATTACAAAAAGTTGTCACTAAATGATATATTGCTCACACATGCCATGGTTATATGTGGAATTTCACCCCAAAATACATTTTGCTGCTTCTCCTGAATACGGGGATACCACATGTGTGGGACTTTTTGGGAGCCTAGTCGCGTACGGGACCCCGGAAACCAAGCACCGCCTTCAGGATTTCTAAGGGCGCAAATTTTTGATTTCACTCCTCACTACCTATCACAGTTTCGAAGGCCATAAAATGCCAAAATAGCACAAACCCCCCCCAAATGACCCCATTTTAGAAAGTAGACACCCCAAGGAAATTGCTGAGAGGCCTGTTGAGCCCATTGAATATAATTTTTTTGTCCCAAGTGATTGAATAATGACAAAAAAAAAAAAAAAATACAAAAAGTTGTCACTAAATGATATATTGCTCACACATGCCATGGTTATATGTGGAATTACACCCCAAAATACATTTTTCTGCTTCTCCTGAGTACGGGGATACCACATGTGTGGGACTTTTTAGGAGCCTAGCCGCGTACGGGACCCCGAAAACCAAGCACCGCCTTCAGGATTTCTAGGCACAAATTTTTGATTTCACTCCTCACTACCTATCACAGTTTCGAAGGCCATAAAATGCCAAAATCGCACAAAACCCCCCCAAATGACCCCATTTTGGAATATAGACACCCCAAGCTATTTGCTGAGAGGAATGGCGAGTATTTTACAGCTCTCATTTGTTTTTGAAAATGAAGAAAGAAAATATATATATATATTTTTTTTTTTTTCAATTTTCAAAACTTTGTGACAAAAAGCGAGATCTGCAAAATACTCACAATACCTCTCAGCAAATAGCTTGGGGTGTCTACTTTCCAAAATGGGGTCATTTGGGGGGGTTTTGTGCTATCTGGGCATTCCATGGCCTCCGAAACTGTGATAGGCAGTGAGAAGTGAAATCAAAAATTTACACCCTTAGAAAGCCTGAAGGCGGTGCTTGGTTTTTGGGGTCCCGTACGTGGCTAGGCTCCCAAAAAGTCTCACACATGTGGTATCCCCGTACTCAGAAGAAGCAACAGAATGTATTTTGGGGTGTAATTCCACATATGCCCATGGCATGTTTGAGCAATATATCATTTAGTGACAACTTTGTGCAAAAAAAAAAAAAAAATTGTCGTTTTTCCGCAACTTGTGTCAACATATAAAATATTCCATGGACTCGACATGCATCTCAGTATATAGCTTGGGGTGTCTACTTTCCAAAATGGGGTCATTTGGGGGGGTTTTGAACTGTTCTGGCATTTTATACACAACATTAGGAAGCTTACATCCACTCTTCTAACCACTTGAAGACAAAGCCCTTTTTGACACTTTTTGTTTACATGAAAACATTTTTTTTTTGCAAGAAAATTATGTTGAACCCCCAAACATTATATATATTTTTAAAGCAAAGGCCCTACAGATTAAAATGGTGGGTGTTGCATTTTTTTTTTCTACACAGTATTTGCGCAGCGATTTTTCAAACGCATTTTTTGGGTTAAAAAATACACTTTTTTTAATTTTAATGCACTAAAACACACTATATTGCCCAAATGTTTGATGAAATAAAAAAGATGATCTTAGGCCGAGTACATAGATACCAAACACGACATGCTTTAAAATTTCGCACAAACGCGCATTGGCGACAAACTACATACATTTTTAAAAGCCTTTAAAAGCCTTTACAGGTTACCCCAGTAGATTTACAGAGGAGGTCTACTGCTAAAATGATTGCCCTCGATCTGACCTTCGCGGTGATACCTCACATGCATGGTGCAATTGCTGTTTACATATGACGCCAGACCGACGCTTGCGTTCGCCATTGGGCAAGAGCAGGGCAGGACAGGGGTGCTTTTTTTTTTTTTGCTTTTTTTTTTTATTATTAATTTTGCTTTTTTATTTTATTTTTAAATTGTTCCTTCCAAGTATTTTTTTTTTTTAATCATTTTTATTGTTATCTCAGGGAATGTAAATATCCCCTATGATAGCAATAGGTAGTGACAGGTACTCTTTTTTTGAAAAAACTGGGGTCTTCTAGACCCTAGATTTTTCCTCTGCCCTCAAAGCATCTGACCACACCAAGATCGGTGTGATAAAATGCTTTCCCAATTTCCCAATGGCACTTTTTATATCCGGGGGGGCATTCCCTCCCACTGCTTGTAAAAGCAGTCCAGAGGCTAATTAGCTGCTAGGATTGCTTTTACATGAAAGCCGGCCGCAGGCTGAAAAGAATGATACCAAGATGATACCTAAACCCGCAGGCATCATTCTGGTATAACCATTCAAAGTCCAGCAACATACCAGTACGTTACTGGTCCTTGTTGGACATGTATTGTAATCTTTTTATTTCATGCAGCCAGTTGGCTGAACGAAAAAAGAGATTGATCGGTGGGTATGCCCACCATTAGAATACCGCCCTTCATCCACCCACTTCCAATGATGGGCATACACGCACCATTTATATATGCCGAAGCATGGGGGCATCCTCCCGCAAAAAAGTTATGCCGCACACACATGGTCGGACTTTTCCACGGGCAAGCCTCCGTCGGAATTTCGACCGTATGTACACGGCATTAGGAGCAAAATCACTCCTCCGCCCCTGCTGCCCCAATGCTTCGGCATATTTGCTTTTTTTTTTTTAACTGTGGTCCTGAAATCACCTCCTACAGCACTGGAGTCGCAGGGATCAGGCCTGTCTCTGCGAACGCTGCAGTTATGTGTGTTTTTGTTTTGTAAGTGACAGTGATCGATCGATACTGCACTTGGGTGGCCTGGGCTGGACGGAGGGGCAAAACGCAGGTGCCAGCAGGTATCTGGGCTGATCCCGCTAACACTGCGTTTTTGGGAACCCTAAACTGCTGGGGACGCTAGTATAGATCTGATCAGATCAGATATTGATCTGTTCAGATACTATACCACTAAGGGGGGTGTATGCTTCACGCGTGGGTGTTAGCGTTACTGGCACTAACCTGACGCTGCCTGGGGTGTGACTCAGACCCTCTCTGACGCTAAAACCTAATTGATATCACCCGCCGGGCGATCAGGGGGTTAAACCTTTATTGGGTTATATACACGGCGGGTGCCCTGACACTATAAAAAGCAAACTAACTAACCAGCGTCACCCGTAACACTTATATGGTGATCACTGGTGAAAGGGTTAACTAGGGGCAATCAGGGGGTTAAAACCTTTATTAGATAATATATGGGGGTACCTAACGCTATAAAAACCTGCGGCGAACCTAAAAAAAATTACCAGCTACCGATCTGCATCACCGACACTAAGACAGCGTTTAGAAAAACGATTGCTTAGCGACAGTGGTGATGGGGGTGAAAGGGTTACCTGGGGGGCGATCAAGGGGGTTAAACCTTTATTAGATAATATATTGGGGTACCTGACGCTATAAAAACATGCGGCGAACCTAAAAAAAATTACTGGCTACGATCTGCATCACCGACACTAAGACAGCGTTTAGAAAAACAATTGCTTAGCGAAAGTGGTGATAGGGGGTGAAAGGGTTACCTGGGGGGCGATCAAGGGGGTTAAACCTTTATTAGATAATATATTGGGGTACCTGACGCTATAAAAACCTGCGGCGAACCTAAAAAAAATTACCGGCTACCGATCTGCATCACAGACACTAAGACAGCGTTTAGAAAAACGATCGCTTAGTGACAGTGGTGATAGGGGGTGAAAGGGTTACCTGGGGGGCGATCAAGGGGGTTAAACCTTTATTTGATAATATATTGGGGTACCTGACGCTATAAAAACATGCGGCGAACCTAAAAAAAATTACTGGCTACGATCTGCATCACCGACACTAAGACAGCGTTTAGAAAAACAATTGCTTAGCGACAGTGGTGATAGGGGGTGAAAGGGTTACCTGGGGGGCGATAAAGGGGGTTAAACCTTTATTAGATAATATATTGGGGTACCTGACGCTATAAAAACCTGCGGCGAACCTAAAAAAGATTACCGGCTACCGATCTGCATCACAGACACTAAGACAGTGTTTAGAAAAACGATCGCTTAGTGACAGTGGTGATAGGGGGTGAAAGGGTTACCTGGGGGGCGATCAAGGGGGTTAAACCTTTATTAGATAATATATTGGGGTACCTGACGCTATAAAAACCTGCGGCGAACCTAAAAAAAATTACTGGCTGCCGATCGGCATCACTGACGCTAAGACAGCGATCAGAAAAATGATCGCTTAGTGACAGTGGTGATAGGGGGTGAAAGGGTTATCTGGGGGGTGATCAGGGGGTTAAACCTTTATTAGGGGGGGTTAGGGGGCTACACTGGACCTAAGACTAAACTTTGGTGACACTTTTACAGTCACAAATGTCACTGATTGCAGTGATCACTAAATAAATGGTCACTGCAATCAGTGACACTGTGACTGGGGGCTGGGGGGGTGATCTGGGGTGTCTGGGGGGGCCTGGGGGGGCGATTTATGTCCCTATGTGTCCTGGTGTCAGTGTAGTGTTGTGTGCACTGACCTGATGTCTTCTCTTGTACGGCGCTCGGTATATGTGAGCGCCGCACCAGAGATGACATCACTTCCTCCTGCTCCCTCTGCCTGACACAGACAGAGGGGGCATTTCCATTCGCCGGGAGCGATCGCGAGGGGGTGGCCAGAAACGAATGGCTGCCCCCTCATCCCGGAACGCTCCCGGACACTTAGCCACCGCTCACTGTACAGAAGGGGGGTCCGATTGGACCCCCCAACTATACAAAGGCGATCACGTACACTCTACGTGATTGTGCCTGTCGGTGCCATTCTGCCGACGTATATATACAGTGAGCGGTCGTTAAGTGGTTAAGTAGGGATCTGAGGTCGCTTCTGGCTTGGAATAGTTTGTTACTGGTTTGGGTTGTTTTTTTTAGTTTTAGGTGATGTGGATGTTGTGGATGAAGAATCTCGTTTCAGCAGTGCAAGTGCACACATCCTCATCCAGGACATAATGGTGTGCAATCAGGATTTAGACATGATAAAGGAAAAGATCAATGATGTTGAAAAAAAAATGAAGAACATCATTGATGTTTTAGGCAGAATCAAAATCCCCCAAAAATTCTACAGTTTTTTTTTTTTTTGTAATTTTTTTTTTTTTACATTTTTGACGCATTTTAAAAGCCAAACTTTGAAGATGCACACAGTGTGTCAACATGTGCTATCTGCCATCACAGGATATCAATGTATGCATTTTGTGGGTGCAACCCCTTCCTCGCAACGCAGGTAGGTGAGAGGAAGGGGTTGCACCCCTGAAACACGTCCATTGATCTCCCATGATGGGAGATAGCACATGTTGACATTAGGCATGGCATCAGGAGGGAAATCCCCATTTTGACTCACAATTTGTGTGCATCTTCAAAATTTGGCTTTTACAGGGGTGACATCACCCCATCTGATGAAAGCAAGATCAACACATTTTGGACATACTATAAAATGTCTGATATTGCCTTAACTTTTTCTATGTTGAAATTTGTAAGTTCCAGAGTTGTGTATGTTATGGTTTGAAACAAACATACCTGTTTATGCAAAAAAATAAAATAAAATAAAATTAAATGTAAAATTTTATTAAACGAAGATGTTGTTTTTTACCCAAAAATTTTCTAACGCAAATGTGAATGTGCACGGAGTAAAAGGTTTTCTACTCAACAATATGTGGCTTCTTCTTTCAATGCTCAACCAGTTTTTGAAGTAATTTGGTGGTTACAGTGACAATGGGGGTTATTTACTAAAGGAAAATCCACTTAGGAGAACCTAGGAGACAGCTAAAAGAAACACAAGCAATAAATCAAATTCAAGATTATTTCAGATCCAAATTTTTTTTAATTAAAAAAATTATTCAGAAATTAGCTGGCATATCAATGGCCCCCCTATCCGTAAAATATTCTAGATATTTAAGCTGGACTTCACGGGCGCTTTGGGGGTGCAAGCCAGGACGGCCAGATTCCAGGGCCGTCCGAGTATTTAGTTCATGAATTCCGGCCTCAGGCCCAGCTGAGGCCACATAGTTTGGAGCATTTCTCCGTAAAAAGTTATGAAGTACACAATAGGAATAGGTGGAACCGGCTGGCCATTATACCAAACGCATTCTCCACCACTCTTCTGGCTCTGGCCAGCCGGTAGTTAAAAACCCTCTTCTCCGGGGTGGGGGCCCTCATGGGGAATGGCCTCATCAGGTGTTCACCCAGCCCAAACGCTTCATCAGCGACAAAGACAAACGGCAGTCCTGCCACATTATCTTTAGCAGGTGGCAATCCCAAGCCACCACTCTGGAGCAGTCTGTAAAATTTGGTCTGGGTGAAGACTCCACCATCCGACATCTGGCCATTCTTCCCCACGTCCACATATAAGAACTCATATGTCCCCAACACCAACGCCATCATCACAATACTATGAAACCCCTTGTAGTTGTAAAAGTATGACCCCGAGTGTGGGGGTGGGACGATGTGGACGTGTTTCCCATCGATTGCCCCTCCGCAGTTGGGAAAGTCCTACCGCTGAGCAAACTGGGAAGCCACAATCTGTCATTCCTGTGGCATTGAAGGAAACTGTGGAGTCAAACCAGAAAAAAAACAATTGTACTTTGAACATAACATTGCAAGCAGATTCGACACAAACATTCTTGGCCAACATCAGTATAACATTTATTTGAAGGAGTATTTTAAGACAAAAATATAAGGTCCACTTATCAGATTCCTCACCCCCTCTGATGGCCCATTGTAAAAATTTTAGGGTGGGGGGGAGGGTTCCAAATAAGTTTGGGACCCCAAAAAAGCCTCTGGCACTCTGCCTGAATTTAATGACAATAACATTTGTACACATTTTATGGGGTGTTTAGGGTAAAGCACTACAATAGAGCTGACCAAATACATTGTTAAGTGACTGGGCTAGGTGTGTATGGGCCCAGAATAGCATGCTGGAGAGGTTAGTGAAGGCAAATATGCATGTACGCCAAAAAAGGAGCATTAAAAGCGTACAGCAAGCATGAGAACAAAGGGGACATTCACAGCATATTACAATCATGGTAATTAGGGAATGATGAAAGAAATACAATACATTAGCATACATTCAATACATAGAATGTGATGTTAAAGGAGAAAACTTACCTTAACCACTTAACGACCGCTCACTGTACATATACGTCGGCAAAATGGCACGGACAGGCACAATCACGTACCTGTACGTGACTGCCTTCGTATGGGTGGGGGGTCCCATCGGACCCCCCTCCGGTACAGCGAGCGGTGGTTTTCGGTGCGGGAGCGATCCGTGATGAGGGGGCGGTCATTGGTTTCCGGCCACCCCCTCGCGATCGCTCCCGGCGAATGAGAATCTTCCTCTGCCTGTGTAATGTAGACACAGGCAGAGGAAGTGATGTCATCTCTCCATGCGGCGGTCTTTTCAGTCCGGTGCGAGGAGAGAAGACATCTCACAGTAAGTGCACCAACACTACACTGACCCCAGTACACGTAGGCACACTTACACCCCCCAGTCACCCCGAGATTACCCCCAGTACCCCCAGTCACAGTGCACTGTTTGCAGTGGTCATTTTTTTTTACTGATCACTGCAATCAGTGTCATTTGTGACAGTAAACAGTTTCAGGGCAGTTAAGTTTAGGCCCCTCTAGGTCCAGGGTAGCCCCCTAACCCCCCCTAATAAAGGTTTAACCCCTTGATCGCCCCCCAGGTAACCCTTACACCCCCTAACGCCAGCGTCACTAAGCAATCGTTTTTCCGATAGCTGTTACATAGTTACATAGTTAGTCAGGTTGAAAAAAGACACAAGTCCATCCAGTTCAACCATAAAAAAAATAAAATAAAAAAAAAAATAAAAATATATCGTACAATCCCATATACCCAATTCTATACCCACAGTTGATCCAGAGGAAGGCAAAAAACAACAGAAGAGCATGATCCAATTTGCTACAGCAGGGGAAAAAATTCCTTCCTGATCCCCCGAGAGGCAATCGGATATTCCCCGGATCAACTTTACCTATAAATGTCAGTACCCAGTTATATTATGTACATTTAAGAAAGAATCCAGGCCCTTCTTAAAGCAATCTACTGAGCTGGCCAGAACCACCTCTGCAGGGAGTCTATTCCACATTTTCACAGCTCTTACTGTGAAAAAACCTTTCCGTATTTGGAGGTGAAATCTCTTTTCCTCTAGACGCAAAGAGTGCCCCCTTGTCCTTTGTGTTGACTGTAAAGTGAATAACTGAACACCAAGTTCACTATATGGACCCCTTATATATTTGTACATGTTGATCATATCCCCCCTTAATCTCCTCTTCTCAAGAGAGAATAAATTCAGTTCCTCTAATCTCTCCTCATAGCTGAGCTCCTCCATGCCTCTTATCAGTTTGGTTGCCCTTCTCTGCACTTTCTCCAGTTCCCCAATATCCTTTTTGAGAACTGGGGCCCAAAACTGAACTGCATATTACAGATGAGGTCTTACTAATGATTTGAACAGGGGCAAAATGATATCTCTCTCTCTCTGGAGACCATACCTCTCTTAATACAAGAAAGGACTTTGCTCGCTTTGGAAACCGCAGCTTGGCATTGCATGCCATTATTGAGCTTATGATCTACCAAAACCCCCAGATCCTTCTCCACTATGGATCCCCCCAGTTGTACTCCCCCTAGTATGTATGATTCATTCATATTCTTAGCCCCCAAGTGCATAATTTTACATTTATCAACATTAAACCTCATCTGCCACATAGTCGCCCAATTAGACAGAGCATTGAGGTCGGCTTGTAAATTGGCGACATCCTGTAAGGACGTTATTCCACTGCATAGCTTGGTGTCATCTGCAAAGACAGAAATGTTACTTTTGATCTCAGACCCAATATCATTTATAAACATATTAAAAAGTAAGGGTCCCAGCACTGAACCTTGGGGTACACCACTGATAACCTTGGACCATTCAGAGTAAGAATCATTAACCACTACTCTCTGAATTCTGTCTTTTAGCCAGTTTTCTATCCATTTACAAACTGATATTTCCAATCCTGTAGACTTTACCTTACACATGAGCCGTGTGTGGGGAACTGTATCGAACGCGTTTGCAAAATCCAAGTATACCACGTCCACAGCCACCCCTTTGTCCAAGGTCTTACTTACCTCTTCATAAAAAGAAATCAGGTTTGTTTGACAACTTCTGTCTTTCATGAATCCATGCTGTCTGTTGCTTAAATAGTTTTTTTCCAGCAAGAACTCATCTATGTGGTCTTTTATTAATCTCTCCAGTATTTTCCCAACTATAGAAGTTAAACTAACAGGTCTATAGTTACTTGGTAAAGACTTAATTCCCTTTTTAAATATAGGCACCACATTGGCCCTGCTCCAATCCAGTGGTACTATTCCTGTCATTAATGAGTCCCTAAAAATTAAATACAATGGCTTTGAAATTACAGAGCTCAATTCTTTTAGGATCCGTGGGTGTATGCCATCTGGTCCAGGTGCTTTATCCACCTTTTATTCCATCTAAATATTTCTAGACCATATCACTTTTGAGCCATTGTGGATTTGGGGCTGTGTCACTACCACCCCCATTTTGGACATGAGCTCCCCCATGCTCCTTTGTATACACAGAACTGAAGAAAGTATTTAATAAATTAGCCTTCTCTTTGTCTCCAGTCACCCACTCTAGATTATTTTGTAAAGGGCCTACATGCTCAGACTTGACCTTTTTACTATTAATATATTTGAAGATTTTTTTGGGGTTTGTCCTATCTTTTGCAATCTGTCGTTCATTTTGAATTTTTGCATCCTTGATTTCCTTTTTACATATCCTGTTATATTCTTTGTAACATTTAAATGACACTAGTGTTCCCTCATTTTAATATTTTTTTAAAAGCTCTTTTCTTATAGTTTATAGCTTTTTTAACTTTGGCAGTGAGCCACATAGGTTTTATTTTTAGCCTTTTAAATTTATTGCCCATGGGAATATACTTTGCAGTGAGTTCACAAACAGTCTTTTTGAAGAATTCCCATTTCTGTTCTGTGCCCATTGATGCCAATATTCCTTCCCAGTCTAAGTCCTGGAGAGCAGCGCTCATCCTTGGAAAATTTGCTCTCTTGAAATTAAGTGTTTTTATCTTTCCTGTATGTGATTTTTGCTTACAACTAACATCAAATGAAATCATGTTATGGTCACTGCTACCCAGGTGTTCCTTTATCTGAACATTAGTAATACGCTCTGCATGGTTTGAGATTACCAGGTCCAACAGAGCATCATTCCTAGTTGGGGCCTCAATAAACTGGACCATAAAATTGTCCTGCAATAGGTTTATACATTTTTGCCCTTTAACTGTCCCAGCAGTTCCATTACTCCAGTCAATTTCTGAGTAGTTAAAATCTCCCATTATCATCACCGTCCCAGCCCTTGCAGCCCTTTCCATCTGTGCAAGGAGCTGAGTCTCTAACTCCTCATTAACATTGGGTGGTCTATAACAAACTCCAATGATTAGCTTTGAACTACGCACATCTGTATGCAGTTCCACCCATAATGCTTCAGACTCATCACACTCTCCATCCACCAGGTCCTCTTTCACACTCGCTTTGAGATCACTTCTCACATAGAGACAGACCCCTCCACCCTTCCTTTTTACCCTGTCTTTCCGAAAGAGTGCATAGCCAGGAATATTACTAGCCCAGTCATGTGAGGAATGAAGCCAAGTTTCAGCAATACCGATTACATCATAGCTCTCCTCATGCACCAGAGCTTACAACTCACCTATTTTGCTTGGCAGACTTCTGGCGTTGGTGAACAGACACTTTAATGCATTAATATATTTTGACCGGTCACATACTATCCTCTTGGGTGTTCCCAGATTGCAACTAGGACTTGCTACTATACTTACATTGGGTTTATGTGCTTTGGTTACCCTACCACTAATGCCCCTAATACTACCCTTTAGAATATGTTCCCCGCTGACTCTCACTATCTCTGGACCCTCCCCCCCCGTCACCTAGTTTAAAAACCCCTCTAACTTTTTGGCCATCCTTATTCCCAGCTGATCTGCACCCTCCTCATTTAGGTGCAGTCCGTCCCTTCTATAGTACTGGTTATCGACTGAGAAGTCGGCCCAGTCCTCCAGGAACCCAAACCCCTCCTTACTACACCAGCTCTTCAGCCACTTGTTCACTTCCCTAATCTCCCTCTGCCTTTCTGGTGTGGCTCGATGTACCGGTAGTATTCCCGAGAATACTACCTTGGAGGTCCTTTTCCTCAATTTAGCTCCCAAGTCCCTAAAATCGTTCTTTAGGACACTCCATCTGCCTCTGATTTTGTCATTGGTGCCAACGTGCACCATGACAGCTGGGTCTTCCCCAGCCCCTCCCAGTAATCTGTCCACCAGATCCGTGATGTGCCGAACCCGAGCGCCCGGTAGACAACATACAGTTCGCCGCTTCAGGTCTTTGTTACAGATTGCCCTCTCTGTCCTTCTAAGAATTGAGTCCCCTACCACCAGAATCTGTCTTTCCTTTCCCTTCGCTTCCCCCCCACTCTCACTGGAGGAGTTCTTCCCCTGGCAGCTAGGAGAGTCCCTCAGCTCCAGCAGTGCTGGTCCCTGACTCGTTTCACCAATGTCACTCAATGGAGAATACTTATTGGGATGTTCCAGCCCTGGATCGGCCTCCCTGGCACTTCGCCCTCTACCCTTCCTGACTGTCACCCATCTACTATTTTCTAGTGCCTGCACCTCTTTGTCTCCACCCACCTCTGTGCTGGCCCCTGCAATCACCTGTCGGGTACGTATCCAGCTCTCCTTTAGTGTGGAGGGACTTCCCAGTGCTGACAGTTGCTTCCCTAGATTCAGAACCTGGGCTTCCAGGGAAACAATGTGCTTACATTTTGCACAGCAGTAATCGCCCTCGATCTGATGATCAAGGAACGCATACATGCTGCAAGATGTACACCGAGTCGCCTCGCCACACCCGCTGGGCATCGTACCTATTAATTTAATGAGGATTCGAGATTATACCCTGTCCAAATTACCTAACACTAGCTTCCTGACCCAACTATTCAACAAGACAATACACAGGTACTCAACAAGACAATACACAGGTACTCAACAAGACAATACACAGGTACCACGCAGACCTACGTGCACCCGCAGACCAACGGACCCGCGTGCACTCGCAGACCAGCGTGCACTTGCAGACCAACGGACCCGCGTGCACTCGCAGGCCAGCGTGCACTCGCAGACCAGCGGACCCGCGTGCACTCGCAGACCAGCGTGCACTCGCAGACCAACGGACCCGCGTGCACTCGCAGACCAGCGTGCACTCGCAGACCAATGGACCCGCGTGTACTCGCAGACCAGCGTGCACTCGCAGACCAACGGACCCGTGTGCACTCGCAGACCAACAGACCCGCGTGCACTCGCAGACCAACGGACCCGCGTGCACTCGCAGACCAGCGTGCACCTACAATACACAAGTACTAACGATCCACACACACTACTCAGACAACACCCAGGTACTCACACTACACATCTACTACCCCTGTTTTAAACTCTTGATTTTAACTCACCACTTAGTCCAGTTCCACTTGGACAGAGTTCCAGCAACTCAAAATGAGCAGGCTCTAAATGAGCTCTTCAGAAATTTATATAGGCCTCAAGCACCTGTGACCAATTAACCTCTCCCCTTAATTAGTAGGCTGAAGGAAAAAAAGAGAAAAAAAAGGCTGTTTAAAATGTGCCAGAAAAAGGTGTTAAAAAGCTGCAAGGAAAAAGAGCCAAAAATAACCAAAAATGCAACCCAGCAGTCAAAAGCAGAAACTTCTTCACTCTCCACGCAAGGTCTCCTCCACTGTCTACCCTCCAACCAACTGACAAGCTGTATTAGTGTCGGTGGTGCCCTAGCTAGCCAGTTATTTATTTTTAGGTTCGCCGCAGGTTTTTATAGCGTCAGGTACCCCCATATATAATTTTAACCCCCTGATTGCCCCTAGAGTTAACCCTTTCACCAGTGTTCACCATATAAGTGTCACTGGTGACACTGGTTAGCCAGTTAGTTATTTAGGTTACCCGTCAGGTTTTTATATAGCATCAGGTACCTCCATATATTACCTAATAAAGGTTTTAACCGCCTGATTTCACATAGTTAACCCTTTTACCAGTGATTGTGCATTATGTGATTAGTCTGTGGTTGTTGGACGCTGATTTTAAATCTCAGCTGTCTTGCATCACAGACCACTAATCAGTGGTAGACACAACATTTAAATAGGGTGATGCAAGTTAGTAGGCTAATACTCCAGTTGAAGGGCCATTGCTCGAAACATGTCAGGTTTTTAGTCTGCTGCCACCCTTGCTATCACGCAATATTTCCAATTTTTACCTCAAGGTCTTTTTCTTTGTATTTGCATCTATTAATGCTGCACGTACCAATTTTTATTATGATGTTATGCCAATAAAGGCTATACCTTTTCACATCATATCCTGGTTTTACTTACACCATATGGAGCCATCTATTTTTCCCTTCTATGACACCCTGCTTTGAAAGCGATACTCCCAACGGAAAGTTTGCAGAGAGCTATATCTTTTGGAGGATCATCCTATTATCGCAGTTTGATGTTGTTTGGAGGTGGGATTCGTGATCCATATTGGAGCATCTACCTTGGAGTTCCCGTCCATGCCTATTTACATCTGATTCACGGTAAGAGTACCCATTACCTACCTGTGTACTGAGGATGTTGGAACGTACCCTCATACCTATCCCTGTTGTTATTAATACAACATACTTACAACGTGAACACTTCCAAACCTTACAGTGGATTCAGCATGTCCATCGCGGATTAATACAGACTTTGTTTTGTTTTGATTGTTCACATATGGGACATTTTATTGTATGGTCTATTTGACTAGCTGCACCATTTTTTCACGTTTACATGTATGATGCATGTTTTTTTATTACCACTAATTTGATTATTTGGGTTGAGTACATTCTAGTACTCATCTTTGAATGTTTGTTTATTTTTCACAGATATTCACTTGATTTAGACCCTAGGTTTAGCGCTATATTGTTTTACTTTCACACTAGTAAAGAGGCCTACGAGATTCTGAGCATGACAGATAGTGAAGAGGAGGTCACGTATCTGTCAGATCCAGGCTCAGAATACATTCCCGTAGAAGACAGCGAAGACAGCGGCCCCATGTCAGATAGCACTGACGACGAAGGTGAGGTCCCTGCTAAGGTCAGGCGTACCCGATCCCGATCTTCTGATGTTGTTGAGGAGCAAGAACCGCAGGGCTCTCGTATTATGGAGCAGAGTAGTACTAGCGCCACTATTCCTTCTGGTGAACTGGAAAGCACCAGCGGCCTAGTACAGCCTGGGCATACATCCAGCACTGCAGTATCATGTGGTGATGTGGCGAGTCCCATAAGTGCAGTTCAATCTGGCGAGGTGGCAAGCACAAGTAGTGTCCCGCTGCCACCAAGAAGAAGACAAAGGCAGGCCCGTCGTGCCCATAGTGCCCTTGTTGCAGAATTTGCCTATCCTGATTGGGTGCCCAACACTTCTGCAGAACCCGTACTTCCCCCCATTCACTGCCCAACCCGGTATTCAGGTGGAAACAGCTGATTTTACGCCACTTGATTTTTATTCGCTGTTTTTTCACGGAAGATCTCTATAGATCTATTGTGGACCAGAGTCATTTATATGCTGGTCAATTCATCGCCGCTAATCCCCAGTTGCCTTCCATTGGCAGAGATTGGAAACCAATTACGGTTTCCGAATTTAAGACCTTTCTGGGCCTTGCCCTCAGCATGGGCACACATAAATTCTCGTCAATGCGCGCCTATTGGTCCATGCGCCCAATTGACCACATGCCCGTTTTCTCTGCCTCCATGCCCAGGAAACAATACGAGCAGATCTTGCGGTTCATGCATTTCAACGACAATTACCTTTGTCGTCCACGTGGAGACTCTGAATACGATCGGCTCTACAAAATTCAGTCCTCATAAACCACTTCAATGAACGTCTTGCAGCCTTGTTTATTCTCGATCAAGTTGTCTGCGTTGATGAGTCCCTGATTAAATTTTCTGGCCGCTTGTCTTTCAAGCAGTACCTTCCCAGCAAGCGTGCCAGATACGGGGTCAAGCTCTATAAGTTCTGTGGCAGGGCCACAGGCTATGTATGGAGCTTTACAGTTTATGAGGGAAAAGATAGTCAGGTAGAGCCGAAGAACTGCCCAGATTACATAGGGAGCGCTGGAAAGATAGTGTGGAACTTGGTGTCACTCTTATTCGGAAAGGGGTACCTCTTGTATGTGGACAATTATTACACGAGCGTGCCACTGTTTAGTCACTTGTTTGATCATCAGATTGGAGCATGTGGCACCGTGCGACCTAATCGCCGGGGCTTTCCCCAGGGGCTTGTAGATTCCCGTCTTAGGCTGGGGGAGAGAGCCTGCTTGAAGTGTAATAATTTGTTCGCTGTGAAGTGGAGGGATAATAAGAATGTTTTCCTTCTTACCTCCCTTCACGCAGACACGACAGTCCAAATTCGTACGGTGACTGGTGTTGTGGAGAAACCCCTCTGTGTCCACGAATATAACCAAAATATGGGAGGGGTGGACCTCAACGACCAGTTGTTGGTGCCGTATCTAATTGCCCGTAAGGCGAGACGCTGGCACAAAAAAGTGTCTCTATCCTTATTTCAATTGGCTTTGCTGAATGCTCATATGCTATACAGAGCTTCAGGCGGGACTTTATCCTTCCTAAAATTCCAGGATGAGATAGTCACAGACCTCCTGTATCCAGGCGGTTCTGCACCTCACCATCCCCAACCAAATGCAGTAAGCCGGCTGCATGAGAGGCATTTTCCGTATGTCCTCGAGAGTACCCCTACCCAACGAGCCCCCCAAAAAAGATGTCGTGTCTGTAGCAAGCGCGGATTTAGGCGTGACACCCGTTATTTTTGTCCACTCTGTCCTGACAATCCTGGTCTTTGCATTGGTGAATGTTTTGAACGCTTCCACACAAAAGTGAAGTTTTAGCATAGGGTACAGCATTTCACAGACTAGGACACACTTACACAGGGTCTCCCAAGATGCCATTTTGAGAGACCCGAACCATTACAGTTGTTAAAGTTACAAAAAAAAGTGTAAAAAAAAAAAACCCACAAAAATAAATAAAATAAAAACAACCAAAAATAGTCGTCGTTTTATTTTTCTTTCTCTCTCTCTCTATTTTCTCTCTATTGTTCTGCTCTATTTTACTGTATTCTATTCTGCAATGTTTTATCATGCTTGCTTTTCAGGTATGTAATTTTTTGTTTTCAGGTGCGCCATTCAGCTGCAGCGCAGAATTATTTATCTTGTCAGCAACAGCGTTTGCTCCCACGATACATAAAGCCGTGACTCCAGTCAGGGCCGATCCTAGGGTCACAGACGCCTGGGTGCAGAAATATTTCTGGCGCCCCCCACGTGGGCGTGGTCATCTTACAAACCCCTCCCCTTAAACATGTTTCTATGGCAACTACTCAAACACAGAGATGCTCCCCTAAGAAGTCGTTGTTACCCTAGGATCCTCCCATGATCCTTTAACAATAAAGAAAATACAGGAAGAGCATACACTAATGAGACCTGGAGGAGAGTCTCTCTGATGCACACAAAGAGGGCTTCTGTTAGAGAGTCTGTTAGGAAGAGCCCCCAGACATAGTACAAGAGACAGTCAGGGAGTGCAGACATATTACAGGTGACGGTCAGAGAGTGCAGACATGACACAAGAGACAGTCAGAGCGTGCAGACATATTACACGAGACGGTCAGAGCGTGCAGACATATTACAGGAGATGGTCAGAGAGTGCAGACATATTACAGGAGATGGTCAGAGAGTGCAGACATATTACAGGTGACGGTCAGAGAGTGCAGACATATTATAGGTGACGGTCAGAGAGTGCAGACATGAAACAAGAGACGGTCAGAGAGTGCAGACATAGTACAAGAGACAGTCAGGGAGTGCAGACATATTACAGGTGACGGTCAGAGAGTGCAGACATGACACAAGAGACAATCAGAGCGTGCAGACATATTACACGAGACGGTCAGAGAGTGCAGACATATTACAGGAGACGGTCAGAGAGTGCAGACATATTACAGGAGACAGTCAGAGAGTGCAGACATATTACAGGAGACAGTCAGAGACTGCAGACATACTACAGGAGATGGTCAGAGACTGCAGACATACTACAGGAGATGGTCAGAGACTGCAGACATATTACAGGAGATGGTCAGAGACTGCAGAAATAATACAGGAGATGATCAGAGAGTGCAGAATATTACAGGAGACGGTCAGAGAGTGCAGACATATTACAGCAGATGGTCAGAGACTGCGGATATAATACAGGAGATGGTCAGAGACTGCATGGGGGAATCATGCAAGTTTCTTTCCTGCAATCTGTGGTTGCTGGAAAGAAATTTGTACTGTATATTACCAGCCTAACTGAAAGTGAAAGTTAGTGAATGTCTTGAAAGAACAGGAGGGGGGGGGGAGACAAATGGGCAGGGCCGCTGTTAGAAATCATGGGGCACTGCACAGCCTACCTGACGGGGCCCCCTTCAACCATGCCCTTGACCCCACCCCTGGCCCCGGCTTGAAGCGATTTACATATGTGTGCGGAGCCACCGCATGCATTTGCAATTAATAAGCATGAAGGAGTGGGGGCAGTTTAAATTTATTTTAAATTGTATTTTATTACACAGAAAAACAAATCTTACACTGTATCTTTACATTTTTTTTTTCATTTTTGCTTTCACAAGAGATGAACAACATCCCTTGTGATAGCATGGGCCATGACATGTCCTCTTTATGGAGGGATCTGGGGTCTTTTAGACCCCATATCTGTCCTCCTGACTCCAAAGCATAAGATCAAACCGAGATCAGTTTGATCAGATACTTGTTCAAGCCGGTAATGGTTTCATTAAATGAGCCTGAAACCGAAAGTGATAAAATCCTCATCACTTCCAGTTTCTGACATCACACGGTGAGTGGAATGACATCCATCCCTCTCACTGTGTCCCAGTAACCAGATGCTAATGGTCACATCTTTTTTTTTGTTTACAAAATTTTTTATTTGGAAGACAAGAAAATATGACATACTTCGTTTTAAAGCAATGTGTAAAATACAGTAATGCTAGAATCCATAGAGTGTATACATGAATATGGCAATATAAGTAAAAGCAAAGGTTTACAGTACCAATAGAGAAAGTAAGATAGCCGTTGGGCAGTGAAGAAAAGTGGTGTGGATATGTATGTTATCAGGGAAATCTCAGTGATAGGTTTAAATAGTATGAGTCTATGTTTTAATAGAGAAGTGGGAGGTGAACTTCTATTTGAGTTGATATATAGGTGTTTTTCTTATTGAAAAACATCCATTTTCCATTAAAAGTGTGCATACTGTCAAAGAGGGTATGGTGGATTCTATCAGCTAATCTGTGGGCCTCCATTCTGGATAAGACCTGGGACCAGGGTAAGTTGTTTGATTTCCAGTTTAGGGCAATCATCCATTGGACAGAGCTTATGAGTGAGTGGAGCAGTCTGTTACATGGTGAGGGGATATCTGGGATGTCTGCATAAAGGATGCAGATTAGTGGGGAGAGGGAGATTTTTTTTTTGAGTGAGGGTTCTAGAGTCATTATTACTGCCTGCCATATGGGTTCCAGGAGTTTGCAGCTCCAGTAGATGTGGAGATAATTACCCTCTTCGGGGCAACCTCTAAAGCAGGTGTGAGAGACTGAGGGATAGAAGGAATGAATTTTAGCGGGGGTCATATACCATCTAACGAACAGTTTAAGAGGAGATTCCCTAAAAGCTGCTGCTCGGTTGCTCTTGCGAAGGTTGTCTATCCTCTTTAACCAAGTTTCGATAGGGAAAGTGCAATTCAGGTCCATTTCCCAACGTATCATAGAGCTCGTTTTTTCAGGTTGGTGTAAATTGTTTAAATAGTTGTAAAGTTGAGAGATAATTCCTTTATCTCTACAAGAGGATGTGCATATACGCTCAAAAATGGTCCCTGGGGAGTCAATGGAGAGGGAGAAGTAAGTGGCAAAAAAGTTTTTAATTAGTTGGTATTGGGGGAGTTCTGAGTCAGGGAGTTTGTGACGGGATTGGAGGGATGTGAAAGGTGGAAATTTTAGGTTAATCACCAATGATTTAAGGGTAGTTAGATTGAGTTGAATCCAATTTTGGAATAGGGTATAGTTTGGGAACGCTGGGGAAAATCTGGGGTCGCCATGGAAGTTTGCCAAGGGAGGGGTGGGAGAGGACAAGATATAATATTCTTTAATTTTATTCCATAGTTGTAAAGAGTGAGCAACTATTATGTTTTTTTTGAGAAGAGAGCGGTGTGGTGTTATAGCAGACCATAATATGCTCTTTAAAGATAAAGGGGATATGGATGAAGATTCAAAAATCAGCCATGGGATTTGTGCATTGGAGGAATGCCATTGGGCCATGTGTGAGAGTCTAGCTGCTAAATAGTAGTGCCAAAGGTGTGGAAGGCCAAGACCGCCTTTATTTTGTGGGCCATGCATAAGAATATAGCTACATCTGGGTTTTTTATTGTCCCAGATAAATTTGTTGATTTCCCTTTGTAGGGCCATTATTCTAGTCTTGGGTACATTAATGGGGAGAGCTCTGAAATAATAAAGGAGTTTGGGAAGGATAGACATTTTGAAAGCACAGATTCTGCCTAAAAAGGAAATGTGATGATTGGACCATGATTTAAGTAATGAGCTTATGTGGGAGAATAGGGGGATATAGTTGGCTTTATACATAGATACGTGGATTGGGGTAATATTGATACCTAAATATTTGATTGAGCTAGGAGGCCAGATAAAACTGAAATTATTTTGCAGGGTGGTCTGCATGTTTGGGGGATAATTTATTGGTAGGGCAGAGCTTTTGTTGGTGTTTATGTATAGGCCTGAGAGTGCATGGAAGGAGTTGAGTTCAGAATAAAGGTTGGGAAAGGAGATGATTGGGTCTGTCAGGAATAATAGAGCGTCGTCAGCGTATAGGCTAATTTTAAATTGTGAGGCGTTTTTCTGATAACCTTTAATGTTGGTATTATGCCTGATAGCAATGGCGAGGGGCTCTATTGCAAGGGCAAACAATAGGGGAGAAAGTGGGCAGCCCTGTCTAGTGCCTTTACTTAAGGGGAAAAATTCAGAGTTAGTGCCAGGAATTTTGATCCTAGTCTGTGGAGAGTGGTAAAGGGCATTAAAGCCATGTATAAATTTTTCTGAGATACCGAATTTGGGAAGGAGGTGATTAAGGTATGACCAGCTAACACTATCGAATGCCTTGTGTATATCAAGGCTTAAAAGACAGACTGGGCGGGAATGGAGGTTAGCGTCTTGAATAATATTGGAGACCAGTCTAATATTGTCTGTAATCTGACGTCCCGGGATAAAGCCAGACTGGTCAGTGTGTACTAGGGAGGTAACTACCGAAGCAAGTCTATTGGCTAGCAATTTGCCAAAAAGCTTAATGTCATTATTGAGAACAGATATGGGACGATAGTTTTGTGGAAGGGAGTGATCTTTATGGGGCTTTGGAATTAGGGAGAGGTTAGCCAGCAGCATCTCATCCGGGAATTGACCTCCATTTAGGATGTGATTAAACAGTCTAGTGAGATTAGGTACTAATAGAGGGGCAAATTTTTTATAGTAAGAGGACGAAAAACCGTCCGGACCTGGGGCTGTGGATGTTTTAAGAGACTTGATTATGTTCAGGATTTCATCATCTGTGCAGGGTATGTTGAGGGAAGAGGTCTGTTGGTCATTAAGTTTAGGGATTGAGAGGTTGTCTAGCCACAATAAAGAGGAGGAATTAGGAGTTGTTTGGGGGCCTGAGAGTAAGTTTTTATAGAAGTTTGTGAAGATTTGGAGTACATCCTGGGGGTGGGTCACAAGGTTGCCCTTTTGGTTTCGTAATTTGTAGACATGTGTAGGATTTGAGTTTTGTTTGAGTTTCTTAGCAAACATCGTTGAGGCCGTATTGCTGAATAGCAAGAATCTGGCTTTAGAAAAGCGTAATGATTTTTCAGTGTCGCTGGACAAGAGTGTGTTCAATGCTTGACGTTTGGATTGAATTAAGTTAGTTAATTCCGGGGAGGCTGAGTAACTCAATTTAATATATAAATCATTCAATTCTTTAGTAAGGCATTTAATGTCTGCAATTCTAGCTTTATTCTTTGCCACAGCAATGTTGATGAGGTGACCTCTAAGAACCGCCTTGTGAGCGGCCCATATGGACGTGGGAGGAGTCTCATTATTTATATTTTCTTTGAAGAAATTGTCTATGTGGGAATGTATTTGTTGAATAATGGCAGGGTCTGTAAGTAATGAATCATTTAGGCGCCAGTTAAAGGTAGTTGGGGCCATTCCTATGTGCGAGGTATCAAAGGCAACCATGTCGTGATCTGACCAAGGGCAGGGGTGGATTTGAGCTGAGGAGGAGTTTGCCAAGAGTATTGGGGTACTAAAGATATAGTCAAGGCGGGCATAACAATCATGTGGATGAGAGTAGTGTGTAAATGCTTTAACTCCTATATTATGGGATCTCCATGTGTCAATTAACTGGGATTTGTTTAGAGATTGGTTAATGGTTTTGGAGAAGGCTTTAGAGGAGGGAGTCGTGTTACTTCTGTCTAATGAGGGGTGAGCAGCTAGATTGAAATCGCCTCCCACTATCATGTGGGGCGAAGTGTATTGATCTAATATAGAGAAAAAATTATTAAAAAAAGTTGAGTGTAAATCATTAGGGGCATAAACTGATGCTATAGTGATAGAACGTCTGTTTATAGTACCCTTAAGAATAATGAAGCGGCTATCTTTGTCTTTGTAAATATTCTGGATTTCGAAGATTGTTGAGTTTTTGACAAAGATGGCGACCCCTCTGGTTTTGTTTGTAGAGGTGGTATACTGGAATTGATTGAATGATTTGTCAAAATATTGTGGGTGGTTGTTTTGGGCGAAGTGTGTTTCTTGTAGTAAAATAATGTCGGCACCTAGTCTTTTGTAATGTTTAAATGCTTTCTTACGTTTATTTGGAGAATTGAAACCTTGAACGTTGTGGGAAATTATTCTGATACCCATTGTTTTAGGAGGGGGAGGGTCCTGTTATGTGAGAAATGGGTGTAGTGAAAAGATAGCCCGGGAACCACCAACCAGTCATGGTTCCGGAAGTGTCCAAACAACGTTATAATAGGTACATTTTGTAGAAAAGTTGTGTGGTGCCAGGTATGTATTTTAGTGGTATGTAGAAGTATATATGTCATTATATAATTTATGGCGATTAATAAGGAAATCATCATAGTGGAAATACAGAGAGAGGTCATCTGTGGTCTTCCATAAACATTTTTAAATTTTTTTAGGGCCAAAAGGGCAAAAGCAACTAAAAGATAAACAAGAAAAAACAGGGGGTCAAGGGACCGGGAGTCACCTTGACCAGAAATATTGTGTTGAGGACGAAACAGTCCTGGATCTGCCAACGAGGTCGGCCACATCATCTCAATGGGATGAGGGGCAAACCGCGGGGGCAGAGTGGGGAACAATCCAGCGACGGCGGACAACCAGGCAATTGAAAGCATAAAAATATAACATTCAAAGGTACATGGTAATAAATGAAAACTGCATTGTAATGAACAATACATAAAAGATTAAGGGGTGGTGGTAACCCATGAGGGGTCCTAATAAAGAGGGAGAGAAGGAAAGTCATACGTGGAAAATGAAACTCTCAGAAGTATCGGCTCATTTGGGATCCTTCGCTCCATATTGTGTATAAACCTATAAATAAGAGTGAATATTGAAAGAGTCCAAAAAGTATTGGGTATTAGAAGGACGTATATAGTGTAGCCCTTGAAGAGAAATAAAATAAAAATAAACATAACCAGGTAACAAAAATGAAGTTATGAGGGGCTAGTGTGGTCAGCTTATAGGATATGTTCTTTCCGAGTAGTTTGGGGAAGGTTGAGTCTCCACACTTAGAGTTACCGATCCGATCATAAAATCCCTGGGTTAGATCAAATGGGTATTTAATCATTTGAGGTTATGGGTTTATGTTAAAGCGGAGGTTCCGCGGTCCATACATTTTTTTTTTATATATGCATTCTATGCAAGAACGTATGCATTGTAATTACTCACTTCTTCCGCGCCGGTAAAGATCCCCCGTCCGTTTTGCGATAAAAAAAAACACCTTATATAATGTTTCCTGCATTTCCCATTTTGCTTGTGGGCATCTTGAAGCCCACAAGCGTATTCTTCCGGGTAGCGATGTATGCTTGACTCCCAGCATTCATCGCGGTATCTCGGTATGCACAGTGTTGACGGCGAGCAGCGCCGTCAACACTTCCTGGTTGCCATCACAACGGGCATCAACAGTTAAAGTACACGCCCAGTTGTGATGCCATTCAAGAAAAAAGAAACAGCGCCCTCATCATGTGACCGGGTAGACGAGTCACGTGATGATTAAATTATCGTGATGTTTGGAAGGAAGGTGTAACTATATTACTCCTGGGAAGCAGGACAGTTTGCTCCCAGGAGAACATTGCAGGACAATGTCACAGAAAAGGACACACCTACTCCCGAGGGAGGAAATCCCGGAAGTAGGAATAAAGAAACAAGAATAAAGAAAACTGCTCAGAAAAAAAAAAGGTTAGTCTTTTAGTTATATACATGCAAAGAGGGACTGTTGACATGAAACTTCAAAATGTGGGTGAACCTCCGCTTTAAGGGACTTTGTAGATAGTTTTTTCCTTAGGTATCTCGTTGTTTAGGATGAGGAGAGTCTTATTCAAGGAACATCTTGACCAAACACAAAGCCAACTTTAGATAACCACTTGCCCTTCATGGGGGGAGTCATTTAGAGGCGTACAAAAAATGTGCTCCCAAACAAATGACAAATAGGAGGGGTTCAGTGTGGACGAGAACCCCCAACTAGAAATAGGGTTTAATAATAAAACAGTGAATGCACCTTGTGTCAGGAGGATGTGCATTAGCTATAAAAAAGAATTAGGATTTAAATGCAGAGATTGAGCAACATTTGGAATCACGAATGTTCAGTGTGGTCAGTTTATAGACCATGAACTTGCAGAATCATGCAGGCTGGTTTGGGGAGGGTGGGTTCCATCTTCTCTGGTCATTATGGTCTCTGTGATCTCTTTGTGAGCGTATGGGGGTGGACCAGATGGGAGATGTTCTAGGTGTAGAAGGGAATCGGCGTTGGGGGGCCTGATCCAAAAGGCCCATTTTGACCAGCAGATCTTTCCCTTCAATGACATTGTATACAGAATACGTTGTGCCATTGTGCATAATTCATAACTTGAAGGGAAATCCCCATCTGTATTTGATTCTAGCAGATTGTAAGATGCTAGTGACCTCCTTCATTCTGCGGCGTCTATCCAGAGTCGCAGGAGAAATGTCTGGGTAGATCTGGATCCTAACTCCGTCCATTTCTATATTCTGAGAATTTCTAGACGCTCTCATGATGTCTTCCTTGGTGATAAAATCCTTCATACACATGATTATGTCCCTAGGAGGTTTGTCAGGAGTTGGTTTGGGTCTCAGAGCTCTATGTAATCTGTCCCAAGCAAAGGCAGAAAGAGGCTTGTCTGGGACAAGGTTATGAAATAGATTGGTGATGGCCTGATTCAAATCAGTGACTGTTTCAGGGACCCCACGCAGTCTAATATTATGTCTCCTGTTCCTGTTGTCTAAATCTTCTACGTGGGCTTGCATTATGGAAAAAGCTGTCTGCAAGTGTCTCGTAATCTTTTCTGAGATCATTGTGGGCCAAGGAGAGCTCATCATGTTTGGTCTCTAAAATATCAGTTCTCCCACCTATGCTGGCTATCTCCTGTGATAGGGCGCTGGTAGATTTAGATAATTCACACTCCAGCTTCTCTGCCAGCTTCTCATATATGGCTGTGAGGCTGGCATCAAGATCAGCCTTAGTTAAGGGGGGATTGTACTCACTATTTGAGGCGATAGGTGTCTGAGCCTGCATGGAGCTGCTGGGGGCCGCGTGTGAGCCGACGCCATTTTGGGACATCTTTGTAGTACAGGAGCGCTCAATCCCCAGAAGAAAAGTGGTCAGTGAGCCTTTGGAACGAGTTTTCCGTTCTTTTTTCCCTGCTGGCATGTACCCGGATGTCTCACAGGGGTGTTAGAGTAGTTTTGGGTAGATTTGCTGCGTGGATGGCCCCGGGAATCCTGCCTGGAAGGCCTGGTCAGACGGAGCTCAGCTCAGCAGCGTCTGTCCAGCATCGCGCCGCGCATGCGCCCCCCTAATGGTCACATCTTAAAAGCAGTAAAGGCGGTGGTGGAACCCCCTTCCACTGCCTGTAAAAGTAATAAAGGGGCTTCTTAGCCACTAGGATTACTTTTACTTTGTGCCAAATTCCTGGTGTTAAAAAATGGTATCTTGATCATTACTGTAGTGATGACCAAGATATCACCCTTCCAATCCAGCGACGTACTGATACATCGCTGGACGGGAAGCAGTTAAAATGAAGTGTAAATTAGCATTACACCGTTTCTCATTATCATCAGCATTACAATTATCACACAGGCAGCACTGTAAGCAGGTGCTCTATCATGTCTCTATCATGTCTCTATGTCACATTGCTTTTGGGTGCTGACTTTGTTATGGCTGTTACATACAGTAAGTACAGCAATAAGTTAACAGCCATAACAAAGTCAGCACCCAAAAGCAATGTGACATAGAGACATGATAGAGACATGATAGAGCACCTGCTTACAGTGCTACTGCTACCTGTGTGATAATTGAAATGCTGATAACCTGCTGTGCTGTGAAATACATAATAGGACACAGTGAGTATTCTATCCTCTAATCCCCACTCACTGTGTCCAGTGCAGCCACACTGTCCTCCTGCTCTTCTCTGTCAGCCCTCAACTTCTTCACATCTTGTTAGGATTGCAGCCTGGAGCCGAACGGAGAATTGCAATATCACTCCGCCAGCCGGGACTAATAGAATAGTGGGACGGCATGATGTACATGTGCCCGAAAATAAGAAAATAGTCCCTCCACACTCACTCACATTTCCAGGCTGGAAGCAGAAATCCTTCAGTCTCACAGAGGAATCTGCAGCTGCTGTTTTCATATTTCCCGCCCACACATCCTTTCACGAGATACAGCTGTAAGCCGGCGATAGTGTGGGCGGAGCGGGAAGTCACTGGAGGAGCAGAGGTGGGAGGAGCTGTATTCCTCACTGATCTCCCGTCAGTGAGGGGGGGGGGGGGTGTTCGCTGGGCTGTGTAAGTGTCACTGTCATAGACACTTTACAGAGCTGCAGCCACCAGTCGTCTCAGAATTTACAGACTGATTCTCCTGTCCTACGGAAGGGAGAAATCAGTCTGTTTCTCCACGGTTACTGAGATAATGGGAGACTTGTCCCCCCCCTGCTGGTGGAGCCCTTCCTGAAGTCGCTCTCCTCCCTGCCAATGAGGATGCAGGGGGAGGGAGCAGATTGGGCGGCCGAGGCAATGCGAGGCTCTAATATTATGCGCAGAGGGAGGGGGAGAAATCCGCCCCCTCTTACTCTCCGCCCAGGGCACCTGCTCCGATCTCCTCTGACAGGAGGATGGATGGGGGACGGGCTTGGGGGATGAAATAGCAGCGGCGGTGAGCGGCCTCTGAATACCAGCAAGAAGGAGGAGGGAGGGGAGCACTCTGGCGCTTGAGCGCCCCCACCTCTGTGGCGCCTGGGTGAACTGCACCCCTCGCACCCTGTCTAGGATCGGCCCTGACTCCAGTGCTGTAGGAGGTGATTTCACCACCACAGTTAAAAAAAAGAGCATATATGCTGAAGCATGGGGGCAGCAGGGGTGGAGGTGCGATTTTGCTCCTAATGCCGCGTACATACGGTCGAAATTCCGACGGAGGCTTGCCCGCGGAAAAGTCCGACCGTGTGTATGCGGCATAACTTTTTTGCAGGAGGATGCCCCCATGCTTCGGCATATATAAATGGTGCATGTATGCCCATCATTAGAAGTGGGTGGATGAAGGGCGGTATTCTAATGGTACCCACCCGATCAATCTCTTTTTTCGTTCAGCCAACTGGCTGCATGAAAAAAAAAGATTACAATACATGTCCAACAAGGACCAGCAACGTACTGGTATGTTGCTGGACTTTGAATGGTTATACCAGATTGATGCCTGCGGGTTTAGGTATCATCTTGGTATCATTCTTTTCAGCCAGCGGCCGGCTTCCATGTAAAAGCAATCCTAGTGGCTAATTAGCCTCTGGACTGCTTTTACAAGCAGTGGGAGGGAATGTCCCCCCCGGATATAAAAAGCGCCATTGGGAAATTGGGAAAGCATTTTATCACACCGATCTTGGTGTGGTCAGATGCTTTGAGGGCAGAGGAAAGATCTAGGGTCTAGACCCCAGTTTTTTTTAAAAAAAGAGTACCTGTCACTACCTATTGCTATCATAGGGGATATTTATATTCCCTGAGATAACAATAAAAATTGTAAAAAAAAAATAAAAAATGGAAGGAACAGTTTAAAAATAAAATAAAAAAGCAAAATAAATAATAATAATAATAAAAAAAAACACCCCTGTCCCCCTCTGCTCTTGCGCAAAGGCGAATGCAAGCGTCGGTCTAGCGTCATATGTAAACAGCAATTGCACCATGCATGTGAGGTATCACCGCGAAGGTCAGATCGAGGGCAGTCATTTTAGCAGTATACCTCCTCTGTAAATCTAATGTGGTAACCTGTAAAGGCTTTTAAAAATGTATGTAGTTTGTCGCCGCTGCGCGTTTGTGCGCAATTTTAAAGCATGTCGTGTTTGGTATCCATGTACTCGGCCTAAGATCATCTTTTTTATTTCATCAAACATTTGGGCAATATAGTGTGTTTTAGTGCATTAAAAATAAAAAAAGTGTGTTTTTTCCCAAAAAAATGTGTTTGAAAAATCGCTGCGCAAATACTGTGTGAAAAAAAAAAAATACAACACCCACTATTTTAATCTGTAGTGCATTTGCTTTAAAAAATATATATAATGTTTGGGGGTTCAACGTAATTTTCTTGCAACAAAAAAAATATGTTTTCATGTAAACAAAAAGTGTCAGGGCTTTGTCTTCAAGTGGTTAGAAGAGTGGATGATGTGTGACATAAGCTTCCTAATGTTGTGCATAAAATGCCAGGACAGTTCAAAACCCCCCACAAATGACCCCATTTTGGAAAGTAGACACCCCAAGCTATTTGCGGAGAGGCATGTTGAGCCCATTGAATATTTTTTTTTTTTTTTGTCCCAAGTGATTGAATAATGACAAAAAGAAAAAAAATGTACAAAAAGTTGTCACTAAATGATATATTGCTCAAACATGCCATGGTTATATGTGGAATTGCACCCCAAAATACATTCTGTTGCTTCTCCTGAGTATGGAGATACCACATGTGTGAGACATTTTGGGAGCCTAGCCGCGTACAGGACCCCGAAAACCAAGCACCGCCTTCAGGCTTTCTAAGGGTGTAAATTTTTAAATTTCACTCCTCACTGCCTATCACAGTTTCGGAGGCCATGGAATGCCCAGATGGCACAAAACCCCCCCAAATGACCCCATTTTGGAAAGTAGACACCCCAAGCTATTTGCTGAGAGGTATGGTGAGTATTTTGCAGATCTCGCTTTTTGTCACAAAGTTTTGAAAAATGAAAAAAAGAAAAAAAAAAACATTTTCTTTCTTCATTTTCAAAAACAAATGAGAGCTGTAAAATACTCACCATGCCTCTCAGCAAATAGCTTGGGGTGTCTACTTTCCAAAATGGGGTCATTTTGGGGGGGGGGTTGTGCTATCTTGCCATTTTATGGCCTTCAAAACTGTGATGGGTAGTGAGGAGTGAAATCAAAAATTTACTCCCTTAGAAATACTGAAGGAAGTGCTTGGATTTTGGAAAATATCTTTTTTTTTCCATTTATATCGCAAAAAATTAAAATCGCAGAGGCAATCAAATACCATTAAAATAAAGCTCTATTTGTGGAAAGAAAAGGACGCAAATTTCGTTTGGGTACAACATTGTATGTCCGCGCAATATCCAGTTAAAGCAGCGCAGTGCCAAATTGTAAAAACACCTCTGGTCTTTAAGCTGCGTAATGGTCCGGGGCTTAAGTGGTTAATATAGTCCTTCTGCAGGACTTGTATGGTGGCAGAACAGGTCTCTGGAATAATGATTCCCAGAGCCTGGGGGGAGATGCCTGTCGAGAACTTGATGTCCTGCAGACTTCTCCCTGTCGCCAAGTAGCGCAAAGTGGCGACTAGCCTTTGTTCAGGAGTGATGGCTTGCCGCTTGCAGGTGTTCTGCTTCGTAATATAAGGGGACAGGAAAGCCAACAGACGGTGAAAAACGGGGTCGGTCATCTGGAGATAATTCCTGAAATCATCAGGATTATTCTCCTGGATCTCCTGAAGCAAAGGCATATGAGAGAATTGGTCACGCTGGAGCAACCAATTCTTCCACCATGAACTCCTCCCAACCCTGTTCATGGACTGGGCTTGGGTCTGCGGGTAGGTAATTTCCTGTTGATGTGGAATCACCCCCTCCCACGGGCTCCGGTAACTGCGGATCCCCAACACCTCCAACAAAACACCAAGTCCCATTCCCCGGCTTACCTCGGCCGACACTTGAGCATAGAGGTCCGGGAATTTTCCCACTGGATCCATCTGGGCCAGGTAAGTGCAGGGGTTGTCCTCCATCTCGGCCGCTGGAAGTTCTGTTGAGACCGACCTTCCTCTTTGGCGGTGGGAGTAGGGAAGCTGTGGTGCCCGAGGCAGCATCCTCGGATTTCTCCTCCAACACTTTGATCGCGACCTCCCCAGAGGTCTCTACAGTGCGCGCAGGGATGGCTGTCCAAGCATTGACTTCTCCTTCAAGAGTGGCGGCGCCTGTTGTGCGGCTGAGGTGGAAGACCCGAGGCCTTTCTATGTGTTGCTCCACCTCAAACATGAACTCTCCGCAGGCCTCGCAGCGCCCAAATGGCTTTAGCTGCGCCACTAGTCCTAAACAGCCGGGACAAATCACGCCCAGGGCCTCAACGTCCTTGCAGGTATACAGGACGAATCTTCCCCGGGGCTTGAGCCGAATCCCCGTATCTGTAATCGGAGCAGCAGTTGACGTCATCCTCATGGTAGTAGAGACTGGAACCCATGAGGCATTACTGAACATGGTGACCGCTTGCTGCTCCATCGCGCACTGAAAAACTGGCGCCAAAGTCCCCACGTGTACCTCTTCACATGGCCAGACTCCTCCCCTTTGGTACACTAGTTTGCGGGCTTTCTCCATGTCACGCCCACGAACTGTGCAGGGAGGGTGTGCCTCGTTGGGCGTTGGCCAATATGGCCGACCTCCTCGGAACTCTTCTGGGCAGCAAAGTTCAAACTCCGATAGCTTCGGCTCCATTACACAAACACAAATCCCGGACCTGGAGCCCCCACGTGTAGCGGTACCCCCTTTCCCGCTTCTCCCTTCTCTCTCTTTGCTGCTGGCGAACTCGTCTAAGGGTATCAGGGAGAAGAATGGGGGGGGACGCACCACCAGCTCGTGCCCTCTGATGTGTGTTATGCAGAGCTATGAGCTAAAACTTTTTACCTTCGGTCTGTGTTCCCGTCCGGAGCCTCAGCTTCTCTTGCAGAGGATGATTGCCACCGTTACAGACAGGGCACTTAGCTCCCAGTAACTTGCGTTCCACACCAAATAAAGTCCAACACTTATTTATTCTGTTTGAGCAATAAATAGTCCTTGAAGAGTAGACTGGTTGAACTTAAAGAACAGACAGGGTGTGGGAAGAGACGGTCCAGGCACAATCAAAGAATTAAGTTCTCTCCTGTTCCGTATAGCGCAAACAGGCTTGGCGCAAAGTCGCTTCCACCGACTGTGAATTTGGTCTCTGCCACAAACCTTGGTGAAAGTAGAGGCCTTTGCCACAGACCTTGTTGATAGGTCTCTGCCACCGACCTGGTTCAGTTGGATCCCCGCCACTGACCATAAGAACGTAGAATACCTCCGCTAGCATAAATGGCCCATATCAGGGAAAGACATCCATCCGGACGGTCTCCAGAGGCCCACACAATCACCGGCATTATGCTGTACCAGCTCTTCGGGAGGGTCACTTCTCTGGTCCCTTACACTCTGGATTCGGGCACCCAATTCCGGGGGCACCCTAGGAATACTTCATCCCTCGCGGGACCCAGTGGAAGGTACTGGGCCCCAGGCCTTCTTGCAAAGTACCTCACCGCAGGCTTAAGGTGCCTGGGATGGAACTCGACTCCACGCGCCCAGGCCAAGGGCACCTGGGCACAGACGAACGGACAGCAGCCCCCAGGCTTAAGGTGCCTGGGGCTCGGACCTCGTGCGCAAGATGTCCGCCCCCTTTATACCCTCTCCAAGCAGGCACAGCAGGTTCCCTGCCCCACTGTATTATTTCCGCGAGAGGACAAAAAGGGCACGGTCCTACAATGGTGGTTCAACCCCGACCCAAGGCAATAGCGCCACCCAGAGGCCGCAGGGAACTGGACACCATTGATATCTTCCACGAACCAAAACGGCCATAAACCCTAGTAATTAGTGCATCTGGGCCATGCTGCCACCCAGACACTCCCCCTAAATATTGATACCCGCTACACACGTATAGTGTTATTACATATGGATCTTCTTACTGCTAATGTTTATACGATTTTCTGTATAGATATATTACATATTTTTTGACGCATTTTTGTATATCATGAGATTATAATAAATTATCAATTGTATCCTAGTTGTGCCTAGTCTGTGACCCACCTCATTCAAAGTCCCATGACGACTCATTTTTGTCTTTATAATTATACTGCACCCTTGTCGTGGATACTGACAAGCAGCCTTGTGAGGGAGGCGCGGGTCCGCCTGCGCCATCTTGGAAGGATGGCTTGCACAGCGGCGGGTAGAATTCCGTCAGTTCGTTGGGTGTATAGCGGTCCTTCCTTTGTTTGGACATTGTCTAATGTCCCCTGAATGCTGGCACTGGGAACCTCTGTTTTTCCTGTGATCACCCATGTAGATTAGCCCTGGGAAGCCACAGAGGATCAGAGCGGTGTTATCGTGCAGCCATCATGCACGAGATCCGGCCACGCCCCCCCCCCCACTATACATGCACATGCTTTTAACTAAAACAATACAAGCTATAGAACCTTTTAGAACAAAGGAACAAGCTTTCTAGAACATTACACTGAAGTTTGTATAGGGAGAATATTGTCATAAAGTCTTACCTCTCTAAAAATTCTCTAGCGCACTGAGATTGGCTAAACCAAATTCAGAGTATAAAGAGGTAGGTTGGCAAAGGATACTTTATTATTACATTCCTAAACAAGGTGGCGACCGACTGTGAGACAAGGCTTGAAGCCTCCTGGGATGTGTGAATATCCCAGGTGGCTGTCGACGGGGTGGGGAAAGTGGGGCTGGCCAAGCAGGGGCGGATCCAGAGTCTTTTCTCGGGAGGGGCACTGCCAAAATATTTCTTTTTTGTGGGAAATTTATCGGGGAAATGGTTGGTGTCGGCGCTTCAATCATCCCGGCACCATGGTTGTTATGGTGTCAGGATGATTGAAGCGCATTATTTATATTATTACATTGTAATATAAAATTAAATAGTTCAATGCAGAATCAGTGGGAGCCCCGAGTGTGTCACTTGCCACCGTCGCCTGCAATTAGTGGGAGCCCTGAGCGTGTCACTTACCACACGTTGCGGATTGTCACTTGCCACGTCACCTGCCGCATCTTGTGGATTGTCACTTGCCACACCTTGCAGATTGTCACTTGCCACATCACCTGCCACACCTTGCGGATTGTCACTTGCCACGTCACCTGCCACACCTTGCTGATTGTCACGTGCCTGCCACAAGATGCAGATTGTCATTTGCCACGTCACCTGACACAATTTGCGGATTGTCACTTGCCACGTCGCCTACCACACCTTGCGGATTGTCACTAACTTGCCTGCTAAGGTGTAGTTTTGGTTGTCTCTTGCTGTGTCCCAGACTCCCAGAGTCAGGCAGCAGAGAGATAATGTAATCTCTCTGCTGCCTGCACAATGAGGGCAAAGGTCACTGCAGGAATGCAGGGCAGGCACAGGCGGTGAGAGATGATCTCATCTCTCTGCTCCCCCGCTCCTGGCTAACTGATTGGCCAGCTGCCACACTGAGCCTGCTCTCTCACTCTCACCTGCGCTGCCAACACACTGAGCAGCACGGTCTGCCCACGAACCGCGCTGCCCCCGACAACAAACCGCGCCGCAAGCAGAGCCGCCCGCTTTCTTACCCGTCTGTGGAGCCGCACGCTATCGCACCTGCCCGCAGAGCGGCCTGATGTGACTCACTGACGTCACTCGTTGCTAGACGCCAAATGACCCAGGCGTTAGAAACGAGTGCAGGGAAGAGGCTCCACCCACCTCCTCCTCCGCTCCTGGTATCGTGTCAGTGCGCCACGTAACTACATTAGACGAGTCTCTCTCTCAGCGCCGCTGATCGGCTGATGTGAGAAACTGAGAGAGAGACTCAGAGAGGAGGGGCAGCCGCAGAACAAGTACTGTATATACTCGAGTATAAGCCGACCCGAATATAAGCAGAGGCACCTAATTTTACCCCAAAAAACTGGGAAAACTTATTGACTCAAGTATAAGCCTAGGGTGTCCTAGGCTTATACTTGCCTCACTGTGCCTCACTTTGCCTCACTGTGCCCATGCCTCACTGTGCCCATGACTAGACTGATGTTTAACATGGGAGTCTATAGAAGGAGTGCCTGGCTTTGAAAAATCGGTTCTCCCCGGCCGTAGGTCCCCCAGACACCAAACTTTGCACACTTGTAGAAAAGACATGGGGCTACATGTGTGCCAAGTTTGGCATCCGGGGAATCTACGACCGGCCGGTACCGGGTCCGCAAAATAACCGGAGAAATGACCGTTTAACATTGGAGTCTATGGAAGGGGTGCCCGGGTTTAAAAAATCAGTGCTCCCCGGCCATAGGTACCCCAGACACAAAACTTTGCACACTTGTAGAGGAGACATGGGGCTACATGTGCGGGCCAGGAGACTTACGGCCGGCCGGTAATGGGTCCCCAAAGTTCGGGAGATGAGGCGCAAAAAAAAAACCAGACCAAGCAAGTGAGTGTGACAGATGGTCTCGGGGGGAGGCAATTGCCCTGTTGCCCCCCCCCCCCCTGGATCCGACCCTGTGACCAAGGTGATGTCATTCTAAAAAAAAAAAATGTATTCACTTTGTGACCAGGCTGGGGGGAGAAAGGGAATGATGAAACTCAAATTTTTAGGTAAAGGTCCACTTTTTTTTTTTTACTGAACTTTCTTTTTCAACTTACCTTGCATTGAAGCAGATATGCAGAACACCTGATACTGCAGTTGTTATTCTTAGTATGACTTTTGAAGTTAATTGTAATTTTTCTGGATAGCCTCCACCCAGAAGTACCACATAATGCTCCAGGAAACACAGCTAACGTAACTGTGATAAAAGACTGACTCACTCTCACATGGTGGGTGTATTTAATTTTTATTACTGTTCACTAAAAGTTCTTACTCAAGAACTAGTGACTACTTTTATAAAGTTAATACTCCTCTTTCTGATAACATATGGTTTTCCATTGACTAGAGAGAATGATTTAATTAAGAGAAAAGACAGGCTGTTGCTATTCGTCAAGGGAAAACGGATCCATTTATTCTAACCCTGGCCATACATGGATCCAAACTCAGCTAGTTTGGAAGGGGTCGGTCGAATTTCGATCCATGTATGAGCAGGCTGATTGTACCAAAGTGGATCCACCGACTGCCTTTTGGATTTTGTACATACGAATACAGTCGGAGGCTATAGCAGTAATCATTGTGTTTGGTCGGCCGGTAGAACATAATAGCGCTGTGGAAGGGAATCCCCCCATCAACATTGACTGTATTGATAAGGAAATTGAGCAGTTTTCTTGGAAGGCAAAAACAATTGAAACATCTATGGGCTGCTTAACTCATCCCATAGGGCCTGTGTCAATGGTCTTTTGTTCTCTTTATTGGATTCAAAACCTGCTTGAAGCAAGTGCAGGTCAAAAGGAGGACCACTGCTGGTTAGAAGGAGGACAACTGTAGGTCAAATATACCTGTCAGAATATTCTCAATAATCTCAGCAGGATCTGGAACTGATGAAAAATGTATGCTGTCAACTCAAGCCCAAAGCCTATTGACACAATCCCTTATATACAATTGTTGTATTTCCTGCTAAAGATTATTTATAACTGATATCCAGGTTAGACGTGCACTACCGAAAAATGTGTTGTTTCGTTTTCGTTTTATTCATTTTTTTTATTTTATTTATCGGATCATTCGTTATGATCTGCATTCGTTACTTCGTATAATTCATAACTTCGGATGCATTCGTATTTGTTACGTTCACTAACAGCGACTTTAGCCAAATATAAAGGCATTTCCAATAAAAATGTAAATCTAATCTATTCCAATTTTAGCTGCTATGGTGCAGAGACCTAAATAGAAGAATTACTGACTTAAGCAATTTTACCTATAATTTAATAGTTTATGTAGCGAGGTTCCACGCCTCCTTTAGTCTAATGAGAAGCTCCAGAGCCAAGGACAGCTGACATCCTTCTATATTGAGTGGGTTACAAGGCCTGGTGGGTGTTGTGCAAGAGAGATTCATGGCCACCAGACATTTCTTGAATGCATGAATTTTTTTTCTCTTGTACAGAACGGTGGGAGAAAGGGTTAGGGCCAGAACACCCTTAGGCAGTTGCAATGTTAATTGGCAGACTCCAAGACTTCTATAGGTAGACAGCCATGCAGGGAAAGGCATCCGACAAAACATCACATCTGCATGTGTAGCATCTCTGTCTCCTATGGCAAAAGTCTTATAACAGTTCCTAACACAAGTTGTAACGAATTCCTTTTTTCCTCTACAATCACCTCTTGTGGATTCTCAGCCCACTGAGCTCCCAGTCTCTCTCACTAGACTTGCTGATTCACTGCCACCGAATCCCGTGAGCTCTTGCAATCTTCTTACTTAGTATCTTCCTCAAGCGTCAACCCCGCTTCCCTGCTGGGTCCCTGGCTTGGCACTCCAGATACTCCTCAAGCGTCACCCCACTGGCTGGATCCCTGGCTTGGCACCTGCTGAAGTTTCCAGATTCTTCACCATCCCTGGTTGGTGAGAATACTGCTCCGGTACTTGCTTCAGCTACTCACTGTGGTCCCTAGTAATAAGGTGGATGGTCCCTTAGTGGCGACAGCTTCCCTCCACCTCCGACCATGAAAGGTTCTCCGGCCGGCAGAACTGGCACTTCTGGTTGGACTGCAAGCTCTCTATTGCTTTGGGATAGGCCCTCAGACAGCCTGGTAGCCAGATGTACCCAGGATAGGCCCAAACTCTGGCCAAGCAACCCGGGCAGCTCAACACACGTCCACCCAGACAGCCGTCGGGGTGGCACAGAACACCTATTACCTGACTCCACCCAAATATATAGGTTCTCCCAGCAGGCCAAGGAACTTTAAGAAAACCCAGGCCCATTGGCTGTGATACCCCATATACTCCTAATCTGTCCTTGCTTTGCCCTTGTCTTATCTAATGTCACCAGAAACCGGCCATCTAGTGACAGAAGGGAGAAGTGCAGCCATTCCAGACAGTGTGAAATCAATTGAAATTTAAGAGCAACCCTGCCTAAACATCAGGGTGTTACATTTATAATAAAAAATTATAAATAATAATAATAATAAAAACTATAATAATAGTTAATGATTGAATTATAATAGAAAATACAAAAAACAAAATTATCTGAATGTAATCAGTTCATTAAACTCGTAGGTTAAATAGTTTTTCGTTCTTTTGAATTTTTGTATTTTCGGATTTTCATTCTTTTGGATTTTCTTTCTTTCGGGTTTTTGTTCTGACAATTAGTTTTCATATGTATTTGCCAAAAGAGTCTTTTGTTCATTGGAGTGCTTCGGAATTACCGAAAATTTAGAATTTAGTCCGAAAACAAATTAGTAACAAAACTAATTGCACAGGTCTAATCCAGGTATGGGATTGTCCTGCTTTGACCAATGTATGCATGCATATTTCATAACTGTGTTATCCCTGTGGAAGCTGGAAATCACTGTGGACTTTGCTGCTACCATAGTGATCACCACAGTTTTCCAAGTCCTGTGCCAAGTGGCTGCCCTGCCATAGTACCCCCGGATGGGTGCTCGCTCCGTGAGGGCCTCATTCAGAGTATGTGTCTAATTTTTCTCAATAAATGCAAAACGCTCTGTGATTGGAGGAGATAGAGAGGCGGGGAAGTAATGTAATGATGACCATGTTATTATTTCTCTTGGCACAAGTTTTCTTTAGGAAATGGTGTCCAGACAATCCTCCAATTTGTAATTAAATATAAAACATGTGATCAAGCTGTATGTATGTATGTAATTTCCCTACTGAAGCTATAGGTACATCTTCTAGATTGTAAGCTCTAGACATGAGCCGAACACCCCCCTGGTCCGGTTCGCAGCAGAACATGCTGTGAGGGGGTTAACTCGGTAGCGGGTGTGTGTGACCCCCTGGTTGGGCTCCCCACACAAAAACAGGGCCAGCAGATGGAGGTTGTGGTTTTCAAAATCAAAAGGTGCGGTTTATTTCTCTATGTACAGTGACAAAAACACAGCAAAGCCAAAAAGAAACAAACAAAATAAATCCTGGTCAGTTTGACCTCTGACTAAACATGCAGGTTTCCTAAACTAACAACTGGGATCAGCCTGGTGCTGTCCTAGTCCCTAAGTCCCTGGTTTAGTAAAAGTCCAAACAAATAGCCACACAGGCTTTGCCTCACCGCACAGGGGTTCACTCTCCCTAGACAGTCCACACAGGTCTGGTTCCAGGCATGAGCTAACATCTAATGAAGCTGGGAGTTCTTATAGAGGCCTAAATGAGCTGACAAGCTTCAGCTGGTCTCATCAACTCCCTGTCTCACGACGCCCAGCACTCTCCCTAGAGGTATGAGTCATTCATGAGCCCACTAGACTCAGCTGGGCTTCATCAACTCCCTAGTTGTATAAGTCGGCATAAAGCCTGAATCTGGGAGAAATATATCTACCCCCCTGGATGCAACCAGGTGACTTTACCTTCCTGCTGTCACATACCCCCCCCTCTTGTTTTAACCTCGGGGTTGGAACACCAGCAATCAGGCATTCATGTACTCGAGACAAAGCATCCACATTCCCCATTTGAACGCCAGGGCGATGCTTTACTGTGAAGTTGAATTCCTGTAGGGCCAGGAACCACCTATTCACTCTTCTATTTGTCTCCTTGTTTTGAGCCATCCACTTTAACGGAGCGTGATCCGTAACCATGTCAAAGTGCCTACCTAGCAGATAGTACCGAAGGGAATCTAGAGCCCACTTCACCGCTAAACACTCCTTTTCAACCGTGGCGTAATTTACCTCATGGGACTTCAACTTCCTGCTGAGGTAAATGACTGGGTGCTCTTCCCCGTTCCAGACCTGGGACAATACTGCTCCTAACCCCACATCTGACGCATCACTTTGTACGACAAAGTCTTTAGAGAAGTCGGGTGAGTACAACACTGGCTGGCTACATAAGGCTTGTTTCAAGAATTGGAATGCTGCCTCAGCCTCGGGGGTCCATTTAATCATGACCGACCCTTTCCCTTTCGTCAGGTTGGTTAGGGGCACAGCCTTAGAAGCAAAGTGGGGAATGAAGCGCCGATAATAACCCGCGATTCCCAGAAAGGCTCGTACCTGCTTCTTGCTGTTGGGACGTGGCCAACTCTGGATGGCCTCGACTTTGTTGAGTTGGGGTTTTATTACTCCCCTGCCAATGGTGTACCCAAGATATTTGGCCTCCTCCTGCCCAATGGTACACTTCTTGGGGTTAGCCGTAAACCCCGCTTCCCGGATAGAGTCTAGGACTGCTTGCACTTTTGGCAGATGTGAGGCCCAATCTGTGCTATGGACAATTACGTCATCCAGGTAAGCCGCAGCATACTTCCGATGGGGCCTCAGTATCTGGTCCATTTTCCGCTGGAATGTGGCCGGCGCATTCTGTAACCCGAACGGCATTCTCTTATATTGGAACGTCCCGTCTGGGGTTACAAATGCGGTTTTCTCTTTGGCCGACTTGGCCAGGGGAATTTGCCAATACCCTTTTGTGAGGTCAAGAGTCGTCATGTATCGGGCTGTTCCCAGCCGGTCGATCAACTCATCTATACGTGGCATGGGGTAGGTGTCAAATTTTGTAACTTTGTTCAACTGACGAAAATCGTTACAAAATCGCCAGCTCCCATCCGGTTTAGGCACCAACACAATGGGACTAGACCAATCACTTTGGGACTCCTCTATCACCCCTAAGTTCAGCATTTTCTGTACTTCCTCCCGTATTGCCTCCCGTCGGGCCTCTGGGATCCGATAGGGTTTTAACTTCACCCTTTCACCGGGCGGGGTAATAATATCATGCTCTACCCCAGATGTTTGTCCCGGCAGCTCAGAGAACACCTCCTTGTTGCGAAGCACAAACTCCTTAACCTCCTGTTGTTGGGGTTGTGACAAGGTGGCTGCTATTCCAACCTCCGGAATCACGCAACCAGTTTGAGCTGGTGACCAAGTTTCTGCGACTAGGGACTCTCTATCCCTCCAGGCTTTCAACAGATTAACGTGATATATCTGTTCGGGCTTTCGCCTTCCTGGTTGTCTGACCTTGTAATTCACTTCGCTCACTTTTTCCATTATCTCGTAGGGGCCTTGCCATTTGGCAAGGAATTTACTTTCAACCGTAGGGACAAGTACCAATATCCTATCCCCCGGGGAAAAGGTACGGGTCTTTGCTCCACGGTTGTACACTCTCTGCTGTGCCAACTGCGCTTGGGCCAAATGTTCCTTCACGATGGGCATTACCTGTGCAATTCGATCTTGCATCAGGGCGACATGCTCAATCACACTCCTGTGGGGAGAACTCTCACTTTCCCAACTTTCCTTGGCAATATCCAGCAGCCCTCTTGGGTGTCTCCCATACAGTAACTCAAAGGGGGAGAATCCCGTAGAGGATTGGGGCACCTCCCTAATAGCAAACATCAAATAAGGAAGTAGACAGTCCCAATCCTTTCCATCTCTATCCACCACTTTCTTCAACATTTGTTTTAGGGTTTTGTTGAATCTTTCAACCAGCCCATCGGTTTGGGGGTGATACACAGATGTACGCAATTGCGTCACTTTGAGCAATTTACACAGCTCTTTCATAACCCGGGACATAAAGGGTGTACCTTGGTCCGTAAGCAGTTCTTTACAAATACCCACCCGGCTAAAAACAAGAGATAGCTCTTTGGCTATGGTTTTGGCCGAGGTATTTCTGAGAGGGATCGCTTCTGGATAACGGGTGGCATAGTCCATTATAACCAATATGTACTGGTGCCCCCTAGCGGACTTGATTATAGGACCTACCAAATCCATTGCGATTCTCTCAAACGGGACCTCAATGATGGGTAGAGGGACCAGCGGGCTACGGAAATGTGGCATCGGGGCCGACCTCTGACACACAGGGCAGGAGGAACAATAATTTTCTATGTCCTTCATCACCCCAGGCCAATAGAATCTCTGTAATACCCTCTCTCGGGTTTTCTCTGTCCCCAGATGACCTCCAAGAATGTGCCCATGGGCCAACTCCAACACCAACTTCCTGTAAGGTTTGGGCACCACCAGCTGCTCAACGGTTTCTTCTGCCCTTTTTGCCACCCGATACAGTAGGTCCTTCTCTACGCTGAAGTATGGGTAAGTGCAGGTATTATCTGGGTTCACTAACTCGCCATCTATTTCCACTACGTTTTCCCGTGCCTTTATTAGGGCGGGGTCTTTTAACTGTTCTGTGGCAAAATTTTCCCTGTGAACCTCCAGATCAGAAAACTCCACAGACGGTAGGTTTTCGTCTGAGGAGGTGGGCTCCTCTCCAGTTTCTTGAGTCTCCCCTGCAAATACTGACAAGGGAAATTCTGGAGAGTCCTCACCACTCTCAGAGGAGTTCTGGCTATCACATTCCTGGTACATAGGGGCACCAGTGGGGGGCTCAGGATCATCCCACAGTTCCCAGAACTTCGGAAAATCCCTTCCCACAATGGCGTCATGCGGTAACTGAGATACTAAGCCCACTGGATGAGAGAGGGTACCTTTGGGGGTCTCGAAACACACTGTAGTCACTGGATACTCTCGGGTGTCCCCATGCACACAAATAACAGCTACCTTGCTATTCCCAGAGACCTCTGTTTTAACTAATTCAGCCTTTATCAGGGTCACAAGGCTACCTGAATCCAGTAATACCACAACATTTCTACCATTAATACACATTTTGCATAAATGTTTCTCAGTTCCTCGAATGGCAGTGCATGCGACTGTCGCACACAGCGACTGACGTCTGCCCGTCAGAAAGTCACACTGCATGGGTTCCTCCACAACCGGGCAATTGGCTGCAATATGTCCCGCTTGCCGGCAGCGGTAGCAAACGATCCTTCTTGCGGCCTCTTGAGCCGCTGATTTCCCAGGCTGTTCTCGCCAAACTTGGGGTAGAGCTCCCACCCTCTCACTCTCTCCACCCTCACCCCTTGGAATCCTCTTATCCGCCCCTGGGGATGGTCTGGTCTTAGGGTGGAAAGTCCGAGTGTCTCTGGAAGAGGCCGTCAGGTTCTCTGTAGCCAAGTATTTCTCTACACGATCCACAAGACCACCGGCCGTCTCTGGGTCTCCATGGCTTACCCACTTTTGGATGGCAGTAGGAAGAGCTCTCAAAAACCGATCCATTACAACACGTTCCACAATCTCTGGTGCGGACAAAGTCTCTGGCTGTAGCCACTTCCTGCTCAGGTGAATGAGATCATACATTTGAGACCTGGGGGGTTTTCCAAGCTGGAAAGTCCAGTTATGCACACGCTGAGCCCGGACAGCCAGGGTGACACCCAGCCTTGCCAATATTTCAGCTTTTAGCATCACATAGTCTTTTGCTTGGTCAGGCTCTAGGTCATAGTAAGCCTTCTGCGATTCACCAGTTAACAGAGGAGCCACCAGTCCAGCCCACTGCTCCTCAGGCCACTTTTCTCTTTCAGCAGTCCTTTCAAATGTGGTCAAAAATACCTCTGGATCATCCTCTCCAGTCATTTTTGTCAATAAACGACTCACCCCAAAGGACGCGGTATTAGTGGGACGGCTTTCCTCACTGGTCTGCGGACGTTGCTGCATTACTGCTTCCATTTGTTGTAGTCTCTGCTCTTGCTTCTGTAACAGGTCTATGAAGCGGGCCTCAGATTGCTGCTGGGCTTGTTGATGAGCTTGCTGCTGGGCTGCAAGGCTCCTTTGCAAACCTGCATTTGTCTGCTGTTGATTGGCATTTGCTAGAGCCAGCTGTTTCAGTATCTCCTCCATGCTGGCTTAAAAAAAACTGCCACTGGTTCTCCACCAACTGTGAGGGGGTTAACTCGGTAGCGGGTGTGTGTGACCCCCTGGTTGGGCTCCCCACACAAAAACATGGGCCAGCAGACGGAGGTTGTGGTTTTCAAAATCAAAAGGTGCGGTTTATTTCTCTATGTACAGTGACAAAAACACAGCAAAGCCAAAAAGAAACAAACAAAATAAATCCTGGTCAGTTTGACCTCTGACTAAACATGCAGGTTTCCTAAACTAACAACTGGGATCAGCCTGGTGCTGTCCTAGTCCCTAAGTCCCTGGTTTAGTAAAAGTCCAAACAAATAGCCACACAGGCTTTGCCTCACCGCACAGGGGTTCACTCTCCCCAGACAGTCCACACAGGTCTGGTTCCAGGCATGAGCTAACATCTAATGAAGCTGGGAGTTCTTATAGAGGCCTAAATGAGCTGACAAGCTTCAGCTGGTCTCATCAACTCCCTGTCTCACGACGCCCAGCACTCTCCCTAGAGGTATGAGTCATTCATGAGCCCACTAGACTCAGCTGGGCTTCATCAACTCCCTAGTTGTATAAGTCGGCATAAAGCCTGAATCTGGGAGAAATATATCTACCCCCCTGGATGCAACCAGGTGACTTTACCTTCCTGCTGTCACAATGCGAACAGGCAAAAAATTTGTTCAAACACGCGAACACCGCTAAAGTCTATGGGACACAAACGTGAAAAATGAAAAGTGCTAATTTTAAAGGCTTAAATGCAAGTTATTGTCATAAAAAGTGTTTGGGGACCCGGGTCCTGCCCCAGGGGACATGTATCAATGCAAAAATAAGTTTGTAAAACTGACGTTTTTTCGGGAGCAGTGATTTTAATAATGCTTAAAGTGAAACAATAAAAGTGAAATATTTCTTTACATTTTGTACCTGAGGGATGTCTATAGTATGCCTGTAAAATAGCGCATGTTTCCCGTGTTTAGAACAGTCCCTGCACAAAATGTAATTTTAGAAACTAGAATTAACTCATGCGTCAGAACATGTAGTTGCCATCATCCCTTAAGAACTAAGTATATGGAAAACCTCTTAGATTGGGATTATGTAGGCAACAAAAACAAATTATATAGAAAAATAGAATTTATTACAAAATAAGCATTGTATACAATATAAATGTGTTACAAATACTAAAATCATGCGATTGTCGAATGGTGAACAAACGATACAATAGCCAGGATTCCAAGAACCTCCAGAGCATCTGGGGACAATCGAAACAAAGGATTATCCAACGCGTTTCAAACAGTTTACAAAGATAGTTCTTCCTCAGGGAAATTTAGTTTGTATCTTTTGTCTACAATAAATAAAAAAAAGATCATTTAGTACAACATCTATTGATTCACCCCCCCCCCCCCCAATGGTGTAAGTAAAAGGGTGACTCACTTCATTACATTCATTTAGAGCATATGCAATTCCCATAGAGATCACAATGCTGATACAGGTTCCCCTTGTGTGGCCTCACAGTGCACCTCCAAAAAAAGTGCCCAACCCCCTATAAGGGATCAGGATAGTATATCCAATGGTATGGCGCCTATAAAAGTCTGCTGGATGAGAAAAAGGCAGAAAAGGGGAACTTATAAATTTCAAAAAGAAAGAAAAAGAAAGATTGGCCATCAAAAAATGTTCCATGAACAAAGTGGGAGAGTTATTAAACTTACCACAAGAGAGGTCCAAAACATATGTTCCTAATGAAGGAGAGAGGAAACATCCACAGTTCTCTCACAGAGTTCCACCCATTGAACCAGCAAATCTTCAGCAGTCCTATGTGTAGCTCCTCCACTTATCAGCAGAGGAGAGGGAATGACGCCATGTAATCCCTCTGGCGTCCTTTTCAACCCCTCCACTCTGCCTGATTGGCTAGGTCTAATCACATGGCACACCTGGCCAGTGATGGCAGTGTGTCATGGATCTCCATGGTGACGCAGCACGCTCCCCAAGCGGGCTGCGTCGGCCAGGAACAAGAGACAACGCCTACCACCTCGGGATTGGTCGTACCGCACACATGATGACACTACACACGCCGACAGCGTGTATATATCAACACAGTGCACGCTGCGTTCTCAACCCCGGAAACAGGCTAAACTGCTGCAGCCAAAAGTCGGTGTCCGCAGCCCGGAAGCGCTGGCACGGCCATATTAGAAGAGGCAAAGGATGTCAAACAGCCCCTACAAGCGGACCCCATTACAGGGCTGTGAAAGCCGTGGCAGTAATACAAAGGGCAAAGTGGGAAAATCGGATGATAAATAAAGGGGATGTGACTTTGGAAGGGTTAAAATCCCAAATCCCACATGATGGCTCATGAGGAATATGTATGGATGAGGGACAATTTACCACCGGTGCCACCACTACCCAGGTATAACACCCAGGAATAAAGAGCCCAAACAAACAGGTTGTATATGGCCCTCCCCTGGTACCGGATAGGAGGAAGAGGCAATCAAATTGGAGGCTACACCGCAAACCACCTAAAACCAAGGGGAAAAAAATGGAAGTGTTAAATCTCAGACATTGCAATAACCCATGTGAGGTGCAAATGCTGGTATATAATATTTTTGGTGTGAACCCAGCAATACTCTACATCAAATGACATAGGATATATTCTGTCACAGTCAGATTTTAGAAACAAAACAAAATCGAAAACAAAAAAAGATATATAATAAAAACCCGAATATGTGCATATCGTGTTTCTGGATTGCACTGATTACCACCCCCCACGTAAAAAAAAACGAGTGAGTACTGTAAATGGAATATACAACATGCAGAGAAAGTGAGAGAGGAACACGACGGAAAGCATCCCAACGGCCTATGATCATCAGAACTGGCCATTGTAGGATATAAGCTGTATGTATGTATGTAATTTCCCTACTGAAGCTATAGGTACATCTTCTAGATTGTAAGCTCTAGGCATGAGCCGAACACCCCCCGGTTTGGTTCGCAGCAGAACATGCGAACAGGCAAAAAATTTGTTTGAACACGCGAACACCGTTAAAGTCTATGGGACACGAACAATCAAAAGTGCTAATTTTAAAGGCTTATATGCAAGTTATTGTCATAAAAAGTGTTTGGGGACCCGGGTCCTGCCCCAGGGGTCATGTATCAATGCAAAAAAAAGTTTGTAAAAAGGCAGTTTTTTCGGGAGCAGTGATTTTAATAATGCTCAAAGTAAAACAATAACAGGTCTGGTATGGATATTAAGGGGAACTCTGCACCATTTAAAAAAAAAAAAATGATGTAGGGGCCCCCCTCAAAATCCATACCAGGCCCTTCAGGTCTGGTATGGATTTTAAGGGGAACCCCGCACCAAAATAAAGAAAAAATGGCGTGGGGTTACCCCAAAAATCCATACCAGACCCTTATCCGAGCACGCAACCTGGCAGGCCGCAGGAAAAGAGGGGGACGAAAGAGCGCCCCCCCTCCTGAAACGTACCAGGCCACATGCCCTCAAAATGGGGAGGATGTTCCCATGTTGATGGGGACAAAATCCTCATCCCCACAACCCTTGCCCGGTAGTTGTGGGGGTCTGCGGGCGGGGGGGCTTATCGGAATCTGGAAGCCCCCTTTAACAAAGGAGACCCCAAGATGCCGGCCCCCCCTATGTGAATTGGTAACGGGGTACATTGTACCCCTACCATTTCACCCAAAAAAGTGTCAAAAATTGTAAAAACAACACACACACAGTCCTTTAATAAACAATAAAAAAATTCCAGCGATGTAATCCTTCTACGACCACGCCGCCACGATTAATTCCGCCTCCATGGAAGGTGGCCTGTGAATGACGCGTGAACCGCTTGACAGCTCTCATATAGCCGAGGCGGGGGTTTCCCATTGCGTCAGAGGGGGCGGGGTCACCCATACATGTCACTGGGTAATCCGCTGAAAACCCTGTTGCATCAGACGGGGGCGGTCACCAGCGTACGTCACGGGTGGCCCCGTCCTCGGCTATGAAAGAGCTGTCAAGCGGGTCTCGCATCATTCGCGGTCCGCCTTCCATGGAGGTGTGGTCGTAGAAGGATTACATCGCTGGAATTTTATTTTTATTTTTTATTAAAGGACTTGTCCCAAGCTGTGTGTGTGTTTTTTTTTACAATTTTTGTCACTTTTTTGGGTGAAATGGTAGGGGTACAATGTACCCCGTTACCAATTTACATAGGGGGCGGCATCTGGGGTCCCCTTTGTTAAAGGGGGCTTCCAGATTCCGATAAGTCTCCCGCCCGCAGACCCCCACAACCGCTGGGCAAGGGTTGTGGGGATGAGGCCCTTGTCCCCATCAACATGTTGAGGGCATGTGGCCTGGTACAGTTCAGGAGGGGGGCACTTTCTCGTCCCCCTCTTTTCCTGCAGCCTGCCAGGTTGCGTGCTCGGATAAGATTTTTTGGGGGGAACCCCACGCCACTTTTATTGTTTCACTTTAAGCATTATTAAAATCACTGCTCCCGAAAAAAACGTCAGGAAAGCGGGAAGCATGCACTACTTTACAGGCATACTATAGACATCCCTAGGTACAAAATGTAAAATAATATTTCACTTTTATTGTTTTACTTTGAGCATTATTAAAATCACTGCTCCCGAAAAAACTGCCTTTTTACAAACTTTTTTTTGCATTGATACATGTCCCCTGGGGCAGGACCCGGGTCCCCAAACACCTTTTTATGACAATAACTTGCATATTAACCTTTAAAATTAGCACTTTTGATTTCTCCCATAGACTTTTAAAGGGTGTTCCGCGGCTTTCGAATTTGCCGCGAACACCCCAAATGGTTTGCTATTCGGCAAACGGACAAACAGCCAATGTTCGAGTCAAACTCATGTTTGACCCGAACATAAAGCTCATCCCTAGTGAGCTCTAATGAGCAGGGCTCTCTGATTCCTCCTGTATTGAATTGTATTGTAACTGTACTGTCTGCCCTCATGTTGTAAAGCGCTGTGCAAACTGTTGGCACTAGATAAATCATGTATAATAATAATTTGTATATGTATGAGTAGCTCTGACTGGCATGTCCCCAGACAAGTTCTGGCTGTTGTGACTATGAGACCTCAGTAATTACATATCCAGCATTGAGCAACCCCAATATGAGTGTACAGCAGTAAAAAAAAAGGAGGAAAAAACCTCACCCAGATGTTTTGCATACGGAAGACAATATAAGAACACACAACAGCAATGTTGGATACAAGTATAACAAAGACTGACTGATACACGGAGATACAACCAGCAAGATGTCAAGTAAGTGTGTATATATGGGTGTGTGTACCTCGTAGCCTGAATGTTGTATGAATGGATAAGTGACTGGCAGAGCAATATAAATAATTATATGCACCTGGAAGAGTCTGCAGCTTGTGGTAACCAGGTAAGCAGGGGTTAAAAAATTTGGAGAGGGGGGTAAAGTAAGTGATATTAAATCTAAAACCAAAAATTCAATATATTGCAGCTTAGATAAATGGTTTTGTGGTCTGACTATGGGTAGACACCTAATTTGACGCACCTCACCCCAAATTTTTTTTTATGCTAAAAGCACCGCTATAGTCCCGTCCACTTTTCCTCTCACATATTGCAGCTTACTAATCATGAGATGTGGTGGTTTGCTTTTTTAGGCTCTTTTCCTTCTTTTTTTCACCTGGTGATCTGGCCAGTAACACACCTCCTGTATTAGGCTCCATTCACACTCATGCGTTTTTTGCTGCATTTTGCATTTTGCAGAAATGCATGAAATTTTTTTAACATGGGTTCCTATGGAACATGTTCACATCAATGCATTTTTGTACCTCTGCGTTTTTGGAAAGGGTCGGGGACTTTTTTTCATGCAAAAAGCAACGTTTTGCATGTAATAGAAGTCAATGGACCTGCATCAAAAACGCAAGTACCAAGTTTTTGATGCGTTTTTACCGCGATTTTGCCGCGATTTGCGTTTTTTTTTATGGAAATGTATAAAAAAAAAAATTAATTTATAAAAATTAATAAAAAAAAAAAACGCAAAACGCAAATCGCGGTAAAAACGCGGTAAAACGCATGTTGAAAAACGCGGCAAGCACCGCAAAAAGCAAGGCAAAAACGCTCAAAAGCAACATGCATTAGTGTGAATCGAGCCTTAGAGCACCCCCACTCTGGATGAAGGAGAACAGGAGGTACATTTGGACAGCAGCATTGTCAGCCTGGGGGAAGGGGAGTGTTAGATGGACTAGAAGATTTAAATGCTCTACCAAATTGATGCCAAACTCCAGCTAATACTTTATAAGCAGTTACAGCAACAGTTTCTTTTTCTTTTGGGATAAAAGGTTTTACATAAATAAATAGAAGCTCACCATTGTAAGCACCCCTGCTGGTGGCAAATGATTTCTCCCATCCCTGTAACTAATACATCTGCAGATCTTGTTCTTTTGAAAAGCAACAGACTTACTGGCTAGATCACCAGATGAAAATCAAAGAAAGAAAGCCTAAAAAAGAAAACAAATGCAGCCATCACGTCTAAGAATTTGTAAGCTGCAATATAATAAATGTAGGCTTTTGGGTTAAAACCACTTTAAGATTACATGCTTTGTTTATGTGCCCGTATTATGGATGAAAGAAAAAATATTTAGCAGTCATCACATAGATAAGATGGTTTGAGCATTGTATATTCATATATTGTTAAACAAATTAGAGTGGTGAGTACCTTGGTTCACCTACACATTCCATTCATCTTAGCCCAGAGGAGACCTGTACTGCGGGAACATGTAGGTTCCACTGCTGATCTTTCTGTTTGAAAATGCTATTTGCCTGGCTGTCATGCTGATCCAATAACTAGTCTACAGATTCCTTCTGACGTATTGCTGACATTCCTTACCACATGCTCGCTCGTATTAATGACTGTAAAAATACTGGAGCCACTAGAACAGCATGACAGCCAATTTACTTTAGCATATTTAGAACGAGGACATCAATGGCAATCTTAAGATTTTTTTTTAGCACAAGTTTTCTTTAAAAACATTAGGGACAGAGAAAATGAAATAAAAAAAACCTTTACCTAAAAAATGATAAGCTATTGTTGATCTTCTGAAAATGGTTCTTGTTTTTTCTGTCCCAGAGTTTAAATGTTTCTAATTCAGTGATCCAGAACAAGTAGTGTGCAGTTGATAGGTCTGATCATACTTGTTCTGGATCAGTAATGCCGTTAATATGGGGTTTCATCCTATTCTGTTCTACTATTTGAATCTGAATGTTGCCCATTGTGGTTCTTAGATTTATCTTGCAGTCACTTCAAACCAAGATATTGAAATGTATATGGGCAAGTCAATAGGCCTACACTTTAACATAAAACGAATGGTGGCTTATGCTGCGTACACAGGGTCGGAAATTCCGCCAGCAAAAGTCCAATGTGAGCTTTTGGTCGGGAGGTTCTCAATTTTTCAGACGGGAAAAATTCCGATAGGAAATTCCGATCGTCTGTAGCAATTCCGACGCGCAAAATTCTGACGCATGCTCGGAAACAATTTGACGCATGCTCGAAAGCATTGAACTTCATTTTCTCGGCTCGTCGTAGTGTTGTACGTCACCGCGTTCTTGATGGCCGAAAGTTCAGAGAACTTGTGTGACCATGTGTATGCAAGCCAAGCTTGAGCGGAATTCCGTCGGAAAAAACATCCAAGGTTTTTCCGACGGAAAATCCGATCGTGTGTACGGGGCATAAGAAATTGGTGTCAGTAGTTTATTTTTATCTTATTTTATAAAAAAATGTAACAATTTCGTTTTTTTATTATCTTTTACATTTTTTTTTTTTATTATTATTTTTTTTTTTACATTTTTTTAAGAGCTCCATTGGGTGTTTTTTTTTCTACGTCGGAGTTTCACAAAGACAAACCAAAATTTCCATCGGAAAAAAAGAGAACATGTTCTCTTTCTAAATTCCGACGAAAAAAAGTCAGATGGGGCACACACACGGTCGGAATATCTTTTTCCTTCGGAAGTTCCGATCGTGTGTACAAGGCATAAGAACTGAGCGAGAGATCAACAGTCATGTGATTTCTCAGTTCTCAGGCTTAGAGCCAGACTGATGCTGCAACATAGAGGCGAGTATGTATGTTCATTTTTTTTTTTTTTGCATTCCCACACTTCTGCTTTAAAACTATTTATATGCTGTGTTGGGAGGCAGAATTAGGCAAAACTTTATCAGATGAAGTCTGGAATAAAATCTGGACTTCGAAGACTAGGAGTTCATTTAATATTTTAACATTAGAGACTGTGTATAAGAATCGAATTCATGGTATTTAATTCCCACTTGTATTGCTGAATACATACCTCATTCATAGGTGTGCACAGCCTAGTGCATTAGGGTGTGCACCCCAAAGCTCAAACATACATGCGTGCACATTATATATATATATATATATATATATATATATATATATATTTATATATATATACACCTGTATATATATTACATGGCAGTGGACAGTCAGAAGAGCAATGGACATGTCAGTAGGGCAGAGATTATTATTATTATTATACAGCATTTATAAAGCGGCAACTGTTTACGCTGCACTTTACAACTTAAGGGTAGACAGTACAAATACAATACACTTTAATACAGTAGAAATCAGAAGGCCCTGCTCCTTAAAGCTTATAATCTAATGTCGCGTATACACGGTCAGAAAATCCGCCAGCAAATGTCCGATGTGAGCTTTTGATCGGAAATTCCGACCATGTGTATGCTCCATCGGACTTTTGCTGTCGGAATTTCCGCCAGCAAAAGATTGAGAGCTGGTTCTCAAATTTTCCGACGGGAAAAATTCCGATAGAAAATTCCGATCGTCTTGTAGCAATTCTGACGCGCAAAATTCCGAAGCATGCTCGGAAACAATTCAACGCATGCTCGGAAGCATTGAACTTCAGTTTCTCGTCTCGTTGTAGTGTTGTACGTCAGCGCGTTCTTGATGGTTGAAAGTTCAGAGAACTTTTGTGTGACCATTAGGGATGAGCCGAACACCCCCCTGTTCGGTTTGTACCAGAACCTGCGAACAGACAAAGTTTGCGTGAAATTTAGAACCCTATTAAATACAATGGACTCGAACGTTCGAAATCAAAAGTGCTAATTATAAAGGCTAATATGCAAGTTATTGTCCTAAAAAGGGTTTGGGGACCCGGGTCCTGCCCCAGGGGACTTGTATCAATGTAAAAAAAAAAGTTTTAAAAACGGCCGTTTTTTCGGGAGCAGTGATTTTAATAATGCTTAAAGTAAAACAATTCAATTACCAGGCCCTTCAGGTCTGGTATGGATATTAAGGGGGAACCCTGCCACAAATTTAAAAAAAATAATGCTCAGGCTCAGCCAATGACGTTTCGTGTGGACAGCGCTGGACATCGGATCACCGCGGGACACTGGATTTCATCACTGGAATGTTTTTTTTTTTTTTTTAATAAAGGACTTTCCCAACGGTGTCTGTTTTTTTACAATTTGTTACACTTTCTTTGTGAAATGGTAGGGGTACAATGTAACAGTTCTAAGCACGGGAAACAAGCACCACTTTACAGGCATACTATTAGCCCCCCCCCCCCAGGTACGAAATTTAAAGGAATATTTCACTTTTATTGTTTCACTTTAAGCATTATTAAAATCACTGCTCCCGAAAAAACGGCCGTTTTTAAAACTTTTTTTTGCATTGATACATGTCCCCTGGGGCAGGACCCGGGTCCCCAAACACTTTTTATGACAATAACTTGCATATAAGCCTTTAAAATTAGCACTTTAGATTTCTCCAATAGACTTTTACAGGGTGTTCCGCAGCTTTTCGAATTTGCCGCGAACACCCCAAATTGTTCGCTGTTCGGAGAACGGGCGAACAGGCAATGTTCGAGTCGAACATGAGTTCGACTCGAACTCGAAGCTCATCCCTAGTGACCATGTGTATGCAAGCCAAGCTTGAGCGGAAGTGCGTCGGAAAAACCATCCAAGGTTTTTCCGACGGAAAATCCGATCATGTGTACGGGGCATAAGAGATTGGTGTCAGTAGTTTATTTGTATCTTATTTTATTAAAAAAAATAACAATTTCGTTTTTTTATTATCTTTTACATTATTCTTTTTTATTTTTTTTACATTTTTTTAAGAGCTCCATTGGGGGGCTTTGGTAAAATATCAGGGGTCTAAACAGACTCCTGATGTCTAACTTCTAAGACAGAGACAGAGACTGATGGCAGAGATTCCCCAGTCCCTTTCTCTGCAGCCAGGTAGCAGGGGAAATCTGCATAGTACAGGGTAATTAGGGTGTACCCTGGCACCCCATGTGCGCACACCTATGATCTCATTGTTCACCTCTTTGCTTTCGGGACAGGAAGGTATGAGGTTACATGTTTAGTGTTCATGCCCTAAAGCCTGCTTTAGACGGAGCGATTTTCTTTCCAACCACGGTCAGTGTTGATGGGGGAAACTGTACCCACCGGGAAAACTATTACTAGTGACTATAACAGCCACTAGCAATAATCACATGTAAAATCCAACAGGCTGGTTGTACCCACGTTGATTGATCAATCAACTTGGGTAGATTCAGCCTGCCCATACATGGTTCGAATTTCTGCTGGTTCCTGCTAAAGCAGCTGTGATCTGAACTGTCTATGGTCGGCTGAAGGCACAAAGACTTTGCATAGTCTTTAATATACAGTATATAGTTCTGAATTGTAATTTATGCAAGAACCCCAAAGAAGCCCTACTGAAGTTAAAACACAACTAAATTAAACAATGATTAACAGCAAATGAACAGCTATCTTGCTAGATACATGAGAGGTTCCTTAAAATGTGGTCCCCATAAATAGCCTACTCCAAACTAACCCTGGAACCTTGCATATTTAACTTTGGGTAAGTGGTCAGTCAGCCACACTTCTCTTGCCCTTCTTAACTCTCTCCCTTCCCCTTTTTTCTTTTCCTCATTATTCCCTTACCTTCTCACATACTGCCTTTTCCCCATTCCTTTTTCCCCTTGCACCCCATTTAGACAGTCCAGATATTATATACTCATACTTTATGACTAGAACTAGTTCTTTCCAGCTTATTCTATACCAGGGGTCTCCAAATTGTGGTCTGTGGGCCAAATTCGGCCCTTGCTTGCCTTGATCCAGCCCTCTGGGCACTTTTCCTCCCACTGAAACCAAGAGGGCACCATTCTTTCCACTGTAACCAACAATGGGGCATTTTCCTTTCACTGACAGCAATGATAGGGCCCTATTCTTCATACTGACACCAATGATGAGGCATAATTCCAGTAATAGGTTACTCGTCCTCCCTCTACATACTAAAGGCACTGTGTCATTTTTTTACTCCTACTGATGCTGGGGCATTTTCTAATTCCACTGGCCACTCCGGGCCCCCCCCTAAAGTCTAAAGGACAGTAATCTGGCCCTTTGTTTCGAAATTTTGGAGACCCCTGTTCTGTACAATTGTAGACATCTTCTTTTCTAGATTGGTTCATAATACCAAACCTACTGCTGGAGTACCGGGATGTCCTGATCAAACCTCACAAAAAAATAAAAGTTTTGACAACCTATCCAGACTACAGTTTTAATGCACATATTTGCAATGAGCACTGGCACACAGCACTATTGCAGTCCCAAAATTCTCCTTACTTCCTTTGTGGTCACAGTTACAGGACATAAGGATAAGTCTTCTACGTGGGGAAAAAGTTAGCAGTAAAATAATTAAGGTTTTACCACGTATCTAGTCTATACAAGTTTAAGCTCTGGCCAGAGTTGTGCTTTCATACAAAGTTAATTTATATATTAAAAAATTCCCATGAATCTGCTGTAAATATAAAGTACTGCTCCGATTGCACTATGAAAACTAGGCAATGAAATCAATAAAGGCCACCACACCTTGCTTGATTGAAGGTGCCAAATACAGTAAAATCTTTCCAACCTACTTTATTTAATCTAACAATGCAAATGAAGAGTTGTTCAATTTTCTATAATTATTCTTGATAATGCAATTACAGCAAACACTATGCATTTCAAAGCAGTGCATGCATTTCCACTTAATACAGATCAGGATTAACATTGCAAATGTGTTTTTATGGTTGTAACATAAAATAATTTTTGTTTCAGATCTATTGGTGACCAATACTGACTTCAGCAAAGTCAGAAATGCCACAGCTCACAAGACCCAAGACTACGACACCAGTGATATGGTGCTCAGAAGGGGACAGCCATTTACAATGGCTTTTACATTCAACAGACCAATAACGTCAAGAGATGAGCTTAAAATAATTGTGGAAACAGGTAATATGGTTTTCTAAAGTGACCATTCTGTTAACTCCGAAGAAGCAGATGCAGAATATACGTAGGCATTGATTTGAGCAGAATAAACTGGGGGTAGAATATCATTATAAAAGAGTTTGTGGAGGTAAGTGCATAGGTGTGTGCAGCCTATTGCATTAGGGTGTGCACCCCAAAGCTCAAACACACAATAACGCCACCTGCCGTCACATGGAGGAGGCTCCGATGGTGGGAGACAGTTGATTGGGAGCATATTACGTTACATCCTAAATATAGGTGTAATGTGTTCCTACAGTTGAACCTAACCTTTAATATAATGGGGGCATTTACACTGGCCACTGTCACCCTAACCACCCACCTGGTGCCACCCCTGGATAATGCTAATGCAAATGGGGTGATTAGGGTGTGCCCAGGCACACTCGGCACACCATGTGCACACACCTATGGGTAAGTGAGTGGTGCTGTGTCTTAATCTTCAAAATCTTGGAATTACTAGGAGAAAATAAAACATTTTATTAATGTATGATATAAAATACAGCCTATGCATTTCAGGAGACTAGGGCTGACCCTTCTTGATAGAGTGTATGGCGCCTGCAGAGACTACTGCAGATGCAACAAACATTGTTTGACGATTCAAACCATCTACTTTATAGTTTCATGTAACTACTACTAACACATCAAATGTCAAACACTTACTTGCAGACAGGTGCAGGTCAAAGCAAATAGGCTGCCAATAGCTGGCCCAGTGATGCTTCCTTATCCACCCCTTTGTTTGGTTAAGAGATTTGTAATGTCACATGACGGAATGCAGGGGGGCATTATAACATGTCAATGGGACACCCATCAGCAGATCTCTATTTTGTAGGGCAGGTAATCAGCACCTATACACTAGGTTATTTGTGCAAGGCAAAATAATATCTTAACTCAGTAAGCAGCAGAGGTGGGGGTTGGCAGCAAAGTGAAGGGGGGCGCAGTTGGTAGGGGGCGCTATGGGCTTCTCACCCTTTTTCACTCTATGCAAAACTACAAGTAACATAAATGGCTTCAGATGCACTTTAACTACTAGACTGTGTTAATTGACCCTGTTATTCATTTTTAGGAGTTTACCAACAGTCACATAGACCTCTGGTGCACTTGCCACTTCTGGCTCAAAAACGGAAGAGTCATGTTTAGGCAAAGTCAGTACATTTAATAAAGAACATACAAATGCTTCAAAAGTATGACTGCAGAGTTCTAATTTTTAAGCCCAGTTTTTACCAATTCTCTGTAAAAGTATATGCATGGTTAAAAATTAGAAGAACTTACCACTAACACTATCCTTATGTGACTTGAAGGGCGGGTGTCTGAAAGTTACATTCTCTCACGGATTCAAAACTAGTCTTTCCAGAATTGTCTCACTCCCTGTCTCGCCTAGCCAAAGATTTATCAAATTTCATAATCCATTGACATTAAAGTAGACAACAGGTCAGATGCATCTTTTTGTAGCTACGTTCCAACAACCATCAATCAAACTGAAATTTGAATGTGACCTGGGGAGTGGGAGTACCTCCAGTTTTTCAGAAGAAGACATTAACACATCAGGCATTCCTGATGAGATTGTTTGTGAGGAAGGAGCAGCTAGTAATGGTCTGGTAGTTATGTGCATATCACTAGATGTGGACCTACAACGAAAACATTTATGGACATATTTGGACATTAAAGGGCATGGTTACAAAAGTGAGAACATTTTCTTCAATAAACTTGATACATTTTACAGAAAATAAAGTTATTTAACATTTGATAGCAGAGATAAGGATAGAGCAGATTAATCAGCTAAATATGAGAAATGCCAAAGAAGAAGTAGCATTCAGTGGAAACTATGTGTTAAAGTTTTCAATACAAGCAACACTGAGTTGATCACTGAACAGAATTAATACCAAAGTGCATGCTTGTGCAGTGGCAAAGAGTAGGGTAGTGCACTTTGGTGTAGTGGTGAAGAGTGAGGTTATTTGCAATGGTGCAGTGGTGCCAAGTGTAGAAGTGTTTAGTGTTAGTGGCAAGTAATCAAGTAGTGAACATTGGCATAGTAGTGGCAAGAGCAGAAGTGCTCATTGGTGAAATGATGGCAAGCGGGATACAGAGCATTGGTGCATTGACATGTGTTTGAAGTAAAGGAGAGTGGTGTAGTGCGTTTTTTGTGCAGTGGCAGCAAGTGGAATAGTGCACATAGATGAAGAGGCAGCCAGTCGAGTAGTGCACAAGAATGCTGTGGCAGTAAATGAAGATGCATTGGCACAATGGCAACAACTGGAACAGTGCACATCAGTGCAGTGGCAGAGAGAATGTAATGTCAGATCACTCATCACTGCAGTAGCAGTAAGTAGGGTCCTGCACGGTGGTGTGGTTGCAGTAAATCCAAAAGTGCACATCAGTGCATTGGCCTGAATGAGGTCATGAATGTTGGTGAAAAGGCACCAAGTGCAGAACTGTGCATCAATGCAGCGGCAGCCGGGACGGTAGCTCAATTTGGTGCAGTGGCAATGAATATGAACGTGGACATTGGTGTTCCAGCTGCTTCCTGGTTCCCATATTGATGCCCACCACACTGTGCTCCATTAGCACATACCTTCCTTTCACTTCCAGCCTGTGGCCACCAAGCTGCTTTGTCTTGACATAGTGACATTCACAGCACAAAACAGCAGTCACTCTTACTGTGTGTGTAGGTGACAATATGGCAAGCAGGAATCTGCTGGGTGCCAGTGGAATGTACACAGTAGAGGTTATGAGAGCCACAGTAAGAGGAGTGTAAGTACCAGGAGAGGACAATAGGATTTTTATAACAGCTTACCTGTAAAATCCTTTTCTTGGAGTACATCACGGGACACAGAGCGACATAGTCATTACTAATGGGTTATATAGATACCTTCAGGTGCTGGCACTGGCAACTTCCAAAACCGGAAGTACCCTCCCCTATATAAGCCCCTCCCATCCGGGAGCACCTCAGTTTTGTAGCAAAGCAATAAGTGTCCCCAAAGAGGGGTGGGAGCTCTGTGTCCCGTGATGTACTCCAAGAAAAGGATTTTACAGGTAAGCTGTTATAAAAATCCTATTTTCTTTCTCGTACATCACGGGACACAGAACGACATAGTCATTACTAATGGGATGTCCTAAAGCAATGCCCAACGAGGGGGGGGATACACCATACATAGGCTGAGCGCTATCAGACATGAGGATCTTTTGCGGCCTGCAACACACTGCGCCCAAAGGCGACATCCTCCTGACTTCTAACGTCCACCTGGTAGAACCTGGTAAACGTGTGTACTGAAGACCATGTTGCGGCCTTACAGATTTGAGCCAGGGAGGCCTGGTGATGCACTGCCCATGAAGTTCCAACTGCTCTCGTGGAGTGCGCCCTAACTGTGAACGGAGGTGGTCTCCTTCTCAAGCCATAGGCTTGCATTATGACCTGTCGAATCCACTTGGCTAAAGTAGATTTTGACGCTGCCTGACCCCTTCTGGGGCCTTCCGGCAGAATAAACAAAGTATCCGTTCTGCGAATCTGAGCAGTGGCTTTTAGATAAGCTTTAACTGCTCTTACTACATCCAAAGAATGCAATAACTTTTCCTCTACCGAAGTAGGTTTGGGGAAAAAAGAAGGAAGAACCACATCTTGGTTCAAATGAAACCTCGATACCTCCTTAGGAAGAAAGGCTGGATGAGGACGTAACACTACTCTGTCCTTATGGATAACCAGATATGGCTCCCTACAGGACATAGCTGCTAATTCCGACACTCTTTTAGCCGAACAAATGGCTACTAGAAAAATCAATTTCCTGGTGAGAAGAACCAAAGAAATATGCTGTAATGGTTCAAATGGTTGTTTCTGTAGAACCGACAGAACCAAGTTTAGATCCCATGGACATATGGGAATATTAACCGGAGGACTAATACGCATCACTCCTTGTATAAAGGCTTTGACTAGTGAATGCGAAGCCAAGGGCCTTTGAAAAAATATTGACAAGGCCGAAATCTGACCCTTGATAGTACTCAAGGCAAGCTTCCTATCTACAGCCCATTGTAGGAAGTCCAGAATCCTACCTATTACGTATTTACGTGGATGCCATTTCTTGGCCTCACACCAGGCGATGTACGCCTTCCAGATTCTATAGTAGATCTGCCTGGATACCGGCTTCCTGGCATTGATCATGGTAGATACCACAGCATTAGAGAGCCCTCTCTTTTTTAGAATGTGGGCTTCAATAGCCAGGCCGTCAAACCTAGGGCTGGTAAGGAAGGGTGGTATATCGGTCCTTGCGAAAGCAGGTCCGGACGATGTGGGAGGGTCCAAGGACTCCCCACAGACATCTTTACAATCTCCGCGTACCATGCTCTTCGGGGCCACGCTGGAGCCACCAGAATCACTGGTTTCTTTTCTACCCTGATTCTGCGGAGTAATCGAGGTAACAATTGTGGCGGTGGGAATGCATATATCAGCTTGAACTGATCCCAAGGGAACACTAGGGCATCCGAGCCGCAAGCTAGGGGATCCCTTGTCCAAGAGACAAACCTGTCCACTTTTGCGTTGAATCTGGATGCTAGCAGATCTACATCCGGTGTTCCCCACCGCTGACATATTGTCCGGAAAACCTCGGGATGAAGGGACCATTCCCCTGGGCATAATTGTTGGCGACTTAGAAAGTCCGCCTTCCAATTCTCCACTCCTGGAATGAATACCGCAGATATGGCTGGGACATATCTTTCTGCCCATCTCAGGATGTAATTTACTTCCCTCTGGGCTGCACGACTCCTGGTGCCCCCCTGATGATTGATATATGCCACTGCTGTGGCATTGTCTGATTGAATTCTGACAGGGGACCCTTGGAGTTTGGATGTCCATGCTACTAGGGCATACCGGGCTGCTCGTATCTCTAAGAGATTGATGGGCAGGGCCTTTTCCGCATCCGACCATCTGCCCTGGAGAGACCATTGCTCCAGTACTGCTCCCCAGCCTATAAGGCTGGCATCTGTAGTGACCACCTTCCAAGAAATCGGACTGAAGGATTTCCCTCTTTCCAGATTCTGGGGAACCAACCACCAGCGGAGGCTCTTGCGAACGGAAGGGGACAAGGACATTGGTAAGTCCAGAGCCTGAACTTTTTTGTTCCAGGCTGACAGTATGGCCCTTTGCAAATTCCTTGAATGGAATTGACCGTAGGGTACTGCTTCGAATGATGCCACCATTTTTCCCAGCAGCCTCATGCACAGGCGTATGGATGGCTGTCTTTTTGAACCCACTAAGTGGATCAAATCTCTCAAAGACGACCCCTTTTCTTGAGGCAAGAAAATTTTTCTCTGGTCTGAATCCAGCCTTAGCCCCAAGTATTCCAGACTTTTGACTGGTTTTAGGGCTGACTTGTCTCGGTTGATAATCCAACCGTGATATTCCAGATACTTGATTGTCTCGTGAACAACCACTTCTAGTTTTTCCACTGAGTGGTCTATCAGCAACAAGTCGTCTAGATATGCCATTATCGTTACACCTCGTGTTCTTAGATTGGCCAATAATGGGGCCAGAATTTTTGTGAACACTCGTGGTGCTGTGGCCAGACCGAAGGGTAAGGCTCTGAACTGAAAATGGCGCCCTTCTACCGCAAAGCGTAGAAATTTTTGGTGGGCTGGAAAGATGGGAATGTGCAAATAAGCATCTTTGATGTCGATCGAGGCTAACCATTCCTCCCCTTGTAGGGCAGTGGCCACCGACCGGATCGACTCCATCCGGAAAGTCCTGATATGTAGGAATTTGTTTAGCCCTTTTAGATTTAATATGGGCCTCACGTCCCCGTTTGGCTTCGGGACTGTAAAGAGGTTTGAGTAAAACCCGAACCCCATTCTTCCAGGGGAACCTCTATAATTACTGCTTGGAGCAATAATTGTTCTAGTGCCAACAGGAGGGATCCTCTCTTCTGGGGATCCCTTGGCACGTTTGACCTTATAAAGTGGGAAGGAGGGGAGTCTTTTAACTCCAATTTGTATCCCAGATTTACTGCGGAGAGCACCCATCTGTCTCTGATCGTGTCCCGCCAGGTCTCTGTGAACAACTGAAGTCTTCCCCCCACCCGATTGAGTGGGGGCAACCCTTCATGCATTTGACTTTGGGGGAGGTTTTGTACCTCTCCTGCTCCAGGGCTTCTTGTTACCCTGCAATTGTCCCTGATTTTTACCTCCGGGATTTGACCGAGGAGGCCGTCGGAACTGTTTCACAGCCGATGTCCTAAGGACTGGAGAAGCAGGCCTCTTAAAAGAGGGACCTCTAACTCTGTTTTTAACCGGCAAAAGTGTACTTTTACCGCTGGAAATTCTCTGGATATATTTGTCCAGGTCTTCCCCGAATAAGCGTTCACCATGAAATGGGAAGCTGACCAGCAATTTTTTACAGGGAGCTTCAGCAGACCAGTTTTTGAGCCATAAAAGCCTGCGCATATGTACTACAGACAGCGTAAGGTGGGAGGCCTGATGGATTGAATCCTTTATAGCGTCCACCGCAAAGCATAAGGCTCTAGGTAGATCAGCTAGGGCAAGAGCCTGCTGATCTGGCAAGTCCCTTAAGACCTGTTTCAACTGATCCTTCACTGCTTGGCAGACCCCAATAGCTGCCACTGCTGGTTGTGTCACCAATCCTGCTGTAGAAAAAGCAGATTTTAATAAGGACTCTAATTTTTTATCTATTGGGTCCTTGAACATTTGGACATTATCCACTGGACATGTCAGTGATTTATTCACACAAGAGATGGCTGCGTCCACTGTAGGGACCCTCCATTTTTTGATGAACTTATCCTCCATGGGATAGACCACTTGAAATCTCTTGGGAGGAGTAAATATTTTATCAGGATGCTCCCAATCCTGGTAAATGAGCCCTTCCAGTAAAGGATGGATCGGAAAGGAACAAACAGTCTGGGGAGCTTTTAGCGACCCCAACGAGGAGACAGAAGTGGATGATGGCTCCGCAAGGGGCATTTTAAATGCTGATCGGACCATATTAGTCAGGGACTGAACCCATAACCTTTCAGCATGTGATGCTGAGAATGGCTCTTCCACTGTTGATTCCTCTACAACAGAATCAACCTCATCCTGATCCCCTTCAGGTAGGTCGATCCCTGTATGGGACTGTTGCTCTGCTAACAGGCACTCTGAGGGAGGAGACGGAGATCGAGCGCTTTTTTTCCTGTGACAGGGAAGCAGCGATCAATGCTGACAATCTCTCTTCCAGCCCTCCCAGAGCTGAGGAAAAAACCTCCTCTGTTACATACACAGGAGCAGGTGAACTGAGGACAGCCACAGTACCAGGTACTCCTGAGGGTGCTCTACGGTCACTAACCTCTGATTCTTCAGGGGAGACTGGTGCAGCCGAAGCATGCCCAAGATCCTCAGAGCCCGATGGAGACCCCCTATGCTTCCTGGGATTTTTAGTCCCGGAGTTTTTAGACGGCATTATTCCTAAGCCCAAAGCTGAGGTATTCCAGCCGAAATACACCACTTACTGACAATAGTCTAGCACAAATGCTGCTATAAAAACAGTTGGTGTCTACTAATGTGCCTTTCTATGGGGATGCCTGCATCAACCGCTTGCTGTATGCCTTTTTTTTTTTTTTAAATGTTGCCAGCTCTGTCTCTGCACTCCATAGCCAGCTCACAACACATAATTGTGGTTTTTAACATGCTGGGACGCCCGCACATGCGCAGAAGCGCTGCGGCGCGCACAGAGCGTCATCCCCCAAGCTCCGCCCCCTTTCCCGGCTCACCTCTATATATAGAGGCGCGTGCACGCGCACGCGCGCGGCCACGTGCGCCTTCGGCGCTAATTTTGAAAAGGAAACCAGGGACAAGAGCCAGGGCCCCTTTTGCCGCAGGCCGGGGGATGGACGAGCATTGCAACATGGCAGAGGAAGCAGTTTCCCACAAGAGAACTCACCATCTGCCTGGACTTGCTCTGATAAAAAGAAACTAGTCCACATGACAAGAAACGTTCCACAGCGGCCTCTAGTGGATTAACACAGGTACCACAGTCTAATATATTAAATATATATATATATATATTTTTTTTTTTTTTCTTGACCACTATTAAAATTATTAAATTTTTTAGTAGTTACAGGCATGCACAGATATTAGCGGGAATACCGTTAGGTAACAGACAGAAAGACAAATTAGGCTTGGGGGTCCCCCAATAGAACCAAGTTCCTGGGGGCCCCCACTTACCTGTTCCCCGCCGCAGGACTTTGTTTGGTCCACAGAAGCCCAAACTTCACCTATCACGGCAGGCATTGTAATTAAACCTTCAGGGACCGGGTTCCCAAGGATTCCACTCCCCTGGACCTGTATAGCACCCTGCACAGAAAACATCTTGGTCATGGGTATGACCAGAGCTCTGGATCCCAGGGTCCAGCTCTCCTAAGAGAAGCATTACAGGCAAAACCTTGCTCTTCTCTGCAAGGCCCGGGTACCGACCGTTTAGCTATGAAGCTTTTTTTGGTCGGATCCGGAATAGCTTACTGAGGCCCAAAAGAACCTGTACGCAAGCTCAGTGAAAAACACATGTTTCTTCTTGGCCAACACCTTAGACACTGGCAAAAAAACTGAGGTGCTCCCGGATGGGAGGGGCTTATATAGGGGAGGGTACTTCCGGTTTTGGAAGTTGCCAGTGCCAGCACCTGAAGGTATCTCGATAACCCATTAGTAATGACTATGTCGCTCTGTGTCCCGTGATGTACGAGAAAGAAAGTGTATATAGGCATCGGTATGTCAACCAGGAAGCAGCTGGTACCCTTTCGCACTTGTGGCTCTCGACTGCTTTTGAGCCATGTACATCAACTGTTTGAAGTTCAGCTTTAGATAGTAGATAACTAGCTGAAAATGTATGTATTAGGCCTCATGCCCACTGGCGTTTTTACAGCTGTGTTTTTTGCAGCTTAAAAACGCCTGTCCATGTTATTGTAAATATTTTTATTTTTTTTTGGAAAAAAAAAAAAAAAAAAAAAAAACGTCGGAGCTAAAAACGCGACCGCGCGTTAGTGCGCGTTAGTGCGCGTTTTTGCGTGTTTTTTGACGCTCGCGTTTTTTTCTGCCTAATTCTGACGCTGAGGAACGCACTGGCCCTGGGTTTTTTTTACAGCTCAAAAACGCCTATGCTCTTTACAGCTCAAAAACGCCTAGGTGGACATGAAGCTATAGACTAACATGGACAGGCATTTTTAAGCTGTAAAAAACGCTCAAAAACGCGGCTGAAAAAACGCCCGTGGGCATGAGGCCTTAGATCACCCATGCCATGCCCGTATTCACTTTATGCTCATAAAATTGCATCTTCCACTTACAGCAGAAATGTAAAGTTATTTTTATTTAAAGCGGAACTAAATCCTCCTATCGTTTTCAGCCAAAGAAGCTGCCATCTTGGCCAATGTTTGATTTTCAACTGTTATGATGCTGCCCATGTGATCGTTTATGATACCAGCCATTTGATTGTTTGACAATGTGGTTGAGAGCACAACAGGTGTGACAGTGAAGCCCTGTACACACGGCCGAGAATCTCGTCAGGAAAAAAACAGTCGTTTTTCCTGACGAGATTCTTGACAAGAATCTTGTCCGGGCCGAGTGTACACATGTACCTTTCAAAAGAACCACCGTTCTTTTGAATGGCACGAACGCGGTGACGTCATCGACTACGATGAGCGTGCGCTCGTCACATTCGATGCCATCGCCGCCATCTTGCTACACCCTACCTATGCCTACGAAACTACCGCGCATGCGTCAAAGTCATTTCGAGCATTCGCGGGTTTCCACGGCGACAGGTAAGTGTACACACACTCGGGTTCTCGTCGGGAAACAGGCCGACGAGAATCCCGACGAGAAAAAAGAAAGCAGGTCTTCTTTATTTCTCGTACACACGGCCGGTTTTCTTGGCAAGAAAGCTCTGCAAGCAGTTTTCTTGTCGTTTCTTGCCGAGAAAACCGTCCGTATGTACGCGGCTATACTGTACATTCCCGGCAAGTGCTGGTAATGCAACTTTTTCTAACCTGTTAAATCAAGTTTAGTTCCGCTTTAAACCTAAAGAAAGGAAAAAAAAGACAATGCCATAATAACTAATCAGAAGTTTACTTCAGTTAGGTGTTGATTGGTTGCCAAAAAGATTACAAAGCCACCCTAGTCATACCAAAACAGTTTGACCTATTAGATTGCAATGGCTAATGTGTAACTGGTTTCATCACATATATTTAAGAAAATAGTATATAAAAAGTATGCAGTTTCCATTTTAACAAATAATGACTTTCATTGCCAGGCCCCTCTCCATCAAGGCAGACAAATACAAAGGCAGAAATGCTAGTATCCAGCTCTAGCAGTGGGACATCCTGGAGTGCAGTACGTGGATCAAGCAGTAACAACGTCATGAACGTTACAACAAATATTCCAGTCAATGCAGCGATTGGCCGATATAACATGAGTGTACAGACCACCAGTGGGGGAAGGCCAAATGTCTCCAGAGTGGGAACCTTCATTGTGCTGTTTAACCCATGGGCAAAAGGTAAGTTATCTAAATTTCTTTGACAGCATGTTTTACTTGTTTACTTGATAGTATGATTAGCATGTTCAGCACCAACTGAAGAAACACTCACTAGTCATAAACAACACATACCCACACACAACTCTATACATGTATTACACAGTGAAGTAGGCTTGTGCAATTCGTTTCGTAACGAATTGAAATTCGTCCGAATTTAGCAACTTTCGGACATTCGGAAGCATTCGAATTTCCGAACAAAGCAATTACGAATAAGACCGAATCCGAAATAAATTATACCGCAAATAGCGAATGCCCGAATGTCTTCGGCATAATTCGTTATGAAAAAGTTACGAATGTACGAATCCATACGAAGCACAATAACACTCACTCTGCTCTGCTCTCTGCTTCTCCCACACCGTGCTGAACTCCCTCTCAAAATGGTGTACAGGGGCGGAGGTTATAGCCGCATGTAAAAAACGAAAGTAAAATACGAGATTTCGAATCCATTCGAAGCACAATAACACTCTGCTCTGCTCTCTGCTTCTCCCTCACCGTGCTGAACCCTCTCAAAATGGTGTACAGGGGCGGAGCCTATAGCCGCATGTAAAAAACGAAAGTAAAATACGAGCTTTCGAATCGTTACAAATAACCGCTATGTATTTAGAAAAGTACAAATCCATTCGAAGCACATTAGGCATAATAGGCAGCGTCGTTGTGAGAGAGACACGGAAAATTACGAATCAACGAACCCAAAAAAAGTTACGAAAGTAGGAGTTGTGTCCAGAATCAACGAAAAACAACGTACTCTACCGAAAGTACGAATTATAAAGCAACAAAAAATTCAACGAAAAATGTCGCTTGCAAAAATACGAATGAGTCCGAACACGAAAAATCCCGTCTAGCAAAATTACGAATGATTACGAATCAACAGGACCGGAAAGAAACGAACCGAAACGGAACGAATTTTTCCGTTGTGCACAAGTCTACAGTGAAGGGAGTTCCCCATCAGGTCCGCCCCCTCGGTATGTCAGACCCCGCCTACGTCATTGGCCTGAGCGGGGAAACTTCCTTCACTGTGTAAATTTAAATTACACAGTGAAGAAAGTTCCCCGCTCAGGCCAATGACGTAGGTGGGTCCGATATACCGAGGGGGCGGACCTGATGGGGAACTTCTCTCACTTTGGTAATACATGTATAGACCCGCCCCTTCTCATGTTCCGCATTTGGTCCGCTGAGCGGACCTGATGGGGAACTTTAGAATGGGCGGGTCTATACATTTAAAACACTGAGAGGGAGTTCCCCATCAGGTCCGCTCAGGCACAACCAATGTAGGACCGCGCTGGACATCGGGATCGCCGCGGGACACTGGATTTCACCGCTGGAATGTGGTTGTTTTTTTTAAATAAAGGACTTTTTCAAGGTGTTTGTGTGTTTTTTTAAACATTTTTTTACGCTTTCTTCGTGAAATGGTAGGGGTACAATTTACCCCTTACCAATTCACATAGGGGGGGCCGGGATCTGGGGGTCCCCTTTGTTAAAGGGGTCTTCCAGATTCCGATAAGCCCCCCGCCTGCAGACCCCCACAACCACCGGGCAAGGGTTGAGGGCATGTGGCCTGGTACGGTTCAGGAGGGAGGGGGGGCCGCTCTCTCGTCCCCCCTCTTCCCCTGCGGCCGGCCAGGTTGCATGCTCGGATAAGGGGTCTGGTATGGATTTTTAGGGGGACTTTGGGGTGGAGTTCCCCTTAAAATCCATGCCAGATCTGAAGGGCCTGGAATGGATATTTGGGGGAACCCCACGTCATTTTTTTTTTAAATTTGCGGCGGGGTTCCCCTTAATATCCATTCCAGACCTGAAGGGCCTGGTAATTGAATTCTGGGGAACCCCCACGCTTTTTTTATTTTTTATCAATGACTTTTGTATGTATTGCCGGGAGCCGACAATTCATTAATAGCCGCGAGTGAGTTTTATTGAATTCTGGGGAACCCCCACGCTTTTTTTTTTATTTTTATCAATGACTTTTGTATGTATTGCTGGGAGCCGACAATTCATTAATAGCCGCGAGTGAGTTTTAAATGACTTTTTTTCTTTCAAAAATGACATTTTTTGCAGGGACAGTTCTAAGCACGGGAAACATGTGCCACTTTACATGCATATCATACACACCCCCCAGGTACGAAATTTAAAGGAATATTTCACTTTTATTTTTTCATTTTAAGCATTATGCATTATTAAAATCACTGCTCCCGAAAAAAACGGCCGTTTTTAAAACTTTTTTTTGCATTGATACATGTCCCCTGGGGCAGGACCCGGGTCCCCAAACACTTTTTAGGACAATAACTTGCATATTAGCCTTTATAATTAGCACTTTAGATTTCGAACGTTCGAGTTCATTGTATTTAATAGGGTTCTAAAGTTCACACGAACATTTTGTCTGTTCGCAGGTTCTGGTGCGAACCGAACAGGGGGGTGTTCGGCTCATCCCTGGCTGAGAACAAAAAAAATTACTATTAGTTACCGATCCACTCCTTCATTGGCATTTTATAGGTTTTACCATATATACTCGAGTATAAGCCGAGTTTTTCAGACCTTTTTTTAGGGCTGAAAATAGCCCCCTCGACTTATACTCGAGTCAGTGTACCTGTCGGGTCGCGGGCGTCCATTTTTCAAAAGTCGCGGCTTCCTTCTGGTCCGTGATAGGCGTTTGTTCTGCTACCGCCTATCACGGAGATCCTCTCATCCTCGGACTTTCCCAGCAGACACTGTGTTCAGTGTTCCACCTATCATGGACGTCCTCTTATCCGAGGATGAAAGAAGGTCCGTGATTGGCGGAACACTGAACACAGTGTCTGCTGGGAAACTGAGTCCGAGGATGAGAGGACCTCCGTGATAGGCGGTAGCGAAACACAGTGTCAAACGCCTATCACGGACCAGGAGGAAGCCGCGACTTTTGAAAAGAGGATGCCCGCGACCCGACAGGTACACTGAATATCACGGAACGGAACAGGACCAGGAGGAAGCCGCGACTTTTGAAAAATGGATGCCCGCAGCCTGTTAAGAATACAGGTACACTGAGGCTGCAATGGGCACAGTGAGAATGGGCACAGTAAGGCTACAATGGGCACAGTGAGGCTACAATGAGCACAGTGAGAATGGGCACAGTAAGGCTACAATGGGCACAGTGAGAATGGGCACAGTAAGGCTGCAATGGGCACAGTGAGAATGGGCACAGTAAGGCCACAGTGGGCACAGTGAGAATGGGCACAGTAAGGCTGCAATGGGCACAGTAAGGCTGCAATGGGCACAGTGAGAATGGGCACAGCAAGGCTGCAATGGGAACAGTAAGGCTACAATGGGCACAGTAAGAATGGGCACAGTAAGGCTGCAATGGGCACAGTGAGGTTGCAAATGGGCACAGTGAGGCGTGCAATTGGGCACATTGAAGCTGCAAATGGGCATTGTTGACCCTCTTTTCCGCTTACAGTAGGTGCTGCATTCTCACCCTAGGCTTATACTCGAGTCAATACGTTTTTCAATTTTTTTGTGGTAAAATTAGGGCCTCGGCTTATACTCGGGTCGGCTTATACTCAAGTATATACGGTACTTTAATATAAAGGTTCTAAGACCTACATATACTTATCTTAATCTGTGGTCCATGACAGCCAGTCCTTATGTCCTCTGATCTTTCAGCACTGCAGTGCATTCCTCTGGTAACGTCCATGTCCTTTCCTAATGCCTGCAAGCAATCACTCAAATAGTCTTGCACTAAGGGCTTGTTCACATATCTGTCATACTATGTGTTTAAGCTGTATTTATTCAGCATTTTTAAAGCCTCATAACCACCATTCAATGCCAACCATGAATATTACAATGGCACCATACAGTGCTGTACACACAGGAACTGTGCAATTGTGTGGTGTTAAAAATGAAGCAGCATATTGCTATTATGAGGCATTGATGCTTCACAGCCACTAATCCCCTGTAACTGAACCTTAACAGCACCCATAGCATTTATGGTGTGTTAATGAAGCATTTATAAAGTGTTACCTGGGTTCTGGGGGGGTGCAGTAGAGGTTCCTGTATCCCAGAATACACTGGGAAATAATAGAGAACTAGGACAGAGCAGCTCCAGCCACTTCTGCTTGTACAGAGCAGCCATGTGGTAACAACATTTTCTTCTGTGTGCAGGCAGAAGCATCAAGCCAGACAGCAATACTGACAGTGCCAGGTAGGAGCAGAGGAATTGAGCAGTATTGCCGTGGCAAAGCTTTTTGTGTCCCCAAAGTTGAGCTGGACCAAGCCAAGTGTCAAAGAGATCAAAGTATATGAATCCATCTTTCAGAGAATTCACAAAAATGTCTGCTATCACACCACAACCTAACCACACCTCAAAGTAGATCTTTTCCTCTACATCACTTCCTCTAAGCACTTCCTACTAGAAAAGTGGTCTCCAAACTGTGGCCCGAGGGCCAAATGTGGCCTTTTGCTAGACTTCATCCGACCCTTGGGGCACTATTCCTCCCACAGACACCAACAGTGGGGCATAATACCTGCCCCTGACACTAATGATGGGGCTGTATTCCTCCCACTAGTATCGATAATGGGGCACTATGCCTCCCACCGACACTAACAATGGGTAACTATTTCTTTCACGGATACCAGTGATGGGGCACTATTCCTCCCCTTACTGACCACTAACTCTGAGGCCATATTTATTCTCACTGATGCTGGGCCCAAGACATTTTCTATCCTCACTGGCCACAATCTGTTTCTCCCACCCCCTAAAGTCTGAAGGACAGTGAACTGGCCATTTGTTTGAAAAGTTTGGAGACCCCTGCACTAGAAAAACAACACTTTCATGGGCATTTATCAAGCAAAACACAACAAAAACACATCATAAACACATCATAAATGTGTTCTTCATAATTAACACACTTTTAAACAAGCCCTAACAATGATGCTATGGTGACATCTACATGACCGGTTGTCATAACAAGAACTATCATTGCTGAAGATCATGGGACAACTAATTAAGGTTAGAATCTTAGAAACTATTTTTTTTATTTTTTTATTTTTTAATTATAGAATGCCTGGGAGTGAGCAGAGGGTAACAAATAGAGTTTTATCCCTGGCCAGAGTTCCGCTTGAAGGACAGTCAAACATTTTCAGAAGTTGAGGTTTCATGTTTTAAATGGGTGAATGGGACATTTATTATTTTACATGCTATACTCACCATGTCCTACTCTACCTATTCCTGCTTAATGAATACATCATTTAAGGTTCCTCTCTCTCCTCAGATGATGAGGTATACATGAGTAACGAAGCAGAGAAAACAGAGTACGTTCTGAATGAAATTGGACTCTACTGGTTTGGAAATGTGACCAGTTATGGATCTAGAAGATGGGATTATGCACAGGTGATTGCCATTCCTAAATATTGGACTTAGAATTAGTATGAGCAAACTGTTTCCACGCACTACACTAATGATGGTCAACAAGCCTGGTTGTAGGGAAAATTTCGACATCTAGCCCTCCTTCACTCTATCCAAAAAGTAAGAAAAATATTTTTGTTGCACCTACACTTTAACCACTTCCTTACTGGGCACATATACCCCCTTCCTGCCCAGGCGAAATCTCAGCTTTCAGCACTGTCACGCTTTGGATGACAATTGCGCGGTCGTGCAACGTGGCTCCCAAAAAAAATTGACGTCCTTTTTTTCGCACAAATAGAGCTTTCTTTTGGTGGTATTTGATCGCCTCGGCGGTTTTTATTTTTTGCGCTATAAACAAAAATAGAGCGACAATTTTGAAAAAAAAGCAATACTTTTTGATTTTTGCTATAATAAATATCCCATTTTTTTTTAAAAAAAATATATTTTTTTCCTCAGTTTAGGCCAATACGTATTCTTCTACATATTTTTGGTTAAAAAAAATCACAATCGGCGTTTATTGATTGGTTTGCGCAAAAGTTATAGCGTTTACAAAATAGGGGACTGTTTTATGGCATTTTTATATATATATATATATATATATATATATATATTTTTTTTTTTAGCAATGGCGGCGATCAGTGATTTTTTTGGTGACTGCGACATTATGGCGGACACATCGGACACTTTTGACACTATTTTGGGACCATTCACATTTATACAGCGAACAGTGCTATAAATATGCACTGATTACTGTATAAATGTGACTGGCAGGGAAGGGGTTAACACTAGGGGTGAGGAAGGGGTTAAATGTGTTCCCTGGAGTGATTGTTACTGTGGGGGGAGGGGAGTGACTGGGGGAGGAGACCGATCTGTGTCCCTATGTACAAGGGACACAGCATCAGTCTCCTCTCTCCCTGACAGGACATGGATCTCTGTGTTTACACACAGAGATCCACGTCCTGCCTCTGTAACTGCCGATCGTGGGTGCATGGCGGACATCGCGGCCGCCAGGCACGCGCATCGGCATTGCAGTGACGCGCCGGGCGCGCGCCCTCCAGTGGCCAAATTAGAGGAGGCCGTATAATAACGGCCTCCCGGCATTTGACAACCACCTTGCGGCCGTATATACTCGTACGGCGGGCGCGAGGTGGTTAATATTCAAATAAAGCATTTAATGGGTAATGTGACTAGGATCTCAAGTAGGTGCAGTGTGGAAACAATTTGGTGTTCTGTGTCTGATAATAGACAAACAATGATTTGGGGGGACACACCCTAAAAGATGCATTAAAGATGGTGCAGCCATAAGACCATAAAACAGAACAAAATATTACAGCGCACACATGACATTTAACTCCTGCAAGACTATATAAAACACCTGAACATTTTTAAAAAATATGGGGATTTGGTCACACCATATGGCTTTATGGTGCTTAAGCCCACTTACTGCGACAAAGTACCCCATTATTAGTGGGTCCTACGATATCCATAGATAGGACCCAATAATAATGGGGTACTTTGTGCATGCTGCATCATAGGTTGGGTGTTGACAACAGAATGCAGGATTCAGGAGTGCGCTATGCACAAAATGCAGGGTTCAAGAGTGCACTACATAAAGAGTCTAGGGGGTTTGGGAGTGTGTTACACAATAAATGCAGGGTTCAAGAGTGCACTACATACAGAGTGCAGGGTTTGGGAGTGTGGTGTACAAAGAATGCAGGGTCCAGGGGTGCGCTATGCATAGAATGCAGGGTTCAGGAGTACACTATGTACACAGTGCATGGTTCAAGAGTGTGTTACACACAGAATGCAGAGTTCAGAAGTGAATTACGTACAGAGTGCAGGATTTGAGCGTGTTCTATGCACAGAATGCAGGGTTTAGGAGTGTATTATGTATACAATTCAGGGTTCAGGAGTGCGTTATGCACAGAATGCAAGGTTTAGGAGTGTATTAATTATAAAATGCAGGTTACAGGAGTGCGTTATGCACAGAATGCAGGGTTCCAAAGTACATTGTGCAGCAAGTGCACCTCTACATCTGCATCCTAAATGTTACCTCTGCACCCTTCTTCCACAGCTTATCTCTGCAACCCCCCAACCCTTTCTTCTCAGAAGCTAAGCTCTGCAGGCATTGTCTTCAGGTCTGACCTTTGCACCTCCACAGTCCTCACCTTTCACACACAAAACTCATCTGCTCACCTCTCAGCAGCCACCCTGTCTTCTTTTCCCACACAGTGCACACTCATTTGCGGCTACGCCTCCCCCCGTTGGCCAGCAGTGGCAGCGAGATCATCCAATAGGGGGCGTTGCTATCCAGGCACCAGGCTGCAGCTGAGCATGGGATGCCCTCCCTGCAGTCCATAAACACACTACACCCCAGCAGCTGTCCCTCCCTTGTACCCTCCCTGAGTGCAGGGCAGGGCAGGGTTCTGTGGGAGCTACCATGAGAGATGTGCTGTCACAGAAGCCAGGCTTCTGTGTTTACAAGTGACAGCAAATAGTGGTGCGCACAGAACCACTGCTGGAGGTGGCAGAACTCTAGGTTTTCCCACAATTTCTAAGGCAGTAAACTAGAACGACCTAAGTACAATCAGTGTCCATCCTTTATGGGTTACTAATTTTAAAATGTCCATGATTAGGTCTCTGTTAGTGGACCACTCTCATTGTAGTATCCTTTATGAGAGCTGGTCTTACTGGTCATACTGTTTAATTAACCCCAAATATTTGAAATTTAAAGTGGTAAACCCAATCTCTAAAATCTCATAGAAGCTTTAACAAGGTAAGATAATTCCAAATGTTGTTTAGCCTCTTTAAATCTAAAGCTCTTATTAAAGTATTACCTGGTGATCCTGTCATGCTTCTCTGGCGGTGACTACAAGCAGCTGTGCTGACACACATAGTGCAGGCCTGATCCATCGTTGTCACTATCAGGAAGCTGCTTCCAAGCAATGATGTGCAACCAATGCTGGAGCAAGTGTACAGTATATAGTCAAGAAGAAGCTGAAAGAGATGCAAAAGAGGATTTAAAAAAATGTAAAGACAATATTTTGGAAAATAAAAAATGGCAATTGTTTATGATACACATGATCTAGAAAACGAATTTCTGTCCAGTTAAGAGTTGAGATCTAATTTAAAACGTACATATTAAAAATGTAGTGAGGCATGATGGAGTCCTCCTTCTCACTAAACGTTGTCCTAAATAGCTTTCTTGCCTAGATATTTGTGAGTATATACTCTACAATATGCCTTTTATTTATTTATGACATCACTGTTTCAGTTGTGACTTTGGTTGATATATATATATATATATATATATATATATATATATATATATATAAATATTATTTTGTTTTATTCACCATCATACAGTTTGAAAAAGACATATTGAATATCACCCTCGCCATGCTTGACAAGAGTCTAGATTACAGGAGGAACCCAGCTACAGATGTGTCTCGCAGAAATGATCCCATTTACGTGGGAAGAGTACTAAGTGCTATGGTGGGTGAAATAAATTTAACTTGTCATAATTCAAAAAGATTTAACTCTAAAAAACTTGACAAAGTAATCTGAATATATTCTATAGGTGAACAGCAATAATGACAATGGAATCATTGTTGGGAACTGGAGTGGAAGCTATCCTGGTGGAGTGAGCCCAACAACATGGAACGGAAGTGCTGCCATTCTCCGCCAATGGATGCAGAGAGGACCGGTCAAATTTGGGCAGTGCTGGGTATATGCAGGAGTACTTTGTACAGGTGCAGCTTTTCAAAATTACTACGACTAAAGCTGTGTACACACGATCATATTTCCTATGGATTTTAATCCGATGGATTTTTCCATCGGAAAACCGATGAAGCTGACTTCCATCAGTCTTGCCTACACACTATCAGTCAAAAAACCGATCGTCCCAAACGCCGTGACTTAAAACACTCCGACGAGCCAAGAAAAATGAAGTTCTATGCTTCTGAGCATGCGTCGACTTGATTCTGAGCATGCGTGGGTTTTTTATCCGATGGAGTTGCTATCGTTTTTTTTTCCATGGGATAAATTTAAAACATGTTCTATTTTTTAACACCGATGGAAAAAAGACCGATGGGGCCCATACACGATCGGTTTGTCCGATGAAAAAAGTCCATTGGACTGTTTTCATCGGTAAAACCGATCGTGTGTACAGGGCTTAACAGTATAATCCTTTTCAGTAGAACATTGGTGGGGAAGGTTGAGATATGAGGTACCAACTTTCTGAGTTGAGAAAGTATTTAGCACAAAGGGCACACTCTGCCATGCCCCTATGTAATCCTAATGTGCAAATGATTACTGTATTTATTGGCATATAACACTCACTTTTTTACCCTGAAAATAGAGGGTAAACTGTGCCTGCGTGTTATACGCAGGGGGCTGTGGAAAGTTATTTTTTTCCTGAAACTTCCCTCTTAAAGTTAGGGTGCGTGTTATACGCCTGTGCACGTTATACGCCGATAAATACGGTAGTTAAACCCTCCACTGCTTTTTCACCACTTTTTTCTATAGTGGCTGTTCAAAACAATAAATGCAATTATTTGAAGGTCAGATAAAAAGTTTAGTATAGCATTCAGTAACACTTTTGATAGTTAAATCTAAATTTTATAAAAGTCTAAATCAGACTAAAAGTGGAAATCTCCCTCACCAGCTATGGGAGTTGGGACATGGAAAGCAATAAAGCACTGACAACATTTCAAAATCTGTCTCAGACTTCTAAAATATGTGTTTCCTCTACTTTATCACAACCATCAAATACACATGAATTGAAAAAGATCTGTCTTTATAATTTTTTGTTTTGCAAAGTACTTTCTTACCCTATTCCAAGTTCCAACTTGTCCCCCTCCTCTCCTGCCATGGCTGATCTGACAACCGCTTTGAAGGAGAGGGCTGATTCATAGCTGCAGCTTGTCTTGGCTGTGAGCACTTTCCAAAGACAAGAAGAAAGGGTAAAAAAATACCTGACAAGGGTGGCTTTCAACCCCAAACTGCCCAAAATAAATTTGAAATACAAATTATTTTGGTTGAACAGCCATAATCAACATGAGCATAAAAAATATATTTATAACATATACAATTAATATTGTATAAATATACTTCCATACAGAAAGTTTTCAAACTATGAAAATAAGTTATATAATGTACATCTACATAACATGAATATACAAAAAATTGTTTTACAATAATAACATTTTCTTTTTCTTTTGTTGCCCAGTACTCAGATGTTTGGGGATACCGGCTCGTGTAATCATAAATTTCCAGTCTGCTCATGACACTGATGGAAATCTCCTTGTTGAAGAGGTCTATGATGAAAATGGTGTAAGGGATGAATACGAGTCTCAGGACAGCATTTGGTAAGTGTGTCAGTTGCACCTAATGAAAAAAAAACTATTGTTGGACTATTAGACTCAAATTAAAACTTTATATCCTATGTCAGGTTTTTATCGCTGCCTCAATCTCATGGGGAAGAGTTAGGCTGGCCATACAAGATACAACTTTCTAATTCAATTTCTTTTAGATTTTCGTTCAACTATGTAGTACAAGAGCCTGTCCGATTGCATACAAATTGATAGTGTTTAGATCTGACCTCATATTGTATGGTTTTGATAAATCTAAAAGAAAATTGTACAAGAAAATTGTGTAATGTACGGCCAGCCTTATCCTTTCTTATTGTCCCAGAAATATAACAGGAAGTGAGTAAAAATTTCCTCAAATGAGGAGAATTCCATCCTTAACAGCTGTCAGCATTGGAAGATTTCCTTTTACTGATCCAGTGACTACTACAAAATCTTAAATTTCCTATCATGTTTTGTCCTAATAATATACTGTTATGCCCTGTAGACATGATCGGATTTCTGATGGAATAAAATCCAATGGAATTTTCTGTCAGAATTCTGATGAAGCTGACTTCCATCAGTCTTGCATACACACCATCAGACAAAATTCCGGCCTTCCAAAACGCGGTGACGTAAAACACTCAGACGAGCCGAGAAAAATTAAGTTCAATGCTTTTGAGCATGTTTCGACTTGATTCTGAGCATGCGTGGGTTTTTTCTCTGTTGGAGTTCCACACAGACGATCCGAATTTACTATAGTTTTTTTTTCCATCTGAAAAATGTAAAACATGTTCTATTTTTTGACACCGATGGAAAAAAGTCCGATGGGGCCCACACACGATCGTTTTTTCCGATGAAAAAAGTCCATCAGACTTTTTTCATCGGAGAAAACGATTGTGTGTACAGGGCATAAATATTGGTGTCCAAAACAGCAATGGAATCCAGAGATTCTTAAACTTCCCAATATGGAGATGTGTGTGTGTGTATATATATATACATACATACATATATATATATATATATATATATATATATATATATATATATATATATACATACACACATACATACATACATACATACATACATACATTTATATACTGTATATTACTATATTGTCAAAAGTATTGGGATGCCTGTCTTTACATGCACATGAACTTTAATGGCATCCCAGTCTTAGTCTGTACGGTTCAATATTGAGTTGGCCCACCCTTTGCAGCTATAACAGCTTCAACTCTTCTGGGAAGGCTGTCCACAATGTTTAGGAGTGTGTCTATGGGAATGTTTGACTATTCTTCCAGAAGCGCATTTGTCAAGTCAGGCACAGATGTTGGACGAGAAGGTCTGGCTTGCAGTCTCTGCTCTTGGGTTGTGGTCAGGACTCTGTGCAGGCCAGTCAAGTTCCTCTACCCCAAACGTGCTGATCCATATCATTATGAACCTTGCTTTGTGCACTTGTGTGCAGTCATGTTGGAACAGAAAGGGGTCATCCCCAAACTGTTCCCACAAAGTTGGGAGCATGAAACTTTCCAAAATGTCTTGGTCTGGCGCCTTAAGAGTTCCCTTCACTGGAACCAAGGGGCCAAGCCCAACCCCTAATAGAAAAACAAGCCCACACCATAATCCCCCCTCCACCAAATGATTTGGACCAGTGCACAAAGCAAGGTCCATAAAGACATGGATGAGCAAGTTTGGGGTGGAGTAACTTGACCGACTTGCACAGAAACCTGACCTCAACCTGATAGAATTCCTTTGGGGTAAATTAGAGTAGAGACTGCAAGCCAGGCCTTCTTGTCCAACATTTGTGGACAAACATTCCAATAAACACACTCCTAAACCTTGTGGACAGCCTTCCCAGAAGAGTTAAAGCTGTTATAGCTGCAAAGGGTGGGCCAACTCAATATTGAACCCTATGAACTATATATATATATATATATATATATATATATATCAGTGGCGGCTGGTGCTCAAATTTTTTGGGGGGCGCAAACAAACTGAAAAAAAAAAACATCAATTGCCGCCACTGTGCCCATTAAACGCAGCCACTGTGCCCAAACGCCACTAGTTTGTCCCCAAATGCAGCCAGTTTTCCCCCCATATACAGCCAGTTTCCCCCCAAAATACAGCCAGTTTCCCCACAAAATACAGCCAGTTACCCCCCAATATACAGCCAGTTTGTCCCCCATAATACAGCCAGTTTGTCCCCCATAATACAGCCAGTTTGTCCCCCATTATACAGCCAGTTTGTCCCCCATTATACAGCCAGTTTGTCCCCATAATACAGCCAGTTTGTCCCCCATAATACAGCCAGTTTGTCCCCCAATATACAGCCAGTTTGTCCCCCAATATACAGCCAGTTTGTCCCCCAATATACAGCCAGTTTGTCCCCCAATATACAGCCAGTTTCTCCCCCATAATACAGCCAGTTTGTCCCTCAAATGCAGCCAGTTTGTCCCCCAATATACAGCCAGTTTGTCACCCAATATACAGCCAGTTTGTCACCCAATATACAGCCAGTTTGTCACCCAATATACAGCCAGTTTGTCCCCCATAATACAGCCAGTTTGTCCCCCATAATACAGCCAGTTTGTCCCCCAATATACAGCCAGTTTGTCCCCCAATATACAGCCAGTTTGTCCCCCATAATACAGCCAGTTTGTCCCCCATAATACAGCCAGTTTGTCCCCCAATATAAAGCCAGTTTGTCCCCCAATATAAAGCCAGTTTGTCCCCAATATACAGCCAGTTTTTCCCCCATAATACAGCCAGTTTGTCCCCCAATATACAGCCAGTTTGTCCCCCAATATACAGCCAGTTTGTCCCCCAATATACAGCCAGTTTGTCCCCCAAATGCAGCCAGTTTGTCCCCCAAATGCAGCCAGTTTGACCCCCAAATGCAGCCAGTTTGTCCCCCATAATACAGCCAGTTTGTCCCCCAATATAAAGCCAGTTTGTCCCCAATATACAGCCAGTTTGTCCCCCATATACAGCCAGTTTGTCCCCCAAATGCAGCCAGTTTGTCCCCCCCAGCCCTGCACTTACCTTCCTCGAGTCAAGGCCGTCCTTCTTCCGTCCTCGATGTCTTCTCCCACCCTCGATGTCGCTTCAGCCAATCAGGTTACCGGTAACCAGACCCGGTGAACCTGATTGGCCAGGGAACGCACCCCCCGTGCGTCCTCTCATTAGGTATTTAGAAGCCGATTACAGCCCTCAGGCTGTAGTCGGGAAGCCTATCAGAGCCGCTGGCTCTGATAGGCACTTCTAAAGGCCAACCAGACGATGTTATTCAGATGGCCGGCGCTCAAGGGGCCGGCCATCTGAATAGTGGGGGCGGCAGCAATACATAGGTTCATGCAATGCATGAACCTATGTATTGTTGTGAGTGACAGCCGGGCGCAGAAGCGAGCGGTAGCGGCGCTTCTGCGCCCACTATGGTCGCGCCGCCATGTGAAAAAAAGACATTAAAAAAAAAAAAAAAACTCTTAAACTTTTATTTTCAGAATTTAAAGGCTAAGTTCACTTTTGTTCACCTCTTTTTTCGAAATTCCAGCTCCCCATGTACTAATATAGCATTAATGTCCCTCTTTTGCAAACATAAAACAGCTTTCCATTTATTCTACACACGCTTACCTCACAGTTTGCATGACTGTTTAAAAACACTTCTCCATTACTTCTGCCTTACTTCCTGGTCAGACTTTAGGTCATGACACAGAAAAGAGTTGACCAGATGACCTCATTAGCACACACTCCGCATCATCTGCCCTCAGCTGGTCAACTCCTTCCTGTTTCATGCTCTAAAGTCTGTTCAGGAAGTAAGGCATAAGTAATAATCACAACACCAGACCCAACTCTAGCACTTCTACACTTAAACATAGACAAATTTCAGAACAACTTCAGACCAGTCGTAACTCACATACTTTTAGAAACAGGTTTACTGATCCTGCATAACTGGAAATCCAGCAAAGCCATAAACATATCTGACAACTGTTGGTCTATTTGGCCCAAATGTTTTTGACAAGTCGCTAAGTTGCTTCACTGTTATGACTTTCTCTGTTTAAGAAGTTTTATTGCAAACGGAAAATGAAAATGTATGGATGTATCAACTTATCCTTTGTACTTTGTTTAATTTTGAAAATAAGGCCTCATGCTCACTGACGTTTTTACAGCTGCGTTTTTTACAGCTTAAAAACGCCTGTCCATGTTATTGTAAATAATATTTTATTTATTTTTTGAAAAAAAAAAAACCTCGGAGCTAAAAACGCGACCGCGCGTTAGTGCACGTTTTTGCGCGTTTTTGCGCGTTTTTGCGCGTTAGTGCGCGTTTTTTGACGCTCGCGTTTTTTTCTGCCTAATTCTGACGCTGAGGAACGCACTGGTCCTGTTTTTTTTTTTACAGCTTAAAAACGTCTATGCTATTTGCAGCTCAAAAACGTCTAGGTGGGCATGAAGCTATAGACTAACATGGACAGGCGTTTTTAAGCTGTAAAAAACGCTCAAAAACGCGGCTGTAAAAACGTCCGTGGGCATGAGGCCTAACCAATAAACAACATTGAAAAAAAAAAAAAGGAAGTAAGGCATAAGTAACGGAGCAGTGTTTTTAAACAGCTATGAAGATAGTGAGGTAAGCCTGTGTAGAATAAATAGAAAGCTGTTTTATTTTTGCAAATGTAGCACCCCCCACTCTCACTCTCTTGCTCCGGTTTCTTTCTCTCTGGCTTTTGTCTAGGGGTACCTTGGAGGAGAGAGTGCGGGGTCACCACGCCAAGCTTTCACCGCAGATGTTTGTGTGGTGTGAGCAAAGTTTCTTTACCTTCGGGTCGGTGTTCGGTGTTTGGAGCCTCTGCTTCTTCTGTGGAACAGTGTCTGCCAGTAAATGAGCCCCACACCAATAAAAGTCCAACACTCCTTTATTTTCCAATGTCAGGATGAAACACAATCAGTTAGACTCCCTCAACGAACAGACAGGGGGTGTGGATACGAGTAGGCCCAGGCACAATGAACTCTCCTATTCCTCTATCAGCGAATAGGCTTGGCGCATGGTCTCCGCCATCAACCGTGAATATTTTGGTCGCTGCCACCGACCGGGTGAACTGTGAACCTTCCTCCTGACTGAACTTGGCCCCTGTTCGGAAAGATACTCCTCCGGGCGGTCTCCTGAGGCTCACCCGGCACTGGCAATCTGCTGCACCAGGTCTTCGGGTGAGTAGCTCCTCCGGTCCCTTACACCTCTGGATTCGGGCACCCCACTCCCGGGGTCCCCTAGGAAATCCTTCCCTCGCGGGACCCAGCGAAGGAAACTGGGCCCCAGGCCTCCAACCGAGCACCTCACCCCAGGCTGAAGGTGCCTGGGATGAAACACGAGCTCCGGGCATCCAGGCCTAGGCCGCCTGGACACCCACCACAAACCACAGCCCTCAGGCTGAAGGTGCCTGAGACTCGACCCCGTGACAAAGATGGCCGGCCCCTTTATACCCTCTCCCAGCAAACACAGCGGGTATCCCCGCCCCACCATACAACCGCTGAGAGAGGCCAAAAAGGGGTACAGCACTCAGCGATGGTTCAACCCCAACCCACAGGGACAGCGCCACCTGCTGGGTCGCAGGGAACTATACAACACTGGTGTCTCTGCCAGTTTTAAACATGATAGAAAAGTATATGCCCGCTACACAAAAGAAGTACATTATTCGCTAAATTGGTACAATGGGGAGCTGGAATTTAGAAGAAAAAAAAAGATGACGAAAGGTGAACCTTTAATAATGTGGGAAAGCATTAAAAACTCTGAATGGTGCCTTTGTCCTTTGCCTTTGTCCTTGTTGAGGAGATTTCCACTCACTTCCTGCCCAGTCTGGCACTCATTGGCTGTACAGAAAATCTCCCCAGTGAGGACACAAACAGCAATAAAACTGGACAAAGATTTTAACTCTTCTCCACTCCACTTCTCCATTTTTCCTTTTTCTGACACCAGACAAGAAGTGAAAAACGGAAAATTTATTTCATATACTTACCGTAATTTCCCTTTCCTGATGGACTCCATGGCAGGCTACGTGTGGGTTAATCCCGCCTCTCATACCTCATAGGACCCTACTCCCATAAATCTTTGCTTCTAGCCAGAGACCGTGTTCTGTAATATAGCCTACTCCAGCAATGGGAGGGAACTCCTGCTGCCATGGAGTCCATCAGGAAAGGAAAATTACGGTAAGTATATGAAATAAATTTTCCGTTTTCCTGACAGACTCCATGGCAGCCTACGTGTGGGAAATGACTAGTCAAACACACCCGGGTGAACAAATGCTGGTTAAAGAAAAAAATGGTTTAATTGACACCGTCAACAGATAAGACATGTAAACCAAAATTAACTGAAGACAAAGAAGCCGGTTCTACACAATAGTGCGTCATAAATGTGTTTATCGACGACCATGAGGCCACTTTGCAGATCACTTCTGGGGAGACATGACGGGCGGCCGCCCATGATGTGGAGACGCTCCTGGTGGAATGAGCGATCACTGCCTCTGGTGGAGCCAGACCCTTCGCTTTATACGCCCCTTGGATGGCCTGAACGATCCAGGCTGCGATGGTTCTGGAAGAAGCACGCACACCTTTGTTTTTCCCTTGAAAGAAAATGAACAGATGATCAGATTGGCGAAACAAATTTGTGGCTTCCAGGTATTGTTTTAAGACTTCTCCAACATCTAAAGGATGGACATTAGAGTTCTCAGGTGATCGGAAGGTAGGAAGAACGATTTCTTGATTCTCATGAAAAACCGATGTTACCTTAGGATTTGACCCAAGCATGGGAATCATAACTACACGATCCGGGAAGAAGGTCAGGAATGATTCTTTGGAACCTAGGGAACCAATTTCGGAAACTCTTTTAGCCGATGTTATTGCTACAAGGAAGACCAATTTGAGGGTGAGCTCCTTGATAGATAGTTGACCCGTGTGATGTCTTTCTCTATCTGAGAAAAAATCCAAGACCAGAGGAAGGTCCCATTTGGAAAATCTCGGTTTCCTCTGAGGTCTGAGCCTTATAGCTCCTCTGAAGAATTGTCTGACCAGAGTGTGTCTAGCCCAGGATATCCCTGTAAAGGCCGAGATAGCAGAAATCTGCACTCTTAGGGAACTAACTGACAGGGCCAGATCCAGGCCCGTTTGGAGGAAACCTAGAACGTCTTGTATCCTGGGGTCGTCAGGAGAACCTTCAACCATAGAAATATAGTCTGTGAATTTTTTCCAGATCCTTTGATATACTTTGTTGGTATTAGCCCTTCTGGCGTTCAACAATGTAGAAATTGCTCTGCTTGGGCAACCTAATGCCTCTAGCCTTCCCCTCTCAAAAACCAAGCCATCAGACGGAGATGGGATGGGCAGGGGAACTGGATTCTGGAAGCTCAGCTGTAACAGGAGAGGAAACCATGGCCTGTTGGGCCAGTATGGAGCTATTACCACAATTTCGGCCTTCTCCCCCCTGAGTCTCGATAGGAACCGTAGAATGACGGGTACCGGGGGAAAGGCATACGCCTTGTTGAATCGCCACTGATCCGTCAGAGCATCCACTCCGAAGGCCTGGGGACAACGACCTCTCGTGTAATATTTAGTTAGTTTGAAATTGCACGGGGAGGCAAACAGATCTACTTCTGGTACAATTCCGAGGGATAGAATCCAATTGAAAACTTCTGTGTGGAGAGACCATTCGTTGTTGTCAAGGGATGTTCTCGAGAGAAAATCCGCCTGTAGGTTCTGAGATCCGGGAAGATAGACAGCCGTCAGGTTCGTTAGATTTTTCTGGGCCCATGTCATGATTGGTTCTACCTCCCTCAGTAGAGAGAGACTGCGAGTGCCTCCCTGTCTCTTGATATAGGAGACTGCTGACGTGTTGTCCAGCCTTAGGAGAACCGAGGTACCCTTTATTAGGTGAAGAAAAGTTTGTAGAGCACAGAAGGCTGCTCGGATCTCTAGGACGTTGGACACTATCCTTCTGGACGAGAAGTCCCATTTCCCCTGAGCTACTTCCTGCATGCAGAGAGCTCCCCAGCCTCTGTTTCTGGCATCCGTCGTGATTGTGACCCAGGAGATGGGGGCTATGGAATGACATTTGAGAAGATTCTTCCGTAGTAGCCACCAGGGAAGGCTTTCCCGCATGGACGGAGTTATCCGTATCCAATGGTCGCGAGATCCTGGCTCCCACTGCTGGAGAAAACCCTTCTGAAAAGGACGCATCTTCCACTGAGCCCATTTCACCAACGGGGCTGTGGATACCATGGTACCTATTATCCTGAGGCACTGTGAAGCTTTGAGGAGAGGAGAGGCCATTGCCCGACGAATCCTGTCTCGAACCACTGGGATCTTCTCCAGGGGTAAGGATATGGTACTTTGTATTGTATTGAATTGAGCGCCGAGAAAAACCAGAGACTGCATAGGCACCAACTGACTTTTCTCTTTGTTCAAAAGCCAACCAAATTCTGTCAGCGTGGAGATGGCCTGAAACTGGTGTACTAAAAGTTGTTCCCTGTTTTGGGAAAGTAATAGCAGATCGTCCAGGTAATGATGTAGCTGGATTCCTCTGGTCCTTATTAGAGCTACTACAGCCAATAAGAGCTTCGAAAACACTCGCGGCGATGTTGTAAGCCCGAACGGGAGACATACGAACTGGAGGTGAGTATGGCCCACTGCAAACCGAAGGTACTTTTGAAATTCCACAGCTATTGGGACGTGAAAGTAAGCGTCCTTCAGATCTATGGATACCAGCCAGTCGCCTGGCTGAACTGCCTGACGTATGGTGAGTAATGACTCCATTCTGAATTTTTCCTTTTTGATGAAGGTATTTAGATGAGTCAGATCTATCACTGGTCTCCAAGAGCCGGTCTTTTTTTGAACCATAAACAGAAGTGAGTACATCCCCCGGAACCTTTCGTCCGTTGGTACATGTATGGCGGCACCTTGGGCCACAAGAGTGTCTGTGTAAGAAAGAAGGATTTGTTTCTTCTCCTCCGAGCAGGGTAGTACTGTGGGTACGAACTGAAGTGTGGGTGGACTGACAAACACCCAGGAGTGACCTGAAGAGACTGTTTTGACAGTCCAGAAGTCTTTTATCGAGGCTGCCCAGACGTGTCGGAACTGAAGTAGCCGAGCACCCACTTGTTCCGTGTGGGCCGACCCAATATCAAAAGGACTTAGGGGCCTCCCGTCCACCTGAAGAGGCTACTTTTGTGGATCTTTGACCAGAAGGCTGATTTCTTCTCCAGTTCTTTCTGAATTCTCGACCTGGCCTATAACGGCGAGCATCTCTTGCATGATCCTGGTCTTGTCTCTGTTGAGGTCTTTTTTGACTGAAAAAACGACGATCCTGAGGAAGGAACCCTGACTTACCCCCTGTGGCACGGGTGATAGCGGTGTCAAGCTTATTCCCAAAAAAGGGAAGATCCCTGACAGGGGATCCTGCACCAAGCCTGTTTGGAGGCAGGATCAGCTACCCAAGGACGTAGCCACAAGGCACGTTTAGCTGTAACGGAAGAGAGCATGACACGTGCCACCAGGCGAATAATATCAAGGGAAGCCTCACCCAAAAACATTGACGCCATTCTTAGTTCATGGATCGGCATGCTTCTGGCTAACTCCTCAGAGACGTTTGCCAAGGAAGAATCCACTTCATCTGTCCAGGCCTCCATTGCTTTGGACAGGGTTGCAAGGGCTAATGCTGGCTTACAGGCCATACCCGCAGTGATATATATACGTTTAAGATCCGTATCTATTTTTCTTTCCAAGCCGTCCCTGAAGGAAACAGAGTCCTCTAGCGGGAGGGTAACGTGTCTTACCAACCTCATTAAGGCTGCATCAATCAGGGGAGCTGATTCTAGATGTTTCACATCTTCATTTTTGAATGGGTACATCTTTGCGATTTTGGAAAGTAATGAATTTTTCCTTTCTATGCCAGTCCATTCATCTGTAATAATATCCCCAAGTTCACCCAAAAAGGGGAAATTTGGGCGCTCCTTCTTAAGTTGTTTGAAGTACTTCCTTTGTTTAGAAGGAGCTTCTATTGGTTCATCCCATTTTAAAGCGTCTTTGACTGCTTTGATCAAGTCTGGAACTGAAGAGAAATCAAATCCTGTGGTATTGCTGACCTCTTCAACATCACAATGTGAGGATTCGCTTGAGGAGCAATCATGCCGAGAGGGACCCGGGATTTCGTGGTCATCCTGCACCAGAACTGGTGCTGGGTCAACAGGAGGAATGGTGGTACGGCTGGAGTCAGTCTTGTTCAGGGATTCCTGGACCACTCTTCTGACTAGTGCCTCCACTTGGTGGTCTCCACCCTCTCTCTCTCCTACTGCTCGGGAATAACATGGCTCACAGAGGGATTTACCTTCCGGGACCTGAGCCCTACAACCCCAGCAGACTCTCTTCTCAGAACGACTAGAATGGCGGTGAGAGTGGTGCCTAGACCTAGACCTGGGCTCCTTACTATGATGTCTGGAGGACGATCTATGATGTCTAGCACTAGAAGAATGTTGATGTGTTTTAGACTTAACATTATCTTCGTGTGCTGAGTGTCTATTTTCAGACCTAGGAGGGGCTGAGAAAGGAAAAGAAAGAAAGAAATACATTGGCTCATGTAAAGAACCCAATACTGCTAAGCAGAAGAAAGAAAAAACAATTTTCTACCTGCAGCGCAAGGGTTGGCCACTGGGGGGCTCAAGCTTGGAAAACTGCAAAATTAACCATACAATAAATATAGGGAAGGAAAGTCTGATATCAGCCATCCCTGTAATAAGACAGGTTTTCCTACCTTTACCACGTGAAAACGAAGCACCGGGAAGTAGCTGGCTGAGCCTGCAGGACATCCCAAGTTATAGCTGTATCTGAAAGCTATTTAAACTTGGCGCCGACGATGACGTCACCGCGCCCCCAGCGCAAAACAGCGGAGCTCGTGCGCATGCGCGAACGCCGCCGCGATCCGAATTGCGCATGCGCGAACCAAGCCTCGATCTCGGACGAGGATCACTGCAATGCATACAACCCGGAAGAGGAGGCTTAATGAAACGCAGATGCGTTCCAGCCGCCATAGAGCCGAGGGAAGCAAAAACAAACGACACACAAACACTGCTGCCATATTAACATTAAGAAGCGATGCATACGATACCACCCAGCACGATCCTGATCCAGCCTGGAACATAGGAGCCATCCCTCCACTGCACGACCTGGGCGTTTTTCTCAATGGGCCTCCCGCTAATAGCTAGGACATTTGGCCAAGTTGCCGCTTGCCCGCCAGTGGCCGGGTCAGTAAGCTCTTCGTGGCACTGCAAAAAATGTCGCCCGTATCCACCCTGCTAATAGCTGGGCTAGTTGGACCTCCAAACAGAACCGCCATAAACTCGTGCAACCAGGACTGAATCTCCGTGAAAACTACTTTAAGGTAAGAAAAGCACACCTTGGTCCTAGGAGGAGGACAAAAAAAGGAACACTGTCTCTGGCTAGAAGCAAAGATTTATGGGAGTAGGGTCCTATGAGGTATGAGAGGCGGGATTAACCCACACGTAGGCTGCCATGGAGTCTGTCAGGAAAGCAATCTTACAAACAAGGACACAGATCCTATTAGATAGTTGACAGAGGTTCTAACCTTTCCCCATTCTATTCAGAACTAAAAAAAAAAAAAAAAATTTTGCTTGGGTTGGGCTTTTATTTTTCGGGATGTCTTTGTTGGCATGGATAATTATCATAAATACTTTGCATTTTTAACAGAACTATTTACCATAAAACGCTTATCACAACATCTCTGTTTCCAAGAAAAACACGCCTAAAAGTAAATCTTCTTGCAGAATAATTTTAGAATTACTCATTGCTAACCTGCAAATATCATATGCAGATTTCCTGCTGAATGCTAATATATTCAAAAATAGAGATTAGGGGTGAGCATGGCTGATCGTTTACATTTCTGATCTGTAAAATGTAAATTGTTGAGATCCAAGGCAATTTTTATTTTTTTTGTAAATTTCTTTTTATTGAAAGTTTTAATACAGACATACAACAATAAGCCGCCCAACGCAGCAACACAAAGAATCCAAGGCAATTTTAGTTTAAAATCAATATTGTATGTAGTCTGCTAGTGCTAACCTTCTGAAAAATGCTAGTCGTCTGGCTGTCTCTGGGTTAATACATTCAGGGTCACTAAACCTAAACAAGCAGTCAGAGCATTTATTATGCATAGCGGTTTCTGGTTAGCAACAAATATTGAAGCCCTTGGATAAGCATGACAGCTGGGTAGCTAGTGATTTCTGAAGAAGAGATCAGCAAAGACAGCAACCATACTGTATTTATTTCAGCACAGGTTTCCTTTAAATGTAACTATGGTTTAAAGTGGTTTTAAACCAATATCAATTTTTTTTCTTTCTAGCCCATCTGCAAGACAAAGCTATAATGAGCTAATATGACTAGCATACTAGCTCATTATGTACCACTTACCTTAGAACGGGGCCCCCGAAGCCGCCCGTGTCCCTCTCTCCAGCCGCAGCCATCGCTGCGGCAATACCCGGTATGTTACTTCTGGATATCGCCGCTCCAGCCAATCACAGCGCCGTTCCGGAGCTGTGATTGGCCAGAGTGGCGAAGACGTCACTCCGCGCATGCGCGCGGGAGCCGTCAAATCCGGCTAAGCCCAAGCATTGCTGGGACTTAGCCGAATTTGTGAATGGGATTAACCCCATGAATGCGCACATGCGCCGTAGACACGGAGCAATGTAATTTTTAGCAAATATCTCCTAAACCATGTAGGTTTAGGAGATATTTCTTGCACCTACAGGTAAGCCTTAATCTAGACTTACCTGTAGGTGCAAGTTGCAAAAGTGGGTTTACAACCACTTTAAACCAGTGGTCTCCAAACTGCAGCCCTAGGGACAGATGTGGCCCGTTGCTTGTCTTTATGCAGCCCTTTGGCATTATTACTCCAACTGATACAAAACACTAACATGCCAATTGACACCAACAATGGGGCCCCATTTATGCCACTGACACCAATATTGGGTCACTATTCCTCCCAATAATGCCAGCGATGGGATACAATAGCTCCCCCTAATACCAAATGTGGTGATGTTTACTCCCACTGATGCCAGGAAAATTTCCTCTCCCGCTGGCCACAGTGCGGCCCCTCTGAATCTGAAGGACAATAAACTGATCCTTTGTTTAGAAGGTTTGACGAGTCCTGGCCCAAACAAAAAATTATATGAAAATATAGCAGCCTGTCACTGGCATTAACCACTTCAATACCGGACACTTTTACCCCCTTCCTGCCCAGGCTAGTTTTCAGCGCGGTCACACTTTGAATAACTATTGCGCGATCATGCGACACTGTACCCATATGAAACTTTTTGCACAAATAGAGCTTTTTTAGAGTGGTATTTAAAGCGGAGCTCCACCCAAAGGGGAAGCTCCGCTTGTTTGCTTCCCTCCGCTGCCCTATTTGGAACCTTTGGGGGGGAGTGGGTACCTGTTTTTGACAGGTACTCGTCCCCACTTCCGGGAAAATTCGCCAGAAGTTGGCCCCCCTCCTCCTTACACCGCCACCGGGCCATTCAGAAGGCGCAGCACGCTTCGTGTATGCACAGTAGGAAACCGGCTGTGAAGCTGCAAGGCTTCACTGCCGGTTTCTCTTACAAGGAATGGCGGCAGCAGCACCCGAAAGCTGATTGAAAAATCATTTGGGGTGCTGACATCGTGGGATCCCTGGACAGGTATGTGTCCTAATATTAAAAGTCATCAGCTACAGTATTTGTAGCTGCTGACTTTAAATTTTTGCAGAGTGGTCTGGAGCTCCGCTTTCAGCAATGCTATTTTTCTTTTTTTTTTTGCAAAACAAATGAAAAAAAACAGAAAATTTTATATATTTTTTTATATATTTTTCTTCATTTCTGTTATAACATTTTACAAATAAATAGGCTTTCCTAAATGTAGGCCAAAATGTATTCTACTACAATTCTCTGGTGAAAATATCCCAAATCAGTGTATATTATTTATTCTGTAGGAAAGTTATAGAGTCCATAAACTATGGTATATATACATGAAAATCAATCAGTCCTGATGTACTGATGGCCTATCTAATTTCTTGAGACCCGAAAATACCAGGAAAGTACAAATATGCCCCAAACTACCCCTTTTTGGAAAGGCGGTCCAAGGTATTTAGTAACAGGCACGGCAAGTTTTTTGAAGTTGTACTTTTGTCACTTTTTTTTTTTTACATACTGTCACCAGTGCAGTACAGCATCATCATATAACTGGTGTATACTGACTGGCGAGTGGCGACAGTATGTAAAAAACTGTGGCCAGACAGTGGCCAGAGCAATACAGAGCTATACAGTGTTCACTGTACTACTCTGGGGAGGTGATCAGGATTTTTTTTTTTTTTACACACTATGGTTTCTTCAAACTATGAATTTTACAGTTATAAGCAACCATTTTTTTCTGCATGAAAACTACTCATTCAGTGCCCAGATAGCAAACAATTGAAAACAAATTGAAAACAATTGAAATTGAAAGTTTGAAAATGAATTGCTAAGCCATTGCTAGACATGTCAGGCTTCACACGTTTGTTGCACAATTACAGCAAGTCCGCATTGCATGACTCCAGATCAACTTTCTTTGCAAACATTCTGCAAATCTGCTGCAAGTTCTGGTTCAGTTATGTTGTGAAAAAGTCATCCCACCACAGGGGTCACTGTGGCTGAATTGTAATGCTTTCGACTTGCAGAGTCCTTGCTGTAAACTAACCACTAACTTTGCTCTTGCTAGAGACTTGCCAAGCAAATTTGCTACTTATTGGAAAAGTGTTAACTAGAAATTGTGCTTCAAGTGCTCTGCAATAGTGATGAGCCGAACACCCCCCGGGTTCGGTTCGCACCAGAACCCGCGAACGGACCGAAAGTTCGCACGAACATTAGAACCCTATTAAATACAATGGATGCGAACGTTCCGATTCTAAAGTGCTAATTATAACGACTATTATCCATGTTATTGTCCTAAACAGAGTTTGGGAACCCGGGTTCTGCACCAGGGGACATGTATCAATGCAAAAAAAAGTTTTAAAAACGGACGTTTTCCGGGAGCAGTCATTTTAATGATGCATAAAGTGAAAAAAAAAAAGTCAAATATTCCTTTAAATATTGTACCTGGGGGGTGTCTAAAGTATGCCTGTGAAGTGCCACGTGTTTCCCGTGTTTAGAACTGTCCCTGCACAAAATTACATTTCTAAAGGGAAAAAAAAGCCATTTAAAACTGCTTGCGGCTTTAATGTAATGTCTGGTTCCGGTAATATGGATGAAAATCTTTAAGAAAAATTGGGCCTTTGGTGGTGGTGGTGGTGGTGTTGACACAACACTGTAAGGCCTGACAGTTACTCTTGGTGGGCGCAGCAATGGGCCCTGCTGTGAATTATTAGATCAATAATTATAATTGCATGCCCCTGTTGAACAGGGGCTGAAAAATTGGGCCTTTGGTGGTGGTGGTGGTGGTGGTGGTGTTGACACAACACTGTAAGGCCTGACAGTTACTCTTGGTGGGCGCAGCAATGGGCCCTGCTGTGAATTATTAGATCAATAATTATAATTGCATGCCCCTGTTGAACAGGGGCTGAAAAATTGGGCCTTAGGCACTGGTGGCACAACACTGCAACCCCTCACAGATACTGTACTTGGAGCACAGCAATGAGGCCTGTTGCAAAGTATTGCATCAAAAATTGTAATTACACGCCCCTGTTAAACAGGGGCTGAAAAATTGGGCCTTAGCCACTGGTGGCGGCACCCATAAACCAAAATGATCTTCCAAGCTATCATCATTAATCGGATCATTGAGGAGGAGGAGGAGGATAGCTAGTCAACATAACAGCACAGGAACTCAGCATCAGCATCAGTCTTGAAGGGATGTGACATTTTAAAATCAATTAGTCTGTTATATCAGCATCAGGTGTGTGGTAGCTGGTGGTGATCCAAGACTGGTTCATCTTGATGAAAGTCAGTCGATCAACCGAGTCGGTGGACAGGCGCACCCTGTGATCCGTGACAAATCCTCCAGCAGCACTGAATGTGCGTTCTGAAAGAACGCTGGATGCAGGACAGGCCAGTAGCTCAATTGCATACTGTGCAAGCTCTGGCCAGTGATCCATCCTCAAGACCCAGTAAGCCAGAGGATTTTCGGCTGGGAAGGTGTCCAAGTCTGACCTTGCCCCTAGGTATTCCTGCACCATGTATATCAGACACTGGCGATGGTTGCTGGAAATGATCATACTTTGGGGCTGCGGACTAAAGAATTGTCTGAACGCATCGGTCAGACGGCCACCTTCCCCACCGCTCCTTCTTTGACTGACCAAAGCCTCAGCAACTCGTTGTCCAGGACCAGGAGTTTGTAACCTCCCAGTCTCTGGGAACGCGTTGCACAGACCTTTCTGCAAGGCCTCCCGGAGTTGTCTCATGCTCTGCTCCCTCTGCGACGGTAACATAAGGTCCGCAACCTTACCCTTGTACCGTGGATCAAGGAGAGTGGCCAGCCAGTAATGGTCCCTCTCCTTGATCCGAAGAATACGAGGATCCTTCCGCAGACTTTGCAGGATCAGGGAGGCCATGCAGCGTAGGTTAGCTGAGGCATTCAGTCCGGAGTCCTCTGGGTCACTAAGGACGACATGATCCGCAGCCACCTCCTCCCAGCCACGTACAAGTCCACTGGTTTCTTGGGACTGTAAATCATCCCTAAAAGACTGCTGCTGATGATGCTGAGTGCCAGCCTCCACCTCCATGCTGACACAATCCTCCTCCTCCTCCTCCTCCTCCTCCTCTTCCTGTGCGATGGGTGGGACAGAAGGAACACTGTCAGGGTAAAGGGGGCCTTGAGAGGCAAGGAAGTCCTCCTCTTCCTGCCTCTGTTCTGCCTCAAGTGCCCTGTCCATTATTCCACGCAGCGTGTGCTCCAACAGGTGGACAAGAGGTACAGTGTCACTGATGCATGCACTGTCACTGCTCACCATCCTCGTGGCCTCCTCAAATGGTGCCAGGACAGTGCATGCATCCCTGATCATGCCCCACTGGCGTGGTGAAAAAAACCCGAGCTCCCCTGACCCTGTCCTGGTGCCATAGTCACACAGGTACTCATTGATGGCCCTCTGCTGCGTGTGCAGCCGCTGCAGCATGGCCAACGTTGAGTTCCACCTGGTGGGCATGTCACATATAAGGCGGTTCTTGGGCAGGTTCAACTCCTTTTGCAGCTCAGCCAGGCGAGCACTGGCATTATAAGATCTGCGGAAATGAACACAGACTTTCCTGGCCTGCCTCAGGACATCCTGTAAGCCCGGGTACCTGCCCAAGAACCGCTGCACCACCAGGTTAAGGACGTGAGCCATACAGGGCACATGGGTCAGTTGTCCCTGTCGGAGGGCAGAGAGGAGGTTGGTGCCATTGTCGCAAACCACCATTCCTGGCTTAAGCTGGCGTGGCGTCAACCACCTCTCGGCCTGCCCCTGCAGAGCAGACAGGACCTCTGCCCCAGTGTGGCTCCTGTCCCCCAAACACACCAGCGCAAGCACGGCATGGCATCTTTTTGCCTGCGTACTTATGTAGCCCCTTGAACGCCTACGGAGCACTGCTGGTTTCGAGGACAAACCACAGGAAGAGGCCATGGAGGAAGAAGAAGAGGAGGGGGTGGAGGAGAGAGGTGTGTCACAACCAGTAGTAGCATTTTGGAGGCGTGGCGGTGGAACAACCTCCAACACTACTGCACCTTGTCCTGCATCCTTCCCAGCTGCCAAAAGAGTGACCCAATGGGCCGTGAAAGAAAGGTAACGTCCCTGTCCATGCCTGCTGGACAATGAGTCAGCGGTAATATGCACCTTACCGCTGACCGCCCTGTCCAGCGAGGCCAAGACATTGTCTTCCACATGCCTGTAGAGAGCCGGAATCGCCTTCCGTGAGAAAAAGTGGCGTTTGGGAACCTGCCACTGAGGAACCGCACATTGCACAAACTCACGGAAGGTGGCCGAGTCTACCAACTGAAAAGGCAGCAGTTGAAGCGCTAGCAATTTAGCCAAGCTAGCATTCAACCGCTGGGCATGTGGATGGCTGGGAGTGAACTTCTTTCGACGGTCCAGCAGCTGGGGCAGGGAAATTTGCCTGCTAGAATCGGACGTCGGTGTACTGCTAGCAGAGTGCCCGCAAGTACTTGGCTGTGACACACCTAATTCTACACCTTCATTCCTCTCAGAGCAGGTTTCAGAGAGGACTGAAGGTATAGTGGGGTTGGAGATCCCAGCTGATGCGGTGCAAGAAGAGGTCAGCTTTGTTCTTTGGTGTGGGTCTTTAAGGTAGGCTTGCCAACGAGCTGCATGGCAGGTCAACATATGTCTGATCAAGCATGTGGTGCCCAAGCGGCTGATGTTTTGGCCACGCGATATACGCTTGAGACATATGTTGCAAACAGCAGCTGTGCGATCTGATGCACTCGCCTCAAAAAAGGCCCACACCAAAGAACTTTTTGAATGACGGGCAGAGGCAGCGCCCTGCACAGGCGGAGCTCTGCGGTGTGATTCCGTCGGTGTGCTGCCCATACGCTGGCCACCCAAGGGCATCCTGCCTCGTTGGAGATGTGCCTCCTCCTCATCCTCCTCCTCCTCCTCTCTCCTATTAGGCACCCACGTGGAGTCAGTGACCTCATCATCCCCTCCCTCCTCATCACTGGAGCCAATCTGGCAGTATGCTGCAGCTGCTGGAGCATGACTGCCAGATTGGTGTCCTTCTTGAGGATCCCCTCTCTCTGCTCTCACGCTACTGCCTTCCTCTATCTGGGTATCATCATCAGATCCTTCGAAACGCTGGGCATCCTCCTGGAGCATGTACCCAACACTGTGCTCAAACAGTTCTGGGGACTCCTCAGGAGGAGGACATGGTGGGTCTAGGGAAGGATTGACTAATGAAGATAATGATACCAGAGAAGAGGACGCTTTGGCAGCTGCTTTGCCAGTACCCTGAGCCTGGGTGAGAGAGGATGAGGAGGATGAGGTGGGCTTGGTCATCCACTCTACCAAGTCTTTGGCATGATGTGGCTCAACATGTCCAGCTGCCGAAAAGAAGGACAAGCGTGTCCCATGGCCATGTGCTGATGACAATGCACCGCGTCCACGACCAGCACTGTTGCCCCCAGACACAGAGCCTGCTTGCCCTCTTTTTTTGCCTCCTGACTGTCTGCCTCTCCTTGTTTGCCTTCCAGACATTTTAATGGATGGCCTGCAGGGAGATGGGAAAAACAGCAATAAGGGCTACCTTCAGGTGTATACTGTGCAGGAGGCTTAGCAACAATGACACTGACACTGTCCCCTGCCTATCCTTCTCTGTCCCTAAACACAAGGATTTGCAATATGCTTCAGCAAGATTGGTTTAGCACAGAATAGCACACTGTCAGTTTCACTCACTGTCCTACTCTGTCCCTACAAACAAGATTTAGCACAGAATAGCACACTGATAGTTTCCACGAGTGTCCTTCTCTGTCCCTAAACTCAAGGATTTCAAATATGGTTCAGCAAGATTGGTTTAGAACAGAATAGCACACTGACACTTTCCCTCACTGTACCTCTCTGTCCCTAAACTCAAGGATTTCAAATATGGTTCAGCAAGATTGGTTTAGCACAGAATAGCACACTGTCAGTTTCACTCACTGTCCTACTCTGTCCCTACAAACTAGATTTAGCACAGAATAGCACACTGATAGTTTCCACGAGTGTCCTTCTCTGTCCCTAAACTCAAGGATTTCAAATATGGTTCAGCAAGATTGGTTTAGAACAGAATAGCACACTGACACTTTCCCTCACTGTACCTCTCTGTCCCTAAACTCAAGGATTTCAAATATGGTTCAGCAAGATTGGTTTAGAACAGAATAGCGCACTGTCAGTTTCACTCACTGTCCTACTCTGTCCCTACAAACAAGATTTAGCACAGAATAGCACACTGACACTTTCCCTAACTGTACCTCTCTGTCCCTAAGCTCAAGGATTTCAAATATGGTTCAGCAAGATTGGTTTAGAACAGAATAGCACACTGTCAGTTTCACTCACTGTCCTACTCTGTCCCTACAAACAAGATTTAGCACAGAATAGCACACTGACACTTTCCCTCACTGTACCTCTCTGTCCCTAAACTCAAGGATTTCAAATATGGTTCAGCAAGATTGGTTTAGAACAGAATAGCACACTGACACTTTCCCTCACTGTACCTCTCTGTCCCTACAAACAATGTTTAGCACAGAATAACACACTGACACTCTCCCTACCTATCCTTATTTGTCCCTAAACACAAGGAATCCAGGATTAGTAAAGGAAAAAAAAATGACACTGTCCCTGCCTATGCTTCTCTTTCCCTGCTCCGGAACACACTACACAAGGCCGCCGCGCTGGCGGCCTTTTATAGTGTGGGGCGTGTACTAAACCCCCTCAAGAATAATTAGCCACAGGCATCCTGCCTGTGGCCAATCATTGCTCTCCTCGCTGCCGGCGCTGTGATTGGCCAAGCATGCGGGGTCACAGTGCATGCTTGGCCAATCACAGCGCCTGGATGACACTGCAATGGCGTAGTGCATTGTGGGCCGTTCGCGTCACTCGAATTTGGCGTAAACGGCCCAAATCGTTCGATCTTCGTCGAACGATCGAACAGCCGATGTTCGAGTCGAACGTATGTTCGACTCGAACACGAAGCTCATCCCTACTCTGCAAGTGTACAATTTGCCAGTGATAATGTGCAGCAAGTTAACAGACTTACAATTCAATACTGCCACAAATTTGTGGCAAGTTATCCTCGCTATCTGAGTGTTTACTATTGTGATTAGATGTGATTGGCCATGTGATGACTGTGACCAATCACAGAGCTCATCACAATAGTACACAATGAAAGACATAAATCAAAGCCTTTCATTGTGTACAACTGTCATGTGGTCTGCTGTGATTGGCCACAGTGGTCATATGGCACTGGCATCAGGCCAGTACAGTGATCTGTCATTGACCATGTCCGGTGGACACAGTGGGTGACAGATCACACTGGAGCGTGGCCCGTGGGGTGCATGAGGCGCGATCCTGGGAGAACGTCATGACGTCCTCCCAGAACAACAATGTTCCCGCCTGGTCGTCATTTTGCAATAGGCCGGGCGGGAAGGTGCTTAAGTATAACTAAAGTCACACCTTTTTTTTTTCGTTTTGGATAGAGTGGACAGGGATTACATCACCCATCATGTTTGTTTTTTTCTTGTTTCTTGCTGTCTGTGACCAATTAGGGAGATTAACCCTCTCTATTTGTCCCGTTTACCATAATATATGTACTGTACTATTTGTAGCCAAACTCCAGGCAAGCAGCTGAATAGACATATATAGGAGCAGTTTTACATTCCAACAAGAATCAAAAACTAAGATTGATGAGTGATTATCAGGCACTGCATCCCTGAATAAAAAAATAGAAAAAGGTTTTGCGTATCAGGATGGGACGTTTAAGGTGCATAAAAACAAGGATTTAGGTAAAATGCATGTTATCTGATGGATAAAATGCATCACTGTAGAGGTAGTAAATGATGGTCATCACCAACACATCTTAATTAAGGGATGGGAAGCCATACTGCAAGGTACACTCTTGTATAGACACATCACATTACAAAAGATGGTTATGTTGTGTGAGTATATTCACATATATACATTTATCATAATTGTTGAGGTGGTAAACTTGCCTTTTCCTTCTCCCCCTACAGTCCACCAAAGACCCTTCTGTGTTCTAGTGGAGGCTGTCATGAATTGTCAATCGCAATCTAAAATGATCCTTTAAGTGGGTGTAACACAAGAGCTCAACACAAATACTTTTGATGAGAAATGAGCCCACCCTTTGCAGCTATAACAGCTTCAACTCTTCTGGGAAGGCTGTCCACAAGGTTTAGGAGTGTGTCTATGGGAATGTTTGACCATTCGTCCAGAAGTGCATTTGTGATTTCAGGCACTGATGTGGACGAGAAGGCCCGGCTCGCTGTTTCCGCTCTAATTCTTCCCAAAGGTGTTTTATTGGGTTGAGGTAAGGACTCTGTGCAGGCCAGTCAAGTTCCTCCACCCCAAACTCCCTCATCCATGTCTTTATGAACCTTGCTTTGTGCACTGGTCCAAATCATTTGCTAGAGCAGGGATTATGGTGTGGGGTTGTTTTTCAGGGGTTGGCTTGGCCCCTTAGTTCCAGTGAAGGGAACTCTTAAGGCATTATCATACCAAGACATTTTGGACAATTTCATGCCCCCAACTTTGTGGGAACAGTTTGGGGATGGCCCCTTCCTGTTCCAACATGACTGCGCACCAGTGCACAAAGCAAGGTCCATAAAGACGTGGATGATCGAGTTACGGGTAGCGGAACGTGACTGGCCTGCACAGAGTCCTGACCTCAACCCTAAAGAACACCTTTGGGATGAATTAGAGCGGAGACTGCGAGGCAGGCCTTCACGTTTACATCAGTGCCTGAACTCACAAATGCGCTTCTGGAAAAATGGTCAAACATTCCCATAAAAAACAGTCCTAAACCTTGTGGACAGCCTTCCCAAAAGAGTTGAATTATAGCTGCAAAGGGTGAGCCAACGCAATATTGAACCCTACGGACTAAGACTGGAATGCCATTAAAGTTCATGTGCGTGTAAAGGCAGGTGTCCCAATACTTTTGGTAATATAGTGTATATACAGTATCTATGTAGAGTATTTACCTTGATGTTTGTGGTCGGCATAGTAGATCTTAGCTATGAAGTACATCTTCCTTAAACAGCTTATCACAAAATGCATTGAAGAACTACAGACCATCTGTATTGAATATCCATAGTTTCACTTAAGGTTTTTTGTAACCCTCTATTGTAATGTAATGTGTCTATACAATAGTTGTACGTTGTGGCATGGCATCCCTTAAATTAGATGTGCCCAAGATGATCATCATTTACTCTCTCTATAGTGTTTTTTGTTTTGGCTAAATCCTTGTTTTTATTTTTGGTACCGTAAAAGTCCCATCCTGGTATGGAAATCTTATTCTATTATATGTTAACAAGGAGAATGTGACCCTCTCCTAATTATTACAGTAGGTGTTCAGGAACTTAGTTGCAGATGTGACACCAATGGAGTCCCTGAGATATATATATGATGCCTAGTACACACGGCCGGTTTTTCCGTCGGATAAAAAACCAACGGTTTTCCCGACAGAATTCCTCTCAAAGCTGCCTTGCATACACACGCTCAGACAAAAGTCCGGTGAACTTTTGACTGCCAAGAACGCGGTGACATATGTAGCGGCCTCACCCCATCTTCTTTGTCTAGGGGTATATCACATGACAGGGTGAGATGTGCTACGGCCCATGTCCTCCCCATAGCTGTGGGTGAGGTGAAGGCCAGTACCAGATATTTCCTTGAGCCTATGTGCTTTTGTCTGGAATACAGTCCTGCTGCGTCAACACCTCCCTCTGCTCCCATTAACCAGAGTTCCACACACCGATCAAAGTCCAACTCTTGCTTTATTGTACATCTCACAATAAACAGTGCTTCAGTAGCCAACTGGTTGTGACTTGATAACATTTTGATACGGGGGATGAGCAGGTCGAGGCACTATCCTGGTTGTCAACTAAACCACTGTGATCTCGCCAGCGGTTACTATAGCATTCAGCTAGAAAGAACTTAGAATCTGAGAGTCTCTACCAGCGACTCAAGAGAATGTAGATAGGAGTACCTTCGCTGCGCTGCGGCCCCTATCAGGGGAAGATGTCCCTCCAAGGGAGTTACCAGAGGCCCATCCGTCACTGGGTTGATGCTGCTCCAGACTCTCCGAATGGGTAACCTCCCCGGCCTCCTCACCTCAGACATGGGCCCCATCCACCTCAGGGACCCTCGGATGTCTCCACCCTCGCGGGATCCAGTCGAAGTCACTGGACCCCAGGCCTCCTAGTATAGTACCTCACCCCAGGCTGAAGGTGCCTGGGATGGACTCCAACTCCATTCCGGTCAGGCCTAGGGCGCCTGGGCCGGAATCCAGAACCGCCCGCACCCAGGCCTAAGGTGCCTGGGTGCGTGAAGAAGATCCTTCAGAAGACCTCGTGGTTAGGGCGTCTCCCCCTTTTATATCCTCCCTTAGACACCACGGCAGATTCCCCGCCCTCGCCGTACCATCTTCGGAAAGGGACAAAAAGGGTAGCACTGTAATGGCAAATCTACCTTGAGCCTCCAGGTACCCCACCACCCAGAGGCCAAGGAGATTATTACACCATCCAATCCTCCACGAACACAAAGGGTCCACTGTTCCCATACTTACACACCTGGGTGTCCCACCAAAATTTAGAGACCCCGCTACACGTAAAAGACTACGACAGCCGACAAAATGAAGTTCTATGCTTCCGGCCATGCGTCAAATTGTTTCAGAGCATGCACGTTTTTCTTCCCCTCGGAAAAGCATACAGACGAACGGTTTTCCCGCCAGGATTTTTTCCTGACTGGAAAAGAGAGATCCTGCTATCTTTTTTTTGTCCGGCTGTTTTCCCGTCGGGAAAACTGCATGGAGCATACACACGGCCGGGATTCCCGACAAAAAGCTCTCATAGCAATTTTCCTGTCGGAAAAATCCGGTCGTGTGTACGAGGCTTAAGAGAAGTAAGAAATTGTCAATACTCTTCAGCATCTACCAAAATTGTAATATACATTTTTTGTATAGACTAATGCCGCGTACACTTCAGTCCGTTACAGCATGACGAATGTGCTATCTCCATTATGAACGCTAGTTTTACCAGAACGAGCGCTCCCGTCTCATAACTTGCTTCTGAGCATGCGCATTTTTTTCACGTCGTTAAAGCCTACACACGACCGTTTTTCATGACGAGAAAAATGCAATTTTTTTAATTGGTCATTAAAAAAGATTGTGTGTAGGCTCCAGAGCATTTTTCGAGACGTGAAAAATGGGCATTAAAAATTTCGAACATGCTCTATTTTTTCTCGTCATTTTTCACGTCGTCATTTTTCTCGTCATGAAAAACGGCTGTGTGTAGGCTTTAACAACGTGAAAAAAATGCGCATGCTCAGAAGCAAGTTATGAGATGGGAACGCTCGTTCTGGTAAAACTAGCGTTCATAATGGAGATAGCACATTCGTCACGCTGTAACGGACTGAAGAGCACGAGGCTGAAAAGCGCGAATCGTCTCTCAACAAACTTTATTAACACGAGGATCAGCAAAAGCAGCCCAAAGGGTGGCACCACCCGAATGGAACTTCCCCTTTATAGTGCCGTCGTACGTTTCGTACGTCACCGCGCTTTGCTCGAGCATTTTTTTTCACGATAGTGTGTAGGCAAGGCAGGCTTGAGAAGAATCACGTCGAGAAAAACGTCGTTTTTTTCAATGACATTAAAAACGGCCGTGTGAACGCGGCATAACCCTTTAAGAAGATGATTATTTGAGGGCCCATTCAAAAAATTGTGTTGCAGTAAGTCAGAAATGTTAATTTTTCTTTTAGTAATGATGTATATGTTTTTCTATTCTTAGGAACTTCCATGCATGGAATGAAGCCTATTTAGCAAGAAAGGATCTTGGGCTCGTGTTTGGTGGATGGCAAGTATATGATGCAACTCCACAGGAACCCAGCGAGGGTATGTGACTGACTGAGGTTAAAAAATATGTGCCCTGTATAAATATACATAAAGTATATTTCTATTAATTACATAAACTGGATGGACAGATAGATAGATAGATAGATGGATAGATAGAAAGCTCAAACATATGCTACCGATCGCTAACTGTGTTCGCTTAGAAAGGGAGGATGCCAGTAAATAACATATTTACCGACCCCTTCCCCACTCATCCTAAAACATTCCCCTGTGTGTGCCCGCAGCAGCAGCCGGTGGGAGAGGAGAGGAGGGAAGCCGGGAGCACTGTGGAAGGGGGGCAGGGCAGTAGGGGAAATCTGTGCTGTACAGGATGATTAGGGTGTGCCTGGGCACACCTGGCACACCCTGTGTGCACGCCTATGAGATAGATAGATACATTTGGTGGACAATAGCATCTACTTATGTATTCATTTGATCCTTTTGGAACTAGGCAACAACAGATCAGCAGATCTGAATCCTGGCATGACAGATTTACAACTTCAAAGCCTAAAGCATACATTGTATTGTTTGCAAAACCCCCCTATTACTTTAGGGCTATCTTGTCTATTCATCATCCTAGTTTTATTGCCAAAAACCCTGCATAGAAAGTTGGGAAATATTCTTACCTTACATCCTAAATTCCAAACTGAAGAAAGTGATGTCACAGCCCTTCGAGCGAGGTCTGGGAAAACGGAGTATCCAAAACCTTTCGAAAAGATACTCCTATGCTGTGTAGGAGATTTGGGAACCTCAGCTGTCCCAGGAACTCACCCGAATAATGTTACGTCATACAAAAGACAAAAGTAAAGCAGTCCATACATTATTCTTTTTTTTCGTTCAACCAGTGGGTTTAACAAAAAAAAAAATTACCCATTTTCCCTATTCACACATTCTATGTGGATGAGGGAATCCGTCCTGCTGAACTGTTGTATTCTGATAGCGGGGAACCTTCCCCGTTATCGGAATACATTAATCAGTGCTGCCTATTAGGGATGAGCCGAACACCCCCGGGTTCGGTTCGCACCAGAACCTTCGAACGGACCGAAAGTTCGCGCGAATTTTCGAACCCTATTCGTTATAATGGACGCGAACGTTCGAAATCAAAATTGCTAATTACAACGGCCAATATGCATGTTAATGTCATAAAACAGGTTTGGGGACCCGGGTCCTGCCCCAGGGGACATATATCAATGCAAAAAGAAATTTTAAAAACTAAAGTTTTTTCGGGAGCAGTCATTTTAATGATGCATAAAGTGAAAAAAAAAAAAGTGAAATTTTCCTTTAAATATGGTACCTGGGGGGTGTCTAAAGTATGCCTGTGAAGTGGCATGTGTTTCCCGTGTTTAGAACTGTCCTTGCACAAAATGACATTTGTAAAGGAAAAAAAGAAGCCATTTAAAACCACTTGCGGCTTTAATGTCATGTCTTGTCCTGGCCGCCATATGGCTGAAAATCCTTGAGAAAAATGGCATGGCTACCCCATCACCCCCCCCCACCCCAGCCCCTTTGGGTCTTGTATGGATACTAAGGGGGACCCCGCACCCAAAATAAAACCCTATACCTACAACCCTATATAATCTGAACAGCAGTATATAGGTGGTGCAAACAAGACATGGACTGTAGGTTTGTTCTTAAGTAGAATCTGAACAGGTACATTATGAAGTGTAGCTACATCCCAAAAAAATCAATTTTTAAGCTTTTTGGAGAACATAGGGAGGGGTTATCACCCCTGTAACATTTGCTGTCTTTGCACATCTGTTCAGAACATGTCACCTCACTTTCCGTCCCAATGACAAATGTTTTTGGAAAAGTGGGGTTTTAATTGAAACAAGGATTGGTGAGAAAGCATCAGTAGAGAGGAGATACCTTTTTCCCAAATTAAATCTAACAGGATAGAATTTTCCTTCCTAGGGGTAGATTTCCTCTCACTTCCTGTTTTCTCTTGCCGTTTGCAAGTAGGAGTCGTTTGTAAGTTGGATGTTTGAAAGTAGGGGCCTGCCGTATATACTCTGCAGAAATTTGCCCTATTAGATGTTGGTGTAGCCACAAGACTGGTGGGCACAGGAATGGGCCCTGCTGTGAGTTAATAGATCAAGATTTGTACTTGCATGCACCTGTTGAACCGGGCAGAAAAATTGGGCCTTTGGTGGTGGTGGTGGTGGTGGTGGACGGTGTTGCCACAAGACTGTAAGCCCTCACAGTTACTCTTGGTGGGTGCAGGAATGGGCCCTGCTGTGAGTTATTAGATCAAGATTTGTAATTGCATGCACCTGTTGAACAGGGCAGAAAAATTGGGCCTTTGGTGGTGGTGGTGGTGGTGGACGGTGTTGCCACAAGACTGTAGGCCCTCATAGTTACTCTTGGTGGGCGCAGGAATGGGCCCTGCTGTGAACTATTAGATCAAGATTTGTAATTACACGCCCCTGTTAAACAGGGGCTGAAAAATTGTGCCTTAGGCATTGGTGCTGGTGCCACAACACTGCAACCCCTCACAGATACTGTACTTGGAGCACAGCAGTCACACCTGTTGCGAAGCATCTTTTTAAAAAATTGTAATTACACGCCCCTGTTATACAGGGGCTGAAAAATTGTGCCTTAGGCACTGGTGCTGGTGCCACAACACTGCAACCCCTCACAGATACTGTACTCTGAGCACAGCAATGAGACCTGTTGCAAAGCATTGCCTAAAAATTGTAATTACACGCCCCAACAGGGGCTGAAAAATTGTGCCTTAGGCACTGGTGCTGGTGCCACAACACTGCAACCCCTCACAGATACTGTACTCTGAGCACAGCAGTCACACCTGTTGCGAAGCATCTTTTTAAAAAATTGTAATTACACGCCCCTGTTATACAGGGGCTGAAAAATTGTGCCTTAGGCACTGGTGTGGTGGCATGGATCATTGAGGAGGAGGAAGAGGATAGACAGTGAACATAACAGGACAGTCACTCAGCATCAGCATAGGCAGTCTTGAAGGGATGTGACATTATAAATTATTCCGTTATATCCGCTTCAGGTGTCTGGTAGCTGGTGGTGATCCAAGACTGATTCATTTTTATGAAGGTCAGTCGATCAACCGAGTCGGTGGACAGGCGCACCCTATGATCGGTGACAAATCCTCCAGCAGCACTGAATGTGCGTTCGGAAAGAACGCTGGATGCAAGACAGGCCAGTAGCTCAATTGCATACTGTGCAAGCTCTGGCCAGTGATCCATCCTCAGGACCCAGTAAGCCAGAGGATTTTCGGTGGGAAAGGTGTCCAAGTCTGACCTTGCCCCTAGGTATTCCTGCACCATGTATATCAGATGCTGGCGATGGTTGCTGGAACCGATCATACCTTGGGGCTGCGGACTAAAAAATTGTCTGAACCCATCGGTCAGACGTCCACCTTCCCCACCGCTCCTTCTGCTACTGACCGAAGCCTCAGCAACTCGTCGTCCAGGACCAGGAGTTTGTAACCTCCCAGTTTCTGGGAACGCGTTGCACAGACCTTTCTGCAAGGCCTCCCTGAGATGTCTCATCCTCTGCTCCCTCTGCGACGGCAAGATAAGGTCCGCAACCTTACCCTTGTACCGTGGATCAAGGAGAGTGGCCAGCCAGTAATGGTCACTCTCCTTGATCCGAAGAACACGAGGATCCTTCCGCAGGCTTTGCAGGATCAGGGAGGCCATGCAGCGTAGGTTAGCTGAGGCATTCGGTCTGGAGTCTTCTGGGTCACTGAGGATGACATGATCGCCAGCCACCTCCTCCCAGCCACGTACAAGTCCACTGGTTTGTTGGGACTGTACATCATCCCTAAAAGACTGCTGCTGCTGATGCTGAGTGCCAGGCTCCACCTCCATGCTCACACAATCCTCCTCCCCCTCCTCCTCCTCTTCCTGTGTGATGGGTGGGACAGAAGGAACATTGTCTGGATAAAGGGGGCCTTGAGAGACAAGGAAGTCCTCCTCTTCCTGCCTCTGTTCTGCCTCAAGTGCCCTGTCCATTATCCCACGCAGCGTATGCTCCAACAGGTGGACAAGAGGTACAGTGTCACTGATGCATGCACTGTCACTGCTCACCATCCTCGTGGCCTCCTCAAATGGTGAGAGGACAGTGCATGCATCCCTGATCATGCTCCACTGGCGTGGGGAAAAAAAGCCAAGCTCCCCTGACCCTGTCCTGGTGCCGTAGTCGCAAAGGTACTCATTGATGGCCCTCTGCTGCGTGTGCAGTCGCTGCAGCATGGCCAACGTTGAGTTCCACCTGGTGGGCATGTCACATATTAGGCGGTTCTTGGGCAGGTTCAGCTCCTTTTGCAGCTCAGTCAGCCGAGCACTGGCATTATAAGATCGGCGGAAATGCACACAGACTTTCCTGGCCTGCCTCAGGACATCCTGTAAGCCTGGGAACCTGCCCAAGAACCGCTGCACCACCAGGTTGAGGACGTGAGCCATACAGGGCACATGGGTGAGCTGCCCCTGTCGCAGGGCGGAGAGGAGGTTGGTGCCATTATCAGAAACGACAATTCCTGGCTTAAGCTGGCGTGGCGTCAACCACCTCTCGGCCTGCCCCTGCAGAGCTGCCAGAACCTCTGGCCCAGTGTGGCTCCTGTCCCCCAAACACACCAGCGCAAGCACGGCATGGCATCTTTTTGCCTGCGTACTCGCGTAGCCCCTTGTACGCCTACGGAGCACCGCTGGTTCCGAGGACAGAGCACTCGAAGAGGACATGGAGGAAGAAGAAGAGGAGGGGGTGGAGGAGAGAGGTGTGTCACAACCAGTAGTAGCATTTTGGAGGCGTGGTGGCGGAACAACCTCCAACACTACTGCACCTTGTCCTGCATCCCTCCCAGCTGCCAATAGAGTGACCCAATGGGCCGTGAAAGAAAGATAACGTCCCTGTCCATGCCTGCTGGACCATGAGTCAGCGGTAATATGCACCTTACCGCTGACCGCCCTGTCCAGCGAGGCATGGACATTGCCTTCCACATGCCAGTAGAGAGACGGAATCGCCTTCCGTGAGAAAAAGTGGCGTTTGGGAACCTGCCACTGAGGAACCGCACATTGAACAAACTCACGGAAGGGGGCCGAGTCTATCAACTGAAAAGGCAGCAGTTGAAGTGCTAGCAATTTAGCCAAGCTAGCATTCAACCGCTGGGCATGTGGATGGCTGGGAGTATACTTCTTTCGACGGTCCAGCAGCTGGGGCAGGGAAATTTGCCTGCTACAATCGGACGTCGGTGTACTGCAAGTACTTGGTTGTGACACACCTAATTCTACACCTTCAGTCCTCTCAGAGCAGCTTTCAGAGAGGACTGAAGATATAGTGGGGATGGAGATCCCAGCTGATGAGGAGCAAGGAGAGGTCCGCTTTGTTCTTTGGTGTGGGTCTTTTATGTGTGCTTGCCAACGAGCTGCATGGCAGGTCAACATATGTCTGCTCATGCTTGTGGTGCCCAAGCGGCTGATGTTTTGGCCACGCGAGATACGCTTGAGACAAATATTGCAAATAGCAGTGGTGCGATCTGATGCACTCGTCTCAAAAAAGGCCCACACCAAAGAACTTTTGTGATAACGTGCAGAGGCAGCGCCCTGCACAGGCGGAGCTCTGCGGTGTGGTACAGTTGCTGTGCTGGCCTCTAGCTGGCCTCCAGGGGGCATCCTGCCTCGTTGGACATGTGACGCTGCATCCTCCTCCTCCTCCTCCTCTCTCCCTTCAGGCACCCACGTGGAGTCAGTGACCTCATCATCCCCTCCCTCTTCACCACTAGAGCAAACCTGGCAGTAAGCTACAGCTGGTGGAACACTACTGCCAGATTGCTGTCCTTCAGCATCCCCTCTCTCTGCGCGCACACTACTGACTTCCTCAAGCTGGGTATCATCATCCGAGCCTTCGAATCGTTGGGCATCCTCCTGGAGCATGTACCCAACACTGTGCTCAAACAGTTCGGGGGACTCCTCAGGAGGACATGGTGGGTCTAGGGAAGGGGTGGCTGATGATGCCATTGAGTACGCGTTGGCAGCTGCTCTGCCAGTACCCTGAGCCTGGGTGAGAGAGGATGAGGAGGATGAGGAGGGCTTGGTCATCCATTCTACCAAGCCTTCGGCATGATGCGGCTCCACATGTCCAGCTGCCGAAAACAAAGACAAGCGTGTCCCATGGCCACGTGCTGATGACGATGCACGACCAGGTCCACGGCCAGCACTGTTGTCTCTAGAAACAGAGCCTGCCTGCCCTGTGTTCTTGCCTCGGCACGCTCTGCCTCTCCTTGGCGGTCTTCCAGCCATTGTAGTCGGTAGTGTATATAGTATAAAAAATAGAACTCCTATGTGTGCTCACAACACACTGTAGGTCCTATGGGTGCTGACACTAACACACTATAGGTACTATGTGTGCTGCTGACAAGAAAATATAGGAGCTCTGTTTGCTGCCACTAACACACTAGAAGTCCTATTGGTGCTTCTGAGATGAAAATATAGGAGCTCTGTGTGATGCCACTAACACACTAGAAGTCCTATGGGTGCTGCTGAGAAGAAAATATAGGAGCTCTGTGTGATGCCACTAACACACTAGAAGTCCTATGGGTGCTGCTGAGAAGAAAATATAGGAGCTCTGTGTGATGCCACTAACACACTAGAAGTCCTATGGGTGCTGCTGAGAAGAAAATATAGGAGCTCTGTTTGCTGCCACTAACACACTAGAAGTCCTATGGGTGCTTCTGAGAAGAAAATATAGGAGCTCTGTGTGATGCCACTAACACACTAGAAGTCCTATGGGTGCTTCTGAGATGAAAATATAGGAACTCTGTGTGATGCCACTAACACATTAGAAGTCCTATGGGTGCTGCTAAGAAGAAAATATAGGAGCTCTGTGTGATGCCACTAACACACTAGAAGTCCTATGGGTGCTTCTGAGATGAAAATATAGGAGCTCTGTGTGATGCCACTAACACACTAGAAGTCCTATGGGTGCTGCTGAGAAGAAAATATAGGAGCTCTGTTTGCTGCCACTAACACACTAGAAGTCCTATGGGTGCTGCTGAGAAGAAAATATAGGAGCTCTGTGTGATGCCACTAACACACTAGAAGTCCTATGGGTGCTTCTGAGATGAAAATATAGGAGCTCTGTGTGATGCCACTAACACACTAGAAGTCCTATGGGTGCTGCTGAGAAGAAAATATAGGAGCTCTGTTTGCTGCCACTAACACACTAGAAGTCCTATGGGTGCTGCTGAGAAGAAACTATAGGAGCTCTGTGTGATGCCACTAACACACTAGAAGTCCTATGGGTGCTTCTGAGATGAAAATATAGGAGCTCTGTGTGATGCCACTAACACACTAGAAGTCCTATGGGTGCTGCTGAGAAGAAAATATAGGAGCTCTGTTTGCTGCCACTAACACACTAGAAGTCCTATGGGTGCTTCTGAGAAGAAAATATAGGAGCTCTGTGTGATGCCACTAACACACTAGAAGTCCTATGGGTGCTTCTGAGATGAAAATATAGGAACTCTGTGTGATGCCACTAACACATTAGAAGTCCTATGGGTGCTGCTAAGAAGAAAATATAGGAGCTCTGTTTGCTGCCACTAACACACTAGAAGTCCTATGGGTGCTTCTGAGAAGAAAATATAGGAGCTCTGTGTGATGCCACCAACACACTAGAAGTCCTATGGGTGCTTCTGAGATGAAAATATAGGAACTCTGTGTGATGCCACTAACACATTAGAAGTCCTATGGGTGCTGCTGAGAAGAAAATATAGGAGCTCTGTTTGCTGCCACTAACACACTAGAAGTCCTATGGGTGCTTCTGAGATGAAAATATAGGAGCTCTGTGTGATGCCACTAACACACTAGAAGTCCTATGGGTGCTGCTGAGAAGAAAATATAGGAGCTCTGTTTGCTGCCACTAACACACTAGAAGTCCTATGGGTGCTGCTGAGAAGAAAATATAGGAGCTCTGTGTGATGCCACTAACACACTAGAAGTCCTATGGGTGCTGCTGAGAAGAAAATATAGGAGCTCTGTTTGCTGCCACTAACACACTAGAAGTCCTATGGGTGCTTCTGAGAAGAAAATATAGGAGCTCTGTGTGATGCCACTAACACACTAGAAGTCCTATGGGTGCTTCTGAGATGAAAATATAGGAACTCTGTGTGATGCCACTAACACATTAGAAGTCCTATGGGTGCTGCTAAGAAGAAAATATAGGAGCTCTGTTTGCTGCCACTAACACACTAGAAGTCCTATGGGTGCTTCTGAGAAGAAAATATAGGAGCTCTGTGTGATGCCACTAACACACTAGAAGTCCTATGGGTGCTTCTGAGATGAAAATATAGGAACTCTGTGTGATGCCACTAACACATTAGAAGTCCTATGGGTGCTGCTGAGAAGAAAATATAGGAGCTCTGTTTGCTGCCACTAACACACTAGAAGTCCTATGGGTGCTGCTGAGAAGAAAATATAGGAGCTCTGTGTGATGCCACTAACACACTAGAAGTCCTATGGGTGCTTCTGAGATGAAAATATAGGAGCTCTGTGTGATGCCACTAACACACTAGAAGTCCTATGGGTGCTGCTGAGAAGAAAATATAGGAGCTCTGTTTGCTGCCACTAACACACTAGAAGTCCTATGGGTGCTGCTGAGAAGAAAATATAGGAGCTCTGTGTGATGCCACTAACACACTAGAAGTCCTATGGGTGCTGCTGAGAAGAAAATATAGGAGCTCTGTTTGCTGCCACTAACACACTAGAAGTCCTATGGGTGCTGCTGAGAAGAAAATATAGGAGCTCTGTGTGATGCCACTAACACACTAGAAGTCCTATGGGTGCTTCTGAGATGAAAATATAGGAGCTCTGTGTGATGCCACTAACACACTAGAAGTCCTATGGGTGCTGCTGAGAAGAAAATATAGGAGCTCTGTTTGCTGCCACTAACACACTAGAAGTCCTATGGGTGCTGCTGAGAAGAAAATATAGGAGCTCTGTGTGATGCCACTAACACACTAGAAGTCCTATGGGTGCTTCTGAGATGAAAATATAGGAGCTCTGTGTGATGCCACTAACACACTAGAAGTCCTATGGGTGCTTCTGAGATGAAAATATAGGAACTCTGTGTGATGCCACTAACACACTAGAAGTCCTATGGGTGCTGCTGAGAAGAAAATATAGGAGCTCTGTTTGCTGCCACTAACACACTAGAAGTCCTATGGGTGCTTCTGAGATGAAAATATAGGAGCTCTGTGTGATGCCACTAACACACTAGAAGTCCTATGGGTGCTGCTGAGAAGAAAATATAGGAGCTCTGTGTGATGCCACTAACACACTAGAAGTCCTATGGGTGCTTCTGAGATGAAAATATAGGAACTCTGTGTGATGCCACTAACACATTAGAAGTCCTATGGGTGCTGCTAAGAAGAAAATATAGGAGCTCTGTTTGCTGCCACTAACACACTAGAAGTCCTATGGGTGTTTCTGAGAAGAAAATATAGGAGCTCTGTGTGATGCCACTAACACACTAGAAGTCCTATGGGTGCTTCTGAGATGAAAATATAGGAACTCTGTGTGATGCCACTAACACACTAGAAGTCCTATGGGTGCTTCTGAGATGAAAATATAGGAGCTCTGTGTGATGCCACTAACACACTAGAAGTCCTATGGGTGCTGCTGAGAAGAAAATATAGGAGCTCTGTTTGCTGCCACTAACACACTAGAAGTCCTATGGGTGCTGCTGATAAGAAAATATAGGAGCTCTGTGTGATGCCACTAACACACTAGAAGTCCTATGGGTGCTGCTGAGAAGAAAATATAGGAGCTCTGTTTGCTGCCACTAACACACTAGAAGTCCTATGGGTGCTTCTGAGAAGAAAATATAGGAGCTCTGTGTGATGCCACTAACACACTAGAAGTCCTATGGGTGCTTCTGAGATGAAAATATAGGAACTCTGTTTGCTGCCACTAACACACTAGAAGTCCTATGGGTGCTGCTGAGAAGAAAATATAGGAGCTCTGTGTGATGCCACTAACACACTAGAAGTCCTATGGGTGCTGCTGAGAAGAAAATATAGGAGCTCTGTTTGCTGCCACTAACACACTAGAAGTCCTATGGGTGCTGCTGAGAAGAAAATATAGGAGCTCTGTGTGATGCCACTAACACACTAGAAGTCCTATGGGTGCTGCTGAGAAGAAAATATAGGAGCTCTGTTTGCTGCCACTAACACACTAGAAGTCCTATGGGTGCTGCTGAGAAGAAAATATAGGAGCTCTGTTTGCTGCCACTAACACACTAGAAGTCCTATGGGTGCTGTTGGGGTGCAATGCTGTGCTAACAGCACTGCGGTTGGTACTACTGCAATACTGTACTAACAGTAAGCACGCACCAGACTAATCCCCAGCAGCAGCTAATAACACGCTAACTGTGCAATCAGCAGCAATGAACGATCAATGACTTAGGTAGCAATGGTTTAGCAAAGAAATAGCCAATGGTTTGGCAAAGAAGAGCAAATCTTTCAGTATCAAGCAAAGACAGAATCAGCAGACTGATCTCTCCTAAAGCCGGAACTCATGTGACCGGGGCCGATGGCGTGGCGGCCTTTTAAATGGTGGGGCATGTACTAAAGCCCCTGAGCTGTAATTGGCTACAGGCGTCCTGCCTGTAGCCAATTATTGCTCTCCAAGTTTCGGGCGCTGTGATTGGCCAAGCATGCGGGGTCACAGTGCATGCTTGGCCAATCATCAGCCAGCAATGCACTGCGCCGGCCGCGCCGGCCGCAATGCATTGCGGGGCCGCTCGCATCACACGAATGTGATGCGAACGGCCCAAATAGTTCTGGGCTCGACGAGCGAGCGAACGCCCGGTGCTCGATTCGAACATGGGTTCGAATCGAGCACCGGGCCCATCCCTACTGCCTATGTGGTACTTCCCGGCTGCTCTGATCATTAATAAGTTGTGGGCTCTTTAAAGAAAAGGAAGACTCAGGGGTACTGCAACTCAGGCATGGGCTATCAGCATCAGGTCCTTTAAAAGGTACAGTGCAAGCTCCACTCCCCATCCGTCACCCCTCCTCAACTAAAGGGTTAGAGGATTGCATACTGGCAGGGCTTCGGGACTGCTGCCATTGCACTTGTGAACGGTCATGCTCTAGGTATTGCCAGGAGGGGTACTCAGAGCAAAACTGCAGAAGCAGGAAGGCCTACTACCATCTGTGATTCATCACTGAAGGTAGTCGTGTAGACCAAATACCCCATCAGAGGTGCAAGTCTACTGAGGGGGTGGTGGGAGAGACTGTGCCAGCATTGCAATGCCAAGAATCAGCTGATCTGGAAAGCTGCAAAATGAGCCCCTTCTGATTCTGCAGCAACTATAGAAACTTGTTAGTGGAAAAAATTAATCTTGAGTAAAGTAAAGCTTTTTCTTCTAGCAGAGGAGAGATGTTGATTCTCCTAGGACATTAGCATAAAACCAAGACATGCTAGGATTGGGGAAGTTTATCTTTGGCTGTTCTTACAACTTTGTTTTGTCTGATCTCCTGAAGCTATTTTTTACCTTAATTCTGTGTCCTATGTAATGTAATGTAATGTAAGATTAAGGAGAATAACTTTCTTATGAAGTAGTACATTCCATAATTTTTAACACAAATATCTAATCACAGATCTAATCATGTTATACTAACAAACAATACATGACTGTGTTTTCATACAGGTATATACCGATTAGGACCAACCTCATTGTATGCTGTGAAGAACGGAGATGTAGACAAACTTTATGATGCACTATTTGTGTTTGCTGAAGTGAATGCAGACACAGTAACCTGGGTAAAAAGTAGAGATGGAACCAAAAGAAAGGTTTACACTGATTCTGCAGGCGTGGGGAAGCTCACCAGCACCAAAGCCATTGGAACCTTTGAACGCAGGGATGTAACCAATGACTACAAACACCCTGAAGGTATCTTTTACTTTGATATGGCTCATTTGATGACAGCATAATGTGTTCAAATCTTGCTCGAAGCTTATGAGTTATATACTTGTCATATGATTAAGAAATAAACAGCACAAGGGATGAATTTAATGGGTCAGGGGGATAAAACTCCAAAAACAAGCCAAGCTTTGAGCTGACTGTTTTTTTATACTGTATATATGCATGTAAAGATGTAAGAAAGAAATTTCTCTGAGAGACGCAGAGGCTGCCTTGGACCCACTTCTCAAAGTGCTAGCTTTCTGGTTCTCATGCCGACCCTCTGACTTCAGTTCTTTCGAAAGCGCTGACTCCGGACAAGTGTGCAAATTGGAAGTTCTCATTTTTTTCTGATACCGCTGACCTGTACTCTTGTTACAGCTCAGAGACACAGCAAATAGTGAGTCCCTAGGTAGGCATGACAGCCCAGCAAAGAGCATTTTCAGTAGTAAGCAAAAGTTTGCCTTGCATTTCTGTCTTAATAGGTTTACTTTAACACTTGCAAGTGTATGTTAGGGGTGCAAGGCCTATCTGTTTCACAAAAGATGTCATTGGATTTTTTACAGTGTAAAGTATTAGCACTGATCACTGTATTAGTGTGACTGGTGATGTTAGTGGCAGTTAGTCAGTTCACACTCAGTGGCAGTTAGCGTCAGATTGTGCGCCACACTATCACAGTCCCTGAAACTTTCACGCAAATGAATCAATATACACTTATGGGGATTTTTTTTTCTAATGAAGACATGTAGCAGCATACATTTTGGCTTAAATTTATGAAGAAATTTGATTTTTTGCATTTTTTATTGGATATGTGTAGCACACAGACCCCACTTTTCTACGTCTATAGCAGGGCACACCTGCTACTTGCCCGGTATGCCCTCCCTGTGTATAGAGAGGAGCGAGCGGTGTTATTGTTGGGTCTTGCAGCAATTACCTCTCTAGAGTGGATCCCTTCTCTCCGTTGTCTAGGCAGAAATATTTCAGAATAAGGCCAATGTCCACACAGGAGTAAAACCCAATCAGCAAGGTTTTGTTGTTTATACTTGAGGTAAACTTGAAGAGAGAGAATAGGAAGTTGAGAAAATAGGAGAAGGTTCTGGCACACAACACTTAGAGCTCAGTGTCATTCTTTCATCGCCACTCAAGCCTGAGTGGGTATTGCTCACCCGGATAGTCCCTATGAGAGCGGTCCTAGCAGCCGGGATGGAGCACGGATAATAGAGACGATGAATCCCTCTTTAGGCGAGTTTCCAGGCCTCTTCCCAGTTCCAGAGACAGCAGTACTGTCGCTAATCTCCTCTGGGACTGATCCTCCCCTGGACTCCTTTCCTAAAGGTGGGCTCCCTACAAGTGGGCAGCCTGGGATTCTTCTCTGAGGTGTAGGCCCTTGCTAGCAGAGCTGGGCCTACATTGCAGCATCGAAACCTCGGGCTGAAGGTGCCCGAGGCCCAAACACATTTGCGCACCTTGTGCCATGCGGGCCACGAGGCACACTTACAGGACCGAAGGTCCCCTGGAACGCCTGCCGCCTAATGGCGTCTGCTCCTTATGTACCCTCTCCCAGCATGCACAGCGGGTAGACCATGCCCACTGCATGGCTGCCGAGAGAGGACACCCAAGATGCTGTGATACCCCCCTGTAGTTCAACCTATGCCGGCGATGACAGTGTCACCTACAGGCAACAGAGAGCACTACAGCCAGGCAGTATCACACCCAGAGCAGAAGCAATAACGAATCAGTGATTGGTCTGAGCCCAACTATCGGCTCAGACTACCCCTAAATTTCCACATAGCGCCCCCAAAAATTGGGGGGTGCTACATATGTTTTATAGCAGAAAGTAAAAAATATTGTTTTTTTTTTTAATTCCAGTTGTAAAGAGTCCCAGTAGGGAGTGGAAGGGGAGAATGAATTCACTCATGAGTCAGACACTAAAACTAGAAAAGAGGAAGACTAAATAGAAACAGTGAGGTAGAAAAGCAGAAGGGAAGAGGAAAAGAACACGCACAGAAGAATCTTTTTTTTTTTTTTTACAAACGCATCTAGATGCAAACGCGGCTAAACGCGGCATGTAAATGAGGCTAAACGGATGTTTTTAGACATTGGTTTCTAGTTGTCAAGTTAAATCGTTCAGGGGAGGTTAAATAACGTCAGTGTACAAGTCAGGCTGCCAAGAACACAAAGCCCACCAGCTTTAAGTAGCAAGAAGGGTCTCCTCTGTAGCTTCTAGGCTTTCTTTGAACAACGGGTAAAACAGGTAGTGTCACCGCCTGCCAAGCAACTCCATCACAATCCATCACAGATTGCCTTTTAGAAGGGCGGCAAGCACTTCTGCATGTGTAAACCTATCCTTAAGCTTTTTGTTTGTTAAAGAAATCAAAGAAATATTAAAGCTGTGCACAATACTTATTCCAAACAATCCCGTACAGAGATCTGACACAAGTGTAAAACAGGGTTCTACTGAATTGAACTTTCACTAAAAGGATTAATGCACATGGGGCGTCTATTTAAGCCCCTCTGAATGCCAGAACTCCTGTGGAATTTCCGCTCATTTGTTTCCTCCCCCCCTCCGGTGCCACATTTGGCACCTTTTGGGGGAGGGGGGAAGTGGATACCTGTCTTTGACAGGTATCCTGTCCCCACTTCTGGGAGTCTCGGTCACGGCCATTGACGTCACTGCTTGGCTCCCTCCTCCTCCCCCTGTCGTCGGGCCAGTATAAGAAAGGAGCAGAGCCTCGTGCATGCGCAAAAGGGTTCTCGGCGTGAAGCCATAAGGCTAAACTGCCGGGTTCCCTTAGCCGCAATGGTGGCGGCAGCCCCCGACAGCTGATGGAAACATCAGCTGCAGTGCTGACATCGCTGGACTCCAGGACAGGTAAGTATCCTATTATTTAAAGTCAGCAGCTGCAGTATGTGCAGCTGCTGGCTTTTAATTTTTGCAGCCGTGGGTGGACATCTGCTTTAACCACTTGCCAACCATGCTATAGCCGTATGGCGTCTACAGCATGACTGGCTAGTTCTGGGAGGGCATCTATTGACATCCTCCCATGCTCGCGCTTCTTGAGGGCGCGCATCCAAGAAATGTCCATGATCACGGATCAGGAAAAAGGGCCCTTACCACAGGATCGATCACTTTGTCAACAATTCCTGATCATGCTCACGCTGCTGCAATGTTTTTCTCTCTCTCTGTATTGGTGTGAGGTGAGGAGAGCGAAACACCACAGCAGCGTCAGTTGACATGAACCTGAGTGCCCTACAGTGCCATCAGTGACACTACAGTGTTCAACAGTGCCATCAGTACCATTACAGTGCTAATCAGTGCCACTGCAGTGCCCCCTACAGTACCATCAGTGCCCCTACAGTACCATCAGTGCCACTACAGTGCCATTTGTGCCACTACAGCGCTCATCAGTGCCCTACGGTGTGACTACAGTGCTCATCAGTGCACTGTGGTGCCACTACACTGCTCATCAGTGCCACTGCAGTGCTCATCACTGCCCTACAGTGCCCATCAGTTCCATCAGTGCCCCACAGTGCCCATCAGCGAGTGCTCATCAGTGCCATCAGTGCCATCAGTGAGTGCTTATCAGTGCTCATCAGTGACCTACAGTGCCATCAGTGCCCTACAGTCCACATAAGTGCCCTACAGTGCCATCAGTGACTGCTAATCAGGGCCACAAAAGTCATCATTGGTGCCAATACAGTGCCCTATTAGTGCTCATCAGTGCCACTACAGTGCCCTATTAGTGCTCATCAGTGTCCAGTAGTGCACATCAATGTCATAAAAATGTGTAAAAAATTACATGTTCAAAAGACTCATTATGCCTCATAGAATGTACGTTGGGGTGTTTCCAAAATGTAGTAATTTTGTGGGCGTTTCCATTGTCCTGGTACTCCAGGGCCTTCAAAAGTGTGATAGGTAGTCAAGAAATTAGATGTGTAATTTATGTCCTTAGAATACCTGATGGTGCTCCCTGCATGTTGGACCTCTCTATGTGGCCAGGCTGTGTAAAAGTCTCACACATGTGGTATTGCCATACTCAGGACGAGTAGCAAAATGTATTTTGGGGTGTAATTGCAAGTAGGCATATGCCATGTGAGAGAAATAACATGTTACCGTAATATGACAATTTTGTGAAAAAAAAATCTCAAGTGTGCAAAAAAATTTGGGAAAAAATTACAACTTAAAAAAACTCACCATGCCTCTTACTAAAAAACGTTTTAATGTCTACTTTCCAAAAAGGAGTCAAGTGTCTCAAGAAATGAGATAAGCCGTCAGTACATCAGGTGTGATGGATTTTCAATGATTGGCACCATAGCTTGTAGTCTCTATAACCTTCACAAAGACCAAATAATATACACTTATTTGGGTTATTTTTTACCAAAGAAATGTAGCAGTATAAATGTTGGTCAAATTTTATGAAGAAAAATTACTAATTTGCTAAATTTTATAACAAACAAAGAAAAATGCATTTTTTTACAAAATTTTCTGGCTTTTTTTTTTATAGTGCAAAAAATAAAAAACCCAGCGGTGATTTAATACCACTAAAAGACAGCTCTATTTTTGTGAAAAAAGGACAAAAATGTCATATGGGTACAGTGTTGCATGACTGAGTAATTCTCATTCAAAATGTGAGAGCGCTTAAAGCTGAAAATTGCCCTGGTTAGGAAGAGGTATAAGCCAGTAGGCAAGTGGTTCAAAAAAACGCGCTAAAAGTCGCATATTGCAAATAGCATTTGAGCATTATTGCATTTTGTTGGCCAGGATATTGTTTTTTTTTCTAGTTATTGCAATGCATTAAAACTCAAACGCTAATGTTTGTGTGTGTTTAGACGCGTTCAGGCACATTCCAAGTTTTTCTGCTCTTCAGCTCGAAAAAAGGTTAAAAATTTTAAGGTCCACATTTACTGACTGTTATATCAAATTTGTTTGCAGGTTCTGCTAAGGAAAGAGAGATTTTTGAAAAAGCAAGAAATATAATAGAGCCACCCAGATTAATGTCTCGAATGTCTATGCGGGAATCTGCTTTTGCTGCTACTGCCGCTGATGATTCTGCTCCTGTAAAACCTTTATTTACTGGCAGTTTTAAAAAGGCCCCTGAAACACAAGTTGGTGAAGACCTGACACTCACTTTGATGCTAAAAAACACTGTAACTGACCCCCAGAAGATACAGATCAAAATAACAGCCACGGCCGTAATATACAACAATAAACCAGTTAAAGATTTTCTTACTGAATTCCATTCAGTTTCCCTAGGACCTAATGAAGGTAGGTACAATGTACAGTATGTATGCTAATGTATGTATATATAAAAACATAAACTGTAAATATTGCACACAGGGAATTTTTCTGCCAGGGAATACATAAAGCCACTGTTCTACAAATGGAAAAAAAAAAAAAAAAAACAAGATTCCCATTGAAGATAATTGGTTAGTATGTTACAAATATGGCATCCCTTTAATGCCTGGGGGGCAGAAAGACCAGACTGATTACGTGACCACTGTGATTGGCTAACACCAATGTTGCTAATTCCCTGTGCTTTGTCGCTGACCTTATGCCTCGTTTACGCCTTTTTGTCTACGACCCTACGCCTGGTTGGTGCCTCTCACATGTAATCACCCTGCAGCAGTTACCTGTGAGTGATCGCGGGCTGCAGACTGCACTTGCAGGTAATCGCCCCGGACCCCAGAGGGCGGAGAGCTGAAATTACATTGAGGAAAGCTCTGAGAGCTAATTGAAGGGAAGAGACACATCCCCCTTTACACAGCACACAGGAAGAGAGATGGGACTGTCGATCACAGGCTGTGTGCTGGAGCTCTCTCCCCTCTCACCTTTTTTCTCTTGGTGTCAGGAAAACTTGTCAGAAGTGACTCATGCAGATAGCAGAGGAACAGTGTAGCAGAGAGAAGTGATACTTTGTGCTCTGGATTGAGATAAGCAAACACTCTAGAGGGATATACTTTGTTCATATTTAATGTCTGAGGTTTTCAAACACTTTAACTAGCCTTAACACTATTATCGGAAATCTTTACTCTATGCACTATTTTTTTTAGGGAAGGGAAACTTTTTTCACCAAAGTTGGGTAGACCTAGCCAATACTGTATTTTCTTTTTAACCTAAATTCCTGGCATCTTTAAAATTCCCCTTACACTCACACAGCACCCTTCCCCTGCACTGTAAGGGTTATTTGCTCATATTGTCAAGGAACTGAAATGATTTTTGGCTCCTTCAGGCTTCCTCCCTACTATGCAACTGGTCTCCAAAGCCACTTCTCTCCAGTCCCAGCCTGATGTCATCATGTATATTGTAGGACCAGAATTCCAAGGGCCTGCCCACATACCAGGAGCATTGGAGAGAAACGGCTGCTGGGGGAGTGAGGAATTAGACATGTGCGGTTCGTTTCGTTCTGAATTAAAATTCGGGCAAAATTTTGTTTTTAGAAAATTCAAATGTATCCGAATTTCCGAATTAGAATAGTACCGAATTTAAACGATTCCAAAATAACGAAATTCGAATTCGGACGAAATTCGAATTTGAATAATTTTTTAATAGTTTTCGAATAGTTTTCGAATCGTTTTAGAATTTAACCACTTAAGCCCCGGACCATTTCGGGCCATTAGGACCAAGCCTGTTTTTGGGATTCGGCACTGCGCTGCTTTAACTGTAAATTGTGCGGACATGCAATGTTGTACCCAAATGAAATTTGCGTCCTTTTCTTCCCACAAATAAAGCTTTCTTTTAATGGTATTTGATTGCCTCTGCGATTTTTATTTTTTGCGATATAAATGGAAAAAGAACGAAAATTTTGAAAAAAAAAGATATTTTCTACTTTTTGTTATAAGAAAAATCGAATAAACTCAATTTTAGTCATACATTTAGGCCAAAATGTATTCAGCCACATGTCTTTAGTAAAAAAAATGTCAATAAGCGTATATTTATTGGTTTGCGCAAAAGTTATAGCGTTTACAAACTAGGGTACATTTTCTGAAATTTACACAGCTTTAAATTTATGACTGCCTATCTCATTTCTTGAGGTGCTAAAATGGCAGGGCAGTACAAAACCCCCCCAAATGACCCCATTTTGGAAAGTAGACACCCCAGGGAAATTGCTGAGAGGCATGTTGAGCCCATTGAATATTTTTTTTTTTTGTCCCAAGTGATTGAATAATGACAAAAAAAAAAAAATTACAAAAAGTTGTCACTAAATGATATATTGCTCACACATGCCATGGTTATATGTGGAATTGCACCCCAAAATACATTCTGCTGCTTCTCCTGAGTACGGGGATACCACATGTGTGGGACTTTTTAGGAGCCTAGCCACGTACGGGACCCCGGAAACCAAGCACCGCCTTCAGGATTTCTAAGGGCGCAAATTTTTGATTTCACTCCTCACTACCTATCACAGTTTCGAAGGCCATAAAATGCCAAAATAGCACAAAACCCCCCCAAATGACCCCATTTTGGAAAGTAGACACCCCAAGCTATTTACTGAGAGGCATGTTCAGTCCATGGAATATTTTATATTTTGCCAGAAGTTGCGGGAATATGACAAACTTTTTTTTTTTTGCACAAAGTTGTCACTAAATGATATATTGCTCACACATGCCATGGGCATATGTGAAATTACACCCCAAAATACATTCTGCTGCCTCTCCTGAGTACGGGGATACCACATGTGTGGGACTTATTGGGAGCCTAGCCGCGTACGGGACCCCAAAAACCAAGCACCGCCTTCAAGGTTTCTAAGGGCATAAATTTTTGATTTCACTCCTCACTACCTATCACAGTTTTGAAGGCCATAAAATGCCAAGATGGCACAAAACCCCCCCAAATGACCCCATTTTGGAAAGTAGACACCCCAAGCTATTTGCTGAGAGGCATGTTGACCCCATTGAATATTTTTTTTTTTTGTCCCAAATGATTGAATAATGACAAAAAGAAAAAAAAAATGTACAAAAAGTTGTCACTAAATGATATATTGCTCACACATGCCATGGTTATATGTGGAATTGCACCCCAAAATACATTCTGCTGCTTTTCCTGAGTACGGGGATACCACATGTGTGGGACTTTTTGGGAGCCTAGCCGCGTACAGGGCCCCAAAAACCAAGCACTGCGAACGCTGCAGTTATGTGTGTTGTGTTTGGTAAGTGACAGTGATCGATCGATACTGCACTTGGCTGGGCTGGGCTGGGCTGGGCTGGGCGGAGGGGCTAAACGCAGGCGCTAGCAGGTATCTGGGCTGATCCCGCTAACACTGCGTTTTTGGGAACCCTAAACCGCTGGGGATGCTAGTATAGATCTGATCAGATCTGATCAGATACTATACCACTAAGGGGGGTGTATGCTTTGCGCGTGGGTGTTAGCATTACTGTCACTAACCTAACACTGCCTGGGGCGACGCAGACCCTCTCTGGCGCTAAAACCTAATTGATCTCACCCGCCGGGCGATCAGGGGGGTTAAACCTTTATTGGGTTATATACGGCGGGTGCCCTGATGCTATAAAAAGCAAACTAATCAACCAGCGTCACCCGTAACCTTTATATGGTGATCACTGGTGAAAGGGTTAACTAGGGGCAATCAGGGGGTTAAAATCTTTATTAGGTTAAATATGGGGGTACCTGACACTATATAAAAACCTGACGGGTAACCTAAATAACTAAATAACTTACTGGCTAACCAGTGACACCAGTGACGCTTATACGGCGATCACTGGTGAAAGGGTTAACTCTAGGGGCAATCAGGGGGTTAAAATAATATATGGGGGTACCTGACACTAATAAAAACCTGCGGCGAACCTAAAAAAAAATAACTGCCTATCTAAAACACCAGCGACACGAATACAGCGATCGGAAAAACAATCGCTTAGTGACGCTGAAGTTAGGGGGTGAAAGGGTTACCTGGGGGGTGATCAAGGGGTTAAACCTTTATTAGGGGGGGTTAGGGGGCTACCCTGGACCTAAAGGGGCCTAATCCTAACTGCCCTGCAACTTTTTACAATCACAGATGACACTAAATGCAGTGATCAGTAAAATAAATGATCACTGCAATCAGTGACACTGTGATTGGGGGCTTTGGGGTGACCTGGGGGGTGATCTGGGGGTGACTGGGGGGTGATTTGTGTGCCTATGTGTACCTACGTGTCAGTGGACTGTTAGTGCACTAACCTGCTTCCTCTCTGCTCGGCGCCGGGAACGGAAAGACCGCGGCGAGGGAGATGACATCACTTCCTCCAGCCTTGTTTACATCACATGGCGGAGGAAGCATTTTCATTGGCCGGGAGCGATCGCGAGGGGGGGGGCGGAATCGAGCGCCCCCCCTCATGCCTGATCGCTCCCGAACACTTAACGGCCGCTCACTGCAGTGAAGGGGGGTCCGGATGGACCCCCCAACTGCACAAAGGCGATCACGTAGATCTACGTGATTCTGCCTGTCCGTGCCATTCTGCCGACGTAAATCGGCGGTGGGCGGTCGTTAAGTGGTTAAATAGTTTTCAAATTTGAAAACTTTTCGAATAGTTTTCAAATTCGAAAACTTTTCGTATTCAAATTGTTTTCCAATTTCCAAAGAGAATAACATATAATAGAAAATAAAGGAATAGAATAGAAAAAAAATATTAAAAATTCTATTCTATTCCTTTATTTTCTATTCTATTTTCTTCTTTTTGGAAATTCTAAAAGTTCTCGAATTCAAATAGTTTTCCAATTTCCAAAACGAACAAAATAGAGAAGAAAATAAAGGAATAGAATAGAAAAATAAATAAATATATAGATATATATATAATTTTCTATTATTTTCCTTTATTTTCTATTCTATTTTATTCTCTTTGAAAATTCAAAAACTATTCAAAAACTTTTCAAATGTAAAATCTATTCAAAATTGATTTGAAAACTTTTCTTATCAATTCGAAAACTAATAAACAAAACGAATCCCAAAAATGAATTAAACTAATGAAACTAATTTAACTAAACAAATTTATGTAAATAACAAATCAAAACAAAACAAATTTTTTCGTTCTGCACACGTCTATGAGGAATAGGATAATATAGTGCTAAGTTCACCTTTACAGAAAAAATAATAAATGCATCTATTTTTGCAGAAACATAAAAATGTGCATTTATTATTTTTTCCTGCAGGAGCCTGAAAAGCATTGCACCCATGATCAGTAAATTACAGGTGCGATATGAGCTCCTGCAGACATATCCTCCAAGTTTCAGCCCATACCTCCATACAGGCTTTCTGTTTAGGGATGTGTCAGTGGACTATGAGAGCGCTCATTAGCACCCCTGTAGTCCACTGAAACTATAAGTTTATCTGCCGCAGTGGAACATGGTATTTGCATTTTTTTTTTACAGGAATCTGTGAATAAATTACACGGCTTTCCACTGTTTTTAAAAACATGTACCAAAGGTGAACTTTGAGCCTTTAACATTTGCAGTGTAGGGGGGAGAGGTTCTCAATTTACATTTTTTCAGATGACCCAAGTTCTGCTTTAAAAATAAAAAGGCCCGATGTGCTTTTAAATGCATAGAATGTAACTCACTATTAATGTTTATAGGTAATAATGACAGTGGTGTCAAACTCAATTTAATCGCAGACCTCATCAGCATTATGATTGCTCTCAAAGGGCCAGTTGTATCTGTAACACTATATTTATCCAGGGCTTTTTTTTCCCCAGAGAATAGGTGCAGGAATTCAACCACACCCCCCCCCCCACAAACTGAATTGAACGGTGGGTGTGGCCAACACGCACTAATAGTGCAGAGTTCAGGGATGTGCTATGTACAGAGTGCAGAATTCAGGGGTGTACTATGTACAGAGTGCATCTCACCTATCCGGCCCGGCTGTAGCACCTCCTGTTAGTGTAGGTGGCACCAGGCTGCTGCATCTCTCTTTGCAGCACAGAACAGCATTCTGTCAGGAGGACTGCAGTGCCCCAGAGGAGACAGTCTCCAGCCTGTAGCCGACATCCTTTCACTGCAGCTTCCTTACAAGCCAAAACGCAGGCACTGAAGACAAACATAAATAACAACAAAACGATGAAAAACCAACAACAAACAAACTATCTACTCCATGGTGTGTAGAGCACTGGGATGTGGACACCTTTTAAGCGAAGGAGAATTTATCATCCATTATGCGATATAACTCCCAATCAGCCGCTCTTCTATGTATAAATCTATACATTTATTACACTATGCAAACATTTGTTCTCATTCTCCAAGGCTCTGATGAAGAGGGAACCCCTCGAAATGCGTCAGCCTACCACTAAGCATTTGCCCTTGCATTGGCACCACTCATTTTAAATGAACAATTTGTAACCTAGTCTCTATGAATATGTAGTAATTTATTTTTATTTATTTATCTACTTGGTTTTAATAAACTTTATCCATTTGATCCATGCGTTAGATCACACGCCTTTTTCCTATTTTTTCACTTGGCTATCTACGGACCACCCCAGGTTAGTCTAGGCAGCGGGATTTGCATGCTTATCCTACACAAACTCACCATCTGAAATTACTACCACTTTACACCAATTCCGCCTTTACGAGTGCAGGAGAAATATACTTTCTGTTCGAACCTAGTGTAGGCGGCTCCACCTCTCTCTCTCTCTCTCTCTCTCTCTCTCTCTCTCAGTTGCAGTGAGATCATTGATCAGCACAAATGAGGATCACAGTGCAGCTTATCACGTGATACCCCATCCCATACTCCACCGGCATCTGTACCTCCCTTGTCCCCGCTGAAAGGAAAGCTGTCCTTGAAAACATAGAAGGCTTCCGTGTTTACAAGTCACAGTGGTGATTGGGGAGCAGAGGGCGAGAGCCGGAAGTGGGGGAATGCTGTTCCACTCGAAAGAAAGCCCTGGGTGTGAGGGCCCCATGAAATTGTCTGGTGGGCTGAATTCGGCCCATGGGTCTTGTGTTTGGCACATGTGCTGTAGTATGTTGACTTAGTGATCATCCCTGCAGCCACAGGTTGAGCATGTTTACTAGGGGAACAGTGAAGTTTTTCCCTTGTTAGAGCAAACTAGACCATCATTTAGATGAGTCTTTAGCCTTAGGCCTCGTACACACTATCGTTCGTGTGTATGGTTTCTCGCCGAGAAAACTGCCGGGAATCTCGACGAGAAAAATAGAGAACCTGCTCTCTATTTCCTCATCAGGATTCTCGTTTTTCTCGTCGGGATTCTCGTCGGTCGTGTGTATGCTTTTCCGAGTCTTAAAAAATCGTGCTCAGAATCAAGTATAAGACGGGAGCGCTCCTTCTGGTAAAACTAGCGTTCGTAATGGAGATAGCATATTCGTCACGCTGTAAACGGACTGAAAAGCACGAGGCTGAAAAGCGTGAATCGTCTCTCCCCAAACTTTTACTAACACGCGGTAACACGAGATCAGCAAAAGTAGCCCAAGGGGTGGCGCCATTGGAATCGAACTTCCCCTTTAGACTGCAGTTGTACGTGTTGTACATGACCGCGCTTTACAACGGCGAGATTTGGAATTGACAGTGTGTATGCAAGGAAAGCTTGACAAGAATCTCGTCAAGCTTGACAAGAATCTCGTCGAGAAAAACAACGTGTTTTTTTACAACGAGATTCTCGGTCATGTGTACTAGGCTTTACTGTGGATGAACTGTGGGTTTCTTCTATTGTTGAACTTGATGAACCTGTACTTTTTCAGCCTAAATTTGAAACCCTATTTTGTTGTGCTTTGATGCCTTTTCATAACCTTTCTTTATGTACTTGTTTTCCAGAGAAACCTCTTGAGATGAAATTACCATATGTTGTTTATAGAGATGCCATAACTGCAGACAACATGATTCAAGTTGTAGCTGTGTGTACCGATGAAAGGGGAGGCAACTTGCTAGTACAAATAGTGACTACGCTGAAGAATCCAGCACTGCTGATAAGGGTAGGACTCACAATCTTCTTACTGCACTCCAATGTCCAGAGGTACAATAAGGGGTCTAGTTACAAAACAGAGGTATGGCCATGCCATGGGTTAAAGTTTTGATGGGATACGGCACGGCACACTGATTTTAAGGACTTTTTGCATTGACTCTGATGTTACTCATTTTATGCGTGTGTGAGGTGTATAGCCCACTGAATACTATCTTATTGCACTGATTTAAAGAGGAAGTAAACCCTCTCTAAAAAAAAAACACCCTGCAAGACAAAGGCATAATGAGCTAGTATGCACAGCATACTAGCTTATTATGAATTACTTACCTGAGATCGAAGCCCCCGCAGCGGTCCTCGTTTCACCTCCTCCGTCGCCGCTATCTCTTCCGGGTATCGCTGCTCCGGCATTGTGACTGGCCGGAGCAGCGATGACGTCACTCCTGGGCATGCTGGCGGGAGCCGGCAGTGACGCCATGATCGCCTTTACTAACGGCATGCTCAGTGCGCCTGCGCCGTTGTCTACGGCGGGCATGCATCGTAGACATCGGTGCCCGTTTTTTGCCCGTTTTTTGAAAAATATCTCCTTAACCGTGTAGGTTTAGAAGATATTTCTTGCACCTAAGCCTTAATCTAGGCTTACCTGTAGGTAAAAGTGGTCTGTAAGGGTTTACAACCACTTTAAGGGCTTTTGCATTGACTCTGATGACACTTACTTTATGCGTGGGTGACGTTTATAGCCCATTGAATGCTATCTTATTGCACTAAATATTTTTAGATATTTTTGAAGCGCTGTTAATGCTGCGATTTTTCATCTAGGCATATCTTTTAACATTTTGTATTTTTATAATAGCTGCTATAGTGCGTGACTTTTATCTTTGGAGTGCTGGGATCAGTGACACTTGGTGCTACTGATATTTTACATTAGTAATCTTAACAGGCTGAAAGGAAGCGAAGAGAAGTTCATTATTAGGGTTGACATACACTTTAATTTATACATAATATTTTGCATATTAAAACTACTACCACCACTACTATTATTACTACTATAATAAAATACTAATAATAATACAGATGGTATATATTTTTTTATTATAGCCAATCGAAGAAGTCAAATTTGGCAAAACTGCACGTGTGGATTGCATATTTACTAACCCAATCAAAGAGGATGTCCCGGACAGTATTTTGATTTTAGAGGGGAGTGGCCTTTTGCTTGACCAAGTAATTATCAAGTGAGTATAAATATTATTTGAAAAATTATATAAAATGTAATATGCACTATCATAACTTAAAGCAGGTTTTTTTTTTCACTATCTTGACCAATGCCAGGCATTGTAGGCTGTTTAGCCTGTACTGAACGGACAGGACAGTTTTCAGACATGGCCTATTATAAAAGTGGTTTACCATATGCCAAACTGTTTTTTCAGTTTAAAGAAGTTAGAATTTTGTTTGATATATATTTTTTTATAATTTAACTTTGAAAAATGTATTACAATTTTTTATTTATTTTTTTATTTTTCAGCCCTGTTTTTTTTTTTTATTATTTTTTACAATTTTATATTTTTATTATATATATTTTTTTAATAGTTTAATATTTTTTTAATAATTTATCTTTGAAAAATGTATTACAATTTATTGTTTATTTTTTATTTTTCAGCCCTCTTGGGGGGGGGGGCTTTGGTGAGATATAAATATAAATCTAAACAGACCCCTGACATTCCCCCTTTGAGACAGGGAAAGGGACTGAGGACAGAGATTCCCCAGTCCCTTTCTCTGCAGCCTCAGCTGCACTGAAAATAAATGAACAGGAGACAGAGGCTCCTCTCCATTCATAAACTGAAGCATTGTAAACAGTTTACGATGCTCAGTGACAGTTATGAATGAACAGAGTCAGTGATCACTGACTCTGTGCATTCGGAAAATGAAGGAGTCAGAAAATGACAGGTTTACTGACTCTTTCCTCCGCTCTCCACCCTGACAGATCCGGGAGGGGGGGCGGGGGAGGAACCGGGAAGGATGCATGGGAACGGTGAGGAAAGGGGGGGACTGAAGGAGGACATGGGGGGACTGGAGGAGGAGCCAAGTGAGCCGGGAAGGACGCAGGGGGACAAATTGGTGGACCCTGAGGATAAAACAGATTGGGACCCAAAGGAGGACACGGAGAGCCAGGGAGGACACAGGGGGACCAGAAGGACAACACAGGGAGCACAGAGGGGCACAGCCGGGGGTGATTGGTGCGGCGGTGGTGGGGGGGATTACAAGCACCAATCTCCCTGACAGCTGCAGGAGGGATAGGAGGTGAAGCAGCTGTCAGAAAATCTATACAGGGAGATCGGTGCTTGTAACTCCCCCCCCCCCCCCACCGCTGCACCGATCACCCCTGAGGCTGCCTAAGTATCGGGTCAAGCATCGGAGCATTTGCACGAGTACAAGTGCTTGTGCAAATGCTCGGTATCGGCACCGATACTAGTATTGATATCGGCACTGATACTGATACTAGCATCGGTATTGGTGCAACCCTAAATGTCAGGATCCCTGCAGAGCCTGGACCAGCTCCGTGATGTTAGACGACAGCAGTCTTTAGCCCACTGTTGGCTGAATTTGGGTCACAGGAGTGCAGAACTAAGTGCAAAATGATGAGAAAAAAAAACAGTTCAATAAACAAAATTATACACCTGAGCCACAGAGATATCCATGCCAAGATAATATAGTATAAATGTGTGCTGTGACAGTTGACTAATAAAAAAGAAAAATTGAACCAACAAGAACAAACAAGTTGTAAATGGCAAAATTATATAGTCATACCCAGGAGGAGCATATTTAATGAGCATATTAAGAAGAATATGCTGGCTTTCCCACGGGATATCTGCTCATAATACTGTACATAATACTCTCTCTATTAGGGAACTAGCAAAATAATTGTGACAGATAAAAAAAAAATTCATTTGAATGTTTTAAATAATAGATAATGTTCTAGAAAGTAAATCACAAATATTATTTTAGTTTGAAGATGAAAAAGTGTCTAACTACATAATATTATATATTGAAAGGGCTATACAGTAAAATGAAAATGTATTTTGTGAATGTATAATTCTGATCCTACTTCTAAGCTACAAAGTAAACCTGTAAATAGAAAGAAAGAAAAGGTTGTGAAAGCAAATAACGAACAAACATTTTAAAAGGAAAGTAGCAGAAAAGTTAGCGTTAAAGTAGCAACGCTAACCTGTTTTTCAATGGTACAGACTCCTCTCCTCTCTTGTCAACACAAGCATCTTCTTCCCGGCTTCTTCTGGTTGTCAGTCTTTGGCCGTCTTGATAAGGTGTACTTGCAAATAAGGCAGGGCTGGACTGGGACAAAAATTTGGCCCTGGGCTTCATCCAGACCTGCCCACTTTAATTCAATAAAATGCTGCCCCCACCCTCCCAAAAAATCACGCCCACCAAAAGGCCCCTACATCCATTATTGTAATTGATGAGAGGGTGAGCGAGAGGGGAATGAGAGAGAGAGAGGGTTGAGGGAAAGGGAGTGAGAGGGGGTGGGTGAGAGAGGGGGGTGAGTGTAAGAGAGAGGGAGTGAGTGTAAAAGAGAGGGGGTGAGTGTAGGACCCCTTTCACACTGAGACATTTTTCAGGCGCTTTTGGGCTAAAAATAGCGCCTGTAAAGCACCTGAAAAACGCCTCCGCTGCAGTCCCAGTGTGAAAGTCCGAGTGCCTTCACACTGGGGCACTGCCAGGGCGTTAAAAAAAGTTCTCCAAGCAGCATCTTTGGGGCGGTGTAGGAGCGGTGTACACACCGCTCCTGCCCATTGAAATGAATGGCCACCGCTGCTGAAGCGCCTGCAAAGCACTTCGGCAGCAGCGCTACACGGGCGCATTTAACCTTTAATTTGGCTGCTAGCCGGGGTTAAAAGCACTTGCTAGAAGCCGAATAGGGCAGCTAAAACAACAGTAAAGTGCTGCTAAAACTAGCAGCGTTTTTCCGTCAATGCCCGCCCCAGTGTGAAAGCAGCCTAAAAGTCAGGGAGTGAATGAGACAGAGAAAAGGGCAGAGAGACAGAGGGGGGAGCTGAGAGACAGAGGGGGTAGCTGAGAGACAGAGGGGGTAGCTGAGAGACAGAGGGGGGAGCTGGGAGACAGAGGGGGGAGCTGGGAGACAGAGGGGGGAGCTGGGAGACAGAGGGGGGAGCTGGGCGACAGAGGGGGGAGCTGAGAGATAGAGGAGGAGAGATTGAGAGATAGAGGGGGGGAGCTGAGAGATAGAGGGGGGGAGCTGAGAGATAGAGGGGGAGCTGAGAGACAGAGGGGGGAGCTGAGAGACAGAGGGGGGAGCTGAGAGACAGAGGGGGGAGCTGGGAGACAGAGGGGGGAGCTGGGAGACAGAGGAGGAGAGATTGAGAGATAGAGGGGGGGAGCTGAGAGACAGAGGGGGGGAGCTGAGAGACAGAGGGGGAGCTGAGAGACAGAGGGGGAGCTGAGAGACAGAGGGGGGAGCTGAGAGACAGAGGGGGAGCTGAGAGACAGAGGGGGAGCTGAGAGACAGAGGGGGGAGCTGAGAGACAGAGGGGGGAGCTGAGAGACAGAGAGGGGAGCTGAGAGACAGAGGGGGGAGCTGAGAGATAGAGGAGGAGAGCTGAGAGATAGAGGAGGAGAGCTGAGAGATAGAGGAGGAGAGCTGAGAGATATAGAAGGAGTTTGAGAGACAGAGGGGGGTCTGAGAGATAGAGGGGAGCTGAGAGACAGAGGAGGGGCTAAAAGATGGGGAGGACTGAGAGACACGGGAACTGAGAGACAGAGGGGGGTCTGAGAGACAGAAGGGGAGCTGAGAGACAGAGGGGGGAGCTGAGAGACAGAGGGGGGAGCTGAGAGACAGAGGGGGGAGCTGAGAGACAGATGGGGGTTGAGAGACAGAGGGGGGAGCTGAGAGACAGAGGGGGAGCTGAGAGACAGAGGGGGAGCTGAGAGACAGAGGGGGGGCTGAGAGACAGAGGGGGGGTCTAAGAGACAGAGGGGGGTCTAATAGACAGAAGGGGAGCTGAGAGACAGAGGGGGAGCTGAGAGACAGAGGGGGGCTGAGAGACAGAGGGGGGGCTGAGAGACAGATGGGGGACTGAGAGACAGATGGGGGGCTGAGAGACAGAGGGGGGAGCTGAGAGACAGAGGGGGGGCTGAGAGACAGAGGGGTCTGAGAGACAGGGGGAGCTGAGAGACAGAGGGGGGAGCTGAGAGACAGAGGGGGGAGCTGAGAGACAGTGGAGGGGTCTGAGAGACAGAGGAGGGGTCTGAAAGACAGAGGGGGTCTGAAAGACAGAGGGGGAGAGCTGAGAGACAGAGGGGGAGAGCTGAGAGACAGAGGGGGAGAGCTGAGAGACAGAGGGGAGAGCTGAGAGACAGAGGGGGGTCTGAGAGACAGAGGGGGCAGAGAGACAGAGGAGAGGGCTGAGACAGACCACATAGCACTGTCCCTTTCTGCAGTCCCTCCTCTGCTCACCTCCCCACTCAGTGATCTGGCATGTTTGTGTAGGATGCCAGGTACCTGATGGCCAGCAGTGGCAGCGCTGAGTCTTCCTCTTGATCCGGGGGGTGCTCTCACTGCTCTGCTCCTTACAGTGGCGCATGTTCTTTTCCTCCGGGCTCCCAGTCAGCCTGCCCTCCGGCCCAGGCTGCATGGTTCCTGGAGCAGAGAGGAGGTGGAGGAATCGAGGTTCTGGGAGCGCCGGGGTGGCCGCGCTCGCTACTGTTCGCCTCTTCGGTGGTCAGGGAGGGGGTAGAGCTCTTCCCCCTCCTCGGAATTTTACATCCAACTGCCCTCCTCGCTGGCCACCTTCCCCGAATCCCCGCCGCTGTTTACTGCCACGCTCCCGCTGCCGCCGACCTGCATAAAAAAACGGCCCACAAAAAAAAAAACGGCCCACTGAGCCATCGGCCCACCGGGTAGTCCCTATGGCCAGTCCATCCCTGAAATAAGGTGATAGGTTTCTGCAGCACAGGTACATTGTGGCATAGAGAAGATTTGCTTGCTCTCTGCATACCCAATACCTGGGTACCTGAACCACTTTCTGCCCACAATCTGTAGATCAACATTCCAATTCATGATAACCCTGCTGAGGATATGTTAATTTACTATTTCCCTTTGACAGCTAGCAGCTGACACTTTGCAAAGCTTCTAGTTTTATTTATTTTTAAACACATGATTAGAGCCTGAGGCTCGAATTGGCTTTAAAAAAGGGTGGGCGCAGAGCACTGCTCCCCCCGAGCCCACCCACTTGTGTGAATATATTCGCTATTGTCTTCCTGATTCTACTCCCAGACAGTCAGGAAGCAGTTCCTGAGACCTGATTAGCTAGGGAGTCCTAAAGTGGAGTTCCACCCAAAAATGGAATGTCCACTTTAAGGGAAGGTGATCCCCTGACATGCCACATTTGGCATGTCATTTTTTGGGGGGGAGCGGAAACCCTCTTTTTAGAGGGTTCCCGCTCCCACTTCCTCCCTAGGCCGCCTCAGTGGCGGAAGTAAGCTCACCTCAGCCCCCTCCCTCTCCGCAATCATCTGGGACACGTCACATGTCCCAGGTGATTGCTCCACCAGTCACGGTGCGCAGCGTGGCTCGCGCATGCGCAGTGCGTGCCCGGCTGTGAAGCCACAGCCGGGCGCCCACAGTGACAATGCCAGCGTCGTGGAGAGGAGGGGGAGATGAGCAGGGCTTCGTTCCCCCGCATCGCTGGACCCTGGGACAGGTAAGTGTCCGATTATTAAAAGTCAGCAGCTGCAGTATTTGTAGCTGCTGACTTTTAATATTTTTTTTTTAAGCGGACCTCCGCTTTAAGACTCCCGGCCAATCGGGTCTCAGTCAGGACCCACTTCCTGTTTGGCCTGGAAGAGAAGCAATGGTACCGGAGCAAAGAGCTGCATCCCGGATCCATCTCTGCCTGATCTGCCTCCTTCCTAAGGTAAGAAGGCCTCTGATCGCTGTATTACCATCCATCTCCCGCACGAGGGGGACCGCCCCACATTCCCGTCCGTCTCCCGAAGGGGGGGGGGGGGTTTGCATTGGTTACCAGCACCCTCATAGTTTATTGAGCGCTACAAACTGTCAGCCGCAATGGTAATTGTAGTTCACTCAGAACTCTGAATGGATGACGCAGCTGTGTTGGCAGAACACAGCCACACTATTTTTGAATTGTGACAGCGGGTGGGCAGAGAGGATCCCCGCCTGCTTTCACAATAGGGATATCAGTCGGATTGGAGGAAGGTAATTTAGTAACATGTTACATGTTACACTCCAAATATGGGTGTAACATGTAACATATTACTAAAGGTGAACTCATCCTTTAAAGTTAACCAGCAGATAGAAATACAACTGAATTTAGCCTGGGCATCTAGGCTTCAATTAAATTTGGACAGATGGCGGCTAGTTTGGTAATTTTATTGGGAGGGGGGCCGCAAACAGTGCATGCGACACCCCCTGGGTCGGTTCGGTCGGTAGGTGCACTTGCCTCAACCTTGGGCGGCTTCTCCGGCTCTCCTCCACAGGCATCACGAGCGAGCATCTCCTTCCACTGCTCGGCGGCTTCTGTCTCCTCCCTCCTCCTCAGCGGCCAATCAGCTTCTCCTTTTGGACAATCGAGAAACGCGTCTCACACTCGCGCTTCCTGATTGGCGGAGAGGTAATGCAGTGTGAGAATAGTGAATATTAATTCGCTATTCTAACACAATACTCTGCGTCCACAGCACACCCTATTTTGAAGCCTATAGAAAGGGAACGCAGCGCCCGTGCGCCCGTAATGGTTTTCTTAGGACATTAAGGAGTTTGCATAATACCAAAGTGTACTACTACACATTTATGTTACAAATTATACAGCCTAAGTTTTAGTATCTATCTATCTATCTATCTATCTATCTATCTATCTATCTATCTATCTATCTATCTATCTATCTATCAATCTACCCAGCATATTTTATGAAAAGTTGTATCTGACATCCATTATGAAAGGATCCAAGATCCCTTCTAACAAAATAGGCTTCATTCCATGCATTGAAGTTCATAGGAATAGAGAAACATTAATACTAAAAAATTACTGCAATACAATATTTCCACCTATCTGCCTGCCTTTCTGTATATCTAGATAAACAGTTACATACTTCCCACAACTTACTAATAAACATCTTTCTTTCTTCTAGTGTACCATGTCTGAAACCAAATCAGAGGGTTACAATTCAGTTCGAGGTGACCCCACACAGAAAAGGTGACAGAAGTCTCCTAGCGGATTTCTCCTCTAAGAAGCTTCCAAATGTGAAGGGCTTTCAAACAGTTACAGTGGCTTCATCATAAAAAGCCATACCTGCCGGAGGGAAGAGAATATAAACCTAATTTAGAGGCCCCATTTGTTGTTGGTGCTTGGAAACATCACCATGCAAAAAGATTTTTAGGCATTTTGTCATTTGCATTTATTTCCAAATAAATGAAAGCCTATTTAATTCATTAAGAAAAAAAGTGGTATCTTTAATTTAAAAGTAAGCTATGCTGACTCTACAAGTTTAAAAGTGAATGATAACAGACAAGTATTGGAATGTCCCAAGAATAGAACACATAGATATTCTTAAAGAGGAGCTCCAGGCACCTGCAGAAAAAAATAAAAGTCAGCAGCTACAAATACTGTAGCTGCTGACTTTTAATATTAGGACACTTACCTGTACCTGTCCAGGAATCCAGTGGTGTCTTCACCCGAGCCAATTGTTCAGTTGGCTATCGGGTGCTGCCGCCTCCATCTCCACTAAGTGAAACCAACAGTGAGCAGTGCGCTCTGTGAATGGGCCGGCTGCGGGAGAAGGATGAGGGGGCCGAACATTCCGCTGAGTTCGCCGCAGGTACCCGTTCCCCCCCTCCCCCCAAAAGGTGCCAAATGTTTTCGGTGAAGCTCTGCTTTAAAGGAATGTCACAAAGTCTGAGTAAGACATCAAAAAGGTATTTGGCGTGTATAAAGCAAATCCTTTTTTCAGTTTATTCTTTACTGTCTGTGTTTCGTTTCAAGTATGGGTAGTAAGATAAAATCTCTAAGTGAAGGAAATTCCTGTTTAGGCAATTGTTACCAGAAGAGATATCCCTGTTGGAAGATTTCTAGTCTTCTACTGTAACATTTTGGATTTCCTATTGCATTCTGTACCAGTGCTAATGATCACAAATAAAGAGGGTGAATCTTCCCAGTCGGGACACAGACAGCAATATTGACAGGGTTCTTATCTTTCCCCACTCCATCCAAAATGTGAAAAATTAACTAAAGTTAGAACTTGATATACTCTATTTTCTGCCCGAAAAACAATAGCTAAACTTTGGATGAGGCAGGCTCCCCCCAGACTATCTGACTGGAAGACTGACGTAAACATCACATTGCCCTATATAAAATGAATTTACATTAATAGAGGGTGCCCTGAAAAATATAACAACGTTTTGGACCGCTGGCTTAATGCACATGACACATGTGTATAGCATTGCAAAACTCGTCTCCCTCCTTTGAATGCCATCTAGCTGGACCTGGGTCATAAATTCTACTTTCTTCATATATACATAATCGCAAAAAGTATGTTGATGCTACAAAAACAAAAGCGTGACTACATAGTAACAATCTCTGTAATTGATCAGAAACTTTCTGAATTACCCATATTTGTCATATATTAAATGATTGTACTGAACAAAAAAAAATGTTTGTGCATTGGAAAATTGTACACTTTTGTGGGAAATAAAAGCGTTTAATATAAAAAAAAAAAAAAAAAAGGTAGAACTTGATTTGTTATATTTTCTGATGACTTACAGGTTGACATACTTTGTATTATTTTCTGGGCTTGCTATGTTCTGTCCCTAGTTTTTTTTTTCTTATACCCTTTCCCTTCTCCTTGCTCCTCCTTTTATTCCCTTCTTCCTCTGGTTACATGTTATCTCAGCTCAAAGAAGAAACCATAGTGGAAGATCCTGCAGCTGACATTTGGACTTTTATTGCTTCCTGAGCAGACTATTTAGTAGATTTCTCCTAATTGTTGCTCACCAGCACACTGTATACTTTGCCAATGTTCAGCTTTCATTGTACCTTTATCTTGATCTACTATGACCATTATTGTCTTTGCTGAAATGACACTATAAACCTGTTCCTTTGTTAAATTTTGTAGAATTTAATAAAAATAAAATTATAAAAAAAAAATAAGTTTTGGCTGTACATATACTTGAGGTATACCGTGCAAATAGAACAATCACACTAAAAGAATCATTCTTATCCAGTTAAATTACATAAAATACGATATATACATGTAGCGCCCACCCCTTTTAAGGGGTGCTATATACCCAAAATTTAGGGGGCTGGCCTGAGTTAGTAGTTAGGCTCAGACCGTTCTCATTAATAGGTTGTGCTATTTTATTTCTCCAGGTGGTATACTGGTGTGCAGTTCCCTGTGGCCTGTAGGTGGCACTGCCATGACGGGTCAGGGTTGAACCATCAGTAATATTGCTGTGCCTTAGGGTGTCCTCTCTCGGCAGCGGTACAGTGGGCGTGGTTGGCCTGCTGTGCATGCTGGGAGAGGATACATAAGGGGCAGACGCCGCCAGGGAGGGTCGTGTCGAGTGAGAAGAATCCGAGTCCAGGTGCATGGCACCCAGCCCTCCAGGCCATGGGGCCGCGTGCGCATCAGTCCCAGGCACCTTTAGCCCTGGGGCTGCAACTTCAGCACTGGGCCCAGAACCTTTAGCTGGAGCCCACTTCTGGGAATAGGAATCGCAGGGTGTTCCTTGCGAGGGAGCCCGCTTCTAAGAAGAGGAGGCGGGAGGACATTTCTGAAGGACCGGTGAGAGTTCACAGTGAAGGAAGGGGCCCGGTAACTTTCTGGAGGGATTCATCTATCCACCAAGGGCCTAGTAATGTGCTGTCGCTGGCACCTGTCCTTGCATTGCAAAAGCTGAGAAGTTCGGGACATGATAGATTCTGTGGCAGAGAGTCTCCCGATCGTATCTAGGAAAGTAACCTAATTAAGCGTCCGAGCATCACTTCGGCTGCTAGGATCCACTTTTACAGGAGACTATCCGGGTGAGCTGAACCCACTCTGGGATAGAGTGGTGATTGTGATATCTACTTGTGCCTAGACATACCTCCCAAAACCTTGCTGTCCTTTCTCTTATCCACCCTTTCCTATCTGCTGAATATTGAGAAAAATAAACTCAACGTTGGAGCTTAGAGTGGTGTGGACATTGGAATTACTTGAGGGAAAACAGAGACTTGTCCCTATATCCTAGGAGACGAGAACCAACTGATGGAGAACCTAGCTGTGGGAGCCAAATACATGAGACCGCTCAACCTCCTCAAACAGGAGGGTACGGGCATATAGTACGGTGTGCCCTTTTCCTGCAAGTGAGCCAAATGTAGGAAAAAGGGTCCATGTGCTACATACAGTACATAGCTCAAGAGAGCGATATTAATAAATGATAGAACAGCTAATGCCTAGTTCCTTCCCCCAGTACCATGTAACTCCTCTGGAATAAGGACAACCACTAAACAACAAAGCAAATAATTTGTACACTCTATCTTCTGTGTTGGAATGTGGTACTAGGGGCAGGCTCTCCACTCTTTTTAGTTTCAGCACTCACCAGCTTTCCAGCCCTCTTAGGACTATGGGTATTCCTTCATATTCAGCACTACAAAACAAAAAGAGGGCACACCAGTCTAGTGCATTACCATAATACACCATTTAGTGCTAAATAAAAACAAATGACATACTCTCAATGTGCTTGAACATACATATCAAAGGACCAAGAGCCAACTATCTCCAGATACGCAACGCATATCCTATAGGCCAGGAAGACCTCTTATGCGTTCAACATTGCTTGTGCATTTTGAGAGGCAGCCCCTCTTTTTCAGAGCCAAATCTGACAATGTCTGAAGTCTGGTTTAAATATATATATATATATATATATATATATGTGTAGCGGGTATGTACTTTCCCGGGTGTAATTCAAACTGGCAGAGACACCAGTGATGTGCAGTTCCTTGCGGTCCAGTGGGTGGCGCTGTCGCCTCGGGCTGGGGTTGAACCATCATTGTGTGCTGTGCCTCCTTTTTGTCCTCCCTCGGCAGCGGTATGGTGGGGCGGGGAATCCGCCGTGCTTGCTGGGAGAGGGTATAAAGGGGCCGGCCATCTTTGTCACGGGGTCGAGTCCCAGGCACCTTCAGCCTGAGGGCGTGTGGTTTGTGTCGGTCCTCTAGGTGCCCTAGGCCTAGAGGACATCCGGAGATCGTGTTCCATCCCAGGCACCTTTGGTGTGGGGTGAGCTACTTGGATGGAGGTCTGGAGCTCAGTGCCCAACACTGAGTTCCGCGAGGGAAGGAGGTCCTAGGGAACCCAGGAATTGGGTACCCGAATCCAGAAGGCGTAATGGACCGGGGGGGAGCTCCTCACTTGAAGACCGGGTGCAGCAGATTGCCAGTGACAGGTGAGCCACCCATCGGAGACCGCCTGGAAGAAAATTCCCTCTCGCTAGGAAACCTCAGCCCACTTTCGGGAAGGAAAGTGGAGAGTTCATTGTGTCTGGGCCTACTCGCATCCACACCTCCTTGCTTGTTCTTTTCTTTAAGGGAGTCTAACTGATTATGCTGTTCACTCGAGAAGAATAAAGGAGTGTTGGACTTTAATGGTGTGGGGCTCTTTTCTGGTGGACATTGTTCAAGGTAACTCCAGGTGCACAAGACTGACCCGAAGGTAGACGAATGTGGTGAAGGCTTGGCGTGGTGACCCCGCTCTCTCCCCTCTAAGGTACCCCTAGACAAGAGAAAGACGAGCTGTGATGCAAAGAGGGGGGTGAGGAGGGCGCTACACGTGGGGGCTCATCCGGGATAGTGTTTGTGTACTACGGAATTGAACGTGTCTGCCCGGAGGAGTTACGAGTAGGCAGGCCTTCATTGGTCAAAGTGCATCCCTGCTTGAAGTCGTGGACATGACCCAATGAAGGGAAAGGCCCACGCAGAAGAGAGCAAGGAAAGGGGGAAGCTCAGCCGTGTGAAGGACTACACGTGGGAGCTTCTATTTGCACTGCGCCACCAGGCACACCCCCACTGCTTAGTTCGTGGGCGTGACTCAGAAACAGAAAAGAAGAAAAGCTCGCGAACTGGAGCAAAGGGGAGGAGTCCAATACGTGTGAAGGACTACACGTGGGACGTTGGCGCAAAAACTTTGCAGTGTACGATGGATCAGCAACAGGTCACCATGTTCGGACATACATCGTGGATTCCGGTTCACCCTTCTACCACGACACTGGCTGCTGCTGCTCCGGTAACAGATACGGGGATCTGGCTTAAGCCAAGGGGTCAATTCGCCCTGTACTCATGCATGGACGTTGAGGCCCTGGGTGTGATTTGTCCCGGCTGTTCGGGACTGGTTTGCCAACTGAAGCCATTCGGGCGATGTGAGGCCTGTGGGGAATTTCTTTTCGAAGTGGATCCAGCGGTTGAGAAGCCGAGAACCATTTACCCTGGCCGTGCTGCAGGCAACACCACTCAAGGAGGAGGAATCACTGCTTTGACAGCCATCCCTGCGCACACTGCAGCAACCGTGCAGGAGGTCGTGAAAACTCAACGGGAGAAATCCAAGGATGCTGACTCGGTCACCACGATCTCGCAGCGTCCACCACCGAAGAGAAAGACCGGCATGGTAGCCCCGACCAGCGGTTTTGGTGGACCGTCTTGCCCGCTTACACCCGGCCGGGATGAATCCGTTGGCAAGAATTCCGGACGTCCCGGTTCAAGTAAAGGCCGAGGTAAGCCAGGCGGAGAGATTTGGTGTGTGGGAAGAGGTGAAAACTCAGTCTCCACTACAGGGTACCTGCCCGCGGAGGAGTGTGACACCTCTGACCTGGAGTCGCTCTCAGACTTGGGAGACGACGTTGCTATAGACAAACTGTTTGCAGAAAAGGGCTGGGACAAAGTACCTCTCGCTTCATCCCGCAGAACCAGGGATCCACCCATGGATACAGGGGATAGTACACCCCGGGTGGAGGCACCAGCGCCTGAAGAGGGGTCCCGTCCCCGGCCTGCCTCTACATCCCCGGTACCATCTGTACCGAAGACTGGGGAAAAGAGACTGCTGTTGCGGGCACCTATGCCCAGATCAGAAGTAATCAAGGCCCCTCGCCACCCGGACTCGATAGTTTTGCCTGGCGAAGGGGACAGAGCCACTATGCCTCCTCTGGCCAGACTACAACACCTATTTGGCCAGAAGGTTTCTGCAGAGTACGGATGGGAGTATCCATACTTGTCCAAGGAGCTGCTCTATGAGGTGGAAGTGTGCCGGGAGCGCTGGTACAATGACTTTGTGTGGACTCCCCTTCAGATTCCACACGCACGTAGATACATGGCATGCTCTCCCAAGGCCTCTCAACGTTTTAAGGACTGCAAGGCAGAGTGGATGTTGGGAAGGCACATCCATACAGACAAAGTGCTGATCCGGCGCAAGGAAGGAGAAGATGTAGAATATTATCTGGAGACCATGGACCAGCACTTGAAGCCACTTGTTCTGCCGCATCCCCGCTTATACCTGTAGGAGAAAAAAGACTCAGTTCTTGTTGTATGCTGCTGAACTTTCTGGGGCCCGTTGTCCTTGTACCCAGAGGAAGAAGGACTGTTCCTGTTTTGTTCTTCACTTTACAGCAAGAGATGACAGACTCTGGGGTAGATAGGGCCAAAGAGAAGAGGAAAAGAAGTTCCACGAGTGCAGTTACCGCGACGCTGTCACCAGGTAACAGTGTTGCGCAACGTTAAACACTTTTCACACACTCACTCCTTGGAGAAAAGGAATTTCTTCCCGGAGAAGTTTCTTTTCTCTCACACGAATATATGTGTCAGGGTTTATGTGTGGTAATTTTCTTTCTTTTCCCTCTACAGGAGAGCATCCCATCAAGACCACTGAGTATGGGGTGGGTCTTAGTCAGGATGGGTGGGAAAAGTATAATGTGAATATGTGATTCAAAAAGTTATGGTTAAATGTTGTTGTTTCTCTTCCTTTTTTTTTTATATAGGGCTCAGACACAATTGCTTTAGTTGATCAAGTTTTCCAAAAGTTTTATATTTTTGTATAATTGTTAGTTGGTCTCTGGATTGGATCATGCCAGCCCTTGAGGGTATGATTTGTTCCAGACACTGGGGACCAGTGTCAAATTACCAGGGGGAGAGTGTAGCGGGTATGTACTTTCCCGGGTGTAATTCAAACTGGCAGAGACACCAGTGATGTGCAGTTCCTTGCGGTCCAGTGGGTGGCGCTGTCGCCTCGGACTGGGGTTGAACCATCATTGTGTGCTGTGCCTCCTTTTTGTCCTCCCTCGGCAGCGGTATGGTGGGGCGGGGAACCCGCCGTGCTTGCTGGGAGAGGGTATAAAGGGGCCGGCCATCTTTGTCACTGGGTCGAGTCCCAGGCACCTTCAGCCTGAGGGCGTGTGGTTCGTGTCGGTCCTCTAGGCGCCCTAGGCCTAGAGGACGTCCGGAGATCGTGTTCCATCCCAGGCACCTTTGGCCTGGAGTGGGGTACTTGGATGGAGGTCTGGAGCTCAGTGCCCAACACTGAGTTCCGTGAGGGAAGGAGGTCCTAGGGAACCCAGGGATTGGGTACCCAAATCCAGAAGGCGTAATGGACCGGGGGGGAGCTCCTCACTTGAAGACCGGGTGCAGCAGATTGCCAGTGACAGGTGAGCCTCCCATCGGAGACCGTCTGGAAGGAAATCCCCTCTCGCTAGGAGACCTCAGCCCACTTTCGGGAAGGAAAGTGGAGAGTTCATTGTGTCTGGGCCTACTCACATCCACACCTCCTAGCTTGTTCTGTTCTTTAAGGTAGTCTAACTGATTATGCTGTTCACTCGAGAAGAATAAAGGAGTGTTGGACTTTAATCGTGTGGGGCTCTTTTCTGGTGGACATTGTTCAAGGTAACTCCAGGTGCACAACACTGACCCGAAGGTAGAGAAAGAACTTTGCTTACACCGCACGGACGCATGTGGTGAAGGCTTGGCGTGGTGACCCCGCTCTCTCCCCTCTAAGGTACCCCTAGACAAGAGAAAGACGAGCTGATGCAAATAGTGGGATGAGGAGGCCGCTACATATATATATATATATATATATATATATATATATATATATATACATAGTATCTCACAAAAGCGAGTACACCCCTCACATTTTTGTAAATATTTTATTATATCTTTTCATTTGACAACACTGAAGAAATTACACTTTGCTACAATGTAAATTAGTAAGTGTACAGCTTGTATAACAGTGTGAATTTGCTGTCCCCTCAAAATAACGCAACACACAGCCATTAATGTTTAAACCGCTGGAAACAAAAGTGAGTACACCCCTAAGTGAAAATGTCCAAATTGGGCCCAAAGTGTCAATATTTTGTGTGGCCACCATTATTTTCCAGCACTGCCTTAAACTCTTGGGCATGGAGTTCACCAGAGTTTCACAGGTTGCCACTGGAGTCCTCTTCCACTCCTCCATGACGACATCACGGAGCTGGTAGATGTTAGAGACCTTGCGCTCCTCCACCTTCCGTTTGAGGATGCCCTACAAAGGCTCAATAGGGTTTAGGTCTAGAGACATGCTTGGCCAGTCCATCACCTTTACCCTCACCTTCTTTAGCAAGGCAGTGGTCATCTTGGAGGTGTGTTTGGGGTCCTTATCATGTTGGAATACTGCCCTGAGGCCCAGTCTCCGAAAGGGAGGGGATCATGCTCTGCTTCAGTATGACACAGTAGATGTTGGCATTCATGGTTCCCTCAATGAACTGTAGCTCCCCAGTTCCGGCAGCACTCATGCAGCCCCAAACCATGACACTCCCGCCACCATGCTTGACTGTAGGCAAGACACACTTGTCTTTGTACTCCTGACCTGGTTGCCGCCACACACGCTCGACACCATCTGAACCAAAAGATTTTATCTTGGTCTCATCAGACCACAGGACATGGTTCCAGTAATTCATGTCCTTAGTCTGCTTGTCTTAGGCAAACTGAGTTTTCCTTCTGGGACGACAGCCATGCAGAACAATTTGATGCAGTGAGTGGCGTATGCTCTGAGCACTGACAGGCTGACCCCCCACCCATTCAACCTTTGCAGCAATGCTGGCAGCACTCATACGTTGATTTCCAAAAGACAACCTCTGGATATGACGCTGAGCACGTGCACTCAACTTCTTTGGTTGACCATGGCGAGGCCTGTTCTGAGTGGAACCTGTCCTGTTAAACCGCTGTATGGTCTTGGCCACCATGCTGCAGCTCAGTTTCAGGGTCTTGGCAATCTTCTTATAGCCAATGCCATCTTTATGTAGAGCAGCAATTTTTTTTTTTTTTAGATCCTTAGAGAGTTCTTTGCCATGAGGTGCCATGTTGAAATTCCAGTGACCAGTATGAGAAAGTGAGAGTGATAACACCAATTTAACACACCTGCTCCCCATTCACACCTTAAATCTTGTAACACTAATGAGTCACATGACATTGGGAGGGAAAATGGCTAATTGGGCCCAATTTGGACATTTTCACTTGGGAGTGTACTCACGTTTGTTGCCAGCGGTTTAGACATTAATGGCTGTGTGTTGAGTTATTTTGAGGGGACAGCTAATTTATACTGTCATACAAGCTGTACACTCACTACTTTACATTGTAGCAAAGTGTCATTTCTTCAGTGTTGTCACATGAAAAGATATAATAAAATATTTACAAAAATGTAAGGGGTGTACTCACTTTTGTGAGATTATATATATACACGTGTAAAATGAATATCTCATATCCAATCCCTAATTTGTATAGAGAGCTTTCCATTCTGACCACTTTAATTGGCACTTGGGGACTGTCTTATTTTTAGCCCATGTATACTGTAAAGCATAGGGATCACACATACTATATAAGACCCTTATTACACGTGCCTCAGTGCTAAAGAACAAAGACCTGTAGGCATAAAACTGGGGAATTTTCTACTCAGTTCTAGTGCTTAGGAAGGCCAAAAATGATCATATACAGTCCAATTAAAGAAAGTAATCTCTTCAGTTCTGATGTGGTTTGCAAAAATCCAATCAAGAGGTGTGATAACAAACGTCAGGCATGAGAAGAGCTAATTAAAAAACAAAGCATGCTGGAGGCTTTCTTTACCATAGTTTCTAGATCCTTGCCTCTTTATGGAATACATTTCAATAATGCATCCATGATCTGCTGGATTTGGGAAAAGGGCGATGGTCAGGTTTCTCAGTAGCCACATTGCAGTAATTGACAGCCATGACTTTTATTTTGGATTGTGATGAAAGTGAGATCTACAGATACCCTCTGTTTAATGATCTTGGCACTTGTTGAGTAGAGAGTTTTTTGGTATTGTTTAGCCTGTCCTCATTGTAAATTTTCAAGTAAATCAGGCTAAAGATGGGTAGAATTTTGAATGAAAATTCTTAGGAAAAGAATGTCCTAAGAAAGTGTGTTAATTTTTCTAATCATTAGTGGGTCAAATTAACATTCATCTTCGACTGCAGTGATGAGAAAATTCTACGGAGCAGGATGGAAATTGTTTCTCAAATGAATGAACAGTGCATGTGGATTTCATTCAGTAAAGTCCATTCATTCCAAAATCAAATGTTAAAAGTAATCAACATCTTTCAAACAACATTTGAATATTTTGAGAATGTTCGGAAGAATTCTCTTTTCTGAGAATTTTTGTTAAAAATTCTATCCATCTATGGCCAGCTTTATCCTTTCTTGTTGTTTCCCAAGCCCTATTCAATGGAAACCTTTATTTCAATAAAAATTACACCTTTAATATTGAAGTCAATAAAAAATTATTTTACAAAAATTTAAAACCACAAAAACAGCCACAAATAACTTATGTACGGTTGACATTAATTGCATGTATATGTTAGGTGGTACTCTTCCTAACATACATATGAAATTAATGTAAGCCGTACATAAGTCAACAGTGGTTGTTTTTGTGGTTTTTAAACTTTTGTAAAATAATTTTTTACTGACTTCAATATTAAAGATGTAATTTTTTATGAAATATGATATTGTTCATTTGGTTTGGTTGCCTTCAAAATTCCAATGGAGGTTAAATGAGATATACTATTTGTAATTAGGGATGGTGGCAACCTTTTCCCAGAACAGAGACAATATAAACAAAAGTGTGAGGGGTTAGGCTAGTCTTATGCCGCGCACACACGATCGGAAATTCCGACAACAAAACCGTGGATTATTTTCCGACAGAATGTTGGCTCAAACTTGTGTTGCATACACACGGTCACACAAATCTTGTCGAAAATTCCGAACGTCAAGTACGTGGTGACGTACAAGACGTACGACGAGCCGAGATCAATGAAGTTCAATAGGCAGTTTGGCTCTTCTGCTTGATTCTGAACATGCATGTTTTTTTGTGCGTCGGAATTTCCGACAAGAACTTTTCTTGTTGGAAAATTTGAGAACCAGCTCTCAAATTTTTGTTTTCGGAAATTCCGACAGCTAATGTCCGATGGAGCCTACACACGGTCGGAATTTCCGTCAAAAAGCTCATATCGGACATTTGTTGTCGGAATTTCCGATCGTGTGTACGTGGCATTAGGGTTAAGCAGGACATAGGGTTAGCCTAGTTTGAGGGTTAGGCTAGTCTTAGGGTTACGCGGGATTTAGGGTTAGCCTAGTGTGAGGGTAAGCACATGTTCTCACCTTGTAATTGACATGATTGTATCATTTAAAAAAAATTCTTCATGGGCAAGCAGGTCTTTATAGAATTAACCTCTATTTTCACGATTGGCGATAACAGGATGGACCCAGTACAGAGGCCTTCTCCACCACCCCTCCTCCTCCCCTTCCTCTTCATGCACTGCTACAGCAGCCATGACAACTGCTGCAGCAATTTAACGGGCAGAAAACATATTTTCCCAAACCACAAAAAGAGGAACAGGAAAACACTGTGGCAGGAAAAGGAATTGTGTCGCAACAAAGTCATACTGATCCAAAATTACATCCAAATGGCATCTAAGTCGTATAAAGTCGCACTGTGAAGTCGCAATGGAAACTGCACTATTTTGAAGTCGCACAAGTGTGAATAGAGCCTAAGGTTCATAGAACTATAGGTAGGTAAAGCTACATACAGAAATCACTATGACTCATTTACAAATTGCCAATTTTGTGTCACATTATGAAATCTTTAAACGCCAGTGTTTTGTAGCTAAAGGATCAATAGTATAATTATGTATGAGAAATGGATGACAAGTTTTCAGCTGGGTTTACACTTTAAAAAAATTACTACTTTTGCATCAGATAAAAATAAAACAACAGTAAGCTAAATCACTGTGAAATAGTGTACAAGGGGAAATGTCAGACCACTGGAGACCTGCACCACTGCTTATTAGGGATGAGCTTGGAGTTCGAGTCAAACTCATGTTCGACTCAAACATTGCCTGTTCGCCCGTTCGCCGAACAGTGAACAAATTGGGGTGTTCGCGGCAAATTCGAAAAATCTATGGGAGAAATCTAAAGTGTTAATTATAAAGGCTAATATGCAAGTTATTGTCCTAAAAAGTGTTTGGGGACCGGGGTCCTGCCCCAGGGGACATGTATCAATGCAAAAAGAAGTTTTAAAAATGGCAGTTTTTTCGGGAGCAGTGATTTTAATAATGCTTAAAATGAAAAAATAAAAGTGAAATATTCCTTTAAATTTCGTACCTGGGGGGTGTGTATGATATGCATGTGAAGTGGCGCATGTTTCCCGTGCTTAGAACTGTCCCTGCAAAAAATGTCATTTTTGAAAGAAAAAAAGTCTTTTAAAACTGACTCGCGGCTATTAATGAATTGTCGGCTCCCGGCAATACATACAAAAGTCATTGATAAAAAAAAAAAAAAAAAGCGTGGGGGTTCCCCAGAATTCAATTACCAGGCCCTTCAGGTCTGGAATGGATATTAAGGGGAACCCCGCCGCAAATTAAAAAAAATTGACGTGGGGTTCCCCCAAATATCCATTCCAGGCCCTTCAGATCTGGCATGGATTTTAAGGGGAACTCCACCCCAAATTTTAAAAAAAATGGCGTGGAGTCCCCCTAAAAATCCATACCAGACCCCTTATCCGAGCATGCAACCTGGCCGGCTGCAGGGGAAAAGGGGGGGACGAGAGAGCGGCCCTCTCCCTCCTGAACCGTACCAAGCCACATGCCCTCAACATGGGGAGGATGTCCCCATGTTGATGGGGACAAGGGCCTCATCCCCACAACCCTTGCCCGGTGGTTGTGGGGGTCTGCGGGCGGGGGGCTTATCGGAATCTGGAAGACCCCTTTAACAAAGGGGACCCCCAGGTCCCGCCCCCCCCCAATGTGAATTGGTAAGGGGTACGTTGTACCCCTACCATTTCACGAAGAAAGCGTAAAAAAATGTTTAAAAAAACACACAAACACCTTGAAAAAGTCCTTTATTAAAAAAAAAACAAAAAAACATTCCAGCGGTGAAATCCAGTGTCCCGCGGCGATCCCGATGTCCAGCGCTGTCCTTCATTGGTTGTGCCTGAGCGGACCTGATGGGGAACTCCCTCTCAGTATTTTAAATGTATAGACCCGCCCCTTCTAAAGTTCCCCATCAAGTCCGCCCCCTCGGTATGTCGGACCCGCCTACGTCATTGGCTTGAGCGGGGAACTTCCTTCACTGTGTAATTTAAATTTACATAGTGAAGGAAGTTCCCCGCTCAAGCCAATGACGTAGGCGGGTCTGACATACCGAGGGGGCGGACCTGATGGGGGACTGCTCTCACTTTGGTAATACATGTATAGACCCGCCCCTTCTCATGTTCCGCATCTGGTCCGCTGAGCGGACCTGATGGGGAACTTTAGAAGGGGCGGGTCTATACATTTAAAATACTGAGAGGGAGTTCCCTATCAGGTCCGCTCAGGCACAACCAATGAAGGACAGCGCTGGACATCGGGATCGCCGCGGGACACTGGATTTCACCGCTGGAATGTTTTTTTTTTTTTTTAAATAAAGGACTTTTTCAAGGTGTTTGTGTGTTTTTTTAAACATTTTTTTACGCTTTCTTCGTGAAATGGTAGGGGTACAATGTACCCCTTACCAATTCACATAGGGGGGGCGGGATCTGGGGGTCCCCTTTGTTAAAGGGGTCTTCCAGATTCCGATAAGCCCCCCGCCCGCAGACCCCCACAACCACCGGGCAAGGGTTGTGGGGATGAGGCCCTTGTCCCCATCAACATGGGGACATCCTCCCCATGTTGAGGGCATGTGGCCTGGTACGGTTCAGGAGGGAGGGGGGGCCGCTCTCTCGTCCCCCCCTTTTCCCCTGCGGCCGGCCAGGTTGCGTGCTCGGATAAGGGGTCTGGTATGGATTTTTAGGGGGACTCCACGCCATTTTTTAAAAAAAATTGGGGTGGAGTTCCCCTTAAAATCCATGCCAGATCTGAAGGGCCTGGAATGGATATTTGGGGGAACCCCACGTAAAAATTTTTTTTAATTTGCGGCAGGGTTCCCCTTAATATCCATTCCAGACCTGAAGGGCCTGGTAATTGAATTCTGGGGAACACCCACGCTTTTTTTTTTTTTTTATCAATGACTTTTGTATGTATTGCCGGGAGCCGACAATTCATTAATAGCCGCGAGTGAGTTTTAAATGCATTTTTTTCTTTCAAAAATGAAATTTTTTGCAGGGACAGTTCTAAGCACGGGAAACATGCGCCACTTCACATGCATATCATACACAACCCCCAGGTACGAAATTTAAAGGAATATTTCACTTTTATTTTTTCATTTTAAGCATTATTAAAATCACTGCTCCCAAAAAAACGGCCGTTTTTAAAACTTCTTTTTGCATTGATACATGTCCCCTGGGGCAGGACCCAGGTCCCCAAACACTTTTTAGGACAATAACTTGCATATTAGCCTTTATAATTAACACTTTAGATTTCGAACGTTCGAGTCCATTGTATTTAATAGGGTTCTAAAGTTTACACAAACATTTTGTCTGTTCGCAGGTTCTGGTGCGAACCGAACAGGGGGGTGTTCGGCTCATCCCTGCTGCTTATGCGTGAGAACAGTAGTCTGGCTCTCTACTTGCTATAATTGTAACCCTTGCTGCAGCACTTCATAATACTTATTATTGTATATGCAGCTTGGCTGCTTTACAGTAATAAATGTGGAGGCTTCAATTGGGTTTTAAATGCTGTTTTTAAGGTCAAAGCTTAATAAGTTGCTCCCCTTCTGATACTTAAAACATTAGAAAACACTACTATTGGCAATCACGAGGCAATACAGACCACAGTAGATCACTTTTTGGAGATATTGCCTTTGTAGTGAACATTTTATTGCAGTTGTCTACCCTCATTAATATAGAGATACATGAAAAATGGTGCCTAAGATATATGCAATGGGAGGTCACCTACATTTAACCACTAAAATAAATGTGTGGACAAAATGTGTAGGACATTTTGTTACTAAAACCAGAACCCTGCATTCACTATATCTGGTCTCCCACAGTACACAAAAAATTGAAATGCAATTATTTTAGTAAAAATAAACTTCTAAATCCCTTTTCCCCTCAGCAGTATATAGAAGTCTTGTGACTTCTATCAGTGTCTGGCAAAGCACTGGTTAAAGCTTGTAGAAAGAGTTTTCATTCTCCTCTGACTGTCCTATGAGGCTGCAAGACCCCTGACTTTCTGTCTGGACAGTGCTGATTGTTCATGTGCTGATCACACACATCTTCCCCAAAAATAAATACAAATAAATAAACTCTAGCAATACACACCAAACTGAGCATGTGCAAAGTGCCCCCAAGGCTCTGTTCTATCAGCAGATGGATTGGGGACAGTAAAAGAATGGGAAGATCAGAGAAGACAGCATCAGAGAGCCTTTTTACACAGTGAGTATAACAAGCATGCTTTACAGCATACCGTATATCCTCTAGTATAAGCCGACCCGAGTATAAGCCGAGGTACCTAATTTTACCACAAAAATCTGGGAAAACTTACTGACTCGAGTATAAGCCGAGGGTGAGAATGCAGCAGCTACTGTAAGTAGAAGAGGGTCAACAATGCCCATTTGCACGCCTCACTGTGCCCATTGCAACCTCACTAAGCCAATTGTCACTGTGCCCAACCTCACTCTGCCCATTGCCACCTTACTGTGCCCATCCTCACTGTGCCCATCCTCACTGTGCCCATCCTCACTGTGGCCGTCCTCACTGTGCCGTTGTCACTGTACCTGAAATTGAGAGGCTGCGGGCGTCCATTCATTGTTTAAAACTTGCGGTCTCTTCCTGGTCCCTTCTGTGTCCAGTGTTCCGCCAATCACGGGCGTCCTCTTGTCCGAGGATGAAAAGGCGTCCGTGATTGGCGGAACACTGAACACAGTGTCTGCTGGGATGGGTGAGGATGAGAGAACGTTCGTGATAGGCGATTCTCAGCAGACACAGTTCCGCCTATCACGGAAGGGACCAGGAGGAGACCGCAAGATTTAACCGATGGATGCCCGCAGCCTCTCAATATTTTCAGGTACACTGACTCGAGTATAAGCCGAGGGGGGAACTTTCAGCCCAAAAAAAAGGGCTGAAAAATCTCGGCTTATACTCGAGTATATACGGTATACAGACTGATTTTACTGTTGAGGATTTAGTAACACTTTAGGGCCTGCACACACGATCAGAAAATCGTATGAAAAATACCGCTTTTGAAGCGATCATACGATAATCTGATCAGTAGTACTTTCGAGAGCAGATCACAACAATTCATGCAAAATTATCCAACGAGCATGAAAATTGTTCTCATACCATAACAGATCTATGATTTTTGCTTAATCAGTAGAGTTTTCGGCAGAAAATGCAATAAAAATACAATATTACATCATTTCCGAATTTTTATTGTCATGCGAAAATATTAATTTGTATCCTCTTCATTTTCGATATGAGATTAGCATGCAAAAGAAAAACAAAAACCAGCCGATCATTCGTCCAATATTCTCATTGTGTGTTCTAGGCTTTAGATTAACCGGTTCCCAACCAGCTCACGTCTTTTTACGGGGGCAGAATGTCTCTCCCTGCGCGAAACGCTGTACGGGTACGGGGTTCCCTTTAAGAGCCGCCAGAGGGCGCGTGCGCACTGCTTGAGGCAAGTGCCCGCTGCACAGCGGGGGACCCGATACACATGCCTGGCGGTCGCGATCGCCGCCGGCCACGTGCAATCGTGTGCACGAGAGCCAGCATGGGGATTTGTGTGTAAACACACAAATCCCTGTGCTGTCAGGGCAGAGGAGACAGATCGTTTGTTCCAAATAAGTAGGAACAACGATCTGTCTCCTCACCTAGTCAGTCCAATCCCCACACAGTTAAGCCCAATACACACTATCAGTTTTTCTGCAGGTTTTTGTCTTCAGGTTTACCAAAACCATCTAATATGAGGTCAAACCTTTATGCCGCGTACACACGACCGTTTTTAACGTCATTGAAAAAACGACGTTTTTCTCGACGTGATTCTTCTCAAGCCTGCCTTGCCTACACACGATCGTGAAAAAAAATGCTCGAACAAAGCGCGGTGACGTACGAAACGTACAACGGCACTATAATAGGGAAGTTCCATTCGGATGGCGCCACCCTTTGGGCTGCTTTTGCTGATCCTCGTGTTAGTAAAGTTTGGTGAGAGACGATTCGCGCTTTTTAGCCTCGTGCTCTTCAGTCCGTTACAGCGTGACGAATGTGCTATCTCCATTATGAACGCTAGTTTTACCAGAACGAGCGCTCCCGTCTCATAACTTGCTTCTGAGCATGCACGTTTTTTTCACATCGTTAAAGCCTACACACGGTTCCAAATTTTTAATGCCCATTTTTCACGTCGCGAAAAATGCTCTGGAGCCTACACACGATCGTTTTTAATGACCAAATAAAAAAAATTGCATTTTTCTCGTCATGAAAAACGGTCGTGTGTACGCGGCATAAGAGTTTCAATTCGTATGCAATCAGGCAGGCCCTTGCACTACAAACCTGAAGACAAAAACCTGCAGAAAAACTGATCGTATGTATGGGGCTTCAGAACATACTGAGGGAACACATTTAACCCCTTGATCGCCCCTAGTGTTAACCCCTTCCCTGCCAGTGACATTTATACAGTAATCAGTGCATAAACGTCAATGGTCCCAAAAATGTGTCAAAAGTGTCCGATCTGTCCGTCGCAATGTCGCAGTACCACTAAAAATCGCAGATCACCGCCATTACTAGTAAAAAAAAACTGAAAATTGCACCATACTTACCGTAATTTTATTTTCCTGGTGCCTATCCATGGCAGCATACCTGTGACAAGCTCCTCCCTCAGGACTAGTGAATATTATAAAATAAATGGTTAGAGCAGCCCCAGCATTCTCCGTAATATAGAATACCGAGGGTGGGATTGTATGCTGCCATGGATAGGCACCAGGAAAAGAAAATTACGGTAAGTATGGTACAATTTTCTGTTTTCCTGGTGCCTTGGCAGCATACCTGTGACAAATAACTAGCTGAGACGGGTGGGATGATGATTAGAGGTTTATTTTAGAGAGATTACCATCATTTAGAAGAAGAAGCAAAGGCCGATTTTACCGCCTGTCTGCCAAACTGCACCGATGAAAGAGCTCCTAGGTCCACTTGGTAATTTTTCAGAAACGTATGTTGGGATGACCAAGTCGCTGCCCTGCAAATAGTTTCAATTGACACATTCGCTCTTGCCGCCCAAGAGGCAGAAACCGCTCTGGTGGAGTGCGCCCTGACTGTCAAAGGAGGTCCCAGTCCTTTTGCCCTGTACACCTTGTGGATGAGTTTAACGATCCATGAGGCAATCGTTCTTGCGGACGCCTCCTTGCCTTTGTTTTTACCCTAGGGATTTATAAACAAGCAAAAATGGTCCAAAATCGCAGCCCTGGTCCTTTTATACAAAAATGGTACAAAATCGCACCCGGCGCCCTTTTAGTCTGAAAATGGTCCAAGATCGCACCCCCGGCCCTTTTATCCCAAAATTTAAAAAAATAGCACCCTGGCACTTTTAGCCCGAAAACGGTCCAAAATGACCAGATTCACACCTTCGGTCCTTTTAGCCTGAAAAATTGCAACCCCGGCCCTTTTGGCCTTTAAATGGACCAAAATTGCACCTCGGCCCTTTTATCCCACAATGTTACAAAATCGCACCCCGGCCCTTTTGGCCGAAAATGGTCCAAAATTACCAAATTCACACCTCTGGTCCTTTTAGCCTGAAAAAGGTTTAAAATGGTAAAAAAAAAATGCACCCCAGCCCTTTTATCCAAAAAATTTCCAAAATCGCACCCCCGGCCCCTTTAGCCAAAAATGGTACAAAATCACACCCCGGCCCTTTTAGCCCGAAAATAATCCAAAATGATCAAATTCACACCTCAGGACCTTTTAGCCTTGAAATGGTTCAAAATTGTAAAAAGAATTGCACCCACGGCCCTTTTCGCCTTAAAATGGTACAAAATGACCAAAACTGCACCTACGACACTTTTATCCAAAAATGGTACAAAATCGCACCCTCTGTCCTTTTATCCAGAAATGGTACAAAATCGCACCCCCGGCCCTTTTAGAAAAAAAGGGTACAAAATCGCACCCCCGGCCCTTTTAGCCCGAAAATGGTCCAAAATGACTAAAATCGCACTCCCGGCAATTTTAGCACCAAAATGGCCCAAAATTTCACTCTTTTAGCCCTAAAATGGTCCAAAATCGCACTCCCGGCCCTCGTAGCCCAAAAATTGTCCAAAATCGCACTCCCGGCCCTTTTGTCCCCACAATGGTTCAAAATCGCACTCCCGGCCCTTTTAGCCCTAAAATGGTCCAAAATCGCACTCCCGGCCCTCGTAGCCCAAAAATTGTCCAAAATCGCACTCCCGGCCCTTTTGTCCCCACAATGGTTCAAAATCGCACTCCCGGCCCTTTTAGCCCAAAAATGGTCCAAAATCGCACACCCGGCCCTTTTAGCCCAAAAATAGTCCAAAATCGCACTCCCGCCCCTTTTAGCTTGAATATGATCCAAAATGACCAAAATCGCAATCCCGGCCCTTTTAGCCCAAAAATGGTTCAAAATTGCACTCCCGACCCATTTTGCCCAAAGATGGTCCAAAATCGCACTCCCGGCCCTTTTATTCCCAAAATGGTCCAAAATCGCACTCCCGGCCCTTTTAGCACAAAAAATTTCCAAAATCGCAGCCCCAGCCCTTTTAGCCCAAAAATGGTCCAAAAGGCGTCCGTGATTGGCGGAACACTGAACACAGTGTCTGCTGGGATGGGTGAGGATGAGAGAACGTTCGTGATAGGCGATTCTCAGCAGACACAGTTCCGCCTATCACGGAAGGGACCAGGAGGAGACCGCAAGATTTAACCGATGGATGCCCGCAGCCTCTCAATATTTTCAGGTACACTGACTCGAGTATAAGCCGAGGGGGGAACTTTCAGCCCAAAAAAAAGGGCTGAAAAATCTCGGCTTATACTCGAGTATATACGGTATACAGACTGATTTTACTGTTGAGGATTTAGTAACACTTTAGGGCCTGCACACACGATCAGAAAATCGTATGAAAAATACCGCTTTTGAAGCGATCATACGATAATCTGATCAGTAGTACTTTCGAGAGCAGATCACAACAATTCATGCAAAATTATCCAACGAGCATGAAAATTGTTCTCATACCATAACAGATCTATGATTTTTGCTTAATCAGTAGAGTTTTCGGCAGAAAATGCAATAAAAATACAATATTACATCATTTCCGAATTTTTATTGTCATGCGAAAATATTAATTTGTATCCTCTTCATTTTCGATATGAGATTAGCATGCAAAAGAAAAACAAAAACCAGCCGATCATTCGTCCAATATTCTCATTGTGTGTTCTAGGCTTTAGATTAACCGGTTCCCAACCAGCTCACGTCTTTTTACGGGGGCAGAATGTCTCTCCCTGCGCGAAACGCTGTACGGGTACGGGGTTCCCTTTAAGAGCCGCCAGAGGGCGCGTGCGCACTGCTTGAGGCAAGTGCCCGCTGCACAGCGGGGGACCCGATACACATGCCTGGCGGTCGCGATCGCCGCCGGCCACGTGCAATCGTGTGCACGAGAGCCAGCATGGGGATTTGTGTGTAAACACACAAATCCCTGTGCTGTCAGGGCAGAGGAGACAGATCGTTTGTTCCAAATAAGTAGGAACAACGATCTGTCTCCTCACCTAGTCAGTCCAATCCCCACACAGTTAAGCCCAATACACACTATCAGTTTTTCTGCAGGTTTTTGTCTTCAGGTTTACCAAAACCATCTAATATGAGGTCAAACCTTTATGCCGCGTACACACGACCGTTTTTAACGTCATTGAAAAAACGACGTTTTTCTCGACGTGATTCTTCTCAAGCCTGCCTTGCCTACACACGATCGTGAAAAAAAATGCTCGAACAAAGCGCGGTGACGTACGAAACGTACAACGGCACTATAATAGGGAAGTTCCATTCGGATGGCGCCACCCTTTGGGCTGCTTTTGCTGATCCTCGTGTTAGTAAAGTTTGGTGAGAGACGATTCGCGCTTTTTAGCCTCGTGCTCTTCAGTCCGTTACAGCGTGACGAATGTGCTATCTCCATTATGAACGCTAGTTTTACCAGAACGAGCGCTCCCGTCTCATAACTTGCTTCTGAGCATGCACGTTTTTTTCACATCGTTAAAGCCTACACACGGTTCCAAATTTTTAATGCCCATTTTTCACGTCGCGAAAAATGCTCTGGAGCCTACACACGATCGTTTTTAATGACCAAATAAAAAAAATTGCATTTTTCTCGTCATGAAAAACGGTCGTGTGTACGCGGCATAAGAGTTTCAATTCGTATGCAATCAGGCAGGCCCTTGCACTACAAACCTGAAGACAAAAACCTGCAGAAAAACTGATCGTATGTATGGGGCTTCAGAACATACTGAGGGAACACATTTAACCCCTTGATCGCCCCTAGTGTTAACCCCTTCCCTGCCAGTGACATTTATACAGTAATCAGTGCATAAACGTCAATGGTCCCAAAAATGTGTCAAAAGTGTCCGATCTGTCCGTCGCAATGTCGCAGTACCACTAAAAATCGCAGATCACCGCCATTACTAGTAAAAAAAACCTGAAAATTGCACCATACTTACCGTAATTTTATTTTCCTGGTGCCTATCCATGGCAGCATACCTGTGACAAGCTCCTCCCTCAGGACTAGTGAATATTATAAAATAAATGGTTAGAGCAGCCCCAGCATTCTCCGTAATATAGAATACCGAGGGTGGGATTGTATGCTGCCATGGATAGGCACCAGGAAAAGAAAATTACGGTAAGTATGGTACAATTTTCTGTTTTCCTGGTGCCTTGGCAGCATACCTGTGACAAATAACTAGCTGAGACGGGTGGGATGATGATCAGAGGTTTATTTTAGAGAGATTACCATCATTTAGAAGAAGAAGCAAAGGCCGATTTTACCGCCTGTCTGCCAAACTGCACCGATGAAAGAGCTCCTAGGTCCACTTGGTAATTTTTCAGAAACGTATGTTGGGATGACCAAGTCGCTGCCCTGCAAATAGTTTCAATTGACACATTCGCTCTTGCCGCCCAAGAGGCAGAAACCGCTCTGGTGGAGTGCGCCCTGACTGTCAAAGGAGGTCCCAGTCCTTTTGCCCTGTACACCTTGTGGATGAGTTTAACGATCCATGAGGCAATCGTTCTTGCGGACGCCTCCTTGCCTTTGTTTTTACCCTAGGGATTTATAAACAAGCAAAAATGGTCCAAAATCGCAGCCCTGGTCCTTTTATACAAAAATGGTACAAAATCGCACCCGGCGCCCTTTTAGTCTGAAAATGGTCCAAGATCGCACCCCCGGCCCTTTTATCCCAAAATTTAAAAAAATAGCACCCTGGCACTTTTAGCCCGAAAACGGTCCAAAATGACCAGATTCACACCTTCGGTCCTTTTAGCCTGAAAAATTGCAACCCCGGCCCTTTTGGCCTTTAAATGGACCAAAATTGCACCTCGGCCCTTTTATCCCACAATGTTACAAAATCGCACCCCGGCCCTTTTGGCCGAAAATGGTCCAAAATTACCAAATTCACACCTCTGGTCCTTTTAGCCTGAAAAAGGTTTAAAATGGTAAAAAAAAAATGCACCCCAGCCCTTTTATCCAAAAAATTTCCAAAATCGCACCCCCGGCCCCTTTAGCCAAAAATGGTACAAAATCACACCCCGGCCCTTTTAGCCCGAAAATAATCCAAAATGATCAAATTCACACCTCCGGACCTTTTAGCCTTGAAATGGTTCAAAATTGTAAAAAGAATTGCACCCACGGCCCTTTTCGCCTTAAAATGGTACAAAATGACCAAAACTGCACCTACGACACTTTTATCCAAAAATGGTACAAAATCGCACCCTCTGTCCTTTTATCCAGAAATGGTACAAAATCGCACCCCCGGCCCTTTTAGAAAAAAAGGGTACAAAATCGCACCCCCGGCCCTTTTAGCCCGAAAATGGTCCAAAATGACTAAAATCGCACTCCCGGCAATTTTAGCACCAAAATGGCCCAAAATTTCACTCTTTTAGCCCTAAAATGGTCCAAAATCGCACTCCCGGCCCTCGTAGCCCAAAAATTGTCCAAAATCGCACTCCCGGCCCTTTTGTCCCCACAATGGTTCAAAATCGCACTCCCGGCCCTTTTAGCCCTAAAATGGTCCAAAATCGCACTCCCGGCCCTCGTAGCCCAAAAATTGTCCAAAATCGCACTCCCGGCCCTTTTGTCCCCACAATGGTTCAAAATCGCACTCCCGGCCCTTTTAGCCCAAAAATGGTCCAAAATCGCACACCCGGCCCTTTTAGCCCAAAAATAGTCCAAAATCGCACTCCCGCCCCTTTTAGCTTGAATATGATCCAAAATGACCAAAATCGCAATCCCGGCCCTTTTAGCCCAAAAATGGTTCAAAATTGCACTCCCGACCCATTTTGCCCAAAGATGGTCCAAAATCGCACTCCCGGCCCTTTTATTCCCAAAATGGTCCAAAATCGCACTCCCGGCCCTTTTAGCACAAAAAATTTCCAAAATCGCAGCCCCAGCCCTTTTAGCCCAAAAATGGTCCAAAATCGCTCTCCCGGCCCTTTTAGCCCAAAAATGGTCCAAAATGACTAGAATCACACTTCCGGCCCTTTTAGCCCAAAAATGGTCCAAAATCACACTCCTGGCCTTTTTATCCCCAAAATTGTCCAAATTCGCAGTCCCGGCCCTTTTAGCCCAAAAATGGTCCAAAATCGCACCCCGGCCCTTTTAGCCCAAAAATTATCCAAAATGACCAAAATCGTACTCCCGGCCCTTTTAGCCCAAAAATTATCCAAAATCGCACTCCCGCCCCTTTTATACAAAAAATATGGTATTCTTAGTGTCCTTAAGATAGGCAGGGGTATGTGTTACCAATGACTGTAGAAAAAAATCAATGTACTTACCAGCTCTTGACGTTGTTGATTCAATTCCACTAACTATAGGATGACCTGAAGGATGAGTTTCTGATTTGTGGATTTTAGGGAGGTAATAAATTACCGAAATTCTGGGGGAATGTGAAATAAAAGATTTTTCCTTCTGATTTAAAACATTTTTTTTCAGAAGCCTCCTTTACTATCTAGGGCTTTTTTATATAAAAAAGTGGGCTCTCTTGTTAAAATTTGATATGTTTATATGTCTGATAATAGATTATTCATTTTGCACTGATAATCTTGTTTGTCTAATAATACGATCCGTCCTCCTTTATCAGCAGGGCGTATCACTAGACCTTTCCTTTCGCAGAGGGTACGGACACTGTATTGAATCTGCGTGTTCGATCTATTTTTAATATTAAATTCTTCTAGGTCCTTAATCATAAGAACCTTGACAAATTAGGATTCAAATTATCTGGGGGTTTAAACGTAGACGCATTGGTTAATCCTGTGTGTCTCATCCCTACCTGATCACTAGGTACTTGGGATGATATAGGATTGTTGAGGAAATGTCTTTTTATATTTACTTTCCTCACATACTTATTAATGTAAATGTTTCAAATGTATTGAGTTTTCTGGATGGAGCAAATTTTAGACCTTTATTTAGTAAAGATAATTCCGGCTTAGATAATTCCATCATGTTTAAATTAAAAACACCTTTATTTTCAAAGTAATTTTCCTTTTTGGCCCTGCTTCTCCTTTCTCCTCTACTTTCTCTCTTCTTCTCACCTTTCCTTTTTGTTTGGGACACTCCTCTAAAAAAGACATAGGGGGTGGTGGAGGCAGAGGTTAAAACATCCGAGGTGGATAATTGGAGTATTGATATGGAGTCGGGCCATATTCCCTAGATGGATGACGTAATTGTCATACTGTCTCCGATTCCTAGAGGGAGATCTTGGTCTCCATCTGGGTGTAAATGTGTCTGAGGTTATAGGAGAATACCTATTGTGTAAAGGCAATGGACTCCTAAAACCCAGTGATTCTTCTTTGAATCTGGGATTACCTTCAAAATTAGGTCTTTTCAGCAGTCCTATGAGTCCTATTGTAATCTTTTTTGATTTATATTGACATCTACCATATTTGCCGGCGTATAAGGCGACTGGGCGTATAAGACGACCCCCTAATTTTCCATCTAAAATTTTGGTTTTGAGATATACTCTACGTATAAGACGACCCCCTTCCGACTAGCCATGCCTCACCTCACCTCACTGTGCCACCTCACTGTGCCATTGCATACCTCACTGTGCCATTGCATGCCTCGACGATCACATACCTTATCCCTGACATGTAGAATCTCAGTCAGGCCACGACCGTCCATTTTTCAAAAGCCGCGCCTCCTCCTCGTGCTGTTCCGTGATAGGCGGAACACTCAGCTTCCCAGCAGACACTGTGTTCAGTGTTCGGCCTATCACAGATGCCCTCTCATCCAAGGTAGAGGACAAGAGGGCATCCGTGATAGGCGGAACACTGAACAGAGGCTCTGCTGGGAAGCTGAGTGTTCCGCCTATCACAGAACAGCACGAGGAGGAGGCGCGGCTTTTGAAAAATGGATGGCCGCGGTCTGACTGAGATTCTACATGTCAGGTACCGGCGTATAAGACGACCCCCGGCTTTTGAGAAGATTTTTATGGGTTAAAAAGTCGTCTTATACACTGGAAAATATGGTATATCGTCTTGCCATTTAAAATCTTTCCTAGGTCTGTAATCTTTGACAGTCTCTTAAATATTTTTTAATTTTTCTTATTTCTTTGTTCATCCTCCTCTTTTGTTAAAATGTCTTGCAATTCTTTAGAATATTTAAAATATGCTTCCTCTTTAGAATGAGGCAAAAGAGTTTCCTTGATGGAATTAATCTCCAATTCAATAGACCTAAATTTCCCGATCTTTGATTTCATTATCATTATCATTCTATTCTGGAAACACATGCCCTATAAGGCTTCTAGATATCATAGCTTCTTTAACATATTGTGTGATTTTGTGTTGCCGGCGCAAATTAAAATAAATAAATATGCTAATAAATAAATGTGTTTCTTTAAATTTATATGTTGTGTCTGCTGCAGTCATGCATTCCCTACCAATGGCGTGGGATGTGCCATGTGTTAATTATAGTGGATGACTGCGCCAACCCTTAACCAAAAATACCTGTGACAGTGAATTTTAATTTACATCCTGTAGTATAAATTCACTAATAATTAAAAATTAAAAAGTGGAAAAAAATGTATGAACTATATATGCAAAAAATTATAAAAACAGAAAGAGTTCCAGTGTATAGATATAATGATTATATATATATATATATATGTGTAGTGGGTGGTTACATTTAGGGGGAAGCATCTGAGTGGTAACTAGGCTCGGATGCACTAATTGTTAGGTCTCATGGACCATTTCTATCCCTGGGAGATAGTACTGGTGTGTAAGTTCACTGGGGCTTATGAGTGGCGGTGTTGCCATGGGCCCGAGTTGAACCGCAGTACAAGGTTGTGTCCTTTTTGTCCCCTCTCGGCAGCAGTACGGCAGGGCGGGGAACCTGCTGTGTCGGTCGGGAGAGGATATAAAAGGGGGCGGCCATCTTCCAGAGAGGTCGGTTCCGCGCTCAGGCACCTTAGGCCTGGGTGCGTGTGTGTCGCCTCCGGGTGCCCTAGGCCCGGAGGCCTGGTCGGGTTGTCTCTGGGTGCCCTAGGCCCAGAGACGGAGCTGCTGTTCCATCTCAGACACCTTCAGTCTGGGGTGAGGTACTTTGGAGAAAGGCCCGGAGCCCAGCAGCCTTCAGCTGGGATCTGCCAGGGACCAAGACTCCCAGGGATCTGCCTTGCGAGGGGACCCGTATCCAGGACGAGGAGGCCAGGGAGGTGACCCTGTCTGAAGACCCAGCGCAGAGTCATGGTGATAGATGGGGCCTCTGGTAACTCTCCGGGGGGATGTTCTTGTCCTATAAGGGCTAGTTCACTAACGGAAGGAAGTGCGTGTTCTTTAAATCACAGTGGCAGTGACACTACGCACCCAAGGTCAGTAACAGTGACTCTTTCACCCGGTCAGTGGCAGTGACCAACCTCATGGTCTGTGGCAGAGACTGTGCACCAAGCCTGTTTGTGATAATGAGAGCAGGAGAAACCCAAATTCAAGTTTGTGCCTGGACCTCCTCCCACCTTATCTGACCTGTGTCTTGTCCCAGCCCGTCTGCTCTCAAAGAGACTGTTTATTGTGCTAAAAGGAATAAATAAGTGTTGGACCTTTCAGTTGGTGTGGACAGTTGCTTACTGGGGAGAATTAAAGACTTGTTTCTGACTACTGCAGAAACCAGGTCACACACTGGGACTCCATCTTGGTTAACCAGGAAGTGATTCATGAACACATGGACGCCCAGAGGATGGCCTCCCAAACAAGGGGTCACAATATCTATAAATTTATGGAGGGCAGCAGTGGGGGATCACCCCAGACGATGCATTTGGATGCGAAACGCGTCGGGAGACTCCACTGTTGCCAACTGATCATTTGATAAAGCGCTGTTACACTCTTCTAAATGTAAGTGTTCCTACCTACATTAAACACCCTTTTTACACAGTATCACACTATGTGCCTTTTTCTTTCCTTATATTTTTGCAATTCATCTGGTAACACCATCTGGCTCTAATCGGGCACTATCCGCAAGTCTCATCGCTATCCGGATACGAGAGACACTTCTTCCCATCTTTTTTGGATTGAAGTTTGAGGTTCCTGTTTGAATTGCTTCTGGAGATTCGCTGTCCATAGCGGCTTACCTATGCCTGATTGACCCTCTGAACGTATGTTTTTGGGGTCCACTCTCTCTGGTAAGCCTTCTCTACAACCGATTGGTGGTGGTCACTTTAAGTGCACTTGTTTCATGTGAAGTTCATTTGGGAGCACCAACACCTTGATTGTTATTTATTATTTCTCACCAAGATTTATTTTTATTTTCATCTTTGAACTTAATTCTTTTTGGTGACCTTCAAGTCACACAATTTACATCACTGTGGACTATTTGTATATATTTTTTATCTGTTTGTTAGATGTTACATTGTTTGTTATGATCACGTACTATGGTCACACATCATTGTCACATACTGCACTCTATCCGAGTACAGTCCTTATCTAGTTTAGCGCTACACTTTTTTGTTTTGTTTTTTTTACTGGAGGATTTTTACACTGGCTGCAGGCAGGCCCGAGAAACTAACACCGCTCAACCTCCCCACTCAGGAGGGTACCGGCTTGTGGTGCGGTGTGCCTCATTCTTTTTCCTGCGGAGGAGCCAAGTAGAAGAAAAGCAGGTAAAGTCTGGGGTTGGTGCGCTACATATGTATATGCAGACAGAGAGAGAGAGAGAGAAAAGAAAGGAAAGTCCTCATGCTCTTCTTCAAAGATGGGTGATCAAACCCTCCTGAACAAATCACTATGCCGTATTAAACTTCCACCAATCTGTGATACACCACCACCTTTCAAAATAAACACTCACCAGAGATCAATATTAATAAAGCCTTATTTAATTAAAGGGGTTGTAAAGGTTCGTTTTTTTATTTTCTAAATAGGTTCCTTTAAGCTATTGCATTGTTGGTTCACTTACCTTTTCCTTAGATTTCCCTTCTAAATATTTTTTTTCTTTGTTTTCTTTGTCTGAATTTCTCACTTCCTGTTCCTCCTCAGTAAGCTGTTCAGTAAGCTGCTCTGGCTGACTCCACACCACTCGGATGATGGTGTGAAGTTTACTGAGGAGAAACAGGAAGTGAGAAATTCAGACAAAGAAAAAAAACATTTAGAAGGTAAATCAAAGGAAAAGGTAAGTGAACCAACAATGCACTAGCTTAAAGGAACCTATTTAGAAAATAAAAAACAAACCTTTACAACCCCTTTAACCACTTCAACACCGTTTTTTTTTTACCCCATCAATACCGGGCCTATTCTGGCACTTCTCTCCATCTATCTTTTGCTAGAAAATTACTCAGAACCCCCAAACATTATATATGTTTTTTTAGCAGACACCCTAGGGAATAAAATGACCATCATTGCAACTTTTTTTCTTGCACGATATTTGCGCAATAATTTTTCAAACGCCTTTTTTTGGGAAAAAAAATGGTTTCGTGAATTAAAAAATAACAAAACAGTAAAGTTAGCCCAATTTTTTTGTAAAATATGAAAGATGATGTTACGCCAAGTAAATAGATACCTAACATGTCACGCTTTAAAATTGCGCACACTCATGGAATGGCACCAAACTTCGGTACTTAAAAATCTCCATAGGCAACGCTTTAATTTTTTTTACAGGTTACCAGGTTAGAGTTACAGAAGAGGTCTAGTTCTAGAATTGTTGCACGCGCTCTAACGCACGCGGCGATACCTCACATATGTGGTTTGAACGGCGTTTACATACGTGGGTGGGACTTACGTGTGCGTTCGCTTCTGATCGCAAGCTACCGGGGACAGGGACGTTTTAATTTTTTTTTATTATTATTTTTTTTTTATTTTACTTATTTATTAATTTTTTAACACTTATTTTACTTTTTTTTTTTTTTGATCACTTTTATTCCTATTACAAGGAATGTAAACATCCCTTGTAATAGGAATGTGTGTGACAGGTCCTCTTTATGGAGAGATGCAGGGTCAATAAGACCCCACATCTCTCCTCCAGGCTGGAAAGTATGAGATCAGTGAACAAAAAATTCTGCTATGATCGTTCTTATGGTGTGCAGAATTGCCGGCACAAAAAATGGATATCTGAATGATACCTCTAGCTGCAGGCATCATTCAGATATCCCCCCTCAAAGCAGAGGACGTCATATGACATCCACCCAGGATGGGAGATCCCATCTGTGGACGTCATATGACTATGGGCGGTAAGGAAGTGTTTTTTTAAGGACCAAGCCTGTTTTTCAGACTCTGTGTTTACAAGTTTAAAACAGGTTTTTTTGCTAGAAAATTACATAGAACCCCCAAACATTCTATATTGTTTTTTTTTCTAACACCCTAGAGAATAAAATGGCGGTCATTGCAATACTTTTTGTCACACTGTATTTGCGCAGCGGTCTTACAAGCGCACTTTTTTTGGAAAAAAATCACTTTTTTTAATTAAAAAATAAGACAACAGTAAAGTTAGCCCAATTTTTTTTTATATTGTGAAACTTTTACCCTTAAAAATTTCCATAGGCGACGTTTAAAAAATTCTTTAAGTTGCATCTTTTGAGTTACAGAGGAAGTCTAGAGCTAGAATTTTTGCTCTCGCTCTAATGATTGCGGTGATACCTCACTTGTGTGGTTTGAACACTGTTTTCATATGCGAGTGCTACTCACATATGCGTTCGCTTCTGCGCGCAAGTTCGTCGGGACGGGGCGCTTTAAAAAAAATAAATTGTTTTCTTATTTATTTTACTTGATTTTATTTATTTTTACACAGTTTTTTTTTTTTTTTTTTTTAAAAGGTCACTTTTATTCCTTTTACAAGGAATGTAAACATCCCTTGTAATAGAAAAAAGCATGACAGGTCCTCTTAAATATGAGATCTGGGGTCAAAAAGACCTCAGATCTCATATTTAGACTAAAATGCAATAAAAAAAAATTGTAATTTAAAAAAATGACAACAAAAAAATGTACCTTTAAGACGTATAGGCGGAAATGACGTTTTGACGTCGCTTCTGCCCTGCTATGGTATGGAGACGGGTGGGGGCCATCTTCCCCTCTCTCATATCCATACCACAGAGAGAGAAGGACCCGATCGCCTCCGCCGCTACCGACGGCTCCGGTAAGCGGCGGAGGGCATGGAAGATAACTCCCGCCGCCGATAATGTTGATCTCGCAACGAATCCACCGCAGAGACCACCATTATCGTTTACAGGACCGCTCACAGAAAAGATGGCAGCTGCTGCCGTTACCGAAATATCCATCTTTAAAGTGCCAACGTATATGTACATGAGCGGGTCCTTAAGTGGTTAAGCCTGGATCAGCCACTCCTCACCAGAATATATCAGGGTATGTCTGGGGTTTCCCAACCGGTATCTCAGTAATCATTCCATGACATTTCCACTTTATGGGGATCCTAAAAACTCATAGGAATCAAACGGCCATCATTGCGCAACATTCTTGTAGTTTATTCAGTTAAAAAGTATATAAAAGTATTGCACTCACAAGGTATGGTGCCTGTAGACCGGCACTGAGTCCTTCCAGCAATCTATTTAGAGCCTGTGCTCGCCGTTCCGTCTATAGGAACTGGTGTGTGTTGCAAGCCTCGATCTCGTGCGGGTCCGGCGTTATTCAATCATGCGTTTTTAGGAAGCTTTAGGCGCCATCTTACTTTAGGTATTTATGCCCTTAATACAAATTGCTTGACCAATTGGCCTGCCGCAGAACCGGAAGCTCGCTTTTCGCCATGTTGGTCTTTGATGAAGATTCTAAATGGGGGGATAAACTTTATACCTAGTAAGGCACGGTCCCTAGGTATCTCTCCTTCTCCTAGCTTTTTTCGTTCCACGCCCAAACAATCAACCACATGGTTACACTTTAAAGGCAACTTTATGCGTGGGACCAGGGATTGTCCTTGCAGTCCGCATATTTTTGGAGGTCAGAAGGTGACGTCCAGCAGTAATGGCAGGATCTTTCATTTAATTTTTTTTTTTAAATGTAGTACCACGTTTGTCATCTATGTCATTACTTGCAAATCATGCAATATCCAATATGTGGGATGCACTACTCGTAGACTACGCGATCGCTTCCGTGAACACCTAAGCAACATTAGAACAGAAAAATCTATGAATGTAGCGAGGCATTTTAACAACTACACAGTGGTAATAGTGGTAATATCGGTTTGGTGCAAGAGCAAATAGTAGAAAGGGTTAAACTCTCAGCCAGAGGGGGTGATTTATTTAGATTTTTATGTAGGAGGGAAGTTTACTGGATTTTTTATTTGAGTACCCATATTCCCTCTGGCTTAAACTATGAATGGGATGTTTCCCACTATTTTGAGTAATTCCAATGTGCTTCATATATATTTTCCTGGTGCCTCCATGGCAGCATACCTCCATGGCAGCATACCTGTGACAAGCTCCGCCTTGGCTCCTCCCTCAGGAATAGTGTATATTATAAAAGAGTTGATTAGTACAGCCCCAGCATTCTCCATAATATAGAATACCGAGGGTGGGATTGTATGCTGCCATGGATAGGCCTCCATGGCAGCATACCTGTGACAAATAACTAGCCGATATGGGTGGGATGATGCTCAGAGGTTTATTTTAAAGAGATTATTATCATCATTTAGAGGAAGAAGCAAAGGCCGATTTGACCACCTGTCTGACAAACTCCACCGATGAGAGAGCTCGTGGGTCTACTCGGTAATGTTTTTAGAAACGTATGTTGGAACGACCAAGTCGCTGCCCTGCAAATAGTTTCAATTGACACATTCACTCTTGCCACCCAAGAGGCAGAAACCGTTCTGGTGGAGTGCTCCCTGACTATCGAAGGGGATCCCAGTCCTTTTGCCCTGTACACCTTGTGGATGAGTTTAACGAACCATGAGGCAATCGTTTTTGCTGACGCCTCCTTGCCTTTGTATATGAACAACCAGATAGTGTCCCTGAAGGATGCTGTAGCCTGCAGATAGCATCTCAAAGTGGAGGCAATGTCCAGCTCGTGAAGAGAACCTGAGTCTTGTTCTGAAAATGTTGGAAGTGCCCAAGGCTCCGACATGTTCGAGGATGATGTGACCTCGGGGCTAAATCCTCGCACCGTTCCGAGTTCTACTCTGTCAGGATAGAATATGATATGATGAAGATCCGCTCCTAAAGCTTGGAGCTCTGAAACTCGTCTGCCAGAAGTTTTGGCTATCAAGAAAGATAGCTTCTTAGTTAGATTCCAAAGCAATGCTGACTCCGAAGAGGCAAGAAGTGGATTGGCTAAGGACTCTAGGATGATAGCAAGGTCCCAAGTGGGAAAAGATTGTTTAGTTGATGGTCGGATCTTTTTGACAGCTTTGAAAAATTGGATTATTAATGAATCCTCGGGCCATCTTTTACTGGTTGCCGCTGAAATTGCAGCTACCTGCACCTGTAGTGTACTTAAAGTGGTTGTAAACCCACTTTTTTTTTTTTGACAACCTGTAAAAGAAAGGCATAATGAGCTATTATGACTAGCATAATAGCTCATTATGTACCACTTACCTTAGATCGGGGCCCCCGAGGCAGTCCGCGTCCCTCTGTCCAGCCGCAGACATCACTGCGGCGATAGCCGGAATGTTACTTCCGGGTATCGCCGCACCAGCCAATCACAGCGCCACTCCGGCGCTGTGATTGGCCGGAGCGGCAGAGACGTCACTCTGCGCATGCGCGCAGGAGGCGTCCCACTCGGCTATGCCCAGCGATTGCTGGCAAGTAGCCGAGTTTGTGAATGGGATTAACCCTATGAATGCGCCGTTGTCTACGACGCGCATGCGCCGTAGACAGTGGTGACTGTCATTTTAGTAAATATCTCCTAAACCTTGTAGGTTTAGGAGATATTTCTTGCACCTACAGGTAAGCCTTAATCTAGGCTTACCTGTAGGTGCAAGTTAAAAAAGTGGGTTTACAACCACTTTAAGTAAGACCTAGGTCTAAGCCTGCCTGCAAGAATTTTAGAATTTGAGAGGATGATGGAGAATCTGGATCGCAGTTTCTGCCAATCATGAAGGCCCTGAATTTGTTCCACACCTTATCGTATATACTGTTTGTGGGTGGCTTTCTTGCGCTGAGCAGGGTTGCGATAACTTTTTTGGGACACCCTAGGGATTGGAACCTTTCCCTTTCAGCTGCCAGATGTGAAGATTTAACCTGTGGGAATCTGGATGGGTGTGACATCCCTGTGACAGGAGAAAAGGTATTATTGGAACCTTGACTGGAGGCTGTGTATTCAGGTACATTGCTGTGGGGAACCAAGGACGTCTTGGCCAGTACAGTAGGACCGCTATCGCCGTCGTGGTCTCTACCATAAGCCTCAACAGGAGGTTTTTCTTTTTTTTGGAATGAGAGGCCATGGAGAGAAGGCATAGGCCAGATTGCATGCCCAGGGGCTGAGAGGGCATCTACTGCCTCCGCCTGGGGATGAGAAAGTCTCGAGATGAACCTTGAAAACTTGGTATTTAATGCTGTTGCAAATAGGCCCAGCCCGAGGGGACCCCACTGGTCCACCGACCAGTCGAAAACTTATGGGTGCAGAGACCATTCGTTGGAATCTACGAACCTGCGAGATAGGCGGTATGCCCTTGAGTTGAGAAGACCGGGCAGATAGACTGCCCTTAGGTCTTTTAGATTCCTTTCTGCCCAAAGGATTATTGTTTCACTCCCCTCAGCAGGGACCTGCTGCGCGTCCCTCCTTGTCGGTGTATATAAGACACCGCAGCCCTGTTGTCCATTCGGAGAAGAACTGGCTTGCCTGTTATCTTGAATTCTAGGGCTAGCAATTAGTGTTGAGCGAACCCGAACTGTAAAGTTTGGGTCCGTACCGAACTTTAGCTTTTTCCCGAACCCGAACCCGGACTTTGCCCAAAAGTCCGGGTTCGGGTTCGGGTTCGGCAATCTAATTACGCATTTAGAAATGCTCCAGGGGCCAGCCAATCACCTTTTGATTAGCTGGTGTGCCCTTAGAGGCCATCATAGCCATGCCTACTAATGGCATGGCTGTGATTGGTCAGTGCAACATGTGACCCAGCTTCTATATAAGCTAGAGGCACACAGCACACATGTCACTCTGCTTCAGAATAGATAGGGAGAGGATCTAGTCTGCTGCTGCTGCTTTTAGGGAGAGATAGAAAAATAGATGAGGTAGTCCTGATTCTACAATCTTAGGGAAAAGATAGAGAGATAGTGTAGTGTAGGGCCAGGTTCCTGTGTTGGTGCTTTCAGGGAGAGAGAATATTATATAGGAGTCCAGATTCAGAGATTAAAATCAGCGATCTGCATAGGTTTACCTGTTTGTGTTGCAGTGCAGTCTTTTTACACTGCCATGAGCCCAGTGTCAGAGAAAATCTAACTTTTAGGGGGAAAAAAAAAGGCACTTTATTGTGCTCTTTTCCAAAAGACCCATAGCGCAAAAAAAAAAAAAAAAAACGCATTTCATTTTGCTCGTGCAAAAAAAGACCCGTTTAGGGCAAAAAATAAAAAATTGCACTTTAATGTACGCTTGCAAAAAGAGCCATTCAGGGGCACAAAAATAGTTTGCAGTGTGTTATACATATTTTGAGGTGTGTGAAATAAACAATTTCTATATAGTTTTCTCCTACTGTGCTATACTAAAAAAAAAACTTTTTTTTTGAATAGCATTTTCTGCAGTTCTGTAGCTGTGCGATTCAGCGGTTACGTACTGTGGGTGTGTTCTGCTCTTCCAAAAAACGCCGTTTAGGGGCACAAAAAAATAGTTTGCAGTGTGTTATACATATTTTGAGGTGTGTGAAATAAACAATTTCTATATAGTTTTCTCCTACTGTGCTATACTAATAAAACAAAATTTTTTTTGAATAGCATTTTCTGCAGTTCTGTAGCTGTGCGATTCAGCGGTTACGTACTGTGGGTGTGTTCTGCTCTTCCAAAAAACGCAGTTTAGGGGCACAAAAAATAGTTTGCAGTGTGTTATACATATTTTGAGGTGTGTGAAAAAAACAATTTCTATATAGTTTTTTCCTACTGTGCTATACTAAAAAAACAAAAAAATTTTTGAATAGCATTTTCTGCAGTTCTGTAGCTGTGCGATTCAGCGGTTACGTACTGTGGGTGTGTTCTGCTCTTCCAAAAATACCCATTTAGGGCAAGATCCTAAATTTTGAAAATATGAGGAGAAGGTCAAAGGGACGTGGTGGCCCCGGTCGTGGTGCTGCTGGTGGAGCTCCTGTTGCAGGGAGAGGATGTGGTGGATCTGTGCCAGATACATGCACAAGTGAAACACCTTCCTCAGGTGCGAGTAGGCGACCGAGCCTGCAGCGGTATTTTGTCGCGCCTAATGAGGCTGTACGAATGTTTAGGCCGGGACAAGTACAGGCGATAGTAGACTGGGTTGCTGACAGTGCCTCGGGTTCCTTCACATTGTCTCCCACCCACTCTTCTGATGAAAGAACAGAGTTGGCACCTGAAACCCATGTCCATCAGTCTTTCACCTCACCCCCTTGCAAATCAGCCAAGCAGTCTGAGCCCCAAATCATGCAGCAGTCTCTTCTGCTTTTCGATGACTCTGTTAGCAGGGTTTCCCAGGGCCATCCACCTAGCCCTGCCCCAGAAGTGGAAGAGATTGAGTGCACCGATGCCCAACCACTTATGTTTCATGATGAGTACATGGGAGGACCATCGCAGTACGTCTCGGATGATGACGAAACACAGGTGCCAACTGCTGCTGCTTTCGCAATTGTGCAGACAGACAAGGAGGGCAGGGGTGAAGACTGGGTGGAAGATGATGTGGAGGACGATGAGGTCCTCGACCCCACATGGAATCAACGTTATGCAGGTGACCAGTGTAGTTTGGAGGAAGAGGCGGTGGTCGCACAGAGCCACCAGCACAGCAGAAGAGGGAGCAGGGTGCAAAAGCGGGGCGTCTGTCAGCTAGACAGTATGTCTGCTACTGCCCAACGCAGCAAGGGACCGAGCACACCAAAGCCAGGTCCAAGGAGTTCCCTAGCGTGGCAGTTCTTCACACAATGTGCTGATGACAAGACACGAGTGGTTTGCACGCTGTGCAATCAGAGCCTGAAGCGAGGCATAAACGTTCTCAACCTGAGCACAACCTGCATGACCAGGCATCTAAGTGCAAAGCACGAGCTGCAGTGGAGTAGACACCTCAAAAACCAAGAAAGGTCTCTGGCTCCTCCTGCTTCCTCTTCTGCTGCAGTCTCGGCCTCTTCATCCACCTCTGTAGTGACAGTGGCACCTGCCACCCCGCAAACAGAGGATCTGCCAGCAACACTACCACCTGGGTCACCAACCATCTCCACAATGTCCCATGGAAGCGTTCATCTCTCTATCTCCCAAACATTGGAGCGGAAGAGGAAGTACCCCACTAGCCACCCGCGATCCCTGGCCCTGAATGCCAGCATTTCAAAACTCCTGGCCTTTGAAATGCTGTCATTCCGTCTGGTGGAGACGCAGAGTTTTAAAAGCCTGATGGCATTGGCTGTCCCACAGTATGTCGTGCCCAGCCACCACTATTTTTCCAGGCGAGCCATCCCTTCCCTGCACAACCAAGTGGGGGACAAAATCAGGTGTGCACTGCGCAACGCCATCTGTGGCAAGGTCCACCTAACTACGGATGCGTGGACCAGTAAGCACGGTCAGGGACGTTATATCTCCCTAACAGCACACTGGGTAAATGCAGTGGCGGCTGGGCCTGAGGCAGATAGCAGTTTGGCGCATGTCCTTCCACCACCGAGGATTGCAGGGCGCTTCAGTTTGCCTCCTGTTGCTAACTCCTCCTACTCCGCTTCCTCATCCTCTACCGCCTCCTCATCCGGTCAGCGTAACACCTTCACCACCAACTTCAGCACAGCCAGGGGTAAACGACAGCAGGCAGTTTTAAAACTTTCCTGTTTGGGGGAAAAACCCCACACCGCGCAGGAGTTGTGGAGGGACATGGAACAACAGACCAATGAGTGGTTGCTGTCAGTGAGCCTCAAGCCCGGCCTGGTGGTGTGCGATAATGGGCGAAATCTCGTAGCAGCTCTGGGCCTAGCCGGTTTGACGCACATCCCTTGCCTGGCGTATGTGCTGAACTTGGTGGTCCAGAGGTTCCTTAAAAATTACCCCAATATGCCAGAGCTGCTGCAGAAAGTGTGGGCTGTGTGTGCGCACTTTCGGCGTTCTCACCCTGCTGCTGCTCAACTGTCAGCGCTGCAGCGTAACTTCGGCCTTCCCGCTCACCGCCTCATATGTGACGTGCCCACAAGGTGGAACTCCACCTTGCACATGCTGGCCAGACTGTGCGAGCAGCAGCAGGCGATAGTGGAGTTTCAGCTGCAGCAATCACGCGTGAGTCGCTCTGCGGAACAGCACCACTTCACCACCAATGACTGGGCCTCCATGCGAGACCTGTGTGCCTTGTTGCGCTGTTTCGAGTACTCCACCAACATGTCCAGTGCCAATGACGCCGTTCTTAGCGTTACTATCCCAGTTCTATGCCTCCTTGAAAAAATGCTTTGGGCGATGATGGAAGAGGATGTGGCACAGGAGGATGAGGAGGAGGAGGAGGAAGCGGGATAATTTCAAAGGCTTTTAGGGCAGTCTTTCACAAGTGGCTACGAGGGTGGGTTCCTGCACCAACAAACGCCAGGTACACAATTGTCCAGCAGAAAGGGCACAGTTCTGGAGGATGACGAGGTGGAGGAGGAGATGGAGGAGGAGGAGGAGGAGGAGGAGGAGGAGCCATTTTCACAGCAGGGTGGCACCCAGACCAGCTCGTGGCCATCACTGGTGCGTGGCTGGGGGGATACAGAGGACACAGACGATACACCTCCCACAGAGGACAGCTTTTCTTTGCCTCTGGGCAGCCTGGCACACATGAGCGATTACATGCTGCAGTGTTTCCGCAATGACCGCCGAGTTGCCCACATTTTAACTGGTGCTGATTACTGGATGGCCACCCTGCTGGATCCCCGTTACAAGGACAACGTACCGTCCTTAATTCCCTCACTGGAGCGGGATCGTAAGATGCGCGAGTACAAGCGCACGCTGGTAGACGCGCTGCTGGTGGCATTCCCACCTGACAGCGGGCGTACGGTGGAAGCACAAGGCGAAGGCAGAGGAGGAGGAAGAGGTCGCCAACGCAGCCGGGGCACCGGCAGCACCTCAGAAGGCAGGGTTAGCATGGCTGAAATGTGGAAAAGCTTTGTCAGCACGCCACAACAACCAGCACCACCAGCTGAGATGGAACGTCTTAGCAGGAGGCAGCATTTCACCAACATGGTTGAGCAGTATGTGTCCACAGGCCTACACGTACTGGATGACGGGTCTGCCCCCTTTAACTTCTGGGTCTCCAATTGGGCACATGGCCTGAGCTTGCCCTTTATGCCTTGGAGGTGCTGGCCTGCCCTGCAGCCAGTGTATTATCTGAACGTGTATTTAGCACGGCAGGGGGCGTTATCACAGACAAGCGCAGCCGCCTGTCCAGAGCCAATGTGGACAAGCTCACGTTCATTAAAATGAACCAGGCATGGATCCCACAGGACTTGTCCGTACCTTGTGCAGAATAGACATGTATACCGGTGTTGTGACAAAAACTGTCCGGCCATCAGATTGTGTCCGGCCCATACTGCGAAGGCGCAGCGCTTGCGCAGTACAGAGGACAAGGAGATTCACAAAATCTCCGAAGATGAATGGTGCCTGCGCTGTGAGTGCAGGTTCAAGCCCCACCATCCAAGTGGACATACGGTAGCACATAGTAACAGGGCCCCTCACGGGCTCGGTTCGATCGCCACGCTTCGGGCACGGCCTCACTTGGCTCGGCTTGAACCACATATGGTGTGGCCTTCACCTGAACTCACCATGCAGGCGCCGTTCGTCTTGGGAGATTTTAGAAATCCCCTTGTCCTACATACTGAGCAAGCGCAGTACAGGGTGGACACTATTTGATGGGGGACAGAATTCGACACATCACCGGCCTTACCCAGCCATTGTTGTATTTTTGAATCAGTGTTGGCTACCTCGTCCTCCTCCACCGCCGCTTCCACCTACACAGCCACATCCACCGCCACCTCAACCTCCTACTCAATATGGACCTCGTCCTCCTAGGTCAAGATTATTATTTTTATTTTTTATTTTTTTTATGTTATTTTAAGTTATTTCCCTATCCACATTTGTTTGCAGAGCACTTGCCATGCTCTTAACAACATTTTTCTGCCATGTGCAGCCCTCTAGCCCTTTCCATTACTTTTTTAGAGCCTTTTTAGTCCTTAGAAGTCCGGGTCCCCATTGACTTCAATGGGGTTCCGGTTTCGGGCCCGGGTTCGGGTTAAAGTTCGGTCCCGAACCTGAACTTTTTTCCGAAGTTCGGCCGAACCCGTCGAACCCGAACATCCAGGTGTCCGCTCAACTCTACTAGCAATGCAAAAGGTAGGTTGCCCGGACCTCTAGGATATTTGATACCAGGCCTGTTGTATGGAAGGACCATCTTCCTTGCCCTGAGATCTGGTTGCAGTGTGATCCAGTTGACATGTTCTAATGGACGTGATTTCATAGGCGTGTGTTTCTTCATCCACCAATGTAGACTCCTGAGCATCAGGGTCATCAGGTGTATGGGTTGGGATAGATACCGTCTGTTCCACAGCTTCAAGAACTCCAGCTGGAAATGTCTCAAATGCCAATGGGCCCAAGGGACCATAGGGAAGCATGACGACATCCGGCCTATCAGGCTCTGACAGTTCGAGGCCGACAGGTAGGATCTTACACTGACTTTCATCTGCCGAATAGTGGATGTCACCCTTTGAGGTGGGAGGGATACTGTACAGTTCTGTTCCACTAACTGGGCTGGATCCTTCGCCAGGAGACGAAGGTCATCCAAGTAATGGTATACTCGAAGCCCTAATTCTCTTAGAGGGGCCATGATGGCAATTAGGGTCTTCGTAAAGACTCTTGGTGATGTGCAGAGGCCGAATAGGAGGCTCCAAAATTGAAGATGTACATGCCCCACTGCAAAACCTCGGATATCTCTGGAAAAGGAGTGTCAGTATATGCAGGTAAGCATCCTGCAAGTCTATTGATAACATCCAATCCCCTGGTTGGATTATACGCATAATAATTTATAGCGACTCCATTTTGAATTTTTTAGGAAGATATAGCGATTTAGCCTCTTCAGGTCTTTCACGGGTCACCAATCTCCGTTTCTCTTGGGGACTAGAAACAGGGTGGAGTAAAAACCGAAAATCTTTCTGATGGAGACACTGGAACCACTTCTTGCTGTTTCTGCAAGAGGAGAAGAAATCGCTTTAATGCTTTCGTATTTTTTTGGGGGAACCTTGACACCCTTGTTGGAGAGAAGAAGTCTTTGGGGGGTTTGTCTAAAAACTTCCAGAAGTGACCTTATTTAACTGTGGAGACTACCCACGGATCCCTGTACTTTGTTCCCAGATCTTCAAGAAGTGTTTGAGTCTGGCCCCCACAGGGATCGCTTGGGATGGCCTGGCGCCCTGACCATGGTTCAAGCCACAAAGCCCCTTTGGAGTATTGACCTTGTGGAGCATCGATCTGAATCGATTGCGGCTTCACGAATAGGATCTGCTGAGAGCTTTAGCTCATCTAAGGCCTTGATGATATCCTCCCCTGGGATACCCTGTTGGATTGCCAACTCTATATCATCTGTCCAGATGCGTAGGGCGTTGGACACTGATGTCAGGGCTATCGCAGATTTACAGACAATGCCCGCCATCTGGTGGGAGATCAAGATCCATCCTTCTGTCTGCTGGATCCTTATTAAACAAGGTTGAGTCTTCCATGGGCAATGTGACATTCTTTGCCAACCTTACCACAGCTACATCGACCACTGGAGGGCCCTCCAGCGTTGCGGAATCGGCCTTTGAGAGAGGGTATAACTTTCCCAGTCAATCAATGGAGAATCTTTTCCTCCGTCTTCTTCCACTCTTCCTCAAACACAGTCCTGATCTTGCCCATGAGAGGGGAAAAGGAAATCTGGCGTTTGAGAGAGGGGAAGTATGACTTAGACTTCTGTCTCAGTCTCTTTCTAGCCGATTGCGTGTTTTACCGCCTGCACATAAGGCTGGACCATGTCGAAAACCAAAAACCACAGGCATCTAGATCATCAGAGAAGTCCCCTGAGATGACATTCTCTTCCTGATGTTTAGAGGAAGAAGCAGGCGTCCAGCGTGAGATTTCACTTGAGGATGGCCCGGGAATGGATGCCTCAGCCGTTTGCTCCTGAGTAGGAGATGCCAGATGTTGTGGCGGCATTGTGGCTACCAATTCCACGAGGGAAATCTTTACTGCTTTATTAAGTAGGTCTGCCACTCGCAGACCTTCAGACTCTCTGTCCGCTGTATAGTCCCTTAGGCAATCTTGACAGATCAGCTTGTGTGGAAGTGGGGTGGTTCCACAGGCCTGACACTTTGGAGATCTAGGTCTTGGGGAGCGTGAGTGACCGCGTTTTTTGGCCGATGACTTCCTGCCACTCCCATGGTCTCCATGCCTGGAAGACCTGTCTCTGCTGGGATAAGAGTCATCAGAGTCCTCATGTCGCCTTGAGGTCTTTTTAGATGTCTTCTGGCGTACAAGGCTGAGATACATAAGAGTATCAGCCTCAGCGCACTTTTTTTTTTAAAAACATGCGTAAACTTACCTGGACGTAGGTCCTTACCTTAAGTGTAGAGACGGATCTTGTATGGGTGGCGAATGGCTCATGTTAGGTGGCTTAGCAGAGGAAGCAGCTAAGAAAGGAACAGGAAAGGGTTAACGACCATGTCCTAATCTGGCTAAGAGGAACAACATCTCCGTGTTTTTTTTTTTTTTAATATTAATTAATTTATATAATTTTTTTTAATTTTTTTTTTTTGGGGGGGGGGGGGGTTCCTTGCACACATGCATATACTATAATGATTTTTTTTTTTAACTATTTTTCCCCCTTTTTTTTTTTTAAATAATTAAATTTATTTATTTTTTGTCTTTTTTTAGGGTTTTACTTGGACACCTGCATATATTATAGTCAATTTTAGTTTTAAAAAACTATTTCCCCCCTTTTTTATATATATATATATATATATATATATATATATATTTTTTACTTACCTGAAACGACAGGTATTCTTCCCTGGAGCTCTCTGTTAAGTAGATCTCAGGCATCCCGCTGAGGCAACCAGGGAGATAAATAGGACCAGGTGGACAGAGGAAAACGCCTCTGCCCTGTAATTTAGGGTTAAGGGCAAGAAAACGTAATTTTGCCCTAACCTAAGATGGCCACCGATGGCCGCATGCGCGAACCGGCGGCTCTAGGACCCGGACCTCCCGGGCGTCGGCGCATGCGCAGAAGGCGGCAAAAGACGCCGTAAGTAAACAAAAAGGCTGGGGGTGAGCGTACGCAATCCCTAAGGGGGACGAGGAGGTGATAGAGGGCGAGGGGGAGACAGGGGCATAAAGAAAATGGGAAACAATAAGAAAACGGCCAGAAAAAAAAAGCTAAAGGAAAGGAAAAAAGGGAAGAAGGAAAAAAAAGGAAAGCAGAAATAGCTGCTGCCTCTGTTGCCATGTGTGAGCTAATGCCTGGAAGATGTGCTGCAGGTAGAGCTCTTAGTTAAGAAACAAACTGCTTGTCCCAAAAGATCCAACAGAAGGGACTCTAACCTTATAAGCGCATTTAGCTGCCCAAGAGAAGGGACCGCGTCTGGGAGAGGCTTGTACCCGGACGGTAGCTGCCGAATGCAGAAGGTAAGGACGTTCGACCAGAATTCACTGCCATGAGGTATGAGGAAAAAAAGGAGAATGCTGGGGCTGTACTAATCAACTCTTTTATAATATTCACTAGTCCTGAGGGAGGAGCCAAGGCGGAGCTTGTCACAGGTATGCTGCCATGGAGGTATGCTGCCATGGATAGGCACCAGGAAAGGAAAATTACTGGAAAGTGTGATACAATTTTCCGTTTTTGGTCCTTCTTGTTATATTCCTGCTTTTGGAAATTTTTTTGCCTGGTTTTCTCGATTTTTTTCCAGCTAGTATTTATCTTTATGGGCTCAGGTATGTGCACACATATTTGTTTTACATGAAACATAAATACTTTCTTTGTTTGAGGACCATTCCGTTCTCGTTTTTTGTAAATGTATGTGTTTTTTGTAAATGTATCAGTGTTTTTGATTTTAATGGTGTCAGCATAGTGATGTTTTCATGCAACCTTTTATTTACTTTTGTGCCTTTAATTACAAATATAAATATAATTATATACAAATGCTTACATGCATTTTCTTTTTGCATTATTATATTTTTGTATATACTGTATTAGGCTACTGATAAATTCTGGTCCATGTGGGGATCCTTCATATATGCATGTGTCATATTTTTTTACACATGAGATTTCTCCTATCATGATTTCCTCACTATCTTTGCTATCTTTGCTTTGCACATTTTTTTGTGCTGAAAATGCCCCCCTCGGCTTATACACGAGTCTGTGTCCATCTTCACCTTTGTGTGCGTGATCCTGGCCAAACTTGGTACACATGTAGCCCCACTCTTCCTCTACAATTGTGCAAAGTTTGTTGTCCGAGGGACCTATGGCCGGGGAGCACCGATTTTTCAAACCCGGGCACCCCTTCCATAGACTCCCATGTTAAATGGGAATTTCTCCAGTGATTTTGGGGACCCGGTACTTGCCGGCCCTAGATCCCCTGGACCCCAAACCTGGCACACATATAGCCCCACTCTTCATATACAAGTGTGCAAAGTTTGTTGTCCAGGGGACCTACGGCCGGGGAGCACCAATTTTTTAAAGCCAGGCTTATACTCGAGTATATACGGTAACTACCGTATTTATCGGCGTATAACACGCACCGGCGTATAACACGCACCCCAAGTTTAGGAGGGAATTTTAGGGGAAAAAACTTTTAGGAGGGAAGTTTAAGGAAAAAAAAAACTTACATTTAAATGCAGCCTTACCAGTGTCCGTTGCAGCCTTGTCAGTGCAGCCTTGCCAGCAGTGTCCATTGCAGCCTTGCCCCAGTGTCCAGTGCAGCCTTTGCCCAGTGTCCAGTGCAGCCTTTGCCCAGTGCAGCTTTACCCAGTGTCCAGTGCAGCCTTTGCCCAGTGCAGCCTTTGCCCAGTGTAGCTTTGCCCAGTGTCCAGTGCAGCTTTACCCAGTGTCCAGTGCAGCCTTTGCCCAGTTGAGCCTTTTCCCAGTGTCCAGTGCAGCTTTGCCCAGTGTCCAGTGCAGCCTTTGCCCAGTGTCCAGTGCAGCTTTGCCCAGTATCCAGTGCAGCCTTTGCTAAGTGCAGCCTTTGCCCAGTGTCCAGTGCAGCCTTGCCCCAGTTTTCAAAATTGGCGCCGCCGAGATCGCCACAGAGACTGGGCGGAGCGGGGCGAACGCCGCCGAGAACGCAGAGACTGGGCGGAGCCGAGATACACATAGCCGAGTGTACTCGGCTCTAGTCGGCTCTTCTCGGCTCCGCTCACAGTCACGCCGAGTCCCGCCCTATGATGGACATAACACAGGTCCAATGGCGGGACTGGGCGTGACTGTGAGCAGAGCCGAGAAAAGCCGAGTACACTCGGCTATGTGTATCTCGGCGGCGATCGCTGCGCTCCGCTCAGTCAGCGGAGATCGCCGGGATCAGTGGGTATCGGCGTATAACACGCACCCACGATTTTCCCCTGATTTTAAGGGGAAAAAAGTGTGTGTTATACGCCGATAAATATGGTATCTTCTTTGACATTTTGACATTTGTATTATACATGCATGTATATGTGTTTTGTCCAGGTCTCCTTTGACAGATCATCCTATTTGCACATGGTGTGTTGATTATTTCTATTTGGACAGGTAATTTATTTTTACCTGTCTTTTTTTGATTGGTTCCAGCCATACCCTTTGGTCCATAAAGGAGTAAGCATACCTGGTGATAGTCAGCAATGAGTAAGCACTTTGTGTGAAACGCGTCAGCTGAACAGTGTGGATCCCTCGTGTGTCATGTTTTTTAAACCTTTGAATCTACAATAAACCAACAAATTTTTCTTCATCTCTGGATGTGCCACTTTTTGCCCATCTTCTACTCTAGTGGTTTTCTGCTCACCCCCTACTCGCATTTCTTCCAAAAACGGAACTGAAGGACACATTTTAAATATTGTCTCCCCCTATTTTGCCATTATGCGCTGAACAGTAAACTTGCCCAAATGAGATGGCTGGAAGGACCTTACAGTCTTGGTACATAATTCACATTTTATGGGTCATTAAAAAGCACCAATTACACATTAAAATTATTAGTCTCATTACGAGTGCTACCAATATTAAGTGTAGCGGCCTCAAACTCTCTCTCCCTGATATCACATCATCTGTCTCTGGCTTTTGTCTAGGGGTACCTTGGTTGAGAGAGTGCGGGGTCACCACGCCATTTTCCCACCACAGATGTGTGTGTGGTGTGAGAAGATCCTCTTTACCTTCGGGTCGGTGTTCTGCATCAGAGCCTCCTCCTCCTTTTGCACAGTGTCTGCCAGAAAATGAGCCCCACACCATTAAAGTCCAACACTCCTTTATTCTTCCAATATCAGAGTAAAACACAGTCAGTTGGACTCCCTCAATGAGTAGAACAGACAGGGGGGGTGTGGATAGGAGTAGGCCCAGACACAATGAACTCTTCTTCTCTCCTTTTAAAAGTGTATTGCGGTCCCTTGGCGAGGGAGATATCCCTCCGGGCGGTCTCCGGAGGCTCACCCGTCACTGGCAATATGCTGCACCAGGTCTTCAGGCGAGTACCTCCTCCGGTCCCTTACGCCACTGGATTTGGGGAGCCCACTCCCGGGGTCCCCCTAGGAAATCCATCCCTCGCGGAACCCAGTGAAGGACACTGGGCCCCAGACCTCCATCCGAGCACCTCACCCCAGGCTAAAGGTGCCTGGGATGGAACACGACCTCCGAACGTCCTCTAGGCCTAGGCCACCTAGACTCCCGACACGAACCACCGCCCTCAGGCTGAAGGTACCTGGGACTCGACCCCGTGACAAAGATGGCCGGCCCCTTTATACCATCTCCCAGCAAGCACGGCGGGTTCCCCGCCCCACCATACAACCGCTGAGAGAGGACAAAAAGGTGGTACGGCACACAGCAATGGTTCAACCCCAGCCCAAGGCGACAGCGCCACCCGCTGGGCTGCAGGGAACTGCACATTACTGGTGTCTCTGCCAGTTTTAAATACACTGGGAAAGTGCATGCCCGCTACATAAGCAATGTATTTAAACTAGGGCTCTTACTGATTAAAATTTTCGTGTTCGATTAATCGATTTATCGACTAATTTCAATTAATTATAACGCACATAGATCCAACTACTTTTAGCTGTTCTCCTTGCAGGCTGATTCCCAATGCAGCTACCAACCACTGGAAAAATCGATAGCAGGATACAAAAAACACACAAAGGCAGCGCTCGATGGGAATAGCATTAAAACTTTTATAGTCTTCAAGTAGGTAACAAAATAAATATTGCACTGGAGATAAAATCGATGCAGCTACATAAACTGTAAAAATGGTGCGAGTAATACCAAACGGAAGCAAAAGCAGTCATAAAAACATGTAGCTAAGTATGATACTGGTATAAAAATGTGTACAACGATACCACTGCTGAATCCAGATGAGGAGGGGTTAACATCAGTCCATCGGCATGTAGATGTCCCGTGAAGGGAACTATCACAACTCCCAGTGGATGGCTGTAGAATCCCAGGGATAGAGGTAAGTGATAGAGGGAAGTGTAACAGCCCTTGCGTGTGGCAGATAGTAAGGTCCCGCCGGCATGCAGATATGAAGGCACAGCAAAGGAGCCCTTCAGATGGACACGGCAAGCCCAAAGAATTTTGATCGATCAAAACAATTAATCGATTACTCGAGGAATTAATAGTTAATTTCCACAGCCCTAATTTAAACTAAACTTGATTTAATATATTCATGCACATGGCGATTATATAAATTCTAATTTAATAAGAAGCTATTTAGAATAAAAATATTTAGATACTAGTTTAATTAAAAATAAAAACAAATACAAGTGAATAAATATAAAAAAATTGAAAAATGTGAGAAAAAAATTAAAAAATTTGAAAAAAAGAAAAATGTAAAAAAAGGAAAAATATATAAAAAAATGATTTTTTTTTTTTTTAAATATATTAAATAAAAATGAAATAAAAATAAATAAAGAACAAGCATAGAAAAAAACTGTCTGATTTGAAGTTAAAACAGAGTAAATTTATACTGGAGGGTCTAAAAATGGCTAATGGAAACGTTTCTGGCACAAAAATCAATACTATAGACAAATAAAAGGGGTGGGGATGGGCAATAAGTATGCTCCAAGTGTGGCCAATATATTCCTTAACCACTTCCCGCCCCGTCAATAACAGATTGACATCCGGGAAGTGGTTGTGTTATCCACACTGGACGTCATATGACGTCCTGCGGGATAACAGCCGCCGCGCGCCCGGGGGGCGCGCATCGCGGCGATCGGTGGAGCGGTGGGTCAGTCTGACCCACCGCTACACTGATCTCGGTAAAAAGCCTCCGGCAGAGGCTTTTTACCACGTGATCAGCCGTGTCCAATCACGGCTGATCACGATGTAAACAGGAAGAGTCGTTGATCAGCTCTTCCTCACTCGCATCTGACAGACGCGAGTAGAGGAGAGCCGATCGGCGGCTCTCCTGACAGGGGGGGTTCGCGCTGATCGTTTATCAGCGCAGCCCCCCCTCGGATACCCACACTAGACCACCAGGGAAGCCCCCCAGGACGCCCCAGGAAGCCCCAAGCATGTGGATGGCCCCCATGGCCATCCACATGTAATAAAATAAAAAATAAAAAAATGCCAATCAGTGCCCACAAATGGGCACTGACTGGCACTATGATGGCACCACCACAATGTGTGGTGGCTGGCATTGCTTGGCATCAGTGTCCATCAGTGCCACCTACTAGTGTCCATCAGCGCCACCTATCAGTGCCCATCCGTGCCCATCTGTGCCCATAAATGCCCACCTATCAGTGCCCGTCCGTGCCACCTATTATTGCCGCCTATAAGTGCCCATCAGTGCCGCCTATAAGTGCCAATCAGTGCCGCCTATAAGTGCCAATCAGTGCCGCCTATGAGTGCCAATCAGTGCCGCCTATGAGTGCCAATCAGTGCCGCATACCAGTGCCACATATCAGTGCCCATCAGTGCCGCCTATCAGTGCCCATAATCAGTGCCCATCAGTGCCACCTCATTGGTGCCACCTCATCGGTGCCCATCAGTGTCGCCTTATCAGTGCCTGTCAGTGCCGCCTTATCAGTGCCCGTCATTGAAGTAGAAAAGGTACTTATTTTCCAAAAAAATTTACAGAAACAAAGAAAAACTTTGTTTTTTTCAAAATTTTCGCTCTTTTTTTATTTGTTGTGCAAAAAATAAAAATCGCAGAGGCGATCAAATACCACCGAAAGAAAGCTCTATTTGTGGGAACAAAATGATAAAAAATTTGTTTGGGTACAGTGTAGCATGACCGCACAATTGTCATTCAAATTGTGACAGCGCTGAAAGCTCAAAATTGGCTTGGGCAGGAAGCTGTATAAGTGCCTGGTATTGAAGTGGTTAATAAGTGGGAGAAGGAGGAAATTTTTGGAAGATATTGGCCGCATATATCTTTCTATAAAAGATTCATAGACAATATATTAATTGTTTGGAAAGGAAACCAGGAAGAACTAGATACATTTATTAAACATATAGGGACCAATGAATATGGTATCAGGTTTACCGTGAATGCACACTGAAGTACCATTAACTTCCTTGACTTAGAAATTTTCAAAAATGGGGGGGGGGGGGTTGGAGGCAGTTAAACACTAGAACGCATTTTAAGGATACAGACCGCAATGGTTATATCCCCTACAGTAGCTGCCACCACCCCCAGTGGAAAAAAGCTATACCGAAAGGGCAATTCATTAGGATTAGGCAGAATTGTGATCTTATGGAGGATTACTTTGCACAAACAAATATTTTGATCAAAAGATGTGTGGATAAAGGATATGATAGGAGGGAACTGGAGCACACTAGAGACAAAGTGGGGAGTTTAAACAGAGAAAATATGTTACACGAACAGCCCAAGAAAACAATAGAGAGAAATGAAGTACCCTCTGTGACAGGATTTAATTCTGAGTACAAAACCCTAGAGGAAATTGTTAAGAAAATTGGCCAATTATTTGTAATTATCCCCATTTAAGTAAAATTTTACCATCCAAACTGAAGTTTATATACAGAAGGGTGAGGAGGATTAGAGATGGTATTGTAAAAAATGTACCTGACCCCCCTAAAAAAATAGTTACCTTCTTTGACCAAAATGGCTTCTCTAAATGTGGCAAATGTAAACCTTGCAGGATAACCAAAAAAGGAACAAGAAGAACAACAGAGTTCCAATCAAATAAGACTATGTAAAAATACAAGATACAAAAACTGATTACGTGCTGCAGAACACATGTGACCTATATATATTGGAATGAAGCTGTGGGCTACAGTATGTAGGAAGAACTACAAGAAAACTCTCTATTAGGATAGGTGAACACATCAAAAATATAAAAAAGGGATTCAGACACCACAGTGTCTCAAATCACTTCAGGAATAAACATAATAGAGACCCACAACACCTCACGTTTTATGCCATAGATAAAATAGACCAAAACTGGAGAAATTAGAATTTGCGAAGGGAGGTATCGCGTAACAAATCTTACTGGATAGTTAAATTGAATACAATGAAACCTAATGGGCTAAATGTGGAACTGAATGTAAATAGTTTTATTGAGGATTATTAGATTTCATTTCACAACAATTTTTTTTTCTATTTTAATTTTACATTTTAATTTTAATTTTATTTTGTTCTAACTTCTATTTTCATTAAATTTTTTTCTATGTTTTTTCTTTCTTTATTTTTACTTAAATTTCATTTGTATTTTATATTTTTGAAACATTTTTTAAATAATTTTAAATTTTCTATATATTTTTTTAATTTTTTCCAAATGTTTTTCATTTTTTAAATTTCTTAATTTTTTTTTTATTATTATGTTTCATTTTACTTTTATGTTTATTATTATTTATATATATATATATATATATATATATATATATTAAACTGTTTTAAATTATTTTTATTTTAAACAGCTTCTTATTAAATTTTAATTTATATAATGGTATCGCCATGTGCATTACACATTATGCATTGAATTTAAATCAAGTTTAGTTAATGAGACTAATAATATTAATGTTTAATTAGAGCTTTTTAATGACCCATAAAATGTGAATTATGTACCAAGACTGTAAGGTTCTTCCAGCAATCTCTTGGGGCAAGTTTACTGTTCAGTAGGGATGAGCTCGGTGTTCGAGTCGAACATACGTTCGACTCGAACATCGGCTGTTCGACCGTTCGGCGAACGTCGAACGATTTGGGCCGTTCGCGCCAAATTCGAGTGACGCGAACGGCCCACAATACACTGCGCCATCGCAGTGCAATCCCGGCGCTGTGATTGGCCAAGCATGCACTGTGACCCCGCATGCTTGGCCAATCACAGCGCCGGCAGCTAGGAGAGCCATAATTGGCCACAGGCAGGTTGCCTGTGGCCAATTATAGCTCGGGGGTTTAGCACACGCCCCACACTATAAAAGGCCGCCAGCGCGGCGGCCTTGTGTAGTGTGTTCCGGCGCAGAGAAAGAGAAGGATAGGCAGGGACAGTGTTGATATTCTTTGTGCTATTCTTGTGTGCAGGGAGAGAGAAGGATAGGCAGGGAGAGTGTCAGTGTCATATTCTTTGCTAAACCTTGTGTGCAGGGAGAGAGAAGGATAGGCAGGGGACAGTGTCAGTGTCATATTCTTTGCTAAACCTTGTGTGCAGGGAGAGAGAAGGATAGGCAGGGAGAGTGTCAGTGTCATATTATTTGATAAACCTTGTGTGCAGGGAGAGAGAAGGCTAGGCAGGGGACAGTGTCAGTGTCATATTCTTTGCTAAACCTTGTGTGCAGGGAGAGAGAAGGATAGGCAGGGAGAGTGTCAGTGTCATATTCTTTGATAAACCTTGTGTGCAGGGAGAGAGAAAGATAGGCAGGGGACAGTGTCAGTGTCATATTCTTTACTAAACCTTGTGTGCAGGGAGAGAGAAGGATAGGCAGGGAGAGTGTCAGTGTCATATTCTTTGATAAACCTTGTGTGCAGGGAGAGAGAAGGATAGGCAGGGGACAGTGTCAGTGTCATTGTTGCTAAGCCTCCTGCACAGTATACACCTGAAGCTAGCCCTTATTGCTGTGTTTTCCTGGTGTGTTACACTAACAGGCATTTGCAGCATTTACAGCAGGCGTAGTGTGATTCCTGCAAAATATACTCCTGAAGCTAGGCCTTATTGCTGTGTTTTCCTAGTGTGTTACACCAACAGGCATTTGCAGCACTTACAGCGGGCGGAGTGTGCCTCCTGCACATTATACACCTGAAGTTAGCCTGTATTGCTGTGTTTTCCTGGTGTGTTACACCAACAGGCATTTGCAGCACTTACAGCAGGCGTAGTGTGATTCCTGCAAAATATACTCCTGAAGTTAGCCCGTATTGCTGTGTTTTCCTGGTGTGTTACACCAACAGGCATTTGCAGCACTTACAGCGGGCGGAGTGTGCCTCCTGCACATTATAAACCTGAAGCTAGCCCGTATTGCTGTGTTTTCCTGGTGTGTTACACCAACAGGCATTTTCAGCACTTACAGCAGGCGTAGTGTGATTCCTGCAAAATATACTCCTGAAGCTAGGCCTTATTGCTGTGTTTTCCTAGTGTGTTACACCAACAGGCATTTGCAGCACTTACAGCGGGCGGAGTGTGCCTCCTGCACATTATACACCTGAAGTTATCCCGTATTGCTGTGTTTTCCTGGTGTGTTACACCAACAGGCATTTGCAGCACTTACAGCAGGCGTAGTGTGATTCCTGCAAAATATACTCCTGAAGCTAGGCCCGTATTGCTGTGTTTTTTTCTAGTGTGTTACACCAACAGGCATTTGCAGCACTTACAGCAGGCGTAGTGTGATTCCTGCAAAATATACTCCTGAAGCTAGGCCTTATTGCTGTGTTTTCCTAGTGTGTTACACCAACAGGCATTTGCAGCACTTACAGCGGGCGGAGTGTGCCTCGTGCACATTATACACCTGAAGTTAGCCCGTATTGCTGTGTTTTCCTGGTGTGATACACCAACAGGCATTTGCAGCACTTACAGCGGGCGGAGTGTGCCTCCTGCACATTATACACCTGAAGTTAGCCCGTATTGCTGTGTTTTCCTGGTGTGTTAGACCAACAGGCATTTGCAGCACTTACAGCGGGCGGAGTGTGCCTCCTGCACATTATACACCTGAAGTTAGCCCGTATTGCTGTGTTTTCCTGGTGTGTTACACCAACAGGCATTTGCAGCACTTACAGCAGGCGTAGTGTGATTCCTGCAAAATATACTCCTGAAGCTAGGCCTTATTGCTGTGTTTTCCTAGTGTGTTACACCAACAGGCATTTGCAGCACTTACAGCAGGCGTAGTGTGATTCCTGCAAAATATACTCCTGAAGCTAGGCCTTATTGCTGTGTTTTCCTAGTGTGTTACACCAACAGGCATTTGCAGCACTTACAGCGGGCGGAGTGTGCCTCCTGCAATTATACACCTGAAGTTAGCCCGTATTGCTGTGTTTTCCTGGTGTGTTACACCAACAGGCATTTGCAGCACTTACAGCGGGCGGAGTGTGCCTCCTGCACAGTATACACCTGAAGCTAGCCCTTATTGCTGTGTTTTCCTGGTGTGTTACACTAACAGGCATTTGCAGCACTTACAGCAGGCGTAGTGTGATTCCTTCAAAATATACTCCTGAAGCTAGGCCTTATTGCTGTGTTTTCCTAGTGTGTTACACCAACAGGCATTTGCAGCACTTACAGCGGGCGGAGTGTGCCTCCTGCACATTATACACCTGAAGTTAGCCTGTATTGCTGTGTTTTCCTGGTGTGTTACACCAACAGGCATTTGCAGCACTTACAGCAGGCCTAGTGTGATTCCTGCAAAATATACTCCTGAAGCTAGGCCTTATTGCTGTGTTTTCCTAGTGTGTTACACCAACAGGCATTTGCAGCACTTACAGCAGGCGTAGTGTGATTCCTGCAAAATATACTCCTGAAGCTAGGCCTTATTGCTGTGTTTTCCTAGTGTGTTACACCAACAGGCATTTGCAGCACTTACAGCGGGCGGAGTGTGCCTCCTGCACATTATACACCTGAAGTTAGCCTGTATTGCTGTGTTTTCCTGGTGTGTTACACCAACAGGCATTTGCAGCACTTACAGCAGGCGTAGTGTGATTCCTGCAAAATATACTCCTGAAGTTAGCCCGTATTGCTGTGTTTTCCTGGTGTGTTACACCAACAGGCATTTGCAGCACTTACAGCGGGCGGAGTGTGCCTCCTGCACATTATAAACCTGAAGCTAGCCCGTATTGCTGTGTTTTCCTGGTGTGTTACACCAACAGGCATTTGCAGCACTTACAGCGGGCGGAGTGTGCCTCCTGCAATTATACACCTGAAGTTAGCCCGTATTGCTGTGTTTTCCTGGTGTGTTACACCAACAGGCATTTGCAGCACTTACAGCGGGTGGAGTGTGCCTCCTGCACAGTATACACCTGAAGCTAGCCCTTATAGCTGTGTTTTCCTGGTGTGTTACACTAACAGGCATTTGCAGCACTTACAGCAGGCGTAGTGTGATTCCTTCAAAATATACTCCTGAAGCTAGGCCTTATTGCTGTGTTTTCCTAGTGTGTTACACCAACAGGCATTTGCAGCACTTACAGCGGGCGGAGTGTGCCTCCTGCACATTATACACCTGAAGTTAGCCTGTATTGCTGTGTTTTCCTGGTGTGTTACACCAACAGGCATTTGCAGCACTTACAGCAGGCCTAGTGTGATTCCTGCAAAATATACTCCTGAAGCTAGGCCTTATTGCTGTGTTTTCCTAGTGTGTTACACCAACAGGCATTTGCAGCACTTACAGCAGGCGTAGTGTGATTCCTGCAAAATATACTCCTGAAGCTAGGCCTTATTGCTGTGTTTTCCTAGTGTGTTACACCAACAGGCATTTGCAGCACTTACAGCGGGCGGAGTGTGCCTCCTGCACATTATACACCTGAAGTTAGCCCGTATTGCTGTGTTTTCCTGGTGTGTTACACCAACAGGCATTTGCAGCACTTACAGCAGGCGTAGTGTGATTCCTGCAAAATATACTCCTGAAGCTAGGCCTTTTTGCTGTGTTTTCCTAGTGTGTTACACCAACAGGCATTTGCAGCACTTACAGCAGGCGTAGTGTGATTCCTGCAAAATATACTCCTGAAGCTAGGCCTTATTGCTGTGTTTTCCTAATGTGTTACACCAACAGGCATTTGCAGCACTTACAGCAGGCGGAGTGTGCCTCCTGCACATTATACACCTGTAGTTAGCCCGTATTGCTGTGTTTTCCTGGTGTGTTACACCAACAGGCATTTGCAGCACTTACAGCGGGCCGAGTGTGCCTCCTGCACATTATACACCTGAAGTTAGCCCGTATTGCTGTGTTTTCCTGGTGTGTTACACCAGCAGGCATTTGCAGCACTTACAGCAGGCGTAGTGTGATTCCTGCAAAATATACTCCTGAAGCTAGGCCTTATTGCTGTGTTTTCCTAGTGTGTTACACCAACAGGCATTTGCAGCACTTTCAGCAGGCGTAGTGTGATTCCTGCAAAATATACTCCTGAAGCTAGGCCTTATTGCTGGTTTTCCCATCTCCCTGCAGGCCATTAGAATGGCTGGAAGGCAAACAAGGAGAGGCAGACAGTCAGGAGCCAATAAAAGAGGGCAAGCAGGCTCTGTGTCTAGAGACAACAGTGCTGGTCGTGGACGCGGTGCATCGCCATCAGCACGTGGCCATGGGACACGCTTGTCCTTCTTTTGGGCAGCTGGACGTGTTGAGCCGCATCATGCCGAAGACTTGGTAGAGTGGATGACCAAGCCCTCCTCATCCTCCTCATCCTCTCTCACCCAGGCTCAGGGTACTGGCAAAGCAGCTGCCAAAGCGTCCTCTTCCCTGGTATCAATGTCATCATCAGTCACTCCTTCCCTAGACCAACCATGTCCTCCTGAGGAGTCCCCCAAACTGTTTGAGCACAGTGTTGGGTACATGCTCCAGGAGGATGCCCAGCGTTTCGAAGGGTCTGATGATGATACCCAGCTAGAGGAAGGCAGTAGCGTGAGAGCAGAGAGAGGGGATGCTCAAGAAGGACACCAATCTGGCAGCTGCAGCATACTGCCAGATTGGCTCCAGTGATGAGGAGGGAGGGGATGATGAGGTCACTGACTCCACGTGGGTGACTAATAGGAGAGAGGAGGAGGAGGAGGAGGAGGAGGAGGCACATCTCCAACGAGGCAGGATGCCCTCGGGGGGCCAGCGTAAGGGCAGCACACCGACGGAATCACACCGCAGAGCTCCGCCTGTGCAGGGCGCTGCCTCTGCCCGTTATTCAAAAAGTTCTTTGGTGTGGGCCTTTTTTGAGTCGAGTGCATCAGATTGCACAGCTGCTGTTTGCAACATATGTCTCAAGCGTATATCGCATGGCCAAAACATCACCCGCTTGGGCACCACATGCCTGACCAGACATATGTTGACCTGCCATGCAGCTCGTTGGCAAGCCTACCTCTCCTTGCACCGCATCAGCTGGGATCTCCAACCCCACTATACCTTCAGTCCTCTCTGAAACCTGCACTGAGAGGAATGAAGGTGTAGAGTTAGGTGTGTCACAGCCAAGTACTTGCGAGCACTCTGCTAGCAGTACACCGACGTCCGATTCTAGTAGGCAAATTTCCCTGCCCCAGCTGCTGGACCGTTGAAAGAAGTTCACTCCCAGCCATCCACATGCCCAGCGGTTGAATGCTAGCTTGGCTAAATTGCTAGCGCTTCAACTGCTGCCTTTTCAGTTGGTAAACTCGGCCCCCTTCCGTGAGTTTGTGCAATGTGCGGTTCCTCAGTGGCAGGTTCCCAAACGCCACTTTTTCTCACGGAAGGCGATTCCGGCTCTCTAACGGCATGTGGAAGGCAATGTCTTGGCCTCGCTGGACAGGGCGGTCAGCGGTAAGGTGCATATTACCGCTGACTCATGGTCCAGCAGGCATGGACAGGGACGTTACCTTTCTTTCACGGCCCATTGGGTCACTCTTTTGGCAGCTGGGAAGGATGCAGGACAAGGTGCAGTAGTGTTGGAGGTTGTTCCGCCGCCACGCCTCCAAAATGCTACTACTGGTTGTGACACACCTCTCTCCTCCACCCCCTCCTCTTCTTCTTCCTCCATGGCCTCTTCCTGTGCTTTGTCCTCGGAACCAGCGGTGCTCTGTAGGCGTTCAAGGGGCTACGCAAGTACGCAGGAAAAAAGATGCCATGCCGTGCTTGCGCTGGTGTGTTTGGGGGACAGAAGTCACACTGGGGCAGAGGTTCTGTCTGCTCTGCAGGGGCAGGCCGAGAGGTGGTTGATGCCACGCCAGCTTAAGCCAGGAATGGTGGTTTGCGACAATGGCACCAACCTCCTCTCCGCCCTCCGACAGGGACAACTGACCCATGTGCCCTGTGTGGCTCACGTCCTTAACCTGGTGGTGCAGCGGTTCTTGGGCAGGTACCTGGGCTTACAGGACGTCCTGAGGCAGGCCAGGAAAGTCTGTGTGCATTTCCGCAGATCTTATAATGCCAGTGCTCGCCTGGCTGAGCTGCAAAAGGAGTTGAACCTGCCCAAGAACCGCCTTATATGCGACATGCCCACCAGGTGGAACTCAACGTTGGCCATGCTGCAGCAGCTGCACACGCAGCAGAGGGCCATCAATGAGTACCTGTGCGACTACGGCACCAGGACAGGGTCAGGGGAGCTCGTTTTTTTTCACCCCGCCAGTGGGGCATGATCAGGGATGCATGCACTGTCCTGGCACCATTTGAGGAGGCCACGAGGATGGTGAGCAGTGATAGTGCATGCATCAGTGACACTGTACCTCTTGTCCACCTGTTGGAACATACGCTGCGTGGAATAATGGACAGGGCACTTGAGGCAGAACAGAGGCAGGAATAGGAGGACTTCCTTGCCTCTCAAGGCCCCCTTTACCCAGACAGTGTTCCTTCTGTCCCACCCATCGCACAGGAAGAGGAGGAGGAGGAGGAGGAGGATTGTGTCAGCATGGAGGTGGAGCCTGGCACTCAGCATCATCAGCAGCAGTCTTTTAGGGATGATTTACAGTCCCAAGAAACCCGTGGACTTGTACGTGGCTGGGAGGAGGTGGCTGCGGATCATGTCGTCCTTAGTGACCCAGAGGACTCCGGACCGAATGCCTCAGCTAACCTATGCTGCATGGCCTCCCTGATCCTGCAAAGTCTGCGGAAGGATCCTCGTATTCTTCGGATCAAGGAGAGGGACCATTACTGGCTGGACACTCTCCTTGATCCACGGTACAAGGGTAAGGTTGTGGACCTTATCTTACCATCGCAGAGGGAGCAGAGGATGAGACAACTCTGGGAGGCCTTGCAGAAAGGTCTGTGCAACGCGTTCCCAGAGACTGGGAGGTTACAAACTCCTGGTCCTGGACAACGAGTTGCTGAGGCTTTGGTCAGTCAAAGAAGGAGCGGTGGGGAAGGTGTCCGTCTGACCGATGCGTTCAGACAATTCTTTAGTCCGCAGCCCCAAGGTATGATCGGTTCCAGCAACCATCGCCAGCGTCTGATATACATGGTGCAGGAATACCTAGGGGCAAGGTCAGACTTGGACACCTTCCCCACCGAAAATCCTCTGGCTTACTGGGTCTTGAGGATGGATCACTGGCCAGAGCTTGCACAGTATGCAATTGAGTTACTGGCCTGTCCTGCATCCAGTGTTCTTTCAGAACGCACATTCAGTGCTGCTGGAGGATTTGTCACGGATCACAGGGTGCGCCTGTCCACCGACTCAGTTGATCGACTGACCTTCATAAAGATGAACCAGTCTTGGATCACCACCAGCTACCAAACACCTGAAGCTGATATAACAGACTAATTTATTTTCAAATTTCACATCTCTTCAAGACTGATGCTGATGCTGAGAGACTGTCCTGTTATGTTGACTGACTATCCTCCTCCTCCTCAATGATCCGATTGATGATGATAGCTTGGAAGAACATTTTTGCTTCTGGGTGCCGCCACCAGTGGCTAAGGCCCAATTTTTCAGCCCCTGTTTAACAGGGGCATGTAATTACAATTTTTTATGCAATGCTTTGCAGCAGGGCTCATTCCTGCACTCCAACTAGAGCATCTGGGAGAGGTTGCAGTGTTGTGGCACCAGCACCAGTGCCTAAGGCCCAATTTTTCAGCCCCTGTTTAACAGGGGCGTGTAATTACAATTTTTGATGCAATACTTTGCAACAGGGCTCATTGCTGTGCTCCAAGTACAGTATCTGTGAGGGGTTGCAGTGTTGTGGCACCAGTGCCTAAGGCCCAATTTTTCTGCCCCTGTTTAACAGGGGCATGTAATTACAATTCTTGATCTAATAATTCACAGCAGGGCCCATTCCTCCGCCCACCAAGAGTAACTGTGAGGCCTTACAGTGTTGAGTCAACACCACCACCACCACCACCAAAGGCCCAATTTTTCAGCCCCTGTTCAACCGGGGCATGCAATTACAATTCTTGATCTAATAATTCACAGCAGGGCCCATTCATGCGCCCACCAAGAGTAACTGTGAGGGCTCACAGTGTTGTGGCAACACCAACATGTAAGGGGCAAATTTCAGCAGAGTATATACGACAGGCCCATACTTTCAAACATCCAACTTACAAACGACTCCTCCTTGCAAACGGAAGGATACAACAGGAAGTGAGAGGAAATCTACCCCTAGGAAGGCAAATTCTCTCCTGTAAGAGTTAATATGGGGAAAAAGGTGTCTCCTCTCCACTGATGCTTTATCACCAATTCTTGTTTCAATAAAAACCCCAAATTTTCAAAAAACATTTGTCATTAGGACGGAAAGTGAGGTGAACTGTTCTGAACAGGTGCACACTGCACAGACAGCAAAACAAATGTTACAGGGGTGATAACCCTTCCCTATGTTTTCCAAAAAGCTTAAAAATTTATTTTTTGTCTGGAGCTACACTTAAACAATGTACCTGTTCAAAATAAAATTACAAACAGATTCTACATAAGAACAAACCTACAGTCCCTGTCTTGTATGCACCGCCTGTATACGGCTGTTCAGAGTATATAGGGCCTTTTTTATTTTGTGTGCGGGGTTCCCCTTAATATCCATACAAGACCCAAAGGGGCTGGTAATGGGCTGGGGTAGGGGGGGGGGGGGGTTTGATGGGGTAGCTATGCCATTTTTCTTAAAGATTTTCATCCATATTACTGGGACCAGACATTACATTAAAGCCGCAAGCAGTTTTAAATGGCTTTTTTTCCTTTAGAAATGTAATTTTGTGCAGGGACAGTTCTAAACACGGGAAACACGTGGCACTTCACAGGCATACTTTAGACACCCCTCAGGTACGATATTTAAAGGAATATTTTTTTTTTCACTTTATGCATCATTAAAATGACTGCTCCCGAAAAACGGCCGTTTTTAAAACTTCTTTTTGCATTGATACATTTCCCCTGGTGCAGAACCCGGGTTCCCAAACCCTTTTTAGGACAATAACATGCATAATAGTCGTTATAATTAGCACTTTAGATTTCGAACGTTCGCATCCATTTTATTTAATAGGGTTCTAAAGTTTGTGCGAACTTTCGGTCCGTTCGCGGGTTCTGGTGCGAACCGAACCCGGGGGTGTTCGGCTCATCACTACTGTTCAGCGCATATTGGCAAAATAGGGGCAGACAATATTTAAATTGTATCCTTAAGTTCAGTTTTTAGAAGAAATGCGAGTAGGGGTTGAGCAGAAAACCACTATAGTAGAAGATGGGCAACAATTACTATTAACCAACATGGCGAAAAGTGAGCTTCCGGTTCCGCGGCAGGTCGATTGGTCAAGCAATTTGTAGTAAGGGCATAAATACCTAAAGTAAGATGGCACCTTAAGCTTCCCGAAGACGCATGATTGGATGCGAAATGCATAGAGGCTTCTGGGTAACGCCAAACGTCACGTCCTGTCCTGGACCCGCACGAGATCAGGGCTTGCAACACACGCCGGTTCTCTATAGGCGGAACGGCGAGCACAGGCTCCAAATAGATTGCTGGAAGGACTAAGTGCCGGTCTACAGGCACCATACCTTGTGAGTGCAATACTTTTACTGTATATAGTTTTTAACTGAATACAAGAATGTTGCACAATGATGGTCGTTTGATTCCTATGAGTTTTTAAGATCCCCATAAAGTGGAAATATCATGGATGATTACTGAGATACCGGTTGGGAAACCCGAGACATACCCTGATATATTCTGGTGAGGAGTGACTGATCCAGACGTAAACAAGGCTTTATTAACCACTTAAGCCCCGGACCATTTGGTAGCTAGAGGACCAGAGGTGATTTCAGAATTTTGCACTGCGCTGCTTTAACTGTAAATTGTGCGGACATGCAATGTTGTACCCAAACGAAATTTGCGTCCTTTTCTTCCCACAAATAGAGCTTTCTTTTAATGGTATTTGATTGCCTCTGCGATTTTTATTTTTTGCGATATAAACGGAAAAAGACCGAAAATTTGGAAAAAAAATGATATTTTCTACTTTTTGTTATAAGAATAATCGAATAAACTCAATTTTAGTCATACATTTAGGCCAAAATGTATTCAGCCACATGTCTTTAGTAAAAAAAATGTCAATAAGCGTATATTTATTGGTTTGCGCAAAAGTTATAGCGTTTACAAACTAGGGTACATTTTCTGAAATTTACACAGCTTTAAATTTATGACTACCTATCTCATTTCTTGAGGTGCTAAAATGGCAGGGCAGTACAAAACCCCCCAAAATGACCCCATTTTGGAAAGTAGACACCCCAAGGAAATTGCTGAGAGGCATGTTGAGCCCATTGAATATTTTTTTTTTGTCCCAAGTGATTGAATAATGACAAAAAATAAATAAAAAATTACAAAAAGTTGTCACTAAATGATATATTGCTCACACATGCCATGGTTATATGTGGAATTGCACCCCAAAATACATTCTGCTGCTTCTCCTGAGTACGGGGATACCACATGTGTGGGACTTTTTAGGAGCCTAGCCACGTACGGGACCCCGGAAACCAAGCACTGCCTTCAGGATTTCTAAGGGCGCAAATTTTTGATTTCACTCCTCACTACCTATCACAGTTTCGAAGGCCATAAAATGCCAAAATAGCACAAAACCCCCCAAATTACCCCATTTTGGAAAGTAGACACCCCAAGCTATTTACTGAGAGGCATGTTCAGTCCATGGAATATTTTATATTTTGCCACAAGTTGCGGGAATATGACAAACTTTTTTTTTTTTGCACAAAGTTGTCACTAAATGATATATTGCTCACACATGCCATGGGCATATGTGAAATTACACCCCAAAATACATTCTGCTGCTTCTCCTGAGTACGGGGATACCACATGTGTGGGACTTTTTGGGAGCCTAGCCACGTATGGGACCCCAAAAACCAAGCACCGCCTTCAAGGTTTCTAAGGGCATAAATTTTTGATTTCACTCCTCACTACCTATCACAGTTTTGAAGGCCATAAAATGCCAAGATAGCACAAAACCCCCCAAAATGACCCCATTTTGGAAAGTAGACACCCCAAGGAAATTGCTGAGAGGCATGTTGAGCCCATTAAATATTTTTTTTGTCCCAAGTGATTGAATAATGACAAAAAGAAAAAAAAATTACAAAAAGTTGTCACTAAATGATATATTGCTCAAACATGCCATGGTTATATGCGGAATTGCACCCCAAAATACATTTGGCTGCTTCTCCTGAGTACGGGGATACCACATGTGTGGGACTTTTTGAGAGCCTAGCCACGTACGGGCCCCCGAAAACCAAGCACAGCTTTCTAAGGGCACAAATTTTTGATTTCACTCCTCACTACCTATCACAGTTTTGAAGGCCATAAAATGCCAAGATAGCCCAAAACCCCCACAAATGACCCCATTTTGGAAAGTAGACACCCCAAGACACCCCAAGCTATTTGCTGAGAGGCATGGTGAGTATTTTACAGCTCTCATTTGTTTTTGAAAATGAAGAAAGACATATTTTTTTTCTTTTTTCAATTTTCAAAACTTTGTGACAAAAAGCGAGATCTGCAAAATACTCAACATACCTCTCAGCAAATAGCTCGGGGTGTCTACTTTCCAAAATAGGGTCATTTGGGGGGGTTTTGTGCCATCCATGGCCTCCGAAACTGTGATAGGCAGTGAGGAGTGAAATCAAAAATTTACACCCATAGAAATCCTGAAGGCGGTGCTTGGTTTTCGGGGTCCTGTACGCGGCTAGGCTCCCAAAATGTCTCACACATGTGGTATCCCCGTACTCAGGAGAAGAAACAGAATGTATTTTGGGGTGCAATTCCACATATAACCATGGCATGTTTGAGCAATATATAATTTAGTGACAACTTTTTGTACATTTTTTTTTTCTTTTTGTCATTATTCAATCACTTGGGACAAAAAAAAAATATTCAATGGACTCAACATGCCTCTCAGCAAATAGCTTGAGGTGTCTACTTTCCAAAATGGGGTCATTTGGGGGGGTTTTGAACTGTCCTGGCATTTTATGCACAACATTAGGAAGCTTATGTCACACATCATCCACTCTTCTAACCACTTGAAGACAAAGCCCTTTCTGACACTTTTTGTTTACATTAGATTTTATTTATTTTTTGCAAGAAAATTATGTTGAACCCCCAAACATTATATATTTTTTTAAAGCAAAGGCCCTACAGATTAAAATAGTGGGTGTTGCATTTTTTTTTCCACACAGTATTTGCGCAGCGATTTTTCAAACGCATTTTTTGGGGGAAAAACACACTTTTTTTATTTTTAATGCACTAAAAAACACTATATTGCCCAAATGTTTGATGAAATAAAAAAGATGATCTTAGGCCGAGTACATGGATACCAAACACGACATGCTTTAAAATTGCGCACAAACGCGCAGCGGCGACAAACTACATTCATTTTTAAAAGCATTTAAAAGCCTTTACAGGTTACCACGTTAGATTTACAGAGGAGGTCTACTGCTAAAATTACTGCCCTCGATCTGACCTTCGCAGTGATACCTCACATGCATGATGCAATTGCTGTTTACATATGACGCTAGACCGACGCTTGTGTTCGCCTTTGCGCAAGAGCAGGGGGGACAGCGGTGCTTTTTTTTTATTATTATTATTTATTTTGCTTTTTTATTTTATTTTTAAACTGTTCCTTCCATATTTATTTTTTTTACCATTTTTATTGTTATCTCAGGGAATGTAAATATCCCCTATGATAGCAATAAGTAGTGACAGGTACTCTTTTTTTGAAAAAAATTGGGGGGTTAGACCGTAGATCTTTCCTCTGCCCTCAAAGCATCTGATCACACCAAGATCGGTGTGATAAAATGCTTTCCCAATTTCCCAATGGCGCTGTTTATATCCGGGGGGGGGGGATTCCCTCCCACTGCTTGTAAAAGCAGTCTAGAGGCTAATTATCTGCTAGAATTGCTTTTACATGAAAGCCGGTCACTGGCTGAAAAGAATGATACCAAGATGATACCTAAACCTGCAGGCATCATTCTGGTATAAACATTCAAAGTCCAGCAACATACCAGTACGTTGCTGGTCCTTGTTGGACATGTATTGTAATCTTTTTTTTCATGCAGCCTGTTGGCTGAACGAAAAAAAGAGATTGATCGGTGGGTATGCCCACCATTAGAATACCTCCCTTCATCCACCCACTTCTAATGATGGGCATATATGCCGAAGCATGGGGGCATCCTCCCGCAAAAAAGTTATGCCGCGTACACACGGTCTGACTTTTCCACGTGCAAGGCTTCGTCGGAATTTCAACCGTATGTACGCGGCATAAAAGGTCATGCCGCGTACACACGGTCGGATTTTTCCACGGGCAAGCCTCCGTCGGAATTTCGACCGTATATACGCGGCATTAGGAGCAAAATCGCTCCTCCGCCCCTGCTGCCCCCATGCTTCGGCATATATGCTCTTTTTTTTTAACTGTGGTGGTGAAATCACCTCCTACAGCACTGGAGTCACGGCTTTATGTATCGTGGGAGCAAACGCTGTTGCTGTCAAGATAAATAATTCCGCGCTGCAGTTGAATGGTGCACCTGAAAACAAAAAATTACATACCGTATTTATCGGCGTATAACACGCACCGGCGTATAACACGCACCCCAAGTTTAGGAGGGAATTTTAAGGAAAAAAACTTTTAGGAGGGAAATTCAAGGAAAAAAAACTTACATTTAAATGCAGCATGCAGCCTTGCCCAGTGTCCATCTGCAGCCTTGCCCAGTGTCCATCTGTCCATCTGCAGCCTTGCCCAGTGTCCATCTGTCCATCTGCAGCCTTGCCCAGTGTCCATCTGTCCATCTGCAGCCTTGCTCAGTGTCCATCTGTCCATCTGCAGCCTTGCCCAGTGTCCATCTGTCCATCTGCAGCCTTTCCCAGTGTCCATCTGTCCATCTGCAGCCTTGCCCAGTGTCCATCTGTCCATCTGCAGCCTTGCCCAGTGCATTTGCAATCTTGTCAGTCTCTGCGTTTTTTTTAAATTTGGCGCCGATTTCTGTGGAGAGGAGCGAGCGGGGCCGAGTGTACTTCGGCTAGACTCGGCTCCTCTCGCAGTCCCGCCCATCTCCACTGACTGCGCCGCTGACGGAGAAAGCCGAGTGTACTTCGGCTAGACTCAGCTCTGCTCACAGTCAGGGGCAGGACTGCGAGAGGAGCCGAGACTAGCCGAAGTACACTCGGCTTTCTCTATGTCAGCGGCGCAGTCAGAGATGGGCGGGACTGCGAGAGGAGCCGAGTAAAGCCGAGTGTACTTCGGCTTCGGCTCCGCTCGCTCTTTCGCTCGTTTCAGCAGGGGAATTCAACAGAGTATCGGCGTATAACACGCACCCACGATTTTCCCCTGATTTTAAGGGGAAAAAAGTGCGTGTTATACGCCGATAAATACGGTACCTGAAAAGCAAGCATGATAAAACATTACAGAATGGAATACAGTAAAAAAGAGCAGAACAATAGAGAGAAAATAGAGAGAGAGAGAGAGAACAATAAAAACGACAACTATTTTTGGTTTTTTTATTTTATATTTTTTTTGTGTTTTGTTTTTTACGTTTTTTATTTTATTTTTTACACTTTTTTTTTGTAACTTTAACAACTGTAATGGTTCGGGTCTCTCAAAATGTAATGGCATCTTGGGAGACCCTGTGTAAGTGTGTCCTAGTCTGTGAAATGCTGTACCCTACGCTAAAACGTCACTTTTGAGTGGTAGCGTTCAAAACATACACCAAGGCAAAGACCAGGCTTGTCAGGACAGAGTGGACAATAATGACGGGTGTCACGCCTAAATCTGCGCTTGCTACAGACACGACATCTTTTTTGGGGGGCTCCTTGGGTAGGGGTACTCTGGAGGACATACGTATAATGCCTCTCATGCAGCCGGCTTACTGCATTTGGTTGGGGATGGTGAGGTGCAGAGCCGCCTGGATACAGGAGTTCTGTGACAATCTCATTCTGGAATTTTAGAAGAGATAAAGTCCCGCCTGAAGCTCTGTATAGCACATGAGCGTTCAGCAAAGCCAATTGAAATAAGGATAGAGACACTTTTTTGTACCAGCGTCTCGCCTTACGGTCAATCAGATACGGCGCCAACAACTGGTCGTTGAGGTCCACCCCTCCCATATTTTTGTTATATTCGTGGACACAGAGGGGTTTCTCCACAACACCAGTCGCCGTAGGAATTTGGACTGTCGTGTCTGGATGAAGGGAGGTAAGAAGGAAAACATTCTTATTGTCCCTCCACTTCATAGCGAGCAAATTATTACACTTTACGCAGGCTCTCTCCCCCAGCCTAAGACGGGCATCTACAAGCCGCTGGGGAAAGCCCCGGCGATTAGGTCGCACGGTGCCACATGCTCCAATCTAATGATCAAACAAGTGACTAAACAGTGGCACGCTCGTGTAATAATTGTCCACATACAAGTGGTACCCCTTTCCGAATAAGGGTGACACCAATTTCCACACTATCTTGCCAGCGCTCCCTATGTAATCCGGGCAGTTGACCGGCTCAACCTGACTATCTTTTCCCTCATAAACCATAAAGCTCCATACATAGCCTGTTGCCCTGTCACAGAACTTATAGAGCTTGACCCCGTATCTGGCACGCATGCTGGGAAGGTACTGCTTGAAAGCCAAGCGGCCAGAAAATTTAATCAGGGACTCATCAACGCAGACAACTTGATCAGGAGTAGGGATGGGCCCGGTGCTCGATTCGAACCCATGTTCGAATCGAGCATCGGGCGTTCGCTCGCTCGTCGAGCCCAGAACTATTTGGGCCGTTCGCATCACATTCGTGTGATGCGAGCGGCCCCGCAATGCATTGCGGCCGGCGCGGCCGGCGCAGTGCATTGCTGGCTGATGATTGGCCAAGCATGCACTGTGACCCCGCATGCTTGGCCAATCACAGCGCCCGAAACTCGGAGAGCAATAATTGGCTACAGGCAGGACGCCTGTAGCCAATTACAGCTCAGGGGCTTTAGTACACGCCCCACCATTTAAAAGGCCGCCACGCCATCGGCCCCGGTCACATGAGTTCCGGCTTTAGGAGAGATTAGTCTGCTGATTCTGTCTTTGCTTGATACTGAAAGATTTGCTCTTCTTTGCTAAACCATTGGCTATTTCTTTGCTAAACCATTGCTACCTAAGTCATTGATCGTTCATTGCTGCTGATTGCACAGTTAGTGTGTTATTAGCTGCTGCTGGGGATTAGTCTGGTGCGTGCTTACTGTTAGTACAGTATTGCAGTAGTACCAACCGCAGTGCTGTTAGCACAGCATTGCACCCCAACAGCACCCATAGGACTTCTAGTGTGTTAGTGGCAGCAAACAGAGCTCCTATATTTTCTTCTCAGCAGCACCCATAGGACTTCTAGTGTGTTAGTGGCAGCAAACAGAGCTCCTATAATTTCTTCTCAGCAGCACCCATAGGACTTCTAGTGTGTTAGTGGCATCACACAGAGCTCCTATATTTTCTTCTCAGCAGCACCCATAGGACTTCTAGTGTGTTAGTGGCAGCAAACAGAGCTCCTATATTTTCTTCTCAGCAGCACCCATAGGACTTCTAGTGTGTTAGTGGCATCACACAGAGCTCCTATATTTTCTTCTCAGCAGCACCCATAGGACTTCTAGTGTGTTAGTGGCAGCAAACAGAGCTCCTATATTTTCTTCTCAGCAGCACCCATAGGACTTCTAGTGTGTTAGTGGCAGCAAACAGAGCTCCTATATTTTCTTCTCAACAGCACCCATAGGACTTCTAGTGTGTTAGTGGCATCACACAGAGCTCCTATATTTTCTTCTCAGCAGCACCCATAGGACTTCTAGTGTGTTAGTGGCAGCAAACAGAGCTCCTATATTTTCTTCTCAGCAGCACCCATAGGACTTCTAATGTGTTAGTGGCATCACACAGAGTTCCTATATTTTCATCTCAGCAGCACCCATAGGACTTCTAGTGTGTTAGTGGCATCACACAGAGCTCCTATATTTTCTTCTCAGCAGCACCCATAGGACTTCTAGTGTGTTAGTGGCATCACACAGAGCTCCTATATTTTCTTCTCAGCAGCACCCATAGGACTTCTAGTGTGTTAGTGGCAGCAAACAGAGCTCCTATATTTTCTTCTCAGCAGCACCCATAGGACTTCTAATGTGTTAGTGGCATCACACAGAGTTCCTATATTTTCATCTCAGCAGCACCCATAGGACTTCTAGTGTGTTAGTGGCATCACACAGAGCTCCTATATTTTCTTCTCAGCAGCACCCATAGGACTTCTAGTGTGTTAGTGGCATCACACAGAGCTCCTATATTTTCTTCTCAGCAGCACCCATAGGACTTCTAGTGTGTTAGTGGCAGCAAACAGAGCTCCTATATTTTCTTCTCAGCAGCACCCATAGGACTTCTAGTGTGTTAGTGGCAGCAAACAGAGCTCCTATATTTTCTTCTCAGCAGCACCCATAGGACTTCTAGTGTGTTAGTGGCAGCAAACAGAGCTCCTATATTTTCTTCTCAGCAGCACCCATAGGACTTCTAGTGTGTTAGTGGCAGCAAACAGAGCTCCTATATTTTCTTCTCAGCAGCACCCATATGACTTCTAATGTGTTAGTGGCATCACACAGAGTTCCTATATTTTCATCTCAGCAGCACCCATAGGACTTCTAGTGTGTTAGTGGCATCACACAGAGCTCCTATATTTTCTTCTCAGCAGCACCCATAGGACTTCTAGTGTGTTAGTGGCAGCAAACAGAGCTCCTATATTTTCTTCTCAGCAGCACCCATAGGACTTCTAGTGTGTTAGTGGCAGCAAACAGAGCTCCTATATTTTCTTGTCAGCAGCACACATAGTACCTATAGTGTGTTAGTGTCAGCACCCATAGGACCTACAGTGTGTTGTGAGCACACATAGGAGTTCTATTTTTTATACTATATACACTACCGACTACAATGGCTGGAAGACCGCCAAGGAGAGGCAGAGCGTGCCGAGGCAAGAACACAGGGCAGGCAGGCTCTGTTTCTAGAGACAACAGTGCTGGCCGTGGACGTGGTCGTGCATCGTCATCAGCACGTGGCCATGGGACACGCTTGTCTTTGTTTTCGGCAGCTGGACATGTGGAGCCGCATCATGCCGAAGGCTTGGTAGAATGGATGACCAAGCCCTCCTCATCCTCTCTCACCCAGGCTCAGGGTACTGGCAGAGCAGCTGCCAACGCGTACTCAATGGCATCATCAGCCACCCCTTCCCTAGACCCACCATGTCCTCCTGAGGAGTCCCCCGAACTGTTTGAGCACAGTGTTGGGTACATGCTCCAGGAGGATGCCCAACGATTCGAAGGCTCGGATGATGATACCCAGCTTGAGGAAGTCAGTAGTGTGCGCGCAGAGAGAGGGGATGCTGAAGGACAGCAATCTGGCAGTAGTGTTCCACCAGCTGCAGCTTACTGCCATGTTTGCTCTAGTGGTGAAGAGGGAGGGGATGATGAGGTCACTGACTCCACGTGGGTGCCTGAAGGGAGAGAGGAGGAGGAGGAGGAGGATGCAGCGTCACATGTCCAACGAGGCAGGATGCCCCCTGGAGGCCAGCTAGAGGCCAGCACAGCAACTGTACCACACCGCAGAGCTCCGCCTGTGCAGGGCGCTGCCTCTGCACGTTATCACAAAAGTTCTTTGGTGTGGGCCTTTTTTGAGACGAGTGCATCAGATCGCACCACTGCTATTTGCAATATTTGTCTCAAGCGTATCTCGCGTGGCCAAAACATCAGCCGCTTGGGCACCACAAGCATGAGCAGACATATGTCGACCTGCCATGCAGCTCGTTGGCAAGCACACATAAAAGACCCACACCAAAGAACAAAGCGGACCTCTCCTTGCTCCTCATCAGCTGGGATCTCCATCCCCACTATATCTTCAGTCCTCTCTGAAAGCTGCTCTGAGAGGACTGAAGGTGTAGAATTAGGTGTGTCACAACCAAGTACTTGCAGTACACCGACGTCCGATTGTAGCAGGCAAATTTCCCTGCCCCAGCTGCTGGACCGTCGAAAGAAGTATACTCCCAGCCATCCACATGCCCAGCGGTTGAATGCTAGCTTGGCTAAATTGCTAGCACTTCAACTGCTGCCTTTTCAGTTGATAGACTCGGCCCCCTTCCGTGAGTTTGTTCAATGTGCGGTTCCTCAGTGGCAGGTTCCCAAACGCCACTTTTTCTCACGGAAGGCGATTCCGTCTCTCTACTGGCATGTGGAAGGCAATGTCCATGCCTCGCTGGACAGGGCGGTCAGCGGTAAGGTGCATATTACCGCTGACTCATGGTCCAGCAGGCATGGACAGGGACGTTATCTTTCTTTCACGGCCCATTGGGTCACTCTATTGGTAGCTGGGAGGGATGCAGGACAAGGTGCAGTAGTGTTGGAGGTTGTTCCGCCACCACGCCTCCAAAATGCTACTACTGGTTGTGACACACCTCTCTCCTCCACCCCCTCCTCTTCTTCTTCCTCCATGTCCTCTTCGAGTGCTCTGTCCTCGGAACCAGCGGTGCTCCGTAGGCGTACAAGGGGCTACGCGAGTACGCAGGCAAAAAGATGCCATGCCGTGCTTGCGCTGGTGTGTTTGGGGGACAGGAGCCACACTGGGCCAGAGGTTCTGGCAGCTCTGCAGGGGCAGGCCGAGAGGTGGTTGACGCCACGCCAGCTTAAGCCAGGAATGGTAGTTTCTGATAATGGCACCAACCTCCTCTCCGCCCTGCGACAGGGGCAGCTCACCCATGTGCCCTGTATGGCTCACGTCCTCAACCTGGTGGTGCAGCGGTTCTTGGGCAGGTTCCCAGGCTTACAGGATGTCCTGAGGCAGGCCAGGAAAGTCTGTGTGCATTTCCGCCGATCTTATAATGCCAGTGCTCGGCTGACTGAGCTGCAAAAGGAGCTGAACCTGCCCAAGAACCGCCTAATATGTGACATGCCCACCAGGTGGAACTCAACGTTGGCCATGCTGCAGCGACTGCACACGCAGCAGAGGGCCATCAATGAGTACCTTTGCGACTACGGCACCAGGACAGGGTCAGGGGAGCTTGGCTTTTTTTCCCCACGCCAGTGGAGCATGATCAGGGATGCATGCACTGTCCTCTCACCATTTGAGGAGGCCACGAGGATGGTGAGCAGTGACAGTGCATGCATCAGTGACACTGTACCTCTTGTCCACCTGTTGGAGCATACGCTGCGTGGGATAATGGACAGGGCACTTGAGGCAGAACAGAGGCAGGAAGAGGAGGACTTCCTTGTCTCTCAAGGCCCCCTTTATCCAGACAATGTTCCTTCTGTCCCACCCATCACACAGGAAGAGGAGGAGGAGGAGGAGGAGGAGGAGGAGGATTGTGTGAGCATGGAGGTGGAGCCTGGCACTCAGCATCAGCAGCAGCAGTCTTTTAGGGATGATGTACAGTCCCAACAAACCAGTGGACTTGTACGTGGCTGGGAGGAGGTGGCTGGCGATCATGTCATCCTCAGTGACCCAGAAGACTCCGGACCGAATGCCTCAGCTAACCTACGCTGCATGGCCTCCCTGATCCTGCAAAGCCTGCGGAAGGATCCTCGTGTTCTTCGGATCAAGGAGAGTGACCATTACTGGCTGGCCACTCTCCTTGATCCACGGTACAAGGGTAAGGTTGCGGACCTTATCTTGCCGTCGCAGAGGGAGCAGAGGATGAGACATCTCAGGGAGGCCTTGCAGAAAGGTCTGTGCAACGCGTTCCCAGAAACTGGGAGGTTACAAACTCCTGGTCCTGGACGACGAGTTGCTGAGGCTTCGGTCAGTAGCAGAAGGAGCGGTGGGGAAGGTGGACGTCTGACCGATGCGTTCAGACAATTTTTTAGTCCGCAGCCCCAAGGTATGATCGGTTCCAGCAACCATCGCCAGCGTCTGATATACATGGTGCAGGAATACCTAGGGGCAAGGTCAGACTTGGACACCTTTCCCACCGAAAATCCTCTGGCTTACTGGGTCCTGAGGATGGATCACTGGCCAGAGCTTGCACAGTATGCAATTGAGCTACTGGCCTGTCCTGCATCCAGCGTTCTTTCCGAACGCACATTCAGTGCTGCTGGAGGATTTGTCACCGATCATAGGGTGCGCCTGTCCACCGACTCGGTTGATCGACTGACCTTCATAAAAATGAATCAGTCTTGGATCACCACCAGCTACCAGACACCTGAAGCGGATATAACGGAATAATTTATAATGTCACATCCCTTCAAGACTGCCTATGCTGATGCTGAGTGACTGTCCTGTTATGTTCACTGACTATCCTCTTCCTCCTCCTCAATGATCCATGCCACCACACCAGTGCCTAAGGCACAATTTTTCAGCCCCTGTATAACAGGGGCGTGTAATTACAATTTTTTAAAAAGATGCTTCGCAACAGGTGTGACTGCTGTGCTCAGAGTACAGTATCTGTGAGGGGTTGCAGTGTTGTGGCACCAGCACCAGTGCCTAAGGCACAATTTTTCAGCCCCTGTTGGGGCGTGTAATTACAATTTTTAGGCAATGCTTTGCAACAGGTCTCATTGCTGTGCTCAGAGTACAGTATCTGTGAGGGGTTGCAGTGTTGTGGCACCAGCACCAGTGCCTAAGGCACAATTTTTCAGCCCCTGTTGGGGCGTGTAATTACAATTTTTAGGCAATGCTTTGCAACAGGTCTCATTGCTGTGCTCAGAGTACAGTATCTGTGAGGGGTTGCAGTGTTGTGGCACCAGCACCAGTGCCTAAGGCACAATTTTTCAGCCCCTGTATAACAGGGGCGTGTAATTACAATTTTTTAAAAAGATGCTTCGCAACAGGTGTGACTGCTGTGCTCAGAGTACAGTATCTGTGAGGGGTTGCAGTGTTGTGGCACCAGCACCAGTGCCTAAGGCACAATTTTTCAGCCCCTGTTGGGGCGTGTAATTACAATTTTTAGGCAATGCTTTGCAACAGGTCTCATTGCTGTGCTCAGAGTACAGTATCTGTGAGGGGTTGCAGTGTTGTGGCACCAGCACCAGTGCCTAAGGCACAATTTTTCAGCCCCTGTATAACAGGGGCGTGTAATTACAATTTTTTAAAAAGATGCTTCGCAACAGGTGTGACTGCTGTGCTCCAAGTACAGTATCTGTGAGGGGTTGCAGTGTTGTGGCACCAGCACCAATGCCTAAGGCACAATTTTTCAGCCCCTGTTTAACAGGGGCGTGTAATTACAAATCTTGATCTAATAGTTCACAGCAGGGCCCATTCCTGCGCCCACCAAGAGTAACTATGAGGGCCTACAGTCTTGTGGCAACACCGTCCACCACCACCACCACCACCAAAGGCCCAATTTTTCTGCCCTGTTCAACAGGTGCATGCAATTACAAATCTTGATCTAATAACTCACAGCAGGGCCCATTCCTGCACCCACCAAGAGTAACTGTGAGGGCTTACAGTCTTGTGGCAACACCGTCCACCACCACCACCACCACCACCAAAGGCCCAATTTTTCTGCCCGGTTCAACAGGTGCATGCAAGTACAAATCTTGATCTATTAACTCACAGCAGGGCCCATTCCTGTGCCCACCAGTCTTGTGGCTACACCAACATCTAATAGGGCAAATTTCTGCAGAGTATATACGGCAGGCCCCTACTTTCAAACATCCAACTTACAAACGACTCCTACTTGCAAACGGCAAGAGAAAACAGGAAGTGAGAGGAAATCTACCCCTAGGAAGGAAAATTCTATCCTGTTAGATTTAATTTGGGAAAAAGGTATCTCCTCTCTACTGATGCTTTATCACCAATCCTTGTTTCAATTAAAACCCCACTTTTCCAAAAACATTTGTCATTGGGACGGAAAGTGAGGTGACATGTTCTGAACAGATGTGCAAAGACAGCAAATGTTACAGGGGTGATAACCCCTTCCTATGTTCTCCAAAAAGCTTAAAAATTGATTTTTTTGGGATGTAGCTACACTTCATAATGTACCTGTTCAGATTCTACTTAAGAACAAACCTACAGTCCATGTCTTGTTTGCACCACCTATATACTGCTGTTCAGAGTATATAGGGTTGTAGGTATAGGGTTTTATTTTGGGTGCGGGGTCCCCCTTAGTATCCATACAAGACCCAAAGGGGCTGGGGTGGGGGGGGGGGGGGTGATGGGGTAGCCATGCCATTTTTCTCAAGGATTTTCAGCCATATGGCGGCCAGGACAAGACATGACATTAAAGCCGCAAGTGGTTTTAAATGGCTTCTTTTTTTCCTTTACAAATGTCATTTTGTGCAAGGACAGTTCTAAACACGGGAAACACATGCCACTTCACAGGCATACTTTAGACACCCCCCAGGTACCATATTTAAAGGAAAATTTCACTTTTTTTTTTTTCACTTTATGCATCATTAAAATGACTGCTCCCGAAAAAACTTTAGTTTTTAAAATTTCTTTTTGCATTGATATATGTCCCCTGGGGCAGGACCCGGGTCCCCAAACCTGTTTTATAACATTAACATGCATATTGGCCGTTGTAATTAGCAATTTTGATTTCGAACGTTCGCGTCCATTATAACGAATAGGGTTCGAAAATTCGCGCGAACTTTCGGTCCGTTCGAAGGTTCTGGTGCGAACCGAACCCGGGGGTGTTCGGCTCATCCCTAATCAGGAGTAAACAAGGCTGCAAAATGTTCGTTGAAGTGGTTTATGAGGGGCCGAATTTTATAGAGCCGGTCGTATTCAGGGTCCCCACGTGGACGACAAAGTTCATTGTCGTTGAAGTGCATGAACCGCAAAATCTGCTCGTATCGTTTCCTGGGCATGGAGGCAGAGAACACGGGCATGTGGTCAATTGGGTGCGTGGACCAATAAGCAAGCAATGACGGGAATTTATGTGTGCCCATGTTGAGGGAAAGGCCCAGAAAGGTCTTAAATTTGGAAACCGTAATTGGTTTCCAATCTTTCGCAATGGAAGGCAACTGGGGATTAGCGGCGATGAATTGACCAGCATATAAATTACTCTGGTCCACAATAGATCTATAGAGATCTTCCGTGAAAAACAATGAATAATAATCAATTGGCATAAAATCAGCTGTTTCCACCTGAATACCGGGTTGGGCAGTGAATGGGGGAAGTACGGGTTCTGCAGAAGTGGTGGGGACCCAATCAGGATAGGCAAATTCTGCAGGAAGGGCACTATGGGTACGACGGGCCTGCCTTTGTCTTCTTATTGGTGGCAGCGGGACACTACTTGTGCTTGCCACCTCGCCAGCTTAAACTGCACTTATGGGACTCGCCACGTCACCACGTGATACTGCAGTGCTGGATGTACGCCCAGGCTGTACTAGGCCGCTGGTGCTTGCCAATTCACCAGAAGGAATAGCGGCGCTAGTACTACTCTGCTCCATGATACGAGAGCCCTGCGGTTCTTGCTCCTCAACAACCTCAGAAGATCGGGATCGGGTACGCTTGACCTTAGCAGGGACCTCAACTTCGTCGTCAGAGCTATCTGACGTGGGGCCGCTGACGTCACTGTCTTCTACGGGAAGATATTCTGAGCCTGAATCTGACAGATATGTGACCTCCTCTTCACTATCTGTCATGCTCAGAATCTCGTAGGCCTCTTTACTAGTGTACCTTCGACTTGCCATTTTGGGCTCTAAATTTAGGGGTACACTAGTAGGATTCACAGGAAAAAAAGCACCTGACTGTCGTCAGCAAATATATCAAACGCTACTAAAAAAAACTGTTAGCGATCGCAGGGATCAGGCCTGTCTCTGCGAACACTGCAGTTATGTGTGTTGTGTTTGGTAAGTGACAGTGATCGATCGATACTGCACTTGGGTGGGCTGGGCTGGGCTGGGCGGAGGGGCTAAATGCAGGTGCTAGCAGGTATCTGGGCTGATCCCGCTAATACTGTGTTTTTGGGAACCCTAGACCGCTGGGGACGCTAGTATAGATCTGATCAGATCAGATATTGATCTGTTCAGATACTATACCACTAATGGAGGTGTATGCTTTGCGCGTGGGTGTTAGCATTACTGGCACTAACCTAATGCTGCCTGGGGTGACGCAGACCCTCTCTGGCGCTAAAACCTAATTGATCTCACCCGCCGGGCGATCAGGGGGTTAAACCTTTATTGGGTTATATACGGCGGGTGCCCTGATGCTATAAAAAGCAAACTAACCAACCAGCGTCACCCGTAACCTTTATATGGTGATCACTGGTGAAAGGGTGAACTAGGGGCAATCAGGGGGTTAAAACCTTTATTAGGTTAAATATGGGGGTACCCGACGCTATATAAAAACCTGAATAACTAAATAACTAGCTGGGTAACCAGTGTCACCAGTGACGCTTATACGGTGATCACTGGTGAAAGGATTAATTCTAGGGGCAATCAGGGGGTTAAAATAATATATGGGGGTACCTGACGCTATAAAGACCTGCAGCAAAACTAAAAATAAATAACTGGCTATCTAGGGCACCACCGGCACTAAATACAGCGATCGAAAATACGATCGCTTAGTGACGCTGGCGTTACTGGGTGAAAGGGTTACCTGGGGGCGATCAAGGGGTTAAACCTTTATTAGGGGGGGTTAGGGGGCTACCCTGGACCTAAAGGGGCCTAAACCTAACTGCCCTGCAACTTTTTACTGTCATAGATGACACTAAATGCAGTGATCAGTAAAATAAATGATCACTGCAATCAGTGACACTGTGATTGGGGGCTGGGGGGTGACCTGGGGGGTGATCTGGGGGTGACTGGGGGGTGAAATGTGTGCCTATGTGTACCTATGTGTCAGTGGACTGTTGGTGCACTAACCTGCTTCTTCTCTCCTTGGCGCTGCGGACGAAAAGACCGCCGCGAGGAGAGATGACATCACTTCCTCTGCCTGTGTTTACATTACACAGGCAGAGGGAGCATTTTCATTCGCCGGGAGCGATCGCGAGGGGGTGGCCGGAATCGAATGGCCGTCCCCTCATCTCCGATCGCTCCCCAACGATAAACGGCCACTCACTGTATAGGAGGGGGGTCCGATCGGACCCCCCAACTGTACAAAGGCGATCACGTACACTGTACGTGATTGTGCCTGTCGGTGCCATTCTGCCGACATACATATACAGTGAGCGATCGTTAAGTGGTTAATACTGATCTCTACTGAGTGTTCATTTTGGAAGGTGGTGGTGTATCACAGATTGGTGGAAGTTTAGTACGGCATTGTGATTTGTTCAGGAGGGTTTAATCACCCACCTTTGAAGAAGAGTACGGGGACTTTCCTTTCTTTACTCTATATATATATATCATTATATCTTCTGGATACACTGGAGTTTTTTCTGTATTTATAATTTTTTGCATATATAGTTCATACATTTTTTTAAATTATTAATGAATTTATACTACAGGATGTAAATTAAGATTCACTGTCACAGGTGTTTTTGGTTAAGGGTTGGTGCAGTCATCCACTATAATTAACATCTTTAACATATTGTTCCAGGAAAATAATTATCCCATTGGGTGTGTATTAATGTGACCATATTATTTTTTACGTGCATAAAAGTGCCTCTGAGATCAGATCAATTATCCTTTTGGTCCTGTAAGAACACACCCAAATGGTTTGTTTTCCTATCTTTCCAATAGCCAAAGATATCCATAACTGTAAGAAAACGTTGTTTCACCAGCAGCAGTATAAAAAAATATATATATACACGGTATATATATATATATATATATATATATATATATATATATATTGTGCTCGGTGTGTGTGAATAAATTCAAATAAATGATGATAAGACAGCAGCACTCATAGCATTTTGCACAACAACATCCAGATAAATATAAAAACATGTTGTGCTGTCTAATATAGACGTGAATCTGACATACAATATATTAACATGTATGAAAGCAATATTTTAAAACAACAAAGTCCATATAGTGATGTTGTGCAAAGTCCATAAAGAGGACCCTTGATTTAAAAAAAAACCTGCAAAAGAAAGGCATAATGAGCTAGTATGCATAGCATACTAGCTCATTATGAATGACTTACCTGAGATCGAAGCCCCCGAACTGCTCCTCGTTCCCCTTCGCTGCCGCCGCCATCTTGCCTCGATGTCCCTTCCTGTTATCGCCGCTCCGGCGCTGTGATTGTCCGGAGCAGCGATGACGTCACATGCATGCGGCTCGGGCTGGCAAGATCCCATTCATAAAACCGGCAAGAAGCCGGCCCGCTAGTGCACCTGCACTATTGTCTACGGCGCGCATGCGCCGTAGACATTGGTGCTGTGTTTTCAGCAAATATCTCCTTAACTGTGTAGGTTAAGGAGATATTTCTTGCACCTACAGGTACGCCTTAATTTAGGCTTACCTGTAGGTGCAAGTTGTCAAAGTGGGTTTGGCAAAAATATCTTCTTACCAGATCCAAAAACCTATCAAGGTCTATATTCGCATCTGTGAGCTTTGTTACCCCTCACATTAGGTGCAGATCATCCATAGGGGATCTTTGGGTAAACCAAGCCAATGATAAAGCTACAGGATATCCACGGAGACTGATCCAACTATTGATCATGGAAAATGGAAAACTCATTGCGCAGTGTCCAAGTTAAAACGGGCAATTTTTTTTAAAACACTTTTTACAACAGATCTGTAATTACAAGCATAGGGAATAAAAATCATCCTAACACTTTCACGAGAGTGATGACGTCCCTGCTATTCCTGCCCTGCTGACGTACGTTTCATCCGAATAGACGTTTTCTGTGAGGCATTAGGGGAGCAGCGGTGTGCAAAGTCAACCCTTATATAGGAAATAACAACCACTAGAGAGTAGCAATGTGCTACCAATTTACACCGCACCTTGCACCTTGCACCGCATATCCATGTTGCCGTGGTCTATATTTGTAAAACAGCAGCCATTTTACTGGAGTCTAACTTATTCCTCAGTGGTTGAAGTTGTTATTAACAACGTTAATTAACATTATAATAGTCTGATCTAAACATATCCTAGGAGTTATCATACATACATCTAAATACATATCACAGATTATACAATATATTAAATAATGCTAAATGGATAATCCGATCTAGCCAGATTTAGACAGCTCTACAACAGTGGTATTCAGAACAAACTGACACCAACATATGTGAGCAGTATCAATCCCCTAGTTAATATAAATTGGCACTCTATCCATATAGCATTTCATCAATAAAGTACACATATAAATGTAAATGGAAATAAGTATTATCATATGTTATTCTAAACAATAAAGTATATTTATAATTAATTTAAACAATAAATTAAAATTATAAAAAATAATATAAATAGTTCCTATAATAGTAAAGAGAAGAGGCTGGATTATTCTAATTCAGCTATTATTTATGAAACTGTTAAAGTGGTTTTAAACTCCGGATTTTAACTGTTACTTATAGGTAAGCCTAGAATTACCAAGTAGGCGGGCATCCACGTGTGTGGGCATCCTTAAAAGCCTGTGGGCATCCTTAAAAGCCGATGCGTTTCATGTATAACACTTATCAGGGGCAATGCTCACAATGCTCTATAAGCAGCGAGATTTTTCACTCTTGTGTACACCACCAAAGTATCTGCTCTTGAAATACGCCATTAAGAATTTTTTCAATACTTATATACTCTACATACCTTAATTTACATTATATCTATTTAATTTTAGATTAATGTAGGCTACCTTTTCTCACCACTCTGGCCTATTACCAAGTTTATCACCTGTGGCTTTTCTGGGGGGATTTCTGCCTGTACCCTGGAAACATGCGGCTCCTTGTATCTCAGCTTCCGGGATGGACTCCTGTTTTTGGCCCTGGTCCCACATGCAACCTATCCCCTGCTTTAAACCTTTTGTATGTAAGTATTCAGGAATGGCCTCCTTTTTGCCTTTTCCTGTTATACCCTGTGCCTTACCCTAATTATGCCCTTTATATTTTTATAGAGCATTGTGAGCATCGCCCCTGATGAGTGTTATACACGAAACGCGTTGGGCTTTTAAGGATGCCCACAGGCTTTTAAGGATGCCCACACACCTTTATCAGATGTCTATGTACTCTACTGTTTATCGTGCAATTATTTTTTAATATGTTTACCATTATGCTCCACTGTACTGTGTAGCTCAATGACATATATATATATATATATATATATATATATATATATATATATATATATATATATGTAATTATGGGATTACCCATCCTATTTCCATATTGTCGCATGTTTCCAAGTAGATCCTTGATGTCTATGTGATATGTGTTAAGGTTTTGTGTATCCTTATTACTTATATACATTTTACTACATTCATATTTCATATGTTTCTCATGTCAATAAATACACCATTTTTTATATACCCCCACTATGTCGAGAGCCTCATTCAAAGTCCCAACCCTTCTCCTTTTTGACTTGTTTCAGGGATGGAGGCACATTTACTGTATTTATTGGCGTATAACACTCACTTTTTTACCCTGAAAATAGAGGGTAAACTGTGCCTGCGTGTTATACGCAGGGGGCTGTGGAAAGTTTTTTTCCTGAAACTTCCCTCTTAAAGTTAGGGTGCGTGTTATATGCCTGTGTGTGTTATACGCCGATAAATACGGTATATATGTGCCTCATTTAAAGTCCCATAACCTCCCCTCCTTGCATATTCCCAGGGATGGAGGCTCTCTAACTTAGCTGGCAGTAATCCCCTGCCGCTTTTGTGGGTGGTAGCATGCCCCACTTTATTGGTTTTATACCAGATTGTGGGTCCATGCACTCGGGACATGCTTAGTCATGTCCTGTTTGTAATGCGACACTTGTGCTGTTTGGTAGCTAGATGGGGAGTTGTTTGTGTTTTTACCAGGAGCCGGGCCTTGTTGTTCCTTTCCCAGAAGCTGCGATGCGTCCTGTATGCCCTCCCCCTACCTCCTCCTTCTGCTCGTTCTGAGTGGTGAGTGCGGGGGAGTAGGCGGGCATCCATGACACATCGACGCCACGCACCGTCTCACGCTTGTGACGCCATCAGCGTCATGACGCTGGAGACGAGTCTCTTACCATTCATAGCCGCCGCCAGCCGGGGAGGTTCCGTCTCTGCTATGGGTGGTATATACCGCCATGGCTGAGGCCCCTCCCTGCACGTGGCGCTTTGCATGACGTTGACACGAGTTAGCATGGGGTGTTGTTGGACGTGTATAAATCACACTTCCTGCACTCAGCCATTCCTGTTACATCCTTGACAGAAGCCATCTGGAAGCGAGATTTTTCACTCTTGTGTACACCACCAAGGTATCTGCTCTTGAAATACGCCATTAAGAATTTTTTCAATACACTATATACTCTACATACCTTAATTTACATTATATCTATTTAATTTTAGATTAATGTAGGCTACCTTTTCTCACCACTCTGGCCTATTACCAAGATTATCACCTGTGGCTTTTCTGGGGGGCTTTCTGCCTGTACCCCGGAAACATGCGGCTCCTTGTATCTCAGCTTCCGGAATGGACTCCTGTTTTTGGCCCTGGTCCCACATGCAACCTATCCCCTGCTTTAAACATTTTGTATGTAAGTATTAAGGAATGGCCTCCTTTTTGCCTTTTCCTGTTATACCCTGTGCCTTACCCTAATTATGCCCTTTATATTTTTTTAGAGCATTGTGAGCATCGCCGCTGATGAGTGTTATACACGAAACGCGTTGGGCTTTTAAGGATGCCCACAGGCTTTTAAGGATGCCCACACACCTTTATCAGATGTCTATGTACTCTACTGTTTATCGTGCAATTATTTTTTAATATGTTTACCATTATGCTCCACTGTACTGTGTCGCTCAATGACATATATATATATATATGTAATTATTGGATTACCCATCCTATTTCCATATTGTCGCATGTTTCCAAGTAGATCCTTGATGTCTATGTGATATGTGTTAAGGTTTTGTGTATCCTTATTACTTATATAAATTTTACTACATTCATATTTCATATGTTTCTCATGTCAATAAATACACAATTTTTTACATACCCCCACTATGTCGAGAGCCTCATTCAAAGTCCCAACCCTTCTCCTTTTTGACTTGTTTCAGGGATGGAGGCACATTTATATATGTGCCTCATTTAAAGTCCCATAACCTCCCCTCCTTGCGATGTTTGAAAGTAGGGGCCTGCCCTATGTACTCTGCAGAAATTTGGGCCTTCGGTGTTGGTGTTGCCACAACACTGTAAGCCCTCACAGTTACTCTTGGTGGGCGCTGGAATGCCCTGCTGTGAACTATTATATCAAGAATTGTATTTACATGCCATTGTTGAACAGTGGCAGAAAAATTGGGCCTTTGGTGGTGTTGCCACAACAATGTAAGCCCTCACAGTTACTCTTGGTGGGCGCAGGAATGGGCCCTGCTGTGAGTTATTAGATCAAGAATTGTAATTACATGCCCCTGTTAAACTGGGGCAGAAAAATTGGGCCTTAGGCACTGGTGCCACAACACTGCAACCCCTCACAGATACTCTAGTTGGAGAGCAGGAATGAGCCCTGCTGCAAAGTATTACAGCAAACATTTTAATTAAATGCCCCTGTTAAACAGGGGCAGAAAAATTGGGCCTTAGGCACTGGTTCTGGTGCCTCAACACTGCAACCCCTCACAGATACTCTAGTTGGAGCGCAGGAATGAGCCCTGCTGCAAATTATTACAGCAACAATTATAATTACACGCCCCTGTTAAACAGAGGCAGAAAAATTGGGCCTTAGGCACTGGTGGCGGTGCCCAGAACCAAAAATGTTCTTACAAGCTATCAACATAAACAGGAGGAAGAGGATAGTCACTCAGCATAACAGGATAGTCACTCAGCATCAGCATAGGCAGTCTTGAAGGGATCTCACATTAAAAAAAAATATATTCGGTTACATCAGCATCAGGTGCTTGGTAGCTGGTGATCCAAGACTGATTCATTTTTATGAAGGTCAGATGATCGACCGAGTCGGTGGACAGGCGCACCCTGTAATTGGTTACAAAGCCTTCAGCAGCACTGAATGTGCGTTCCGAAAGAACGCTGGATGCAGGACAGGCCAGTAGCTCAATTGCATACTGTGCAAGCTCTGGCCAGTGATCCATCCTCAAGACCCAGTAACCCAGAGGATTTTCGATGGGAAAGGTGTCCAAGTCTGATCTTGCCCCTAGGTATTCCTGCACCATGTGAATCAAATGCTGGCGATGGTTGCTGGAACCGATCATACCTTGGGGCTGCGGACTAAAAAATTGTCTGAACACATCGGTCAGACGGGCACCTTCTCCACCGCTCCTTCTGTGAATGACCGAAGCCTCAGCAACACGTTGTCCAGGACCAGGAATTTGTAACCTCCCAGGCTCTGGAAACGCGTTGCACAAACCTTTCTGCAAGGCCTCCCGAAGATGTTTCATCCTCTGCTCCCTCTGTGACGGCTGGATAAGGTCCGCAACCTTACCCTTGTAACGTGGATCAAGGAGGGTTGCCAGCCAGTAATGATCCCTCTCCTTGATACCAAGAATACGAAGATCGTTTCGCAGGCTTTGCAGGATCAGGGAGGCCATGCAGCATAGGTTTGCTGAGGCATTCGGTCCGGAGTCCTCTGGGTCACTAAGGATGCCATGATCCGCAGCCACCTCCTCCCAGCCACGTACAAGTCCATGGGTTTCTTGGGACCGTAAATGATCCCTTGAAGACTGCTGCTGATGCTGAGTGCTAGGCTCCACCTCCATGCTGACACAATCCTCCTCCTCCTCATCCTCTTCCTGTGTGATCGGCGGGCCAGCAGGAACACTGTCTGGATAAAGGGGGCCTTGAGAGGTAAGGAAGTCCTCCTCTTCCTCCCTCTGTTCTGCCTCAAGTGCCCTGTCAATTATTCCATGCAGCGTGTGCTCCAACAGGTGGACAAGAGGGACAGTGTCACTGATGCATGCACTGTCACTGCTCACCGTCCTTGTGGCCTCCTCAAATGCTGACAGGACAGTGCATGCATCCCTGATCATGACCCACTGGCGTGGCAAAAAAAAAACAAGCTCCCCTGACCCTGTCCTAGTGCCATAATTGCACAGGTACTCATTGATGGCCCTCTGCTGCTTGTGTAGCCGCTGCAGCATGGCCAACGTTGAGTTCCACCTGGTGGGCATGTCACAGATTAGGCGGTTCTTGGGCGGGTTGTATTCCTTTTGAGGGTCAGCCAGCCGAGCACTGGCATTATATGACCGGCGGAAATGCACACAGACTTTCCTGGCCTGCCTCAGGACATCCTGTAAGCCCAGGTACCTGCCAAAGAACTGCTGCACCACCAAGTTAAGGACGTGAGCCAAACAGGGCACATGGGTCAGCTGTGCCTGTCGGAGGGCAGAGAGGAGGTTGGTGCCATTGTCGCAAACCACCATTCCTGGCTTAAACTGGCGTGGCGTCAACCACCTCTCGGCCTGCCCCTGCAGAGCTGACAGAACCTCTGCCCCAGTGTGGCTCCTGTCCCCCAAGAACACCAGCTCAAGCACCGCATGGCATCTTTTTGCCTGAGTACTTGCGTAGCCGCTTGAACGCCTATGGAACACCGCTGGTTCCGAGGACAAATCAGCACAGGAAGAGGCCCTGGAGGAAGAAGAAGAGGAGGGGGTGGAGGAGAGAGGTGTGTCAGAATCACCACTAGTAGCATTTTGGAGGCGTGGTGGCGGGACAACCTCCAACACTACTGCACCCTGTCCTGCATCCTTCCCAGCTGCCAGCAGAGTCACCCAGTGGGTCCTGAAAGATAGGCCATGAAAGATAGGTAACGTCCCTGTCCATGCCTGCGGTTTTTATTTTTTGCGCTAAAAACAAAAAAAGTGCGTCAATTTTAATTAATTTAAAAAACAAAATGTTTTAATTTATGCTATAATAAATATCCCCCAATTAAAAATAAATAAATTCTTCATCAGTTTATATTCATATATATGTATATATATATTCATCATATGTATTCTTCTGCATATTTTTGGTAATCACAATAAGCGTATAATGATTGGTTTGCGCAAAAGTTATAACGTCTACAAAATAGGGAATAGATTTATGGAATTTTTATGGCATTTTTATTATTATAATTTTTTACTAGAAATGGCGGCGATCAGAGATTTATATCGGGACTGCGACATTGCAGCGGACAGATCGGACACTTTTGACACTTTTTTGTGACCATTGATATTTATACAGTGATCAGTGCTATAAAAATGCACTAATTACTGTGTAAATGTCAATGGTAGGGAAGGGGTTAACACTAGGGGGCGATCAAGGGGTAAAATGTGTTCCCTAGGTGTGTTTCTAACTGTGACGCTATAACTTTTACGCAAACCAATTAATATATGCTTATTGCGATTTTTATTACCAAAAATATGAAGAAGAATACATATCAGTCTAAACTGAGAAAAAAAATTGCTTTTTTTTTTTTTAAATTGGGGTTATTTATTATAGCAAAAAGTACAAAATATTGTGTTTTTTTCAAAATAGTCGCTTTTTATTTTGTTTATAGCGCAAAAAATAAAAACCACAGAGATGATCAAATACCGTCAAAAGATAGCTCTATTTGTGGGGAAAAAAGGACAAATTTGTTTGGGTACAACGTCGTACGACCATGCAATTGTAAGTTAAAGCAATGCAGTGCTGTATCGCAAAAAATGGCCCGGTCATTGAGTGGTTAAAATATATTTTTTTTACAAATCCTTTCCCTTGTCTTATTATAGTAAGGTCCAAAAATTAACCTCTGAATGACTGAATTCATAGTTCCATTTGATACCAAACTCATTCCTTTTGAGCTCCTCCATGAATGAAGTCAACGTATCAACTGAACCCTTCCAAATGAATAATGCATCGTCTATGTAACGATGCCAAAAAATAAGTTCATGTCTGGGTGTGCCATAAATGACCAATTCCTCCCAGTGGGCCATAAATAAATTGGCACTGGGAGCGAATTTATCACCCATGGCAACACCCCTCAGTTATAAGAAGAATTGATCCTCGTACTAGAAATAGTTGTAACTCATACAAGTAGAGTCAAAATAAACTTTTTTGTATCCTTGGTAAATCTTTTTCATCGTCCAAAAAATGCTTGACGACAGCAAGAGCAATATCATGAGGAATAATAGTGTATAATGAGGATACATCTGCGGTGATGAGTATACAATCCTCTGTGACTGTAATTTTGTTTAGGGCTATTATGGTATCCTTAGTGTCCTTAAGATGGGCAGGGGTATGTGTTACCAACGGCTGTAGGAAAAATGTATTTACCAGCGCTTGACGTTATTGATTCAATTCCACTAACTATAGGATGACCAGGAGGGAAAATTGCTGATTTGTGGATTTTAGGAAGGTAATAAATTACCGAAATTCTAGGGGAATGTGGAATAAGAAAAGATTTTTCCTTGTTATTTAAAACATTTGTTTCAGAAGCCTCCTTTACTATTCGTTCTAGGGCTTTTTTATATAAAAAAGTGGGCTCGCTTTTTGAAATTTGATATGTTGATCTGTCTGATAATAGATTATTCATTTCGCATTGATAATCTTGTTTGTCCAATAATACGATCCCTCCTCCTCCTCATAGGAATCCTCATAGGAATCAAATGGCCATCATTGTGCAACATTCTTGTAGTTTATTCAGTTAAAAAGTATATAAAAGTATTGCACTCACAAGGTATGGTGCCTGTAGACCGGCACTGAGTCCTTCCAGCAATCCATTTAGAGCCTGTGCTCGCCGTTCCATCTATAGGAACCGACGTGCGTTGCAAGCCTCGATCTCATGCGGGTCCAAGACAGGACGTGACGTTGGCGTTACCCAGAAGCCTCTATGCCTTTAACATCCAACCATGCATTTTCAGGAAGCTTAAGGCGCCATCTTACTGCCCTTACTGCAAACTGCTTGAACAATCGGCCTGCCGCGGGCCTGGAAGCTCGCTTTTCGCCATGTTGGTTAATGGTAATTGTTGGCCATATTCTACTCTAGTGGTTTTCTGCTCACCCTCTACTCGCATTTCTTTCAAAATCTGAACTGAAGGACACATTTTAAATATTGTCTCCCCCTATTTTTGCCATTATGCGCTGAACAGTAAACTTGCCCCAATGAGATGGCTGGAAGGACCTTACAGTCTTGGTACATAATTTACATTTTATGGGTCATTAAAAAGCACTAATTAAACATCAAAATTATTAGTCTCATTATGTATACTACCAATATTAGGAAATGTATTTAAACTAAACTTGATTTAATTAATTCATGCACATGGCAATACCATTATATAATTCTAATTTAACAAGAAGCTATTTAGAATAAAAATATTTAGATACGAGTTTAATAAATAAAAAAATACAGGTGAATAAACATAAAAAATGTAAAATTTTATAAAAATAAACATAAAAGTAAAATTAAAAATAATAAAAATGAAAAAATGAAAACAAAGTGAAAAAATTGTGAAAAAAAAAATATAAAAAAATATATAAAAAAATTTAAAAAAAAGTTTTTTTTAAACAAATATATATAAAATAAAAATGAAAAAAAACCCAGAAAAAATCTGTCTGATTTGAAGTTATAACAGAGGAAATGTATACTGGAGGGTCTAAGAATGGTCATGGGAAACATTTTTTTCTGGCACAAACATCAATACTATAGACAAATAAAAGCGGCGGGGATGGGCAATAAGTATGCTCCATGTGTGGCCAATATATTCCTTTATAAGTGGAAGAAGGAGGACATTTTTGGAAGATATCTTTCTATAAAAGTGTAGCGGGGGTCTAAATTTAGGGGGTACACCTGGGTGGTAGTATGATCCAGGATGTGTTAATTATGAAGGGATTTACACCATTCAAATTGTGGAGGACTTGGTGGTGTGCTATTCTCCTTGGCCTGTAGGTGGCGATGTTCCCACGGGTCAAGGTAGAATCATTGCCACAGTGCTGTCTCCTTTTTGTCCCATTCCGGCGGTGGTACAGCGGGGAGGGGAACCTGCTGTGGCGTCACGGGAGGATATAAAGGGGAGAGACGCCCTCGCCACGAGGTCTTCTTCTTCTACATCCAGCGCCCAGGCACCTTAGGCCTGGGTGCTGGCGGTTCGGAGTTCCGGCCTAGGTGCCCATGGCCTGGCCGGAGCGGTGTTGGAGTCCATCCCAGGCACCTTAAGCCTGGGGTGAGGTACTACATCGGAGGCCTGGGGTTTAGTGACTTCGACTGGGTCCTGCAAGGGCGGGATTGTCCGAGGGTCCCTGAGGTGGATGGGGCTCGTATCTGAGGCGAGGAGGCCGGAGAGGTTACCCTTCTGAAGAAACGGAGCAGCATCAACCCGGTGACAGAGGGGCCTCTGGTAACTCTCTTGGAGGGACATCTTCCACCTGATAGGGGCCACAACGCAGCGAAGGTACTCCTGTTTCTGTTCTCTGGGGTCGCTGGTAGAGACCCTGAAGGTTTAAGTTCTTTCACAAGCCATGGGCTTTAGCAACCGCTGGTGAATCCTCAGTGGTTTAGTTTACTTATCAGGATAGTGCCTCGACCTGCTCACTCCACCGTATTGAACTGTTTATTGGGTCTCAACCAGTCGGCTGGAAAAGGGCTGTTTATTGGAATGTGTTAATAAACAAGAGTTGGACCCTCTATCGGTGTGTGGAACTCTGGTTAATGGGAGCAAAGGGGAGTGTCAGTACAGCAGGACTTGGTTATTAAAGAGACACACAGGCCCGAGGAGAATAACAGGTACTGGCCTTCACCTCACCCACAGCAATGGGGAGGACATGGGCCGTAGCGCATCTCACCCTCATGTACAACATACCCCTAGACCAGAAAGAGGGGGTGAGGCCGCTACACGTGGGGGCTCGTAAGTCCAGGATAATGTGTGTTTTGACTATGGAACTGAGAACGTCTGTGTTTGAACTTTGCTGCCCGGAGGAGTTCCGAGTGGGTCGGCCATATTACTGGCCAAAGTGCATCCCTGCTCGAAGTCGTGGACATGACCCTAAGACGGGAAAGGCTCATGCAGAAGAGCGAGAAGAGGGAGAAGTCCAGCCGTGTGACGTACTACATGTGGGGGCTTTTACTGCACTGCGCCATGAGGCACCCCATAGCTTTGCAGTTCGTGGGCGGAGACTGGTGGAAGCCCGCAAAAACGTGCAAGTTGTGGGAGGAGTCTGGCGATGTGAGGCGATACACATGGAGACTCCAGCGCGTGGTCAGTGCGTGATGGAGCAGCAGATAGTCGGGATGACCTCAAGTTCCCCATGGATTCCGGTTCCCTACTCCACAAAGATGACTGCTTTTGCTGCTCCCCTTACAGACACGGGGATAAGACTTAGGCCCCAAGGGCAGTTGGCTCTGTACACCTGCAGAGACACGGAGGCCCTCGGCGTGATCTGTCCCGGATGCTCGGGACTGGTGGTCAACCTGAAGCCATTCGGGCATTGCAAGGCATGCAAGGAGTTTCTATTCGAGGTGGAGCCATTCACAGCAAGGCCCCGGGCCCTTCGCCTCAACTGCCTCACAGGTACCGCTACTCCAGAAGGGGAGATCCAGGCCTTTGCGGAGGTTCCCGTACGCACTGACCAGGGCGACGTGACTGCCCAACCAGAGACTGAGAGAGAAAAATCAGAGGATGCTGCTTCGGTCGCCACAAGCTTCCTGCTCCCACCTCCGAAGAGGAAAGTCGGTCTGGTACAGGCCTCCTGTGGTCGTGGTCGAGCTTCACCCCACCGCTTGCCTGGCCTGGATGGCCTCGGTAGAGAGAAAAGTCCTGGACATCCTGCTTCTTCAAAAGGTCCAGGTGAGCCAGGGGCTGGGACTGTGGTGGTGGTTGGAAGTGTCGGAAGTCCACAGTCGGTGGAGCCCGTAAGGGAGGGTGATTCCATTTCAACTGGGAATTACCTACCAGCAGAGATGTATGACACTTCCGACCTGGAATCGCTGTCGGACTGTGGAGATGATGGTGAAATTGACGAACTCTTTCACCGCAAGGGCTGGGACAAAAAGCCATTGCCTGTGCTACGTGCATCTCGGGATCTGCCTATGTCCACAGGAGACAGTACGCCCCAGGCGGAAGCCCCGGAGCTCACGAGGAAGCCTAGTCCTCCGCTTGTTCTTCCACCACCCGCAGCATCACCCGTTCTGGTAGCGGGAACACAGCGCGCATCACTGCGGGCACCAAGATTCAACCCATCAGAGGTAGTTAAAGTACCTCGGCATCCAGAAGCCATCGTGCTGCCCGGAGAAGGAGAGCGGGCCACGATGCCACCTTTGGCCCGACTGCAGAGGCTCTTCAGTCAGAGGGTTGCCCGTGAGTATGGATGGGAGTATCCTTACTTGCCTCGGGACTTGTTTTTTGAGGTCGAAGTCCTGCGCCAGCGATGGTATGACAAGTTCATCTGGGAGAAGCTTAAAGTGCCTCATGCCCGCCGGTACTTGTCCTGTTCACCATGAGTGTCTAAACAATTCAAGGACTGCAGAGCGGAATGGATGTTGGGCCGTCATATCCATGCAGACAAGTAGGGATGAGCTTCGAGTTCGAGTCGAACTCATGTTCGACTCGAACATTGCCTGTTCGCCCGTTCGCCGAACAGCGAACAAATTGGGGTGTTCGCGGCAAATTCGAAAAATCTATGGGAGAAATCTAAAGTGCTAATTATAAAGGCTTATATGCAAGTTATTGTCCTAAAAAGTGTTTGGGGACCGGGGTCCTGCCCCAGGGGACATGTATCAATGCAAAAAGAAGTTTTAAAAACGGCCGTTTTTTCGGGAGCAGTGATTTTAATAATGCTTAAAATGAAAAAATAAAAGTGAAATATTCCTTTAAATTTCGTACCTGGGGGGTGTGTATGATATGCATGTGAAGTGGCGCATGTTTCCCGTTCTTAGAACTGTCCCTGCAAAAAATGTCATTTTTGAAAGAAAAAAATGCATTTAAAACTGACTCGCGGCTATTAATGAATTGTCGGCTCCCGGCAATACATACAAAAGTCATTGATAAAAAAAAAAAAAAAAGCGTGGGGGTTCCCCAGAATTCAATTACCAGGCCCTTCAGGTCTGGAATGGATATTAAGGGGAACCCCGCCGCAAATTTAAAAAAAAAATGGCGTGGAGTCCCCCTAAAAATCCATACCAGACCCCTTATCCGAGCACGCAACCTGGCCGGCCGCAGGGGAAAAGGGGGGGACGAGAGAGCGGCCCCCCCTCCTGAACCGTACCAAGCCACATGCCCTCAACATGGGGAGGATGTCCCCATGTTGATGGGGACAAGGGCCTCATCCCCACAACCCTTGCCCGGTGGTTGTGGGGGTCTGCGGGCGGGGGGCTTATCGGAATCTGGAAGACCCCTTTAACAAAGGGGACCCCCAGATCCCAGCCCCCCCCCTATGTGAATTGGTAAGGGGTACATTGTACCCCTACCATTTCACGAAGAAAGCGTAAAAAAATGTTTAAAAAAACACACAAACACCTTGAAAAAGTCCTTTATTTAAAAAAAAAAAAAAAAACATTCCAGCGGTGAAATCCAGTGTCCCGCGGCGATCCCGATGTCCAGCGCTGTCCTTCATTGGTTGTGCCTGAGCGGACCTGATGGGGAACTCCCTCTCAGTATTTTAAATGTATAGACCCGCCCCTTCTAAAGTTCCCCATCAGGTCCGCTCAGCGGACGAGATGCGGAACATGAGAAGGGGCGGGTCTATACATGTATTACACAGTGAGAGAAGTTCCCCATCAGGTCCGCCCCCTCGGTATGTCGGACCCGCCTACGTCATTGGCTTGAGCGGGGAACTTCCTTCACTATGTAAATTTAAATTACACAGTGAAGGAAGTTCCCCGCTCAAGCCAATGACGTAGGCGGGTCCGACATACCGAGGGGGCGGACCTGATGGGGAACTGCTCTCACTTTGGTAATACATGTATAGACCCGCCCCTTCTCATGTTCCGCATCTGGTCCGCTGAGCGGACCTGATGGGGAACTTCAGAAGGGGCGGGTCTATACATTTAAAATACTGAGAGGGAGTTCCCCATCAGGTCCGCTCAGGCACAACCAATGAAGGACAGCGCTGGACATCGGGATCGCCGCGGGACACTGGATTTCACAGCTGGAATGTTTTTTTTTTTTTTTTTTTAAATAAAGGACTTTTTCAAGGTGTTTGTGTGTTTTTTTTAAACATTTTTTTACGCTTTCTTCGCGAAATGGTAGGGGTACAATGTACCCCTTACCAATTCACATAGGGGGGGCGGGATCTGGGGGTCCCCTTTGTTAAAGGGGTCTTCCAGATTCCGATAAGCCCCCCGCCCGCAGACCCCCACAACCACCGGGCAAGGGTTGTGGGGATGAGGCCCTTGTCCCCATCAACATGGGGACATCCTCCCCATGTTGAGGGCATGTGGCCTGGTACGGTTCAGGAGGGAGGGGGGGCCGCTCTCTCGTCCCCCCCTTTTCCCCTGCGGCCGGCCAGGTTGCGTGCTCGGATAAGGGGTCTGGTATGGATTTTTAGGGGGACTCCACGCCATTTTTTTTTTAAATTTGGGGTGGAGTTCCCCTTAAAATCCATGCCAGATCTGAAGGGCCTGGAATGGATATTTGGGGGAACCCCACGTCAATTTTTTTTTTAATTTGCGGCGGGGTTCCCCTTAATATCCATTCCAGACCTGAAGGGCCTGGTAATTGAATTCTGGGGAACCCCCACGCTTTTTTTTTTTTTTTATCAATGACTTTTGTATGTATTGCCGGGAGCCGACAATTCATTAATAGCCGCGAGTCAGTTTTAAATGCATTTTTTTCTTTCAAAAATGACATTTTTTGCAGGGACAGTTCTAAGCACGGGAAACATGCGCCACTTTACATGCATATCATACACACCCCCCAGGTACGAAATTTAAAGGAATATTTCACTTTTATTTTTTAATTTTAAGCATTATTAAAATCACTGCTCCCGAAAAAACGGCCGTTTTTAAAACTTCTTTTTGCATTGATACATGTCCCCTGGGGCAGGACCCAGGTCCCCAAACACTTTTTAGGACAATAACTTGCATATTAGCCTTTATAATTAACACTTTAGATTTCGAACGTTCGAGTCCATTGTATTTAATAGGGTTCTAAAGTTTACACGAACATTTTGTCTGTTCGCAGGTTCTGGTGCAAACCGAACAGGGGGGTGTTCGGCTCATCCCTGCAGACAAGGTGCTTATCTACCGGAAGGATGGAGAGGCCATTGACTATACTGTTGAAACCTTGATAAGCATCTGAAGCTCCTGTTCTTGCCGCATCCTAAGTTCTATTTGAAGGAGAAAAGACTCCTGTATGTTCTCTTGTTGCTGGACTTTCTGGAAGTGTTTTCCCAGAATACAAGAACTGTGCCCTGTTTTTTTTTTATTTGGGCTTTTTCACTCTCTGAAGAAATGGGAGCCGTTTGTTTTATTCTCCCTCTTTCTTCCTGCATTAAAGGCAAAGACATTGGGGTAGAATCAGAGTAGGGACACAGTCAGAAGAAGGAGGGTTGTCTGGAAGATTCAACCAAGTGTCATCACCGCGACACTGTCACCAGGTGGCAGTGTTGTGCAACGACTGTTTTTTTTTTTCACTTGCACCACCTTGCTCATTGGAGCGAATGGGTCTCTCGGCTGATAGACCCATTCATTCCAAGTTACACCAATGTGTTAGGATGTTTTGTTTTTTCTTTCCCCTCTGCAGGAGATACGTCTGTCAAGGCTACTGAGTATGGGGTGGTTCTTAGACAGTAATGGGAGGGATTGTAATTTTGTATATGTTCAAATGGTTTTATTGCAAAGTTCTATTATTTTATGTTCCCCTTCCCTTGAGCAGGTCTTGGCAAAAATTGGGATTTCAAATTTGAGGGATGGTCTCTGGGGTCAGGCCTATGTTACCACTCCTTGGGAGACATGGGTTTGCACCAGACGCTGGGGGACCAGCGTCAAATCACTAGGGGGAGAGTGTAGCGGGGGTCTAAATTTAGGGGGTACACCTGGGTGGTAGTATGATCCAGGATGTGTTAATTATGAAGGGATTTACACCATTCAAATTGTGGAGGACTTGGTGGTGTGCTATTCTCCTTGGCCTGTCAACCCGGTGACAGAGGGGCCTCTGGTAACTCTCTTGGAGGGACATCTTCCCCCTGATAGGGTCCACAACGCAGCGAAGGTACTCCTGTTTCTGTTCTCTGGGGTCGCTGGTAGAGACCCTGAAGGTTTAAGTTCTTTCACAAGCCATGGGCTTTAGCAATCGCTGGTGAATCCTCAGTGGTTTAGTTTACTTATCAGGATAGTGCCTCGACCTGCTCACCCCACCGTATTGAACTGTTTATTGGGTCTCAACCAGTCGGCTGGAAAAGGACTGTTTATTGGAGTGTGTTAATAAACAACAGTTGGACCCTCTATCGGTGTGTGGAACTCTGGTTAATGGGAGCAAAGGGGAATGTCAGTACAGCAGGACTTGGTTCTTAAAGAGACACACAGGCCCGAGGAGAATAACAGGTACTGGCCTTCACCTCACCCACAGCAATGGGGAGGACATGGGCCGTAGCGCATCTCACCCTCATGTACAACATACCCCTAGACCAGAAAGAGGGGGTAAGGCCGCTACAAAAGATTCATAGACAATATATTAATTGTCTGGAAAGGAAATCAGGAAGGACTAGATACCTTTATCAAACATACAGGAACCAATGAATATGGTATCAGGTTTACAGTGAATGCACACCAAAGTACCATAAACTTCCTTGAATTGTAAATTTTCAAAAATGGGGGGGCAGTTAAACACTAGAATGCATTTCAAGAATACAGACCGCAATGGTTATATCCCAAACGGTAGCTGCCACCACCGCCAGTGGAAAAAAGCTATACCGAAAGGGCAATTCATTAGAATTAGGCAGAATTGTGATCTTATGGAGGATTACTTTGCACAAACAAATATTTTAATCAAAAGATGTGTGGATAAAGGATATGATAGGAGGGAACTGGAGCATATTAGAGACAAAGTGGGGAGTTTAAGCAGAAAAAATATGTTACACAAACATCCCAAGAAAACAATAGAGAGAAATGAAGTACCCTCTGTGACAGGATTTAATTCAGAGTACAAATCCTTAGAGGAAATTGTTAAGACAATTGGCCAATTATTTGTGATGATCCCCATTTAAGTAAAATTTTACCATCCAAACTGAAGTTTATATACAAAAGGATTAGAGATGGTATTGTAAAAAACTTACCTGACCCCCCTAAAAAAATGGTAACCTTTTTTGACCAAAAAGGCTTCTATAAATGTGGCAAATGTAAACCTTGCAGCATAACTAAAAAAGGAAAAAGAAGAACAGAGATCCAATCAAATAAGACTATGCAAAAAATACAAGATACAAAAACTGATTACGTGCTGCAGCTCACATGTGACCTATATATATTGGAATGAAGCTGTGGGCTACAGTATGTAGGAAGAACTAAGAGAAAACTCTCTATTAGGATAGGTGAACACATCAAAAATATAAAAAAGGGATTCAGACACCACAGTGTCTCATATCACTTCAGGAATAAACATAATAGAGACCCACAGCACCTCACGTTTTATGCCATAGATAAAATAGACCAAAACTGGAGAAATTTGAATTTGCAAAGGGAGGTATCGCATAACGAATATTACTGGATATTTAAATTGAATACAATGAAACCTAATGGGCTAAATGTGGAACTTAATGTAAATTGTTTTATTGAGGATTATTAGATTTCATTTCACAACAATTTTTTTTCTATTTTCATATTTTTTTTCTAACTTCTATTTTCATTTTTTCTAAGTTTTTTCTTTCTTTATTTTTATTTAAATTTCATTTTTATTTTATATTTTAAAAAAAAAAAATATTTTTTACATATATATTATATATATATATATATATATATTTTCATTTTTTTTATATTTTTATTTTTACTTTTATGTTTATTATTATTTATATATATATATATATATATACCGTATATATATATATATATATATATATATATATATATATATATATATATATTTATATTTATTATTGAATTTTTTTATTCACATGTATTTATTTTTATTTTTAATTAAACTAGTATCAAATTATTTTTATTTTAAATAGCTTCTTATTAAATTTGAATTTATATAATGGTATCACCATGTGCATCAATTATTCAAATCAAGTTTAGTTTAAATACATTTCTTAATATTGGTAGTACTCGTAATGAGACTAATAATATTATTGTTTAATTAGAGCTTTTTAATGACCCATAAAATGTGAATTATGTACCAAGACTGTAAGGTTTTTCCAACCATCTCATTGGGTCAAGTTTACTGTTCAGCGCATAATGGCAAAATAGGGGGAGACAATATTTAAAATGTGTCCTTCAGTTCAGTTTTTGGAAGAAATGCGAGTAGGGGTTGAGCAGAAAACCACTAGAGTAGAAGATGGGCAACAATTACTATTAACCAACATGGCGAAAAGTGAGCTTCCGGTTCCCCGGCCGCCCGATTGGTCAAGCAATATGTAGTAAGGGCATAAATACCTAAAGTAAGATGGCGCCTAAAGCTTCCCGAAGACGCATGATTGGATGCATAGAGGCTTCTGGGTAACGCCAACATCACGTCCTGTCCCGGACCCGCACAAGATCGAGGCTTGCAACACAGGCCGGTTCTTTATAGGCGGAACAGCGAGCACAGGCTCTAAATAGATTGCTGGAGGGACAAGGTTCCGGTCTACAGGCACCATACCTTGTGAGTGCAATACTTTTATATAGTTTTTAACTGAATAAACTACAAGAATGTTGCGCAATGATGGCCGTTTGATTCCTATGAGTTTTTAAGATCCCCATAAAGTGGAAATATCATGGAATGATTACTGAGATACCCTGATATATTCTGGTGAGGACTGATCCAGACGTAAACAAGGCTTTATTAATATTGATCTCTGGTGAGTGTTCATTTTGGAAGGAGGTGGTGTATCACAGATTGGGGGATGTTTAATATGGCATTGTGATTTGTTCAGGAGGGTTTGATCACCCATCTTTGAAGAAAAGCATGGGAACTTTCCTTTCTTTACTCTATATATATATATATATTGTGAGGGGGTTAGCTCGGCAGCGGGTGTGTGTGACCCCCGGGATGGGCTCCCCACACAAAACAGGCCCAGCAAACGGAGGTTGTGGTTTTCAAAATCAAAAAAAAGGTGCGGTTTATTTTCTATTTACAGTGACAAAACACAGCAAAGCAAAAGAAACATAACCAAAATAAATCCTGGTCAAGTTGACCTCTGACTAAACATACAGGTTTCCTAACTAACAACTGGGATCAGCCTAGTGCTGTCCTAGTCCCTAAGTCCCTGGTTTAGTAAAAGTCCAAACAAATAGCCACACAGGCTTTGCCTCACCGCACAGGGGTTCACTCTCCCTAGACAGTCCACACAGGTCTGGTTCCAGGCATGAGCTAACATCTAATGAAGCTGGGAGTTCTTATAGAGGCCTAAATGAGCTGACAAGGTTCAGCTGGTCTCCTCATCTCTGTCTGCACGACGCCCCACACTCTCCCTAGAGGTATGAGTCATCCATGAGCCCACTAGCCTTATACAACTCTCCACCTAGTTGTATAAGTCGGCGTAAAGCCTGAATCTGGGCGAAATATATCTACCCCCCTGGATGCAACCAGGTGACTTTACCTTCCTGCTGTCACAATATATATATGTATATATATATATATATATATATATATATATATATATCATTATATCTTCTGGATACAGTGGAATTTTTTCTGTATTTATAATTTTTTGCATATATAGTTCATACATTTTTTCCCATGGTTTAATTTTCAATTATTAATGAATTTATACTACAGGATGAAAATTAAGATTCACTGTCACAGGTGTTTTTGGTTAAGGGTTGGTGCAGTCATCCACTATAATTAACATCTTTAACATATTATTCCAGGAAAATAATTATCCCATTGGGTGTGTATTAATGTGACCATATTATTTTTTTAGGCGCATAAAAGTGCCTCTGAGATCAGATTAATCATCCTTTTGGTCCTGTAAGAATACACCCAAATGGTTTGTTTTCCTATCTTTCCAATAGCCAAAGATATCCATAACAGTAAAAAAACCTTACAGCAGTATATATATATATATATATATATATATATATATATATATATATATATTGTGCTCGGTGTGTGTGAATAAATTCAAATAAATGATAAGACAGCAGCACTCACAGTATTGTACACAACATCATCCAGATAAATATAAAGACGTGTTGCGCTGTCTAATATAGACGTGAATCTGACATACAATATATTAACATGTATGAAAACAATATTTGAAAACACTAAAGTCCATATAGTGATGTTGTGCAAAGTCTTTAATTCAGTGCAACACCCAGTGTTTAAACAGGTTTAGGCAAAAATATCTTCTTACCAGATCCAAAGACCTATCAAGGTCTATATTCACATCTGTGAGCTTTGTTACCCCTCACATTAGGTGCAGATCAGTGGCGGTGCATCCATAGAGGACGCAGGAGCGCCGCCCCCTCTCTCCTGCACCGCTCTATCACCAATAGATAAAATTATGCATTGCATGAATCTATCTATTGTCGCCACTGCCGCCCCCTATTCAGGGGTCCGGCCCCTTGTCGGGTGCCGGCCATCTGAATTAAAGCGGCATTTTTTTTGGAAGCGCCTGATTAGAGCCGTCGGCTCTTATAGGCGTCCTGATTAGAGCCGTGGGCTCTAATAGGCTTCCAAATTGGTAATCATCGGGCGCAATGCTGTGCGTTTGCTGTTTACAAAGTGTTGTGTTAGAGAAGCGAATAAATTGCTTCACTAACACTGACCCGCCTCTCAGCCAATCAAGATGCTCTGGTCTGGTTACCTGTCACCTGATTGGCTAAAGCATCAGGCGCTGTGATTGGACGCCTATCAGGTGTCCAATCATAGCAGTGTGATGGGAAGAGGACGGGAGAAGACATGGAGGACTCGGAGCGTGGAGGACAGCGCCGAGACAGGCAAGTGCCGGGCGGGGGGCACCCTGGCAGCAATTGATGGGGCACACTGGCGGCAATTGATGGGACACACTGGCAGCAATTGATGGGGCACACTGGCAGCAATTGATGGGGCACATTGGCAGCAATTGATGGGCACAGTGATGGCAAATGATGGGTAGTGATGGACGAACATCTGATGGGACGGTTCGCTGCGGGTCCCATTCATTTTAATGGCAGGCGAACGTGAAAAACCTCCAGGTCATATTTGCAGCCACAAAATACTTACTAGCTGTGCACACATAGTCCCACAACATGGACACTGACATACCAGAAGTATTAAGCAAATCTGCGATCGACAAGCATTCTTTTTTTATCTGCAAAATTTCGTCAATTCAGGAGCACATGAAGGCCATGGAGGAGAGGCAAGGCCAGGCTATGAAGGGGGTGCAGGAGATGATCCTGCTATTGGAAAAGTTGCCATAAAATTTTATTTTATTTTTTTCTTATAAGTTATATAAATCGTTTATACCAGGGGTGTCCAAACTTTTTTCAAAGAGGGCCAGATTTGATGAAGTGAACATGCGTGAGGGCCGACAATTTTGCCTGATATTCTTTGAACCATTAAAATTAGGTCTAAGTGTGTTCGTCCGAGCAATTCTCTTGACTTTGTCACACTCGTTCCCGACACACAGACGAATGCTCTGCTCTTTAGGGGTACCGTTAATTCTTAATGGTACCCCACACATTGGAAAACGTGGGGTGCTTTTGATGCAGTGCAATAAAAAAAAAAGTTCGGGGACTTCTTTCCGTGCATTTTTGTGGGTAGGGAAGCCCATTAAAATGAATGGGCTGCCCTGCGCGCAGCCACGCAGATGTGAACCAAGGGCTTGTTCACATTTCAGGTTGGAGGGGCAGTAGAACCACATGGTTGAGCTGTTTCTACCATCCCCAACTTCTCCCCCTCCAGAGAGCCCCCCATACAGCAAGGTCCCCAGAGAGCCCCCCATACATTAGGGTCCCCAGAGAGCCCCCCCCATACATCAGGGTTTCCAGAGCCCCCCAAACATCAGGGTTCCCAGAGCCCCGCCATAGAGAGTCCCCAGAGAGCCCCCCATACATTAGGGTCCCCAGACAGCCCCCCCAAACATCAGGGTTCCCAGAGCCTCCCCCCATACAGAGTCCCCAGAGAGCCCCCCCAAAACATCAGGGTTCACAGAGAGCCCCCCATACATCGGGGTTCACAGAGAGCCCCCCATACATCAGGGTTCACAGAGAGCACCCCCATACATCAGGGTTCCCAGAGAGCACCCCCATACATCAGGGTTCCCAGAGAGCACCCCCATACATCAGGGTTCCCAGAGATTCCCCCATACATCAGGGTTCACAGAGAGCCCCCCTACATTAGGGTTCCCAGAGAGCCCCCCATACATCAGGGTTCCCACAGAGCCCCCGATACATCAGGGTTCCCAGAGAAAACCCGATACATCAGGGTTCCCAGAGAACCCCCCCATACATCAGGGTTCCCAGAGAACCCCCCCATACATCAGAGTTCCCAGAGAGCCCCCCCATACACCAGGGTCCCCAGAGAGCCCCCCCATACACCAGGGTCCCCAGAGAGCCCCCCATACACCACGGTCCCCAGAGAGCTCCCCATACATCAGGGTTCACAGAGAACCCTACATACATCAGGGTTCACAGAGAGTCCCCCCCATACATCAGAGTTCACAGCGAGTCCCCCCCATACATCAGGGTTCCCAGAGAGCCCCCCATACATCAGAGTCCCCAGAGAGCCCCCATACACCAGGGTCCCCAGAGAGCCGCCCATACACCAGGGTCCCCAGAGAGCCCCCCATACATCAGGGTTCCCAGAGTGCCCCCCCCCATACATCAGGGTTCACAGAGAGCCCCCTATACATCAGAGTTCACAGAGAGCCCCCCATACATCAGGGTCCCCAGACTTAAACATTAGCACAGTACCTTGTTTCCTCATTCAGCTGGGTACTGCACTGTAGGGGGAAGCAGAGAGCACAGCACATTCCCCTGCACAGTTTACTTTCGCTTTTGAGCCTGACGCTTCTCACAGTGCCATGTATAGTTCGGCAGGGGGTTGGGCTCACCTGACAGCCCTTCTCTCCTCTGATCCCACGGCACACTGGTTGAGAAAGGCTGGTTTATACAGTTATAACCGCGGGCCGGACTTTGGACATGCCTGGTTTATACAGTTATAACGTGTATTTTGTTTTTTGTAATATTGCTCGGTTTTAGTGTAATAGCTCAGCCTAAATCAGCCAGAACTGACAGCAGCCGGTAAATACATGTCAAATACACATAGGGTCCATTCACACGTCTGTAAAATGGGTCCGCATCCGTTCCACAATTTAGCGGAACGTTTACAGACCCATTGATTTTCAATTCCAGTCTGAAAAATTAGGCATTCACAGCCTGGATGAAGAAGTAAGTGTCGGCCAGTACAGGCCCCAAAAATTAGCCAACAGGCGTTCACCTGACAGCAAAGAACTTTGTATTCTGTGGCTGAAGGTACATTAGGCATTCACAGGATAAATACGTTTTGGCCATTACAGGCCCCCAAAATTAGGCATTCAACGGACATAAAAGGCCTTTTATGCGGCTGTATTTACCTAAGACAGGGACCATGAATTGTTATGGGTGGTGGCGGAAATTTGTGGCCTGTCATGAGGAATTTGAATCAAACATGGTCTACTGGTCACATGTGTTGAATTCCTCCAAGATCCATGCCTCATTCATTTTTAGAAATATGAGGTAGTCAACACTGTCGTGAGCTAGGCGAGTGCGCTTATCTGTCACGATCCCCCCTGCTGCGTTGAACGTCCTTTCGAACAGGACACTGGACAAGGGGAAAGCCAACAGTTCCTTTGCAAATTGTGCAAGCTCTGGCCAGAGGTCAAGCCTGCCCACCCAGTAGTCCAGGGGTTCATCACTTCTCTGAGCGTCCGCATCGGCCGTTAACCCAATGTAGTCGGACACCTGTCGGTCTAGGCTTTCCCTGATGCTGGATCCGGATAACAGCTGTCGATGGGTCGGCTGAAAGAATGATCTCATATCAGAAGTGACCAACACATCTTCAAACCGCCCTTTTCTTGCAGGCACTGTTGGATTGGTACCTGCCAGGGATGAGCCGAACACCCCCCTGTTCGGTTCGCACCAGAACCTGCAAACAGACAGAATGTTCGTGTGAACTTTAGAACCCTATTAAATACAATGGATTCGAACGTTCGAAATCTAAAGTGCTAATTATAAAGGCTAATATGCAATTTATTGTCCTAAAAAGTGTTTGGGGACCCGGGTCCTGCCCCAGGGGACATGTATCAATGCAAAAAAAGGTTTAAAAAATAGATGTTTTTACGGGAGCAGTGATTTTAATAATGCTTAAAATGAAAAAATAAAAGTGAAATATTCCTTTAAATTTCGTACCTGGGGGGTGTGTATGATATGCATATAAAGTGGCACATGTTTCCCATGCTTAGAACTGTCCCTGCACAAAGTGTCATTTTTGAAGGAAAAAAAGTAATTTAAAACTCACTCGCGGCTATTAATGAATTGTCGGCTTTTATCAATACATAGAAAAGTCATTGATGAAAAAATAAAAAAAAGCGTGGGGGTTCCCCCAAATTCAATTACCAGGCCCTTTAGGTCTGGAATGGATATTAAGGGGAACCCCGCCGCAAATTTTAAAAAAAATGGCGTGGGGTTCCCCCTAAATATCCATACCAGGCCCTTGAGATCTGGCATGGATTTTAAGGGGAACTCCACTCCAAATTAAAAAAAAAATGGCGTGGAGTCCCCCCAAAAATCCATACCAGACCCTTATCCGAGCACGCAACCTGGCCGGCCGCAGGGGAAGAGGGGGGGACGGGGGGTCCTTCCTGAACCGTACCAGGCCACATGCCCTCAACATGGGGAGGATGTCCCCATGTTGATGGGGACAAGGGCCTCATCCCCACAACCCTTGCCCGGTGGTTGCGGGGGTCTGCGGGCGGGGGGCTTATCGGAATCTGGAAGACCCCTTTAACAAAGGGGACCCCCAGATCCCGCCCCCCTATGTGAATTGGTAAGGGGTACATAGTACCCCTACTATTTCACGAAGAAAGTGTCAAAAAATGTAAATAAAAACACACACACCTTGGAAAAGTCCTTTATTAAAAAAAAACCCCAAAAAAAACATTCCAGCGGTGAAATCCAGTGTCCCGCGGCAATCCCGATGTCCAGCGCTGTCCGTCATTGGTTGTGCCTGAGCGGACCTGATGGGGAACTTCCTCCGCTGTGTTTTAAATGTATAGACCCGCCCCTTCTAAAGTTCCCCATCAGGTCCGCTCAGCGGACCAGATGCGGAACATGAGAAGGGGCGGGTCTATACATGTATAACACAGCGAACAAAGTTCCCCATCAGGTCCGCCCCCTCGGTATGTCCGACCCCGCCTACATCATTGGCCTGAGCGGGGAACTTCCTTCACTGTGTAATTTAAATTTACACAGTGAAGGAAGTTTCCCGCTCAAGCCAATGACGTAGGCGGGGTCCGACATACCGAGGGGGCAGACCTGATGGGGAACTTCGTTCGCTGTGTAATACATGAATAGACCCGCCCCTTCTCTCGTTCCGCATTTGGCCCGCTGAGCGGACCTGATGGGGAACTTTAGAAGGGGCGGGTCTATACATTTAAAACACAGCGGAGGAAGTTCCCCATCAGGTCCGCACAGGCACAACCAATGACGGACAGCGCTGGACATCGGGATCAGCGCGGGACACTGGATTTCATCGCTGGAATGTTTTTTTTTTGTTTTTTGTTTTTTAATAAAGGACTTTTCCAAGGTGTGTGTGTGTTTTTATTTACATTTTTTGACACTTTCTTCGTGAAATGGTAGGGGTACAATGTACCCCTTACCAATTCACATGGGGGGGCCGGGATCTGGGGGTCCCCTTTGTTAAAGGGGTCTTCCAGATTCCGATAAGCCCCCCGCCCACAGACCCCCACAACCACCGGGCAAGGGTTGTGGGGATGAGGCCCTTGTCCCCATCAACATGGGGACATCCTCCCCATGTTGAGGGCATGTAGCCTGGTACGGTTCAGGAGGGAGGGGGGGCGCTCTCTCGTCCCCCCCTCTTCCCCTGCGGCCGGCCAGGTTGCGTACTCGGATAAGGGTCTGGTATAGATTTTAGGGGGGACTCCACGCCATTTTTTTTTAAATTTGGGGTGGAGTTCCCCTTAAAATCCATGCCAGATCTCAAGGGCCTGGTATGGATATTTAGGGGGAACCCCACGCCATTTTTCTTTTTAATTTCTGGCGGGGTTCCCCTTAATATCCATTCCAGACCTAAAGGGCCTGGTAATTGAATTCGGGGGAACCCCCACGCTTTTTTTTTTTTTTTATCAATGACTTTTCTATGTATTGATAAAAGCCGACAATTCATTAATAGCCGCGAGTGAGTTTTAAATGACTTTTTTTCCTTCAAAAATGACACTTTGTGCAGGGACAGTTCTAAGCACGGGAAACATGCGCGACTTTACATGCATATCATACACACCCCCAGGTACGAAATTTAAAGGAATATTTCACTTTTATTGTTTCATTTTAAGCATTATTAAAATCACTGCTCCTAAAAAAACGTCAGTTTTTAAAACTTTTTTTTGCATTGATACATGTCCCCTGGGGAAGGACCCAGGTCCCCAAACACTTTTTAGGACAATAACTTGCATATAAGCCTTTATAATTAGCACTTTAGACTTCTCCCATAGACTTTTTGAATTTGCCGCGAACACCCCAAAAAGCTCATCCCTAGTACCTGCAACTCTTTCTCTGTGAGTGAAAATTCCTCTGCCAGCGCACGCAAAAGCAGAATGCAGCATTTCTCTAAGCAAGGCCTGGAAGTGCTCCATTCTGACAGCCCTCTGTGATGGTGGTAACATTTCCGTCATTTTTTGTTTGTAACGGGGGTCTAAGTATGTTGCCACCCAGTACTGGTCCTTGCCCTTTATGCTTTTTATACGGGGGTCCCTCTTAAAACACTGTGGCATGAAGGCCCCCATTTGCACTAAACTGGAAGCGGTGTGGTGGCCTGGCTCCTGCTCATCATCCAGGATAATATCGTCCTCGTTCTCCTCCCCCCATCCACGGACAACAACAGGGATCCCAGAAAGGTTTAAAGCATGCTCTTCTTGCTCCTCCTCATCCGCCCCGGCACCATCCTCCTCTGACTTCTCTTCAGACTCCTGTTGTTGACTTGTCTCAGATGGAGTAGCCCCCCCTGGGAATTCATCCAGCATTGCGACTTCCTCATCTTCCTGCTCCTGCTCCTCGACAGCTTGGTCAATGACACGACGCAATGCACGCTCCATAAAGAAGGCGTAAGGTACGATGTCACTGATGGCGCCATGGCTGCGACTTACCAGTTTAGTGATCTCATCAAATGGCCGCAGAAGTCTGCATGCGTCGTGCATGAGCAGCCACTGGCGCGGTGAAAAAAAACCAAGCTCCCCAGAACCTGTCCTGCCGCAGAGTTCGTACAGGTAGTCGTTAACTGCATGTTTCTGCTGGAGCTGCCTATCAAGCATATACAAGGTTGAGTTTCATCGCGTCGGGCAGTCACAAATAAGACGTCTGACCGGCAGATTGTGTCACCGCTGAATGTCAGCAAGGCGAGCCATGGCCGTGTAAGATCTTCTGAAATGGGCCGACATTTCCTTTCCTGCTGCAAGACGTCCTGGACCCCAGGGTATTTGACAACGAATCGCTGCACGACCAAGTTCAAGATGTGTGCCATGCATGGCACGTGTGTAATTTTGCCCTGTTTCAACGCGCTCAGCAGATTGGCACCTTGTCGCATACCACTTTACCAACTGTCAAATTGAGCAGTGTTAGCCACTGATCTGCCTGTGAACGCAAAGCTGAAAGGAGTGCAGGGCCAGTGTGGCTCTTGGCTTCCAGGCACAACAGACGCAGCACAGCATGGCAATGTCTCACCTGGCATGTCAAATAGGTTCTGGGGATCTTGGGCGGCACAGCGGAAGAGACAGTAGCAGCGGAAAAGGAGGAGTCAGCCGAGGAGGAGAGGAAGGATGGAGTAGGAGGAGGAGAAGAAGAGGCAGGCCTGCATGCAATCCGTGGCGGTAACACCAAATCTACACAGGTGCCACGGGTTACATGCTTGATGGGCGTCAGAAGGTTCACCCAGTGGGCAGTAAAAGTTATATACCTTCCCTGCATGTGTTTGCTAGACCACATGTCTGTGGTCAGATGTATCTTGGCACCGACACTGTGTGCCAGCGATACATTCACTTGCCACTGAAAATGGCCATATAGCTCTGGGATGCCCTTCTGCTAGAAATATTTCCTTCCTGGGACCTTCCATTGTGGTGTTCCAATGTCCACAAATTTTCGAAAGGCCTCCGAGTCCACCAGTTTATATGGCAGTGGTTGGCAGGCTATCAGTTCCGACAAGCCAGCGGTCAACCGTTGGGTAAGAGGGTTATCCAGCGTTATCATTTTTTTACGCTCCAACATTTGGCCCACGAAAGCCTGCCTTTTTCCAGAAAAACGTGAGGACAGCATGATGGAAGGTGGAGTGGAGGATAATTGTAAGGAGAGAGGAGAGAGGAGAGAGGAGAAGGAGATGTAGAAGAGGCTGGACGGTGAGAGCCTGGAGTGTGGCTTTGTGGGTTCTGACGGCATTGCTCCCACTGGGCTCGGTGATGGGAGTTCATGTGCCTTCTTAAGGCGGTCGTCCCTAGGTGAGTGTTGGGCTTACTGCGACTTATGCATTGACTGCAAGGGCTGCAGGTGGCAACAGTATTGTCAGCAGCGGACACGTTAAAAGAAGCCCACACTGCGGAGCCATGTGCCGGCGTCATGGGAGCGCCAGATGTGACCGTACATGGTTGATGGCTCGCTCCTGATACATTAGCAGTCTGGTTTGTCCCTCCTGTGCAATGTAAGTTCGGCCTGCTTCTCCTCCCTATCTGCTGGTCCATCTCTCCCTCTGAACTCCCCTCCTCTTCCTCTCTTGTGGGCACCCACGTGACGTCTCTAGACACGTCATCATCGACATCACCTTCCCCACCACTAACATTAGAGATCTCAGAGTAGGCAGCAACAGCGGGGACCAACCTCCTTGGGCTGATCTGGGTACTGTCGTCAGACTGCTGAGTGGCGGTTGTTGCTACCTCCTCTTCCTGATCCAATGCCAAGAATGCCTGCACATCGGAAATGTCTTGTGATGGAATCGGAAAATAATTCCTGTGACTCAAGAGGAGGGTATATGGTGGTGGTGGTGTTGGTGGTAGTGTCTTTGGGGGTGCACACAGCAGAGAGTGAAGAAGGTGCAGAGAGAGGATGAGGAGGGTGCAGAAGAGTAAGGCTGAGTGAGCCACTCAACCAAGTCTGGTGCGTCCTTTGACGTAATCGAACGCACCTTCTGCAACTTCCCACTTTGGCTCCGGCCTGGTGCTCCTGCCCTACCCCTACCACCCCTGCGGAAGGGCCTGCCTCTTCCTCTGCCTGTCATTTTTTTAAATGACCCTGTGACAAAAGTCTCTAGAGAAGTGCAGTATATGTGGAAGAAGTTATATAACACCCCGCTTCAATCTGTCGTTTTGGGGGGCCACTGGTCTATCACACCAGTTAGAATACTTTTTTCTAATTGCGTTTGTCACTCTTTGTAGTTGTAGTATCGCTGCAGAACCGCTCAGCAGTCACAATGCTGCACAATAGAAATGCACTATAATATGCTTTCTATATTTGAAAGTATATTATATGTGTATTACACCCCCTATATACTGCACAGTGCACACCAAACAATAGTACACCTATACCAGTCCTTAAAAGGACTTTTGTGGACCTATATTAGTTAGCGATTTGTGTCACTACAGTCTTTCCCTGCTCCACACAGCAACCTCTCCGTACACTGACAAAAGACAGCTGCAGAACCGCTCATCAGTCACAATGCTGCACAATAGAAATGCACTATAATATGCTTTCTATATTTGAAAGTATATTATAAGTGTATTACACCCCTATATACTGCACACCAAACAATAGTACACCTATACCAGTCCTTAAAAGGACTTTTGTGGACCTAATAAAGTGTATTCTGTTGAAAGTTTAAACATTGAATGGCAATCACTGTAATGTAATACTATGCATTTACATTTTTGCAATGCCTCCAACAGGGACACTTGACCCATATTCCATGTTTGGCACACGTCCTGAATTTGGTGGTGCAGCGTTTCTTGACCAGGTACCCAGGCTTACAAGATCTCCTGAGGCAGGCCAGAAAAGTTTGTGGTAATTTCCACCGGTCATACAATGCCAGTGCTCGGCTGGCTGACATTCAAAGAGAATGCAACCTGCCCATCAACCGGAATAAAGGGCAGATGAATAGAAATGAATTAAATAAAATTAAAATAATTAGAAATAAATTGGGACAATAATGGATATAAGAAAGAACACGCGTTGTATTACTAATGGTGACATTATTTAATTCATTTCTATTCATCTGCCCTTCTTGATGATACATGTAATATTGTATGTTGCATGTGCATGTACGCTAGTATGCATGTATATGTTTTCTTCCCGTTATTATTCCCCATACTAATATCAGATCCCGGTATTATTTATTCATTATTTATATTGCCCTTGCAATATCTCTTTTATTTGATGATGTTCTGTATGGACACTACATATAATATACCGTATTTTTTTCTTAATTTCTAGCCTCTTCTTGCCCCCACCCAGATCATATTATTACACACCACATCCTTAAGATGTCGTCTGTCCGGCCCCATATACATACATTCACTTGATATATTCCATCCATTCCTCTTCATCCCCATCCCAGCTAGTTCTCTAAATAGTTTGTCCTTTTAGTGTTTATTTAATATTAGTCATACTAGCCGCATCCTTCATTGATAATTCCATTTTGGTTTTGTTTTTGTTTTTGTTTTACACTTGTCCCGCCCACCTTTCCTCTCATCTCCTTTTTAAATGGTTCCCTATGGTATCTGTATTATGTCTGCTGACAAAGGAGCGCGACTTGCCAATACATCCAAGTGCGCCTGCTCACGAAACGCGTCCACTTCTGATGACGTCATCCCGTGCAGCCTGTTTCCTTGTGTTCCAAGCCTCGTTTTGAGGCCGCCTTCGGTAGCCGTCGGAAAGGATACTGCTGCCATCAGGATACTTACACGGCCATAGACTTGGGAGCGTCTCTTTGACATCACTTATACCATGCCTGTTACTTCCACATAAATGTGAGTTGATAACCTTCACGTTGATTAAAGTTTACATTTTACAAACGACTGCACCCAGAGTTGCCTCTTTCCTTGTGTTTCCCTGCAGCTCCTGGATCATGGTTTCAATTCTAACATGATGGCAGCCCTGCTTGCATTCTCTGGACTCTTTTAACCCTTGCATCCACTTTACATAGGCTTTGTTACAGACTGTGTATATCTTACAGACAGATCACCAAAGATCACTAATTTTATTGTTACTTTTATTGTTAATTTTATTGCAGATTTTTACTGGGACATATATGAGCTCTGGGTTGTTGCGCCTTTACTTGTTATATTTCGTTCGGTCAGAAGAAGGGCGGTGGAGAAGGTGGCCGGCTGACCGATGCCTTTAAACTATTTTTCAGTTCCCAGCGCCAAGGTTTGATAGGGTCCAGCAACCATTGCCAGCGTCTGCATTATATGGTGCAGGAATATCTAGGGGCAAGAGCAGACTTGGAGATCTTTCTAACAGAGCATCCACTGAGTTACTGGGTCTTGGGGTTGGACCACTGGGCAGAACTTGCTCAATATGCAATTGAGCTACTGGCCTGTCCTGCATCTAGCGTGCTTTCGGAATGCACATTCAGTGCTGCTGGAGGGTTTGTAATGGATCAAAGAGTGCGCCTGTCCACAGACTCCATTGATAGGCTCACATTTATTAAAATTAATCAGTCCTGCATCAGCAGCTATCAAGCGACTTGAATTTGCTATGGATCTGGATCCCTTGAAAACTGCCTATGCTGCGTATCCTATTCCTCCTCAGTCATGATGATGCTAGCTTCCAGCAATATTTTTGCTTTAGGGCACCACCACCACCCAAGGCCCAATTTTTCTGCCCCTGTTTAAAAGAGGCATGTAATAAAAAATTTTGAAATAATATTTAACAGCAGGCCCCTTTCTGTGCCCAACAAGAGTAACTGTGAGGGGTTACAGTGTTGTGGCATCACCACCACCCAAGGCCCAATTTTTCTGCCTCTGTTTAACAGGGGCATGTAATTACAATTTTTGAAATAATATTTAACAGCAGGGCCTCTTCCTGCACCGAACAAGAGTAGCTGTGTTCTGGCACCAACAACACCTAAGGCCCAATGTTTCTGCCCCTGTTTAACAGGGGCATGTAATTACATTTTTTTAAATAATATTTAACAGCAGGGCCCGTTCCTGTGCCCAACAAGAGTAACTGTGAGGTGTTACCGTGTTCTGCCACCACCAACACCTAAGGCCCAATTTTTCAGCAGAGTATATAGAGCAGTCCGTATCGTTTATATACTGCAGTTTATAGTATATAGTGCAGTCCATATAGTATAAATACTGCAGTTCAGAGTATATAGTGCAGTTAGTGTAGTATATATAATACAGTGCAGGGTATATAGGGTATATAGTGTCGTGTACAATATACAATATATAGTATAGTGTATTGAAGTGGTTAAGGGGAGCCCAACGACAAAATTAAGAAAAAAAAACGGCATGGGTTCCCCTGTCCATACCAGGCCCTGGAGTTCCCCTTAATATCTATACCAGACCCGAAGGCCCTGGTATGGACTTGGGGGGGAGGAACCCACACTGTTTTTTTAATGAGTTTTTATGTATATTGTCAGTATTCGACAATACATTACGGCCGTGAGCAATTTTTAATGACATTTTTTTCTTTAGAAATTTCATTTTTCTGTGGTACTGTTATAAACATGAGAATGATGCGCTACTTTATAGGCAGACTAAGGGGACCCCCCAGGCATGATATTTAAAGGAATATTTCATTGTTATTGTTTCACCTTAAGCATTCTTAAAATCACTGCTCCTGAAAAAACTTTTTAAAAACTTTTTTTGCATTGTTACAGGTCCCCTGGGGCAGCACTCGGGTGTTAGGGCTGGGCTCAGCCCTTCCTTCTCTGAGCTGGCCGCTCAGCTGTCGGCTAATTGCCAGCTCCCATCTCTCCACAGTGACTCACCTGTTGATGGTCCTGCTCGTCAGTCCTGCCTACTTAAGCAGTCTACCTCAGATGATCTCTGCCTTCACCTTGGTCAACATCACAGAGACTATCTCCTGCATTCCTGTTGAAGACTTGCTTGGCTGACGTTTCTTCTGGCTCCAGATCTTGCTTGCTGTTCTACTACGTTTATCTCTGGTTCTCTGACATTTGGTTTGGCTGACTATCCAATCCAGTTCCTGAACTCTGGCTATGTTTAGACTACGCTTACTCTGTTTATCTTTTTATTATTATTATTATTATTAAACAAGTGTGATTTAACTGATCTTCTGTCTCGGTCTGATTCATGGTTTCTGACACCAGGTCCCCAAACACTTTTTATGGCAATAACTTGCATATAAGCCTTTAAAATTAACAATTTAGATTTTCCGTGTTCATGTCCCATAGACTTTAACGGTGTTCGCACGTTGGCACAAATTTTTTGTCTGTTCGCATGTTCTGGTGCGAACCGAACCGGGGATGTTCGGCTCATCCCTAGTAATGAGTATAGAAATATAATCATTAAAGTCTATTCAAAAAACTTGATTGATAATCAGATTTGGACCTTTCTAAATGTTCAGGAACCTGTACAATATGATCCCGCACAAGTTGAGACTACGTTTTATAGCAGACCAGCTACATGAATGGGGCCAGTCTGCCTATAAATACAATGAATTTATATTGGATCTTTTAAGATTTATCCTTTCAAGAAACATTTTCATGTTTGGTCTCTCACACTACCTCCAGGTGCAGGGGGTTGCAATGGGGACACAATGTGCCCCATCATATGCCAACCTGTACCTGAGGGGGGGTGGGAGAGGAACCTATTTGCCTGGGAGGACATTAGCCAGTACCTGGAGTACATAATTACCTTTCATCGATACATTGATAATATGGTCAGGTACCCACCAGGAGTTGATTGAATTCATGAATATTATAGGCACAAATGATTATAACCCAAAATTTACAATGTCATGTGATCACAGATCCATTAGTTTTCTAGACATTAAAATCTTTGTGGAATCTTTGGGCACTTCACTGTTCAGAAAGCCATCAGCTGGCAATACAATTTTACATGCTTCTAGTTCCCATCCCCAATCTTTGGTTAAAAACATCCCTTACAGTCAGTACCTTAGATTAAGGCGAAACTGTAGTAGAGATGAGGATTTTCAAATTGAGGCAAATCATCTCTATTCACATTTACACAAGAGAGGTTATACTCATAGCAATTTAAAAAAGGCTTTTAACAGAGATAAGGCTCATGCACGTGATATTTTGATCTATAAGACAAAAACTAAACCAGCGTCTCAGTCAGTGAGAATTATTACTTCCTACACAAAACAACATAAACAAGTGAGACAAGTTATAAACAAATATTGGCCATTATTTTTGGCTGACCGTATAGTAAGTAAATATGTGAAGAAACAACCACAAATTACTTATAGAAGAGCAAGGTCTTTAAAGGACAGTCTGGTCCAAAGCCATTATACAGTCTCTACACCATCTATTATGATTCCGGTTCATTTTCCTGTACAAAATGTGATCATTGCCATTTTATGTTGAATAGTGAACAGGTAGTGTTGCCTAACAATCAAATTAATAGAATAAGACATAGAGTAACCTGTCAGACCGCTAGAATCATATATCTAATGAAGTGTACATTTAATTGTTTTTATGTTAGGGAAACTAAACATCCCTTCTATAAGCGAATCAAGGATCATGTCTCTCTTATTAAAAAAATGCAAGATGGAAACCCCAATTAGTCCTCATGTTGGCCTCTTTCATGGCTTCAACCTGCATACTATAAAATTGATGGCATTGGAACATATTCCCACTGATGTCAGAGGAGGGAGAAATTACCAAAAACGTTTACAGTTGGAATCCCGTTGGATCCATTTTCTCAAAGCTACAACCTTTACTGGAAATAATGAAACGTTAAGCTATAAACCTTTTTCGTAAAATATATTTTTGTGTCTAGGATTACTTCTGCTATCTTTGTCACCTTTTCTCTTTTTTCTTCAGACTCTCACTGTTTTCTACTATCCCTTCCCCCTTCCCTTCTTCCTCCAACCCCCCCCCCCCTTCCTTGTCTCCCCTCCATTTCCTTCTTTACCTTTCTTTTCCTCCTCCTCCTTTTTTCTACCTCACATTTCTATCTTCCTATTTTGGTCATTATTCCCTACAACATCTAGGTACATATAGTTTCCCCCTCCTCTCCTCTCCCCTCCCCAAAACCTTGGCCTTTGAATATGCTTTATGAGTTATGTGTTCTATTATGTTTGAAATTGTCCCTGTTGTTTAGTTTAGTATTGTGTATATGATTTTCAACGTTATCAATATAAATGATTGATTGTGTTGTGATTTACTTTTGTGGATTACTTCGTAAATACGTGTGCGCCTTTTCCTTGGCGATATCCTTTTGGGCTTTTTTTTAGCCATCCCCGCTTGCCTTTGAACGTGTTGGGTGTCCACACCCAGGGCGTTTGATCCAGGGGAATCGCCCGTTCTACTGTGCCGATGTACACCTTCTCATTCTCCCTCTACTTGCCTGTCCCTTGCTTCCTGTGCCAGGTTTTCGCATTTGAGTGTGCGTCCCCCTCCAACTACCAGAGGGAGTCCGTCATGTCCCTTTGCAGGCTAGACATAGGACCCAGCGGTGGCCGGACGAGCAGAGGATGCGACGTAAATGGCGCTTGCACGGTGCGATCATCTCGTCCGCATCCAGCCTTGCTGGCCAAATGGGGGGAATTTAAGGCCGCTTGTTCTGGCTATTTGACGCTGCTGGAATCACAGGGACACATGCGCCGCTGCAATACATCAGGTACTTGTCTCATGATAAAAGGTCCCTCTATTTTGCATCCTATGCATTAAGTAGAGTAACCTCGCTTTATCTCCTGTTGTTTGGGAAACCTGTTACTCTGTGGAGCGTTCATTTGAATGCTTGATGTCAGTGATGATTCTTTTCACTGCATATAATTGAAGTTCTCCCCTGTCTGTTTATTAAGTTCTAGACACAAGTACCCTGCCTTGGAGAGTTTATGTCCCTGGGTGTAGAGCCTTCTTGCAAACTATTGTTTGTAAGTTTATTCATTGTATTGTTTCTTGTTTTTTTGGAGAATTATTCCCATCCTCTGCTATATAATTTAATTACATTATCATTATCTATGTTATCTTTAGCTGGTCCTTGAATGCCTCCTATGGTCACCTGTAGTTCTTGGCAGGGGCGGATCCAGGGGGGGGGGCAACAGGGCAATTGCCCCCCCCCCCGAGACCATCTGTCACACTCACCGGCCGGCCATTGGTCCCCTGGACCCCAAGCTTTTCACACATGTAGCCCCATGTCTCCTCTACAAGTGTTCAAAGTTTGGTGTCTGGGAGACCTAAGGCCGGGGAGAACCGATTTTTCAAACCCGGGCACTCCTTCCATAGACTCCAATGTTAAACAGTCATTTCTCCAGTGACTTTGCGGACCCGGTACCGGCCGGTCCTAGGTTCCCTGAACCCCAAACTTGGCACACATGTAGCACCATGTCTCCTCTACAAGTGTTCAAAGTTTAGTGTCTGGGAGACCTACGGCCGGGGAGAACCGATTTTTCAAAGCCGGGCACTCCTTCCATAGACTCCCATGTTAAACATCTGTCTAGTCATGGGCACAGTGAAGCAAAGTGAGGCACAGTGAGGCATGCAGATGGACACCCTAGGCTTATACTTGAGTCAATACGTTTTCCCAGTTTTTGGGGGTAAAATTAGGTGCCTCGGCTTATATTCGGGTCGGCATATACTCGAGTATATACAGTACTTGTTCTGTGGCTGCCGCTGCCTCTCTGAGTCTCTCTGTCAGTTTCTCACATCAGCCGATCAGAAGCGCCGAGAGAGAGACTCGTCTAATGTAGTTATGCGGCGCACTGACACGATACCAGGAGCGGAGGAGGAGGTGGGTGGAGCCTCTTCACTGCACTCGTTGCTAACGCCTGGGCTGCTTGGCGTCTAGCAACGAGTGACGTCAGTGAGTCACGTCGGGACGCTCTGCAGGCAGGTTCGATAGCAGACGGGTAAGAAAGGGGGCGGCTCCGCTTGCGGCGCGGTTTGTGGGCGGGCGGTGCGGTTCGTGGGCAGACCATGCTGCTCAGTGTGTTGGCAGCGCAGGTGAGAGTGAGAGAGCAGGCTCATCTCTCACCGCCTGTGCCTGCCCTGCATTCCTGCAGTGACTTCCGCCCTCACTGTGCAGGCAGCAGAGAGATTACATTATCTCTCTGCTGCCTGACTCTGGGAGTCTGGGACACAGCAAGAGACAAACAAAACTACACCTTAGCAGGCAAGTTAGTGACAATCCGCAAATTGTGTCAGGTGATGTGGCAAATGACAATCTGCATCTGGTGGCAGGCAAGTGACAATCCGCAAGGTGTGGCAGGTGAGTAGCAAGTGACAATCCGCAAGGTGTGGCTAGTGACAATCCGCAAGGTGTGGCAGGTGACGTGGAAAGTGACAATCCACAAGGTGTGGCAAGTGACAATCCACAAGATGTGGCAGGTGATGTGGCAAGTGACAATCTGCAACGTGTGGCAAGTGACACGCTCAGGGCTCCCACTAATTGCAGGTGACGGTGGCAAGTGACACACTCGGGGCTCCCACTGATTCTGCATTGAACTATTTAATTTTATATTACAATGTAATAATATAAATAATGCGCTTCAATCATCCTGACACCATAACAACCATGGTGCCGGGATGATTGAAGCGCCGACACCAGCCATTTCCCCGATAAATTTCCCACAAAATAAACATATTTTTTGGCAGTGCCCCTCCCGAGAAAAGACTCTGGATCCGCCCCTGGTTCTTGGTGTAGCGGGGTCTCCTTTAAGGCCCCGGGACTACGTTACCCAGAACCCCATTCGGCACCCAGAGTGCAATTGGCTACCGCAGAGACTCATGGGAGGGGCTATTTAAGAAGGAGGCGAGGTGGAGCTCGGCCTCTTTGGGACACCGCGCTGAGAGCAACAGTCTTCCTGTGCGGATCTGCTGCAGTGCAAGGCCTGAAGCCTGGGGCCTTGCGCAACTTCCGAAGAGCCTTCCACCCCACTGCAGAGCCTGAGTGGCATCTGACTTGTCGAGTGAGGACATCAGTTGGATCGGGGACCCGATCGTGGCAGACGCTGTGTGCGGAGACACAGCAGGTGGAAGTCCCGGACTGGGAACGCCTCCGGAGTGGTGAGCGAGCACTTGCTCAATCCAATAGACTGTACCGTGTTTAGGCCTATAGACTGCCTTGGCCCACCGATTGTTTGTTTGTTACTTCACTGGAGACCAGTAGCAGGACAGAGTTTAAAAAGGGTCTCCAGTATAGTGTTCCTTGTGACTGCCTACTTTGTGGATTACAAAAATACTGTTTCATCAAGTGCACCACCGAAAGTTTGCATGCGAAGAAATCCTTAATGAAAAGACTGAGATTTATTCTGTGTCAGGCCTGACCAGGGAGGGGAGATAGACTATTGTGTTAGTGCGCCATAGGGCGCGTATACAATAATAGCTGCGCGTGGTGGATTACCACGCTGCGCCATTATTGCGTGCTATACCTATTGCTGCAGGGCTCTGTAAGCGAGTTGTATGTGTTATGTTCTGCCTATGCCCTTTTAAAACTAAAGTAAAACCGTTATACTTGATCTCTCGCATCAGTGTGTTGTCTTATTGCAAAGAGGTAACCCTTGCAATACTGTTTGATTGTGATACAAGTATAATCCCTAGACTAGCTGTGTCAGAGTGGGTCGAGTAAGATTGCCGGGGGTTGGCGGTGCTGTACACAGGGCCCGAAACAAAATCCAGCGGCTCTCTTAACTGGGGGTAGCACTACACGTGGGGGCTCTAGAGTCCGGGATCCTGTTGCAGCAAGTAACGCGCCAAAAGCACCAGCATGGACCCACTAGAAGTAGGGCAGTGGTGCAAAGCGGTCGACACAGATCCAGCCGGGGTAGTAGTCATAGAACTCCCAGGGATCTGGCAAGAAGAAGCGGTGAAGCAGCTAGTGATGTCGCTGTCCCCGCACCAAAAGGTATGGGTGGTGGATGTCAGGTCGAATTCTTCACTGACCCACGCACTAATAGAGTGGAAGAACGGAGTCCCAGAGCATTTCAAGAATCCAAGTGTAGAAGCAATAGATGATCAGACTTATAGCCTAATACACGCGCTGCCGCTCAAGCCAGGAGGACGGTTTCAGACACCGAAACTATCTCCATCACCCACTCCAAAAGCAGAAAAAACGGGAGAAAAAAGGAAAGTCCCGGATCGCCACCTGCCACCCTCAGCGCAGAATTATGCGCAGTTCTGGGGGAAATTGTAGCCCAGTGTAAGAAGGATCCTACAGACTACCAAATGTCGGGATACAGAAAACTCAGAATATTCTCTGGAAGGAAACCTGTACCTTCGGGCGAAGAGGGGTTTGAGGAGTGGTTAGACGGTGCCACTCAGGCCTTATGCCCCGTACACACGATCGTTTTTAATGTCATTTTTTAAACCGACGTTTTTCTCCTCGTTTTTTTTCATGTTTCCTCTCAAGCCTGCCTTGCGTACACACCATCATTAAAAAAAAACGATCAAGCAAAGCGCAGTGACGTTCAACACGTACGACGGCACTATAAAGGGGAAGTTCCGTTCGAATGGCGCCACCCTTCATGTTAGTAAAGTTTGTTGAGCGACGATTCGCGCTTTTCAGTCCGTTACTGTGTAATGAATGTGCTATCTCCATTACGAACGCTAGTTTTACCAGAACGAGCGCTCCCGTCTCATACTTGATTCTGAGCATGCGCGTTTTTTTCACGTCGTGAAAGCATACACACTATCGTTTTTCACGTCATTAAAAAAAACGACATGAAAAACGACGTGAAAAAAGAGCATGTCCGGAATTTTTAATGGCCGTTTTTCACGTCGTTAAAAATGCTCTGGAGCCTACACACGATCATTTTTAATGGCCATTTTTTAAAATGGCATTTTTAACGGCATGAAAAACGATCGTGTGTATGGGGCATTAGAAGAATGGGAAGTCCCAGACCACAGAAAGAAGCAGAGAATTGCTGAGAGCTTGAAGGGGCCTGCTCTAGAGGCCATACGCAACCTCAAGATGAGTAAAACAGACTGTGATGCACAGGACTATCTGGACATTCTACAGAATGTGTTCGGTAGGACAGAGAAAATCACTGAGCTCACTTACCAGCTGGAGCACTGCTGCCAAAAGACAGGAGAGAAACTATCAGAGTTTATGAGGCGTCTGGATAAGATCCTGCATAAGATGATCCTTAAGAAGGGGATTGACCCGCGGAAGGTGGATGAGGCCTGTGTTCAGCAGGTGATTAGAGGATCTCAGCCCCTGGACCCCATCGCACTGGCGCTACGCACCAGACAGGACGGGAAGAGCCTGGAGTGCCCTAATTTGATCCGAGTGGTCAGAGAGGAAGAAGCTATGCTGGAGGAGAAGAAGAAGAACCAACCAGTTGAGTCGGTGATGGTCAGGATGGCCATGACCCTGGAGAGAGACTCAGAGGTGGATGCCTTGAAGTCACAGATGTCCCAAGTATTGGGGATGCTGACCTCCCTGATCGAAAAGAAGTCAAGGGAACCAGAGAGGGAAAATCCGAGGAAGGAGCTGTTTCCTAATACCTCAGCGCCCGCATCCCTGGAAGATTGGGGGGATGTGATTTGTTTCAATTGTGGAGGAGCTGGCCATCTCGCCAGAGTATGTGCCAGTCCAAAGAAAAAAAAGATGAATAACCGCAAGCCGCCAGAAAACTTCAGCGGGCTCTGGTGAAGGAGTCAACCGGGTGCCCATCATCAACAGTGAGCTCCAAACTGAATGAGAAGCACGTGAAAAAAGTGGACAAGACCCCTCAGAAGAAACACAAGGTTCCTCGGAGGGAACGCACCCCAAAGAAAGAGAGTAATGTCCCTCAGCGGGTGGTTACACCCATCAAAAGGAGGGAGATCAATGCATACCAGGCCCAAGAGAGGCTTAAGTCCAAAGAGAAATGGAAGAGAGAAAGTCCAAAAGGAAAACGCAAAGATCCAAGGAAGGAGACTCCTTCGAAGCGATATCCAGAGAAGCTGGTAGGTCCCTCCCCGATAGTACCTGTCCAAGTGGAGGGAGTCTACACAAGAGCCATATTGGATACTGTGGCGCAAGTGACCCTGTTGTACCTGGACTTTTATGACAAGCATCTAAGTCACCTACCCATCCAGAAGATTGAAGAGTTGGAGATATGGGGGATTGGGACAGAGAGTTTCCCTTATGATGGCTATCTGCCTATAAAACGGACTTTCGACCCGTCCATAGCCGGGAAGGCTGAAGTGTTTGATACCTTAGCTGTGGTATGCCCCTGACCGCCTGGAGCTAACAAGAGTTCCTTAATAATAGGGACCAACACGGATCTGGTCCGAAGACTCTTGGCCCCTCTAACAAAAGGGAAAGACCCCACAGCCACTCGGATCCACCCAATGTTGAAGACGGCCTACCAACGACTGATCCTAGAACAGCAGGCCCCAGAAGAGGGGGTAGGGAAGGTCTGGAGGCTGAGAAGAAAAGGGATAGTGCTACAGCCCGGAGAAGTGGCCTGTTTAAAAGCCACTGTGAAACTCACTTGGGAGCAGCCTGGGCCCTTTGTCATGTTGGAACCCGATCCAAGGGGAGAACATTCGGGCTTAGAAGTAGTTCCAGAAGTGGTCCCGTTGATGTCCCTGAAGAAGGCCCACTGTAAGGTGCCTGTGAGTGTCAGGAATACTACAGGTGGCCCCATGGAGATCTGTCACGTACCTTTGGTGTGAGCCTGACGTGCAGAGGGAGACCTCCCGTACAACCCCGGCTCGGAGACCACTGGAGTGGGGACAGTGGTGGTAAGAGCGCGGTGAGGTAAGGGTGCCTGCTTGGTCCTCTTGGCTGGGTGTAGTAAAGCCAAGCGAAAGCTGGAACAGCTGGAACTGGGAGCAGCGGATGCAGGTCAGCAGGTGCAGGTATGCAGAGCAGCGGATGCAGGTCAGCAGGTGCAGGTATGCAGAGCAGCGGATGCAGGTCAGCAGGTGCAGGTATGCAGAGCAGCGGATGCAGGTCAGCAGGTGCAGGTGTGCAGGACCGCGGATGCAGGTCAGCAGGTGTAGGTATGCAGAGCAGCGCAGTCAGACAAGCCAGGTCTTTCACATCAGGGTAAACAGCATAAACGGCAGGCAGAGAGTAGTCAGAGTCCAGGCTGGGTCTTGGCAACAGATGATCAGACAGGTAACTTAGCAGGGTCAAACAAGCCAGAGTCAGGACTGGAGATAGGAGGGAGGTCAGGAAGCCGGGTCATACACAGGAACACGATACAGGCACAGAGTCAGGAACAGAAGCAGATCAAACCGCAAGGGGCAACATCTCTGGAACGTCTTTTATAGGAAGTTCATGGGAGGAGCAAGGGGTTCAGGGTTCAACATCAATCAAGACACCAAGCAGAGTAGTCTAATCCATTAGATAGGTTATCCAGCAGATCAGGCAGGGAGCTGTCCAGCATCCCAGATAGCTCAGTGGGAAGAGTCAATGCCAGACACCGACGAGGTCCCAGGTTCAAGCCCAGTATGTCCCTGACAGTGCCCCCCCCTTAAGGGCAACCTCCGGGTGCCCAAGAGAGCTCTTTTCTGGGGGTGACTGCGAAAAAATGCCTGGATTAACTCTCGGGCATGAATGTTCCGTTGGGGTTCCCAGGAGTTCTCCTCCAGACCATACCCCTTCCACTTAATCAGGAATTGAAGTTGGTTCCCCCTTCTTCTACAGTCCAAGACGGCCTCCACCTCAAACTCCTCATCCCCGTCAACCATTACAGGTTCAGGCGGTCCTGATCCCCTGTTTGGGAAGGGATCCGGCACTGTAGGTTTCAGTAGTGACACGTGAAACACTGGGTGAACCTTCAATGAATCTGGTAAAGAAAGTTCATAGGAGACTTCACTTAATCTCCGTTTTACTGGGAAGGGGCCGATGAACTTGGGTGCCAGTTTCCTTGCGGGGCAGGTCATTCTAAGGTTGGCGGTAGACAGCCATACTTGATCGCCTTGTTGAAGGCGTAACTCCCCTCTCCTCTTTCTGTCAAACATCCTTTTATTGGTTGCCTGCGCCTTGGTCAAGGCTTCCTGTAATATTTTGTTGTTACGGGTCAGGAAATCAACGGTACTCTGGACTGCTGGGACTGTTGAATCAGAAATGAGATCAGGTAGGAAGGTCGGGTGGAACCCATAGTTGGAGAAAAACGGAGACTGACCTGTAGCCGAGTGACTGGCATTATTAAAGGCAAACTCCGCCAGGGGTAGTAGTGTTACCCAGTCATCTTGAACAAAGGTGGTAAAGCATCGGAGATATTGCTTGAGCGTTTGGTTCGTCCTCTCGGTTTGCCCATTGGTCTGAGGGTGATAGGTAGAGGACATGGACAGCTCGATCTTCAGGACCTTGCACAAAGCCTTCCAGAAGCGAGAGGTGAACTGCACCCCTCTGTCCGAAACAATGTCTGTTGGAACCCCATGTAACCTTACTATCTCTTTTATGAAGACCTGGGCAGTTTCCATGGCAGATGGCGTGCTCTTCAGTGGCACGAAGTGGGCCATTTTAGATAGACGGTCGACCACTACAAAAATGGCTGAGCAACCTTCTGACGGAGGAAGTTCCACATAGCAATCCTTTGCCAGGGTCGATCAGGAACTGGTAAGGGTCTGAGAAGACCCCAGGCCTTGCTTCTAGCGGTCTTACTACGGGTACAGGTGGCACATGAATTTACATACTCCCTGCAGTTCCTTTCAAGATCCGGACACCAAAATGTGCGTTGAATTAGTTCCTGGGTTTTATGCATTCCGAAGTGGCCGGCCAGGGGATGATCATGGCACAGATTTAATACTGTTACTCTGACATCTTCTGGTACAAAGATCTTGTTGTCTTTCCATAGTAACCCATCCTTGGGTAACAGGGTAATCCCAGGAGGCCCTGACATATTTGCTGAAGCTTGTTTCAAGCCGGACATTAGATTTGTTTGCAAGAGTAGAAAGTTACCTTCCGATAGGATGGTATCAGGAGCTGACACTTCCTTCGGATCATCGAACATGCGAGAAAGGGCGTCTGGTTTGGTGTTCTTTGAGCCGGGCCGGTAAGTTATGTGAAATGAAAACCTAGAGAAGAATAAGGCCCATCGTGCCTGGCGTGGTCTCAGACGCTTGGCAGCTCTCAAATACTCCAGGTTTTTGTGGTCTGTATAAATGAGTATGGGATGCGCCGCTCCTTCCAACAGATACCTCCATTCTTCAAGGGCGGACTTGATGGCCAGGAGCTCCCGGTCCCCCACGTCATAGTTCTTCTCGGCCGGAGTAAGCTTACGAGAGAAGAAGGCTATTGGGTGCGTCAAGTCCTTGAGACCCTGGCGTTGAGAGATAACGGCTCCTAACGCTGTCTCTGAGGCATCTACCTCGAGTAGATAAGGTAGAGCAGGGTCAGGGTGACTCAGAATAGGAGCTGACGTGAACAGTCCTTTTAAATTTGTGAAGGCAGCCTGTGCCTCGGGATTCCAACAAAACCGGACATTCTGCTTGGTCAGCTGCGTAATCGGGGAAATAATAGCGGAGAATCCCTTGATGAACCTCCGGTAGAAGTTGGCGAAGCCAACGAAGCGCTGCACCCCCTTCTTGTCTGAAGGTGCAGGCCAATCCAGAATAGCTGAAACTTTTTGCGGATCCATCTTGAATCCCTCTGTTGAAATTACCAAGCCGAGGAACTGAATACTCTGTCGCTCGAATTCGCATTTTTCTGGTTTTGCGTACAGTCCATGTTGACGGAGTCGACAGAGTACGATCTTGACATGTTCCCGGTGCTGCTCAATTGAAGTGGAAAAAATCAAAATATCGTCTAGATAGACAATTACGTAAATGTCCAGGCAGTCCCTAAAAATGTCATTGACTAGATGCTGAAAAGTAGCAGGGGCGTTACATAGGCCAAAGGGCATTACTAGGTATTCGTAATGGCCGAACCTGGTCCGAAAAGCAGTCTTCCATTCATCCCCTGCGCGGATGCGGACCAGGTTGTACGCCCCCCGCAGGTCTAGCTTGGTAAACACAGAAGAGGTCCTGAGCCTCTGAAAGAGTTCGGGTACCAGGGGCAGAGGGTACCGATTCTTGACCGTAATTTTATTTAATTCCCGGTAGTCCACACAGGGCCGGAGAGAATGGTCCTTTTTCTCCACAAAAAAGATTCCCGCCCCTGCTGGAGAAGTGGAAGGACGGATGAACCCCCTCTTTAGGTTTTCGTCAACATACTCTTTCAGAACCTCTAGCTCCCGTTCAGATAAGGGGAAGATCCGTCCAAAGGGAATTTCAGCCCCAGGGAGAAGCTCGATTGGACAATCGTATGGATGATGAGGTGGAAGGGTCTCAGCTCCCCGTTTGCTGAAAACGTCCAGGAATCCATGGTATTGTTTGGGCACAGCTGTGCGTACCTCTGAATCCGGCTCCAGGCATAACAGAGGACCAGAAGTGCTGAGACATGGAGGCATGCAGTGGTGTTGGCAATAAGGCGACTGGAACCTAATACTCCCGGACCCCCAATCGATCTGTGGGTTATGGGCCTGAAGCCAGGGTAGACCCAAGATGACTGGAAACAGAGGGGATGCAATGACATTCAGGCTTAATAGTTCCTTATGATCTGTAGAGGTGGTTACAAGCAAAGGAGGGGTTTCTTGAGTCACTACTCCTGACTTAATACGGGACCCGTCTGCTAAAAAGATGGAAAGTCCCTGAGTCTTTGGCTGGAGTGGGATGTGCTGTTGTGCTGCAAAGTTAAGATCGATGAAACAATTACATGCTCCTGAGTCAATTATCGCGGTGACTGGTATTGTCCTTCCTGGCAATTGGAACGAGATAGGTAGGGCCAGGTGGGTGGTGTTGGCAGAGGGAGGTGGACCACTTGGAGAAGGGGTAGCTGGGACCTTGCGCAGCTTAGCAGGACATGAGGAAACGTAATGGCCGGCTCCTCCACAATATAAACAAAGATCATTCTGTCGCCGGCGAAGTCGTTCTTCGGCCGACAGGGAAGGTCTCATCAGTCCAAGCTGCCTCGGCTTTATGGTAACAGAAGTCTGATTGGCAGGTAAGGAGTTAACTGGAACTGAACTGGCAACAGCAGGAGATACCCGGGGTAGCATCCAGGCTGGACGGAGATGCTGGGTAGCCCTCTCTGTTCTGCGCTCCCGGAGTCGTCGGTCTATCTGAATAGACAGGGTGATTAAAGTCTCTAGGGCATCAGGAACACCAACCCGGGCTAACTCGTCTTTCAGTCCCTCAGAGAGACCGAGACGGAACTGGTGCCGTAGGGCTGCATCATTCCACTGGGCATCCGCGCTCCAGCGTCTGAAATCAGTCACATAGTCCTCGACCGCTCTGCGGCCTTGCTGGAGCGCGTGGAGGGCAGCCTCGGCGGTGGAAGTCCGTTGAGGGTCATCATAGAGTCGAGCCATGGCATCAAAGAAAGATGAGAGAGAGTCCAGAGCTTCATGGCGGACTTCCAGCAGATGGTGGGCCCAAGCCTGAGGTTCCCCCTGTAGTAGAGCGATAACAAACCCTACTTTGGTGACCTCTAATGAAAAAGTCAGAGGTAGTAAGGAAAAGTATAGTTCACATGCGTTGCGAAACGCCCGGAATTTGCTTCGATCCCCAGAAAACTTATCGGGAATGGGGACCCTAGGCTCAGGAGGTGGTGGCGTTCCAGAGGAGGAAGTTGGGACTGAAGGTGCATCTGCAGTGATGGTCTGGGTTTGCGTCTGCCTATCCACTTGAAAGTAACTGCCTTGTAGAGACTTCACGACCCGGTTGAGGGCTGCGAGGTGCTGACTGACGTCATCCATAGGCGAGGTCCCTCTTGCAGGCTCAGACATGGCGGTTTGATACTGTCACGTACCTTTGGTGTGAGCCTGACGTGCAGAGGGAGACCTCCCGTACAACCCCGGCTCGGAGACCACTGGAGTGGGGACAGTGGTGGTAAGAGCGCGGTGAGGTAAGGGTGCCTGCTTGGTCCTCTTGGCTGGGTGTAGTAAAGCCAAGCGAAAGCTGGAACAGCTGGAACTGGGAGCAGCGGATGCAGGTCAGCAGGTGCAGGTATGCAGAGCAGCGGATGCAGGTCAGCAGGTGCAGGTATGCAGAGCAGCGGATGCAGGTCAGCAGGTGCAGGTATGCAGAGCAGCGGATGCAGGTCAGCAGGTGCAGGTGTGCAGGACCGCGGATGCAGGTCAGCAGGTGTAGGTATGCAGAGCAGCGCAGTCAGACAAGCCAGGTCTTTCACATCAGGGTAAACAGCATAAACGGCAGGCAGAGAGTAGTCAGAGTCCAGGCTGGGTCTTGGCAACAGATGATCAGACAGGTAACTTAGCAGGGTCAAACAAGCCAGAGTCAGGACTGGAGATAGGAGGGAGGTCAGGAAGCCGGGTCATACACAGGAACACGATACAGGCACAGAGTCAGGAACAGAAGCAGATCAAACTGCAAGGGGCAACATCTCTGGAACGTCTTTTATAGGAAGTTCATGGGAGGAGCAAGGGGTTCAGGGTTCAACATCAATCAAGACACCAAGCAGAGTAGTCTAATCCATTAGATAGGTTATCCAGCAGATAAGGCAGGGAGCTGTCCAGCATCCCAGATAGCTCAGTGGGAAGAGTCAATGCCAGACACCGACGAGGTCCCAGGTTCAAGCCCAGTATGTCCCTGACAAGATCCCAGCCAGGGTGCTGCTGGGTCAGGTGAGCCCTGCCACCCCAGTTGTTTTGTCGGATGTGGAGAAGACAGATGGAGAAAGCACTGTGTGGGAGAAACTTTCCATGGAGAACTCAAACCTACCCAGGGCTTGGAAAGAGAGAGCCAAGGCCCAGTTGACCAAGTGGGAAAAGATCTTCTCCCAAAATGAGTTCGATGTGGGGTGGGCAAGGAGTGCCACCCATCGAATCCGCCTCCAGGAAGACAAGCCCTTCAGGGAAAGAGTCAGGCGAGTTCCGTCAGCAGACCTCGAGGACTTGAGGGAACAGCTTACCAAGCTAAAATGAACCGGTGTGATTCGAGAATCTAGAAGCCCCTATGCCTTCCTGATAGTGGTGGTCAGAAAGAAGAATGGATCATTGAGGCTGTGCATAGACTACAGGACCCTCAACAGGAGAACCATACCCGACCAGTATACCACTCCGAGGATAGAGGATGCCCTACAGAGTTTGTCTGGAGCCAAGTGGTTCAGTGTTATGGACCTAAAGAGCGGGTACTATCAAATCCCGATACATCCAGAAGACAAAGAGAAGACGGCTTTCATAACCCCAGTGGGGTTCTTTGAATTTGATCGGATGCCTCAAGGTCTGTCTGGAGCCCCAGCTACCTTCCAACGTCTTATGGAGAAGACTGTAGGAGACATGAACCTCATCGAAGTCCTAGTATACTTAGATGACATCATTGTCTTCGGAAGAACCTTGGAAGAACATGAAGAGAGGCTGGAGAAAGTTTTGAAGAGGCTGAGTGAGGAAGGACTCAAGCTCTCACCTGAAAAATGCCAATTCTATCAGTCATCAGTCAACTATCTGGGACACATAGTGTCTGAAGATGGGGTAGCCACAGACCCCGAAAAATTGGAGGCAGTCACCTCCTGGCCAAGACCCACCACTGTGACAGAGCTCAGATCCTTCCTGGGGTTCTGTTCCTATTACATGAGGTTTGTGGTGGGGTTTGCTTGGATAGCCAGGCCTCTGAATGAGCTGCTAAAGACGGAGGGGGAAGAAGATGACTCGGGCCCCAGGAAGCCGGGGGAGTCAGTCAAGGACCAGTGGAATGAGAAATGTGAAGATGCCTTCCAGATGTTGAAGAAAACCTTAACCACTACCCCTGTCCTGGCCTACGCAGACCCTAAGAAGCCTTATGAACTTCATGTAGATGCCAGTCATGATGGTTTAGGAGGAGTGCTCTACCAGGAGCATGAAGAGCAACTGAGGCCCATTGCGTATGTGAGCAGAAGTCTGACTCCCTCTGAAAAGAACTACCCCACCCATAAGTTGGAGTTCCTAGCCATTAAATGGGCGGTAGTTGACAAACTCAGAGACTTATCTGTATGGGGCAGAATTCACGGTGAAAACCGACAACAACCCCCTCACCTATCTTTTCACCACAGCAATGTTGGATGCCACAGGACATAGATGGCTGGCGGCACTGTCTGCCTTCAATTTCAGCTTAAAGTACAGACCTGGGGCTGGAAACCGAGATGCAGATGCCTTGTCTAGAAGATCTCATGTCCCCACTTGCAGTACAGGAGACTGGACTCAAGTGGCACCCGACGGGGTGCGGGCCCTCTGTCAAGGGGCTGAACTCCAAGCCAGTGGTGGCTCAAGAGCAGAAGAGATAGGGGTTACCATAGTCGGAGTCCCCAAGCAGTACTGTGGGGTATTTTGAAGAAATTGCTAGAGCGTGCATTCTCACAGGGTGACAGCTGTGGATGCACATGTATAAATGTGCCAACGTCCCGATATGACAGAGGAAATATATGTAAACTAAGAGAATGGACTTTAGGCGGCACATGGGTATATAATGTTATAAACTAAGGGTTTTATTTTCAACAACATGGTATGAAAAATATATAAACATTCAAACAGTAACAGTTTGTTTGTATTCAGATACAGGGTTAGGGCTAGTGCTTTAACAGTGCTTCAAAATTGTATGATGTAGAAACATTCCATCTTAATGAAAATGCCAAACCAGCAGACCAAGGCTGATGTAACGGTGAGCATATAGAAGCAAGTGGCATAAGCCAAAGATCCGATGTATCAGGTATAGTCTTGAGTTGCTTTACTAGTTTCGCGAATTAACGCTTCTTCGGGAGCATAATAGTCTGTTGGACATAGATATATAAAAACATCAAGAAAATATTACACATCTTTTCAATACATAAAAATCAATAAAACATAAAAAAACACTAAATATCTCAAAAAGTGGGGGTTGCTGGACCCACACAGTGTAGCTACCCAAGAGCGAACACATTATGGGACACCAACCCAACATGTGGGGCGGCACCATAAGATGACAGTGGTGCCTAAATGGTGTCGAATGGGGGGTGGGGGGGAAGGAAAGAGAAAGGGGAAATGAAAGGAAGAAAATGAGAGGAAAAGGAAAGGGGGGAGAAAAAAAAAGGCGAGGGGCAAGAAAAAAGGGGGGGGGGAAGGGGGGGAGAAAAGAGAAAGTTATAGAAAGAAAGAAAGGTGAGTTGGAGAGGAGTGAAGTATAGATGCTGTAAAGGACAGCCAAGTAGAATGGTACCCCAGAAAAGAAATAAGTGGTAAACAAAAGAGGGTGCATGGGAAATCAGCTTACTGTGGCACTAGTTGGAGAATAAGTATAACTGTAGCAATGTACTCACCGATCGGGTGTGCTGCATGATGCAGCATACACCTGGAAAGATTTTTAATTGGCTGTTGATCAGTAACGATCAACCAGCCAGGGTATAGATCTGGAAAAAGAGGGATAGATATATGGTCTGCCTGTTATTGGCTATAATAAGTGTAACCCAGTGGATATATACGATGACAACTAAGTATAAGTCAGTTAAAGTATATGGCCCACAATAAGAGGGTGCTCACCACAATGATCGACAGCTGGGTGTGCTGCTGGATAGAGGCTGCTGGTGTGCAGCGACGGGTAATGTCCTCCAGGACTATTGAGGCTGTAACTTAGGTAGTATAATGAAAAAAAGCTCAGATAGCACCAGTGTAGATACTGGTGCATAGATGGGCAGAGGGTATCTAACTCCATCGAGCCTTTAAAGTAGTGGCCAGGCTGAAAAATAGACAAAGTTATGCATTAGTGGGTTGTGCAGGACTGAAACTAGATGTCAGTCTTGCAAAATAGTATCAAAAAGTATCATACCTGTAGACCTGTGCCTAGAAAGAAGTTTAGCCAGTCCAGAGCAATTCCAGCAGTCAGCTGTAATGTTGGAGCGGTGTGCACCACTCTTATAAGGCCCCACAGGATGTGTGTCATCTCAGTAGAAGGCAAACCTCGGCCAATAGGGTGGCCACAGGGGGGGACCCTTGCAGGGCGGGGTAAGTCCTTACCTACGACGCAATTCGGGTCAGGTGTGATGTGTGAGATCTGATTGCCAAAGATAAGCAGACATGAGAGAAGGAGGGTAAAAAGAAAACAAGACAAGAAAAAGGAGAGGCTATTGGCATAGCAACACTGTGGGGGACAACAAGCAGGGACATAACAGAGGGTCAGCTAATGATTAAAAGGTGCTCAATCGCACCTGGATAGCGGTAATTAAAACAGTTGTGTTACCAACACTGTAGTGTACATCCAGTATTTCTAATGAACCTATACATATAAATAAAGGGGAGAACCGGGGAAACCGGAGAAGAATGGGTGGATGAAAATAAAAAAGGGGGGTTGGTTAGATCCTCAATCTTATATCCTGAAAAAAAAAAAAAGGGTAATAAATATTTGTATCAGGGAGTGGTCTACCGAAGGGGCCCCTCTGATGACCTGGAAGACAAATGGCAATTGTTCCTGCCCGAGAAACACAGAGAGACTGTCATGGTTGCTTTGCACGACAATCATGGCCACCTAGGGGCGGAAAGGATCTTTCAACTTGTTAGGGACCGTTTCTATTGGCCCTGCATGAGGGCTGAAGTTGAAGAATACTGCCACTCATGTGCACGATGCATCCAGAGAAAGACTTTACCCCATCAAGCTGCCCCAATGGGCCATCTGCAAAATCAAAGCCCGCTTGATCTGGTATGCATTGATTTTCTCTGCCTCGAACCTGACCTGAGTGGATTAGGAAATGTTCTGGTAGTAACCGACCATTTCACCCGGTATGCCCAGGCCTTCCCAACCAAAGACCAGAAGGCTTCCACTGTGGCCAAGGTGCTTATGGAAAAATACTTTGTACACTATGGGCTACCACAACGGCTCCATTCAGATCAGGGAAGGGATTTTGAAAGTCGGTTGATCCGGAAGCTCCTGGATTCTTTGGTGATCAAGAAGACAAGAACTACCCCCTACCATCCACAAGGTGATGCTCAGCCGGAGAGGTTCAACCGAACCCTACTCAACATGCTGGGGACCTTAAGCAGTGAAAAGAAGCAGCATTGGAGCAACCACATCGCGGCAGTTGTGCATGCATACAACAGCACCACCAGTGATGCTACAGGGTACTCACCCTATCGACTGATGTTCGGAAGAGAGGCAAGACTACCAGTAGATCTGGCCTTTGGCACTTCCATAGACCATTGTTCTGCCACTTCCCACAAGGGATATGTTGACAGACTCAGACATAATTTGAAATTTGCCTATGAACAGGCCCAGGTGGCCTCAGAACAAAAGGGGGGCCCGCAATAAGAGGAACTTCGACCTAAAGGTTCGGATCCAGGACCTGCAACCTGGAGACCGAGTTCTCCTACGAAACCTGGGAGTCCCTGGGAAACACAAGCTCGCAGACAGATGGAGACCTGAACCCTATGTCGTTTGTAAGAAGCTGCCGGTCCTACCTGTCTATATGTTGAAGCCGGAAGGGAAGGTGGGCCCACTGAAGACCTGGCACCGAAACCACTTACTCCCACTTGCTGAAGCAGTTCGGATACCTCCTGCAAAGGACTCCCCAAACCCAATTTCCATTCTGGATACTCCTAGACCAAACACTCGGTCCCAGACCCCTCAGATTGGGGATACAGAGACCTTGGAGATAAGTGAAGATGAGGGAGAAGAACTTGGTTGGCTTTGGCCTTATCAGGCCCCAGAAACTTCTGCTATTGATCTTCTTACCTGAAGAAGACACCATAGAAAGCACACTGAATGCAGAAGCTACTGAGTTCATCCCGTCCAGTCCTTGGTCAGATTCTTGGGAGAGTGCCTGTGACTTACTCCCAGAAGAAGATCCGAGGGAATCTATGTACCACCCTGCCCCGGGGTCCAGTGCTCCCGAACCAGAGGAAATTCCTAAGTTGGTTCCAGAAGAGGAACCTGTTATAACAGAAAGCCCAAGAGGACAGAGGAAGCGAAGGGCCATAAATCCTCCCAGAAGATTAACTTACCCACAGATGGGGAGGAGTGCGGAAGACACTGTGGTTACTGCCAGGAGGAGTGTGGAAGACCCTGATCCTCTCACTGTTCATTTAGTGGGGGGCAACCCCAACTCACTCTCTGGCACCGTTAGGCAGGACACTAGTGATAGTGTGACCTGTGGGCAGGGAAGTTCACCGCCTAGTTTTTGGTGGGAATTTCCTCTGCCAACATCAAACGAAACTTTGATTGATGTTGTACGTTCTGTAATTTAATGTTATGTTATATTTGGGATCAAAGAGTTTAAGTGGGGAGAGTGTGTAGCGGGGTCTTCTTTAAGGCCCCGGGACTACATTACCCAGAACCCCATTCGGCACCCAGAGTGCAATTGGCTACCGCAGAGACTCATGGGAGGGGCTATTTAAGAAGGAGGTGAGACGGAGCTCAGCCTCTTTGGGACACCGCGCTGCAAGCAACAGAAAGTCTTCCTGTGCGGATCTGCTGTAGTGCAAGGCCTGAAGCCTGGGGCCTTGCGCAACTTCCGAAGAGCCTTCCACCCCACTGCGGAGCCTGAGTGGCATCTGACTTGTCGAGTGAGGACATCAGTTGGTACGGGGACCCGATCGTGGCAGACGCTGTGTGCAGAGACACAGCAGGTGGAAGTCCCGGACTGGGATCGCGTCCGGAGTGGTGAGCGAGCACTTGCTCAATCCAATAGACTGTACCGTGTTTAGGCCTATAGACTGCCTTGGCCCACCGATCATTTGTTTGTTACTTTACTGGAGACCAGTAGCAGGACAGAGTTTAAAAAGGGTCTCCAGTATAGTGTTCCTTGTGACTGCCTACTTTGTGGATTACAAAAATAATGTTTCATCAAGTGCACCACCGAAAGTTTGCATGCAAAGAAATCCTTAATGAAAAGACTGAGATTTATTCTGTGTCAGGCCTGACCAGGGAGGGGAGATAGACTATTATTTTGGTGCACCATAGGGCGCGTATACAATAATAGCTGCGCGTGGTGGATTACTGCGCTGTGCCATTATTGCGTGCTATACCTATTGCTGCAGGGCTCTGTAAGCGAGTTGTATGTGTTATTTTCTGCCTATGCCCTTTTAAAACTAAAGTAAAACCGTTATACTTGATCTCTCGCATCAGTGTGTTGTCTTATTGCAAAGAGGTAGCCCTTGCAATACTGTTTGATTGTGATACAAGTATAATCCCTAGACTAGCTGTGCCAGAGTGGGTCGAGTAAGATTGCCGGGGGTTGGCGGTGCTGTACACAGGGCCCGAAACAAAATCCAGTGGCTCTATTAACTGGGGGTAGCGCTACATTGGTTTTCTGTGGTAGCTGCAGACTCCCTGAATTATCACTGATTGTAGTATATACTGTTCTTAAAGACTGGGGTGAGTAAGGATGTCCTCGGACTGAATGTGCACATGTATGTTAAATCCATTTTTTTCATTATATATATATATATATATATATATATATATATATATATATATTGTGACAGCAGGAAGGTAAAGTCACCTGGTTGCATCCAGGGGGGTAGATATATTTCGCCCAGATTCAGGCTTTACGCCGACTTATACAACTAGGTGGAGAGTTGTATAAGCCCAGCTGAGGATAGTGGGCTCATGGATGACTCATACCTCTAGGGAGAGTGTGGGGCGTCGTGCAGACAGGGAGTTGATGAGACCAGCTGAAGCTTGTCAGCTCATTTAGGCCTCTATAAGAACTCCCAGCTTCATTAGGGGTTAGCTCATGCCTGGACCCAGACCTGTGTGGACTGTCTAGGGAGAGTGAACCCCTGTGCGGTGAGACAAAGCCTGTGTGGCTATTTGCTTGGACATTTAAAACCAGGGACTTAGGGACTAGGACAGCACTAGGCTGATCCCAGTTGTTAGTTAGGAAACCTGTATGTTTAGTCAGAGGTCAAGTTGACCAGGATTTATTTTGTTTATGTTTCTTTTGGCTTTGCTGTGTTTTGTCACTGTAAATAGAAAATAAACCGCACCTTTTTTTGATTTTGAAAACCACAACCTCCGTTTGCTGGGCCTGTTTTTGTGTGGGGAGCCCATCCCGGGGGTCACACACACCCGCTGCCGAGCTAACCCCCTCACAGTTGGTGGAGAACCAGTGGCAGTTTTTTTTTAAGCCAGCATGGAGGAGATACTGAAGCAGCTGGCTCTAGCAAATGCCAATCAACAGCAGACAAATGCAGGTTTGCAAAAGAGCCTTGCAGCTCATCAACAGAGCCTTGCAGCTCAACAACAGAACTTCGCAGCCCAGCAGCAAGCTCATCAACAGAGCCTTGCAGCCCAGCAGCAAGCTCACCAACAGAGTCTGGAAGCTCAGCAACAAGCCCAGCAGCAATCTGAGGCCCGCTTCATAGACCTGTTACAGAAGCAAGAGCAGAGACTACAACAAATGGAAGCAGTAATGCAGCAACGTCCGCAGACCAGTGAGGGAAGCCGTCCCACTAATACCGCGTCCTTTGGGGTGAGTCGTTTATTGACAAAAATGACTGGAGAGGATGATCCAGAGGTATTTTTGACCACATTTGAAAGGACTGCTGAAAGAGAAAAGTGGCCTGAGGAGCAGTGGGCTGGACTGGTGGCTCCTCTGTTAACCGGTGAATCGCAGAAGGCTTACTATGACCTAGAGCCTGACCAAGCAAAAGACTATGTGATGCTAAAAGCTGAAATATTGGCAAGGCTGGGTGTCACCCAGGCTGTCCGGGCTCAGCGTGTGCATAACTGGACTTTCCAGCTTGGAAAACCCCCCAGGTCTCAAATGTATGATCTCATTCACCTGAGCAGAAAGTGGCTACAGCCAGAGACTTTGTCCGCACCAAAGATTGTGGAACGTGTTGTAATGGATCGGTTTTTGAGAGCTCTTCCTACTGCCATCCAAAAGTGGGTAAGCCATGGAGACCCAGAGACGGCCGATGGTCTTGTGGATCGTGTGGAGAAATACTTGGCTACAGAGAACCTGACGGCCTCTTCCAGAGACACTCGGACTTTCCACCCTAAGACCAGACCATCCCCAGGGGCGGATAAGAGGATTCCAAGGGGTAAGGGTGGAGAGAGTGAGAGGGTGGGAGCTCTACCCCAAGTTTGGCGAGAACAGCCTGGGAAATCAGCGGCTCAAGAGGCGGCAAGAAGGATCGTTTGCTACCGCTGCCGGCAAGCGGGACATATTGCAGCCAATTGCCCGGTTGTGGAGGAACCCATGCAGTGTGACTTTCTGACGGGCAGACGTCAGTCGCTGTGTGCGACAGTCGCATGCACTGCCATTCGAGGAACTGAGAAACATTTATGCAAAATGTGTGTTAATGGTAGAAATGTTGTGGTATTGCTGGATTCAGGTAGCCTTGTGACCCTGATAAAGGCTGAGTTAGTTAAAACAGAGGTCTCTGGGAATAGCAAGGTAGCTGTTATTTGTGTGCATGGGGACACCCGAGAGTATCCAGTGACTACAGTGTGTTTTGAGACCCCCAAAGGTACCCTCTCTCATCCAGTGGGCTTAGTATCTCAGTTACCGCATGACGCCATTGTGGGAAGGGATTTTCCGAAGTTCTGGGAACTGTGGGATGATCCTGAACCCCCCACTGGTGCCCCTATGTACCAGGAATGTGATAGCCAGAACTCGCCTGAGAGTGGTGAGGACTCTCCGGAATTTCCCTTATCAGTATTGGCAGGGGAGACTCAAGAAACTGGAGAGGAGCCCACCTCCTCAGACGAAAACCTACCGTCTGTGGAGTTTTCTGATCTTGAGGTTCACAGGGAAAACTTTGCCACAGAACAGTTGAAAGACCCCGCCCTAATAAAGGCACGGGAAAACGTAGTGAAAATAGATGGCGAGTTAGTGAACCCAGATAATACCTGCACTTACCCATACTTCAGCGTAGAGAAGGACCTACTGTATCGGGTGGCAAAAAGGGCAGAAGAAACCGTTGAGCAGCTTGTGGTGCCCAAACCTTACAGGAAGTTGGTGTTGGAGTTGGCCCATGGGCACATTCTTGGAGGTCATCTGGGGACAGAGAAAACCCGAGAGAGGGTATTACAGAGATTCTATTGGCCGGGGGTGATGAAGGACATAGAAAATTATTGTTCCTCCTGCCCTGTGTGTCAGAGGTCGGCCCCGATGCCACATTTCCGTAGCCCGCTGGTCCCTATACCCATCATTGAGGTCCCGTTTGAGAGGATCGCCATGGATTTGGTAGGTCCTATAATCAAGTCCGCTAGGGGGCACCAGTACATATTAGTTATAATGGACTATGCCACCCGTTATCCAGAAGCGATCCCTCTCCGAAATACCTCGGCCAAAACCATAGCCAAAGAGCTATCTCTTGTGTTTAGCCGGGTGGGTATTTGTAAAGAACTGCTTACGGACCAAGGTACACCCTTTATGTCCCGGGTTATGAAGGAGCTGTGTAAATTGTTCAAAGTGACGCAATTACGTACATCTGTGTATCACCCCCAAACCGATGGGCTGGTTGAAAGATTCAACAAAACCCTAAAACAAATGTTGAAGAAAGTGGTGGATAGAGATGGAAAGGATTGGGACTGTCTACTTCCTTATCTGATGTTTGCTATTAGGGAGGTGCCCCAATCCTCTACGGGATTCTCCCCCTTTGAGTTACTGTATGGGAGACACCCAAGAGGGCTGTTGGATATTGCCAAGGAAACTTGGGAAAGTGAGAGTTCTCCCCACAGGAGTGTGATTGAGCATGTCGCCCTGATGCAAGACCGAATTGCACAGGTAATGCCCATCGTGAAGGAACATTTGGCCCAAGCGCAGTTAGCACAGCAGAGAGTGTACAACCGTGGAGCCAAGACCCGTACCTTTTCCCCGGGGGATAGGATACTGGTACTTGTCCCTACGGTTGAAAGTAAATTCCTTGCCAAATGGCAAGGCCCCTACGAGATAATGGAAAAAGTGAGCAAAGTGAATTACAAGGTCAGACAACCAGGAAGGCGAAAGCCCGAACAGATCTATCACGTTAATCGGTTGAAAGCCTGGAGGGATAGAGAGTCCCTAGTCGCAGACACTTGGTCACCAGCTCAAACTGGTTGCGTGATTCCTGAGGTTGGAATAGCAGCCACCTTGTCACAACCCCAACAACAGGAGGTTAAGGAGTTTGTGCTTCGCAACAAGGAGGTATTCTCTGAGCTGCCGGGACAAACATCTGGGGTAGAGCATGACATCATTACCCCGCCCGGTGAAAGGGTGAAGTTAAAACCCTATCGGATCCCAGAGGCCCGAAGGGAGGCAATACGGGAGGAAGTACAGAAAATGCTGAACTTAGGGGTGATAGAGGAGTCCCAAAGTTATTGGTCTAGTCCCATTGTGTTGGTGCCTAAACCGGATGGGAGCTGGCGATTTTGTAACGATTTTCGTCAGTTGAACAAAGTTACAAAATTTGACACCTACCCCATGCCACGTATAGATGAGTTGATCGACCGGCTGGGAACAGCCCGATACATGACGACTCTTGACCTCACAAAAAGGTATTGGCAAATCCCCCTGGCCAAATTGGCCAAAGAGAAAACCGCATTTGTAACCCCAGACGGGGCGTTCCAATATAAAAGAATGCCGTTCGGGTTACAGAATGCGCCGGCCACATTCCAGCGGAAAATGGACCAGATGCTGAGGCCCCATCGGAAGTATGCTGCGGCTTACCTGGATGACGTAATTGTCCATAGCACAGATTGGGCCTCACATCTGCCAAAAGTGCAAGCAGTCCTGGACTCTGTTCGGGAAGCGGGGTTTACGGCTAACCCCAAGAAGTGTACCATTGGGCAGGAGGAGGCCAAATATCTTGGGTACACCATTGGGAGGGGAGTAATAAAACCCCAACTCAACAAAGTCGAGGCCATCCAGAGTTGGCCACGTCCCAACAGCAAGAAGCAGGTACGAGCCTTTCTGGGAATCGCTGGGTATTATCGGCGATTCATTCCCCACTTTGCTTCTAAGGCTGTGCCCCTAACCAACCTAACGAAGGGGAAAGGGTCGGTCATGATTAAATGGACCCCCGAGGCTGAGGCAGCATTCCAATTCTTGAAACAAGCCTTATGTAGCCAGCCAGTGTTGTACTCACCCGACTTCTCTAAAGACTTTGTCGTACAAAGTGATACGTCAGATGTGGGGTTAGGAGCAGTATTGTCCCAGGTCTGGAACGGGGAAGAGCACCCAGTCATTTACCTCAGCAGGAAGTTGAAGTCCCATGAGGTAAATTACGCCACCGTTGAAAAGGAGTGTTTAGCGGTGAAGTGGGCTCTAGATTCCCTTCGGTACTACCTGCTAGGTAGGCACTTTGACATGGTTACGGATCACGCTCCGTTAAAGTGGATGGCTCAAAACAAGGAAACAAATAGAAGAGTGAATAGGTGGTTCCTGGCCCTCCAGGAATTCAACTTCACAGTAAAGCATCGCCCTGGCGTTCAAATGGGGAATGTGGATGCTTTGTCTCGAGTACATGAATGCCTGATTGCTGGTGTTCCAACCCCGAGGTTAAAACAAGAGGGGGGGGTATGTGACAGCAGGAAGGTAAAGTCACCTGGTTGCATCCAGGGGGGTAGATATATTTTGCCCAGATTCAGGCTTTACGCCGACTTATACAACTAGGTGGAGAGTTGTATAAGCCCAGCTGAGGATAGTGGGCTCATGGATGACTCATACCTCTAGGGAGAGTGTGGGGCGTCATGCAGACAGGGAGTTGATGAGACCAGCTGAAGCTTGTCAGCTCATTTAGGCCTCTATAAGAACTCCCAGCTTCATTAGGGGTTAGCTCATGCCTGGACCCAGACCTGTGTGGACTGTCTAGGGAGAGTGAACCCCTGTGCGGTGAGACAAAGCCTGTGTGGCTATTTGCTTGGACATTTAAAACCAGGGACTTAGGGACTAGGACAGCACTAGGCTGATCCCAGTTGTTAGTTAGGAAACCTGTATGTTTAGTCAGAGGTCAAGTTGACCAGGATTTATTTTGTTTATGTTTCTTTTGGCTTTGCTGTGTTTTGTCACTGTAAATAGAAAATAAACTGCACCTTTTTTTGATTTTGAAAACCACAACCTCCGTTTGCTGGGCCTGTTTTTGTGTGGGGAGCCCATCCCGGGGGTCACACACACCCGCTGCCGAGCTAACCCCCTCACAATATATATATTGTGACAGCAGGAAGGTAAAGTCACCTGGTTGCATCCAGGGGGGTAGATATATTTCGCCCAGATTCAGGCTTTACGCCGACTTATACAACTAGGTGGAGAGTTGTATAAGCCCAGCTGAGGCTAGTGGGCTCATGGATGACTCATACCTCTAGGGAGAGTGTGGGGCGTCGTGCAGACAGGGAGTTGATGAGACCAGCTGAAGCTTGTCAGCTCATTTAGGCCTCTATAAGAACTCCCAGATTCATTAGGTGTTTGCTCATGCCTGGAACCAGACCTGTGTGGACTGTCTAGGGAGAGTGAACCCCTGTGCGGTGAGAAAAAGCCTGTGTGGCTATTTGCTTGGACATTTAAAACCAGGGACTTAGGGACTAGGACAGCACTAGGCTGATCCCAGTTGTTAGTTAGGAAACCTGTATGTTTAGTCAGAGGTCAAGTTGACCAGGATTTATTTTATTTATGTTTCTTTTGCTTTGCTGTGTTTTGTCACTGTAAATAGAAAATAAACCGCACCTTTTTGATTTTGAAAACCACAACCTCCGTTTGCTGGGCCTGTTTTTGTGTGGGGAGCCCATCCCGGGGGTCACACACACCCGCTGCCGAGCTAACCCCCTCACAGTTGGTGGAGAACCAGTGGCAGTTTTTTTTAAGCCAGCATGGAGGAGATACTGAAACAGCTGGCTCTAGCAAATGCCAATCAACAGCAGACAAATGCAGGTTTGCAAAGGAGCCTTGCAGCCCAGCAGCAAGCTCACCAACAGAGTCTGGAAGCTCAGCAACAAGCCCAGCAGCAATCTGAGGCCCGCTTCATAGACCTGTTACAGAAGCAAGAGCAGAGACTACAACAAATGGAAGCAGTAATGCAGCAACGTCCGCAGACCAGTGAGGAAAGCCGTCCCACTAATACCGCGTCCTTTGGGGTGAGTCGTTTATTGACAAAAATGACTGGAGAGGATGATCCAGAGGTATTTTTGACCACATTTGAAAGGACCGCTGAAAGAGAAAAGTGGCCTGAGGAGCAGTGGGCTGGACTGGTGGCTCCTCTGTTAACTGGTGAATCGCAGAAAGCTTACTATGACCTAGAGCCTAACCAAGCAAAAGACTATGTGATGCTAAAAGCTGAAATTTTGGCAAGGCTGGGTGTCACCCAGGCTGTCCGGGCTCAGCGTGTGCATAACTGGACTTTCCAGCTTGGAAAACCCCCCAGGTCTCAAATGTATGATCTCATTCACCTGAGCAGAAAGTGGCTACAGCCAGAGACTTTGTCCGCACCAAAGATTGTGGAACGTGTTGTAATGGATCGGTTTTTGAGAGCTCTTCCTACTGCCATCCAAAAGTGGGTAAGCCATGGAGACCCAGAGACGGCCGATGGTCTTGTGGATCGTGTGGAGAAATACTTGGCTACAGAGAACCTGACGGCCTCTTCCAGAGACACTCGGACTTTCCACCCTAAGACCAGACCATCCCCAGGGGCGGATAAGAGGATTCCAAGGGGTGAGGGTGGAGAGAGTGAGAGGGTGGGAGCTCTACCCCAAGTTTGGCGAGAACAGCCTGGGAAATCAGCGGCTCAAGAGGCGGCAAGAAGGATCGTTTGCTACCGCTGCCGGCAAGCGGGACATATTGCAGCCAATTGCCCGGTTGTGGAGGAACCCATGCAGTGTGACTTTCTGACGGGCAGACGTCAGTCGCTGTGTGCGACAGTCGCATGCACTGCCATTCGAGGAACTGAGAAACATTTATGCAAAATGTGTGTTAATGGTAGAAATGTTGTGGTATTGCTGGATTCAGGTAGCCTTGTGACCCTGATAAAGGCTGAGTTAGTTAAAACAGAGGTCTTTGGGAATAGCAAGGTAGCTGTTATTTGTGTGCATGGGGACACCCGAGAGTATCCAGTGACTACAGTGTGTTTCGAGACCCCCAAAGGTATCCTCTCTCATCCTGTGGGCTTAGTATCTCAGTTACCGCATGACGCCATTGTGGGAAGGGATTTTCCGAAGTTCTGGGAACTAGGCTTGTGCAATTCGTTTCGTAACGAATTGAAATTCGTCCGAATTTAGCAACTTTCGGACATTCGGAAGCATTCGAATTTCCGAACAAAGCAATTACGAATAAGACCGAATCCGAAATAAATTATACCGCAAATAGCGAATGCCCGAATGTCTTCGGCATAATTCGTTATGAAAAAGTTACGAATGTACGAATCCATACGAAGCACAATAACACTCACTCTGCTCTGCTCTCTGCTTCTCCCACACCGTGCTGAACTCCCTCTCAAAATGGTGTACAGGGGCGGAGGTTATAGCCGCATGTAAAAAACGAAAGTAAAATACGAGATTTCGAATCCATTCGAAGCACAATAACACTCTGCTCTGCTCTCTGCTTCTCCCTCACCGTGCTGAACCCTCTCAAAATGGTGTACAGGGGCAGAGGCTATAGCCGCATGTAAAAAACGAAAGTAAAATACGAGATTTCGAATCGTTACAAATAACCGCAATGTATTTAGAAAAGTACAAATCCATTCGAAGCACATTAGGCATAATAGGCAGCGTCGTTGTGAGAGAGAAACGGAAAATTACGAATCAACGAACCCAAAAAAAGTTACGAAAGTAGGAGTTGTGTCCAGAATCAACGAAAAACAACGTACTCTACCGAAAGTACGAACCCAAAAAAAGTTACGAAAGTAGGAGTTGTGTCCAGAATCAACGAAAAACAACGTACTCTACCGAAAGTACGAATTATAAAGCAACAAAAAATTCAACGAAAAATGTCGCTTGCAAAAATACGAATGAGTCCGAACACGAAAAATCCCGTCTAGCAAAATTACGAATGATTACGAATCAACAGGACCGGAAAGAAACGAACCGAAACGGAACGAATTTTTCCGTTGTGCACAAGTCTACTGGGAACTGTGGGATGATCCTGAGCCCCCCACTGGTGCCCCTATGTACCAGGAATGTGATAGCCAGAACTCCCCTGAGAGTGGTGAGGACTCTCCGGAATTTCCCTTATCAGTATTGGCAGGGGAGACTCAAGAAACTGGAGAGGAGCCCACCTCCTCAGACGAAAACCTACCGTCTGTGGAGTTTTCTGATCTTGAGGTTCACAGGGAAAACTTTGCCACAGAACAGTTGAAAGACCCCGCCCTAATAAAGGCACGGGAAAACGTAGTGAAAATAGATGGCGAGTTAGTGAACCCAGATAATACCTGCACTTACCCATACTTCAGCGTAGAGAAGGACCTACTGTATCGGGTGGCAAAAAGGGCAGAAGAAACCGTTGAGCAGCTTGTGGTGCCCAAACCTTACAGGAAGTTGGTGTTGGAGTTGGCCCATGGGCACATTCTTGGAGGTCATCTGGGGACAGAGAAAACCCGAGAGAGGGTATTACAGAGATTCTATTGGCCGGGGGTGATGAAGGACATAGAAAATTATTGTTCCTCCTGCCCTGTGTGTCAGAGGTCGGCCCCGATGCCACATGTCCGTAGCCCGCTGGTCCCTCTACCCATCATTGAGGTCCCGTTTGAGAGGATCGCCATGGATTTGGTAGGGCCTATAATCAAGTCCGCTAGGGGGCACCAGTACATATTAGTTATAATGGACTATGCCACCCGTTATCCAGAAGCGATCCCTCTCCGAAATACCTCGGCCAAAACCATAGCCAAAGAGCTATCTCTTGTGTTTAGCCGGGTGGGTATTTGTAAAGAACTGCTTACGGACCAAGGTACACCCTTTATGTCCCGGGTTATGAAGGAGCTGTGTAAAATGTTCAAAGTGACGCAATTACGTACATCTGTGTATCACCCCCAAACCGATGGGCTGGTTGAAAGATTCAACAAAACCCTAAAACAAATGTTGAAGAAAGTGGTGGATAGAGATGGAAAGGATTGGGACTGTCTACTTCCTTATCTGATGTTTGCTATTAGGGAGGTGCCCCAATCCTCTACGGGATTCTCCCCCTTTGAGTTACTGTATGGGAGACACCCAAGAGGGCTGTTGGATATTGCCAAGGAAACTTGGGAAAGTGAGAGTTCTCCCCACAGGAGTGTGATTGAGCATGTCGCCCTGATGCAAGACCGAATTGCACAGGTAATGCCCATCGTGAAGGAACATTTGGCCCAAGCGCAGTTAGCACAGCAGAGAGTGTACAACCGTGGAGCCAAGACCCGTACCTTTTCCCCGGGGGATAGGATACTGGTACTTGTCCCTACGGTTGAAAGTAAATTCCTTGCCAAATGGCAAGGCCCCTATGAGATAATGGAAAAAGTGAGCGAAGTGAATTACAAGGTCAGACAACCAGGAAGGCGAAAGCCCGAACAGATCTATCACGTTAATCTGTTGAAAGCCTGGAGGGATAGAGAGTCCCTAGTCGCAGACACTTGGTCACCAGCTCAAACTGGTTGCGTGATTCCTGAGGTTGGAATAGCAGCCACCTTGTCACAACCCCAACAACAGGAGGTTAAGGAGTTTGTGCTTCGCAACAAGGAGGTATTCTCTGAGCTGCCGGGACAAACATCTGGGGTAGAGCATGACATCATCACCCCGCCCGGTGAAAGGGTGAAGTTAAAACCCTATCGGATCCCAGAGGCCCGACGGGAGGCAATACGGGAGGAAGTACAGAAAATGCTGAACTTAGGGGTGATAGAGGAGTCCCAAAGTGATTGGTCTAGTCCCATTGTGTTGGTGCCTAAACCGGATGGGAGCTGGCGATTTTGTAACGATTTTCGTCAGTTGAACAAAGTTACAAAATTTGACACCTACCCCATGCCACGTATAGATGAGTTGATCGACCGGCTGGGAACAGCCCGATACATGACGACTCTTGACCTCACAAAAGGGTATTGGCAAATCCCCCTGGCCAAGTTGGCCAAAGAGAAAACCGCATTTGTAACCCCAGACGGGGCGTTCCAATATAAAAGAATGCCGTTCGGGTTACAGAATGCGCCGGCCACATTCCAGCGGAAAATGGACCAGATGCTGAGGCCCCATCGGAAGTATGCTGCGGCTTACCTGGATGACGTAATTGTCCATAGCACAGATTGGGCCTCACATCTGCCAAAAGTGCAAGCAGTCCTGGACTCTGTTCGGGAAGCGGGGTTTACGGCTAACCCCAAGAAGTGTACCATTGGGCAGGAGGAGGCCAAATATCTTGGGTACACCATTGGGAGGGGAGTAATAAAACCCCAACTCAACAAAGTCGAGGCCATCCAGAGTTGGCCACGTCCCAACAGCAAGAAGCAGGTACGAGCCTTTCTGGGAATCGCTGGGTATTATCGGCGATTCATTCCCCACTTTGCTTCTAAGGCTGTGCCCCTAACCAACCTGACGAAGGGGAAAGGGTCGGTCATGATTAAATGGACCCCCGAGGCTGAGGCAGCATTCCAATTCTTGAAACAAGCCTTATGTAGCCAGCCAGTGTTGTACTCACCCGATTTCTCTAAAGACTTTGTCGTACAAAGTGATGCGTCAGATGTGGGGTTAGGAGCAGTATTGTCCCAGGTCTGGAACGGGGAAGAGCACCCAGTCATTTACCGCAGCAGGAAGTTGAAGTCCCATGAGGTAAATTACGCCACCGTTGAAAAGGAGTGTTTAGCGGTGAAGTGGGCTCTAGATTCCCTTCGGTACTACCTGCTAGGTAGGCACTTTGACATGGTTACGGATCACGCTCCGTTAAAGTGGATGGCTCAAAACAAGGAAACAAATAGAAGAGTGAATAGGTGGTTCCTGGCCCTCCAGGAATTCAACTTCACAGTAAAGCATCGCCCTGGCGTTCAAATGGGGAATGTGGATGCTTTGTCTCGAGTACATGAATGCCTGATTGCTGGTGTTCCAACCCCGAGGTTAAAACAAGAGGGGGGGGTATGTGACAGCAGGAAGGTAAAGTCACCTGGTTGCATCCAGGGGGGTAGATATATTTCGCCCAGATTCAGGCTTTACGCCGACTTATACAACTAGGTGGAGAGTTGTATAAGCCCAGCTGAGGCTAGTGGGCTCATGGATGACTCATACCTCTAGGGAGAGTGTGGGGCGTCGTGCAGACAGGGAGTTGATGAGACCAGCTGAAGCTTGTCAGCTCATTTAGGCCTCTATAAGAACTCCCAGATTCATTAGGTGTTTGCTCATGCCTGGAACCAGACCTGTGTGGACTGTCTAGGGAGAGTGAACCCCTGTGCGGTGAGAAAAAGCCTGTGTGGCTATTTGCTTGGACATTTAAAACCAGGGACTTAGGGACTAGGACAGCACTAGGCTGATCCCAGTTGTTAGTTAGGAAACCTGTATGTTTAGTCAGAGGTCAAGTTGACCAGGATTTATTTTATTTATGTTTCTTTTGCTTTGCTGTGTTTTGTCACTGTAAATAGAAAATAAACCGCACCTTTTTGATTTTGAAAACCACAACCTCCGTTTGCTGGGCCTGTTTTTGTGTGGGGAGCCCATCCCGGGGGTCACACACACCCGCTGCCGAGCTAACCCCCTCACAATATATATATATATATATATTGTGAGGGGGTTAACTCGGTAGCGGGTGTGTGTGACCCCCTGGTTGGGCTCCCCACACAAAAACAGGGCCAGCAGACGGAGGTTGTGGTTTTCAAAATCAAAAGGTTCGGTTTATTTCTCTATGTACAGTGACAAAAACACAGCAAAGCCAAAAAGAAACATAAACAAAATAAATCCTGGTCAGTTTGACCTCTGACTAAACATGCAGGTTTCCTAACTAACAACTGGGATCAGCCTGGTGCTGTCCTAGTCCCTAAGTCCCTGGTTTAGTAAATGTCCAAACAAATAGCCACACAGGCTTTTTTCTCACCGCACAGGGGTTCACTCTCCCTAGACAGTCCACACAGGTCTGGGTCCAGGCATGAGCTAACATCTAATGAAGCTGGGAGTTTTTATAGAGGCCTTAAACGAACTGACAGGCTTCAGCTGGTCTCATCAACTCCCTGCCTGCACGACGCCCAGCCCTCTCCCTAGAGGTATGAGTCATCCATGAGCCCACTAGCCTCAGCTGGGCTTCATCAACTCCCTCCCTAGTTGTATAAGTCAGCATAAAGCCTGAATCTGGGAGAAATATATCTACCCCCCTGGATGCAACCAGGTGACTTTACCTTCCTGCTGTCACATACCCCCCCCCTCTTGTTTTAACCTTGGGGTTGGAACACCAGCAATCAGGCATTCATGTACTCGAGACAAAGCATCCACATTCCCCATTTGAACGCCAGGGCGATGCTTTACTGTGAAGTTGAATTCCTGTAGGGCCAGGAACCACCTATTCACTCTTCTATTTGTCTCCTTGTTTTGAGCCATCCACTTTAACGGAGCGTGATCCGTAACCATGTCAAAGTGCCTACCTAGCAGATAGTACCGAAGGGAATCTAGAGCCCACTTCACCGCTAAACACTCCTTTTCAACCGTGGCGTAATTTACCTCATGGGACTTCAACTTCCTGCTGAGGTAAATGACTGGGTGCTCTTCCCCGTTCCAGACCTGGGACAATACTGCTCCTAACCCCACATCTGATGCATCACTTTGTACGACAAAGTCTTTAGAGAAGTCGGGTGAGTACAACACTGGCTGGCTACATAAGGCTTGTTTCAAGAATTGGAATGCTGCCTCAGCCTCGGGGGTCCATTTAATCATGACCGACCCTTTCCCTTTCGTCAGGTTGGTTAGGGGCACAGCCTTAGAAACAAAGTGGGGAATGAAGCGCCGATAATAACCCGCGATTCCCAGAAAGGCCCGTACCTGCTTCTTGCTGTTGGGACGTGGCCAACTCTGGATGGCCTCGACTTTGTTGAGTTGGGGTTTTATCACTCCCCTGCCAATGGTGTACCCAAGATATTTGGCCTCCTCCTGCCCAATGGTACACTTCTTGGGGTTAGCCGTAAACCCCGCTTCCCGGATAGAGTCTAGGACTGCTTGCACTTTTGGCAGATGTGAGGCCCAATCTGTGCTATGGACAATTACGTCATCCAGGTAAGCCGCAGCATACTTCCGATGGGGCCTCAGTATCTGGTCCATTTTCCGCTGGAATGTGGCCGGCGCATTCTGTAACCCGAACGGCATTCTCTTATATTGGAACGCCCCGTCTGGGGTTACAAATGCGGTTTTCTCTTTGGCCGACTTGGCCAGGGGAATTTGCCAATACCCTTTTGTGAGGTCAAGAGTCGTCATGTATCGGGCTGTTCCCAGCCGGTCGATCAACTCATCTATACGTGGCATGGGGTAGGTGTCAAATTTTGTAACTTTGTTCAACTGACGAAAATCGTTACAAAATCGCCAGCTCCCATCCGGTTTAGGCACCAACACAATGGGACTAGACCAATCACTTTGGGACTCCTCTATCACCCCTAAGTTCAGCATTTTCTGTACTTCCTCCCGTATTGCCTCCCGTCGGGCCTCTGGGATCCGATAGGGTTTTAACTTCACCCTTTCACCGGGCGGGGTAATAATATCATGCTCTACCCCAGATGTTTGTCCCGGCAGCTCAGAGAACACCTCCTTGTTGCGAAGCACAAACTCCTTAACCTCCTGTTGTTGGGGTTGTGACAAGGTGGCTGCTATTCCAACCTCCGGAATCACGCAACCAGTTTGAGCTGGTGACCAAGTTTCTGCGACTAGGGACTCTCTATCCCTCCAGGCTTTCAACAGATTAACGTGATATATCTGTTCGGGCTTTCGCCTTCCTGGTTGTCTGACCTTGTAATTCACTTCGCTCACTTTTTCCATTATCTCGTAGGGGCCTTGCCATTTGGCAAGGAATTTACTTTCAACCGTAGGGACAAATACCAATATCCTATCCCCCGGGGAAAAGGTACGGGTCTTTGCTCCACGGTTGTACACTTTCTGCTGTGCCAACTGCGCTTGGGCCAAATGTTCCTTCACGATGGGCATTACCTGTGCAATTCGATCTTGCATCAGGGCGACATGCTCAATCACACTCCTGTGGGGAGAACTCTCACTTTCCCAAGTTTCCTTGGCAATATCCAACAGCCCTCTTGGGTGTCTCCCATACAGTAACTCAAAGGGGGAGAATCCCGTAGAGGATTGGGGCACCTCCCTAATAGCAAACATCAAATAAGGAAGTAGACAGTCCCAATCCTTTCCATCTCTATCCACCACTTTCTTCAACATTTGTTTTAGGGTTTTGTTGAATCTTTCAACCAGCCCATCGGTTTGGGGGTGATACACAGATGTACGCAATTGCGTCACTTTGAACAATTTACACAGCTCTTTCATAACCCGGGACATAAAGGGTGTACCTTGGTCCGTAAGCAGTTCTTTACAAATACCCACCCGGCTAAAAACAAGAGATAGCTCTTTGGCTATGGTTTTGGCCGAGGTATTTCTGAGAGGGATTGCTTCTGGATAACGGGTGGCATAGTCCATTATAACCAATATGTACTGGTGCCCCCTAGCGGACTTGATTATAGGACCTACCAAATCCATTGCGATTCTCTCAAACGGGACCTCAATGATGGGTAGAGGGACCAGCGGGCTACGGAAATGTGGCATCGGGGCCGACCTCTGACACACAGGGCAGGAGGAACAATAATTTTCTATGTCCTTCATCACCCCAGGCCAATAGAATCTCTGTAATACCCTCTCTCGGGTTTTCTCTGCCCCCAGATGACCTCCAAGAATGTGCCCATGGGCCAACTCCAACACCAACTTCCTGTAAGGTTTGGGCACCACAAGCTGCTCAACGGTTTCTTCTGCCCTTTTTGCCACCCGATACAGTAGGTCCTTCTCTACGCTGAAGTATGGCTAAGTGCAGGTATTATCTGGGTTCACTAACTCGCCATCTATTTCCACTACGTTTTCCCGTGCCTTTATTAGGGCGGGGTCTTTTAACTGTTCTGTGGCAAAATTTTCCCTGTGAACCTCCAGATCAGAAAACTCCACAGACGGTAGGTTTTCGTCTGAGGAGGTGGGCTCCTCTCCAGTTTCTTGAGTCTCCCCTGCCAATACTGACAAGGGAAATTCTGGAGAGTCCTCACCACTCTCAGAGGAGTTCTGGCTATCACATTCCTGGTACATAGGGGCACCAGTGGGGGGCTCAGGATCATCCCATAGTTCCCAGAACTTCGGAAAATCCCTTCCCACAATGGCATCATGCGGTAATTGAGATACTAACCCCACTGGATGAGAGAGGGTACCTTTGGGGGTCTCGAAACACACTGTAGTCACTGGATACTCTCGGGTGTCCCCATGCACACAAATAACAGCTACCTTGCTATTCCCAGAGACCTCTGTTTTAACTAATTCAGCCTTTATCAGGGTCACAAGGCTACCTGAATCCAGTAATACCACAACATTTCTACCATTAATACACATTTTGCATAAATGTTTCTCAGTTCCCCGAATGGCAGTGCATGCGACTGTCGCACACAGCGACTGACGTCTGTCCATCAGAAAGTCACATTGCATGGGTTCCTCCACAACCGGGCAATTTGCTGCAATATGTCCCGCTTGCCGGCAGCGGTAGCAAACAATCCATTTGGCTGCCTCTTGAGCCCCTGACTTCCCAGGCTGTTCTCGCCAAACTTTGGGTAGAGCTCCCACCCTCTCACTCTCTCCACCCTCACCCCTTGGAATCCTCTTATCCGCCCCTGGGGATGGTCTGGTCTTAGGGTGGAAAGTCCGAGAGTCTCTGGAAGAGGCCGTCAGGTTCTCTGTAGCCAAGTATTTCTCTACACGATCCACAAGACCACCGGCCGTCTCTGGGTCTCCATGGCTTACCCACTTTTGGATGGCAGTAGGAAGAGCTCTCAAAAACCGATCCATTACAACACGTTCCACAATCTCTGGTGCGGACAAAGTCTCTGGCTGTAGCCACTTCCTGCTCAGGTGAATGAGATCATACATTTGAGACCTGGGGGGTTTTCCAAGCTGGAAAGTCCAGTTATGCACACGCTGAGCCCGGACAGCCAGGGTGACACACAGCCTTGCCAATATTTCAGCTTTTAGCATCACATAGTCTTTTGCTTGGTCAGGCTCTAGGTCATAGTAAGCCTTCTGCGATTCACCAGTTAACAGAGGAGCCACCAGTCCAGCCCACTGCTCCTCAGGCCACTTTTCTCTTTCAGCAGTCCTTTCAAATGTGGTCAAAAATACCTCTGGATCATCCTCTCCAGTCATTTTTGTCAATAAACGACTCACCCCAAAGGACGCGGTATTAGTGGGACGGCTTTCCTCACTGGTCTGCGGACGTTGCTGCATTACTGCTTCCATTTGTTGTAGTCTCTGCTCTTGCTTCTGTAACAGGTCTATGAAGCGGGCCTCAGATTGCTGCTGGGCTTGTTGATGAGCTTGCTGCTGGGCTGCAAGGCTCCTTTGCAAACCTGCATTTGTCTGCTGTTGATTGGCATTTGCTAGAGCCAGCTGTTTCAGTATCTCCTCCATGCTGGCTTAAAAAAAACTGCCACTGGTTCTCCACCAACTGTGAGGGGGTTAACTCGGTAGCGGGTGTGTGTGACCCCCTGGTTGGGCTCCCCACACAAAAACAGGGCCAGCAGACGGAGGTTGTGGTTTTCAAAATCAAAAGGTGCGGTTTATTTCTCTATGTACAGTGACAAAAACACAGCAAAGCCAAAAAGAAACATAAACAAAATAAATCCTGGTCAGTTTGACCTCTGACTAAACATGCAGGTTTCCTAACTAACAACTGGGATCAGCCTGGTGCTGTCCTAGTCCCTAAGTCCCTGGTTTAGTAAATGTCCAAACAAATAGCCACACAGGCTTTTTTCTCACCGCACAGGGGTTCACTCTCCCTAGACAGTCCACACAGGTCTGGGTCCAGGCATGAGCTAACATCTAATGAAGCTGGGAGTTTTTATAGAGGCCTTAAACGAACTGACAGGCTTCAGCTGGTCTCATCAACTCCCTGCCTGCACGACGCCCAGCCCTCTCCCTAGAGGTATGAGTCATCCATGAGCCCACTAGCCTCAGCTGGGCTTCATCAACTCCCTCCCTAGTTGTATAAGTCAGCATAAAGCCTGAATCTGGGAGAAATATATCTACCCCCCTGGATGCAACCAGGTGACTTTACCTTCCTGCTGTCACAATATATATATATATATACACACAGTGGGTACGGAAAGTATTGACATTTTTGCAGATTTATTAAAAAAGAAAAACTGAATATCACATGGTCCTAAGTATTCAGACCCTTTACTCAGTATTTAGTAGAAGCACCTTTTTGATCTAATACAGCCATGAGTCTTTTTGGGAAAGATGCAACAAGTTTTTCACACCTGGATTTGGGGATCCTCTGCCATTCCTCCTTGCAGATCCTCTCCAGTTCTGTCAGGTTGGATGGTAAACGTTGGTGGACAGCCATTTTTAGGTCTCTCCAGAGATGCTCAATTGGGTTTAAGTCAGGGCTCTGGCTGGGCCATTCAAGAACAGTCACGGAGTATTGCGATAGAAAGGTGGAGAATTCCGGCGCTCCTAGCAGTGTGATGCCTTTAAAAAACAGATATAATGGTGGCACTAATAGCACTTCTAAAATAGTCTGTTGGTATAAAAACAAAAGAAGGCAGCCATCCTCAGAGGGTGTTCATTACCTCTGTCAGAAGAAGTATACAGAAAAAGGGTGGAGGCGCCAACAGTGTAAATCCTACTTGATAAAGCATGCAAGTGTAGTCTGTCCACTTACTGGTTCACTTGACAATGTAGTCCATCTGGGATGGTGGTATCCTGGGGTCTGAAGTTGTTGTGAAGCCACTCCTTCGTTATTTTAGCTGTGTGCTTAGGGTCATTGTCTTGTTGGAAGGTAAACCTTTGGCCCAGTCTGAGGCCCTGAGCACTCTGGAGAAGGTTTTCGTCCAGGATATCTCTGTACTTGGCCGCATTCATATTTCCCTCATTTGCAACCAGTCATCCTGTCCCTGCAGCTGAAAAACACCCCCACAGCATGATGCTGCCACCACCATGCTTCACTGTTGGGACCGTATTGGACAGGTGATGAGCAGTGCCTGGTTTTCTCCACACATACCGCTTAGAATTAAGGCCAAAAAGTTCTATCTTGGTCTCATCAGACCAGAGAATCTTATTTCTCACCATCTTGGAGTCCTTCAGGTGTTTTTTAGCAAACTCCATGCGGGCTTTCATGTGTCTTGCACTGAGGAGAGGCTTCCGTCGGGCCACTCTGCCATAAAGCCCCGACTGGTGGAGGGCTGCACTGATGGTTGACTTTCTACAACTTTCTCCCATCCCCCGACTGCATCTCTGGAGCTCAGCCACAGTGATCTTTGGGTTCTTCTTTACCTCTCTCACCAAGGCTCTTCTCCCCCGATAGCTCAGTTTGGCCGGACGGCCAGCTCTAGGAAGGGTTCTGGTCATCCCAAACATCTTCCATTTAAAGATTATGGAGGCCACTGTGCTCTTAGGAACCTTAAGTGCAGCAGAATTTTTTTTGTAACCTTGGCCAGATCTGTGCCTTGCCACAATTCTGTCTCTGAGCTCTTCAGGCATTTCCTTTGACCTCTGATTCTCATTTGCTCTGACATGCACTGTGAGCCATAAGGTCTTATATAGACAGGTGTGTGGCTTTCCTAATCAAGTCCAATCAGTATAATCAAACACAGCTGGACTCAAATGAATGATCAGAAGAAATGGACAGCAACTGAGTTAAATATATGAGTGTCACAGCAAAGGGTCTGAATACTTAGGACCATGTGATATTTCAGTTTTTCTTTTTTAATAAATCTGCAAAAATGTCAACAATGCTGTGTTTTTCTGTCAATATGGGGTGCTGTGTGTACATTGAGGAAAAAAATGAACTTAAATGATTTTAGCAAATGGCTGCAATATAACAAAGAGTGAAAAATTTAAGTGGGTCTGAATACTTTCCGTACCCACTGTATATATACACTGCTCAAAAAAATTAAAGGAACACTTTTGAATCAGAACTCCTGGGATATTGATCTGGTCAGTTAAGTAGCAGAGAGGGAGGGGTGTATACAGAGGGGGTTGTTAATTTCAATTAACAGCAAAGCAGCTGAAACTGATTAACAACAGGTGCACTAGATGGGCAACAATGAGACAACCTCCAAAACAGGAGTGTTTTTTCAGGTGGAGGTGTCTGACATTTTTTCCCCTACTCATCTTTTCTGACTGTTTTTCATTAGTTTTGTATTTGGCTAGGATCAGTGTCACTACTGGTAGCACGAGGCGATACTTGGACCCTATAAAGGTTGTACAGGCAGTCCAACTCCTCCAGGGTGGCACATCAATACGTGTCATTGCCAGAAGGTTTGCCGTGTCCCCCAGCACAGTCTCAAGAGCATGGAGGAGATTCCAGGAGACAGGCAGTTACTCTAGGAGAGCTGGACAGAGCCGTAGAAGGTCCTTAACCCATCAGCAGGACCGGTATCTGCTCCTTTGTGCAAGGAGGAACAGGATGAGTACTGCCAGAGCCCTACAAAATGACCTCCAGCAGGCCACTGGTGTGAATGTCTCTGACCAAACAATCAAAAGCAGACTTCATGGGGGTGGCCTGAGGGCCGAGAAGCCCTAGTGTGCTCTGTGCTTACTGCCGGACAGGACACTGTGGAGCTCGATTGTCATTTTCCATTGAACACCAGAATTGGCAGGTCCGCCACTGGTGCCCCATTCTTTTCACAGATGAGAGCAGGTTTACCCTGAGCATATGTGACAGATGTGAAAGGATCTGGAGAAGCCGCAGAGAACTTTATGCTGCCTGTAACGTCGTTCAGCATGACCGGTTCGGTGGTGGGTCAGTGATGGTCTGGGGAGGCATATCCATGGAGGGACACACAGACCTCTACAGGCTACAAAATGGCACCCTGACTGCCATAAGTTATCGGGATGAAATCCTTGGACCCATTGTCAGACCCTACACTGGTGCAGTGGGTCCTGGGTTTCTCCTGGTGCACGACAATGCCCGGCCTCATGTGGCGAGAGCATGCAGCCAGTTCCTGGAGGATGAAGAAATTGATACCATTGAATGGCCCCCACGCTTATCTGACCTAAATCCAAAAGAACACCTCTGGGACATTATGTTTCGGTCCATTCGGTGCCGCCAGGTTGCACCTCAGTCTGTTCAGGAGCTCAGTGATGCTCTGGTCCAGATCTGGGAGGAAATACCCCAGGACACCATGCGTCGTCTCATTAGGAGCATGCCCTGATGTTGTCAGGCATGCATACAAGCACTTGGGGGCCATACAAACTACCAAGGACCATTTTGAGTTGTTGCAATGAAATTTCAGCAAAATGGATTAGCTTGCTGCATAATTTTTTCACTTTGATTTTCGGGGTGTCTTTGAATTCAGCCCTCTGTAGGTGGGTAATTTTAATTTACATCAAATGATGTGCCATTCTTTCATTCCTTACACATTACCCAGTCCATATCAGTATATATCCAGCATGAGATTTTTGCCCGTTGAAATCTGATGTGCTTTCAAAGTGTTCCTTTAATTTTTTTGAGCAGTGCATATATATATATATATATATATATATATATATATATATATATATATATATATATATATATATATTGTGTGTAAATAAATTTCCCCTTTCTTTATTTTTTAGGATCAGAAGCTTTGTATTGATATGATTGTTATATCTTTCTTTATTAGAAGGCTTGTAGAAGGGAGCCACCCCCATCAAATCAAGGGCCCTCCTGTACATTTTGCATTGAACTGTACTGTAATTGTGTTTCCCCCCCTATACATTGTAAAGTGCTGCGTAAACTGTTGGCACTATATAAATCGTGTATAATAATAATAATAATACTTCAAGTGGACAGCATCCCCTGAGGAAGCCCAGGTTGTGGGTGAAACATGTTGGGAATTCCATCTAAACTGCTGTACCCATAAGGATTATACTTTATGTACTTGCTGTATAATTGTTTTTAGACAATTTTTTATCATTGTTTAAATAAAATCATTTTACATTATCCTCCTGAATCAATAGACCTCCATGGATGTCCCTAGATTCATTCGTAGGCTTAGTATTAAACATCATATGTTGTCTAATCCTTTTCAGGCTAATACCAGAATTCCCAATGAGTTCAGTCATTCTGGGCTTTCTAACGCCTCATTATTTAACCCACCGGGGGCTATGGCCCCATCCCTTAAAGTTTTCAAAAATGTAGTACTCAGACATCTTGATTTAGTACCCATCAAAAAGATTAGATCAAATAAAGAAATGACAGATGGTCTTGACTCCCTATGTGAAAATAGGGAGCTAGTCATTAGGCCAGCCGACAAGGGAGGGGGGATCATTATCCTCGATAGAAAAGTCTATCTGTCCGAGATGCATATAATCCTAGGGGATCGTGATACCTACACCCCACTCCCCTCTGACCCTAAGGCTAAATATAAGATCGAACTGGAGAGTTTAGTCCAGAGAGGTTTCAAACAGGGTATCTTAAACAAAAAAGAAAAGGAATACTTGGTGCCTACTGCACCACGCACACCGGTAATTTATTACCTACCGAAGATACACAAGAATCCTACCTGCCCCCCGGGACGCCCTATTATCAGTGGCATAGATTCCATCACATCCCGGGTGGGCAGGTATATTAATTTTTACTTACAACCATTAATCAATAAGATGCCTTCACATATTTAAGACTCTCGGCACATGATCAACCTATTAGCAGAGCATACCCCTAGAACAGGGATGTGGCTAGTAACGGCAGACATTACGTCCTTGTATACGGTTATCCCGCATGATCTTGGACTGTTTGCTTTTAAATACTTTTTGAGATGTGATTCAGCCCTCTTTAATGAGCAGATCATGTACATTATGGAATTACTCTCATTTGCGGCCTCACAAAGTTATTTCTGGTTTTATAACCAGTATTTCAGACAGGACAGAGGGGTCGCTATGGGGGCTAAGTATGCCCCAAGCCTGGCAAATCTGTTCATGGCCCTGTGGGAGGAGGATGTTGTCTATGCCCAACGGCGACCCCAAGTGGTGGTGCTGTGGGCTAGGTACACAGACAACATCCTCCTCCTATGGGATGGCGATCAAGGTGAACTGAATCTCTTTATTGAGGATCTTAATAAAAACACTAGAGGGATTCTTTTGAATTTTGAGGCGAGTCAAACAGAGATCAATTTCTTAGACCTAAAAATTGGGATTAAAGACAACATCTTCACTACTTCAACTTTCTTTAAGAGCACCGACAGGAATTCCTATATTCCTGTCGGTAGCTGTCATCGTGTAGCTTGGCTTCAGTCAGTGCCTAAGAGCCAATTCATACGATTGAAGGCAGATGTTTTGACGAAACGGTTTCTAGAAAAGGGTTATTCAGAAGCTTCCCTTACAAACACATTAGATGAAGTGGGTTTGTTAGGAGAGATTTACTCAAAGATAGACCACCTAGAAACAACAGGACACCCACTGTTCCTTTCATTACCACCTACTCTGTGCAACATATGAATTTTAAGAAACTCATCAGCAAGCACTGGCATATCCTCACTAATGATTCGGTTCTGAAGCCTGCACTTCCAGATAGGCCACAAGTCATATTTCAGGGGGCTTCATCCATCAGGAGTAGAGTGGCACCTAATGTCCTTGACCCCCCTCCTATCAGGAGAGGTTTTTTTGAATACCTGACAGGTTTTTATCAGTGTAGGAGGTGCAGAATGTGTACATTGAGTGGATGCGCACATAGGCGCACCCACAGATTTACATCATCCAGCACCTCAGTTGAGTTTGAGATTAAGACGTTCATCAACTGCTCTACCTAGGGGGTTGTTTACCTGGTCCAGTGCCCTTGTGGGTTACAATATGTGGACCCCTTCGTGTTAGACTGAACGAGCATATAACAAACATCTTAACTGGTTTCCCCAAACATCCTGTCTCACGACATTACTTGGAGGTTCATGCCAAAAATCCTGCAAAAACAATTTTTTTAGGGATTGACAAGTATGCCCCACAATGGAGGGGTGACGCAAAATCAAGTGCTACACCCCATTTGGGGTGTAGAGATCGATCTCAATGCCTTTATTGACAATTCCTAATTTTATGAACTTCTTCCTCTCCTTTTTAGGTCTGTTTTATATAGTCTGATATTTACATGGTTTTGTGAACGTGATGTGATCCTTGGGCATCATAACCCGTGTTTATTGTAATTTTATATAATCAGAATTTTTGAGTACCCTAATTCGTTTTACTATATTTTTTATTAATCAGTATAGTCATTAAAATTTTTAGTAATTTTGGTGACAATTATGGGTAGTTTTTATCTACCTAGATAAGAATAATTGCATCACAGCCATATTCCCCCTCTCTTTTTGGATGATATATACATATTTTTATTTTTATTTATTCATTTTTCTTTACCACATGTGCTAGTGTGGTTTTTGACGTCAGTCAAACTGTCTGTCTTTTAGACGTAGGCTGGACCAGATATGTTGGAGATAGCTTTATATTTGTATCAAAATATTTTCACTTATTATAATTTCTCCAATTTTTTATATGGCCCATAAGATTCTTAGTTGTGGTCATTTTTCTTTTGACCACTAGAGGCGCAGTTGATTATTCATGTGCCTACCATCTCCTGCTATGCGGGTTATCAGTTCTTTTTCCGGTACAATATATACATGTTTTTAAATTTTATAATTTATGCTCCTGTCCATACGTGATGGTTTCCATGTCTCTCTGATTGGATCCACATAATGTTTTAGTTTAATTGCATATGTTTAGGGTTCCACTGCCGGAGAGTCATATTGAGGTGTGGTTTTGCTGCTCTATTTTTTTGCGATGAGTCAGTGCGTCGCCTGTTCCCCTATGACGACGTCTATGTGAGACAATACGTACTTCGTGAGGTTGACACGCTGACGTCATCGCCTAGTGGACTGGTTGTCTGCACGCCGGCCGGCTTTCCTTACTGCTTTTATGGATGTTTTTATTCCTCGTTCTTGTAAGTGCAATCCTTTATATTAAATAAATGTGCATATTTTGCTGTATTACGCTATACGAGTGCTATGTTCCATTTTTGGGATATGTTTGAGGACCTCTGTGACTGCCTGGTGTGATATCCTACTCAGTCTGGTTTCTCCTATCGTTTTCTTGTTGCTGGAGGTACTACAGACCAGGAGTGTGACCGCCTGACAGGCTTTACCTAGCTTGCTTGCCGGTAAGCAGGCATTTCACTGGGTGGAGGTGCACGCATGTTGCTGGTGGATCATATAGGTTTACTTATCATCACCCTGTTACTGTGTATTTTAAGGAGTTCCTTTCTCACTATAAGGACTTTTTAGATCACTGGTCACTATCATTGAATATTTTTGTTCAGGTCTTCTCTGTATGTTCATTTATACATTGCACATTTATCCATGGTATTGTTTGTATAATTCATGGTTTTTTGATTACATTAATGTGTTTTCATACAATATTATAGCGCAGCTTTTTTCCCCCCCTTTTTTTCTTTTTATCCTCCTGAATCACTGTTTTAATATTTGCACCTTAAAAATCCCACAAATCTTCTTGCATCTATTCAAATTAAGGGATGTGGTGCTTACAGGTATTTTAGTGGTTTGTCCGTAGCTAAGAATTTACTCATTGTCTTTTAATTTCTCTCCTGGTCTCTATAATGTAACATAAAGGAAAACAATGCAGAGTGAAACTCCTCTTGTCAATCTGTTAATGGGCAGGCTTGATGAATCAATGGCTTGATTCAATTTGGGGCGTTGGTTCTCTGAAGTGTTTTCAGCTGGTCTAATGCAGTATAGAGGAAGTGATTATCTCTTACAGCATTATGGGTTTTTTTTTTGTCAAGTCTTAAGCAGTATAGGAGGAAATAGTTAAACCCTAAACATCTCGCCTAGGAGTGGTGGCTTGAAGGAAGGAATCTTTGCTTGAATAGGATCTTGCTGTGCAAGGAGGAATGCACCAGAGCAAATCGTACAAGTTCCAGATTTTTAAATATTATTCTGACTTTTGCAGCATGAAAAGCCAGTGTTATTGGGGCATTCAAATGGCCCCCCATCAGATTTGTATTTGTCACGTACCTGACGGTGACGAGCCCGGATCTGCAGAGGGAGGCCTCTCTTACGGCTTCCACCGGCGGCCCCTGGTACTGAAGACAGGAGGCACGGAGGTAGAAGGGGTACGAGTGCCTGGCAGGATGGATCAAGGTAGAGTAGAGTCTGAAGACTGGGACGGATCCAGGCACCCAGGAAGTATGGCAGGCTGAACCGGAACCAGGGACACAGCAACTGGACTGGAACTGATGAGACTGACTGGACTGGAACCAGGATACAGCAACTGGACTGGAACTGAAGAGGCAGACCGGACTGGAACCAGGAACAAGCAACTGGACTGGAACTGATGAGGCTGACTGGACTGGAACCAGGACACAGCAACTGGAGAGATTGGTCGGACAAGCCGGGTCGGTAGAATTGGCTGGCGGCAAGGTACTGGAGGATCAGGCAGAAGATTGGTCAAACAAAGCCGGGGGTCAGAGGCAGGCAGGAAACTGGAAGGGTCAAGGTAAGCCGGGTCGGATGCAGGTAAATTCACGAATCAGGTCTCTTTGGGTACTACACGCTGTAGAGCAGACAGCAGGGACTGTCTGTCACAGGCATGTTTAAATAGCTCTTCTGGCGCACTTTGTGGAGCGTGCGCGCGCCCCCGCTAAGCGCGTGCGCACGTGCTCGCCATCGCGCGCGCATGCCCGCGCGCGTGGACGTGCCCGAGATTCAGAATCAGGAAGTCCAGGAATCCTGTAGCTGACAGGATTTCTATGACATTGCCCCCCCCCAAGGGGCAGCCTCTGGATGCCCAGCCGGGTGAACCTTCCAGGGTGAGACCTTTTGAAAGCCTGTATCAAACTCCTGGCATGGATATTCTCCTCAGGTTCCCATGAGTTTTCCTCGGGTCCGTAGCCCTTCCATTTAATTAGGAATTGGTTCTGGTTATTTCTTCTCCTGAAGTCCATGATAGCTTCTACTTCGAATTCCTGCTCACCGTCAATAATGATCGGATCAGGGTGATCCGGCTTCCGATCTGGAAACGGATTAGAGACTGTGGGTTTTAGGAGAGAGACATGAAAAACTGGATGGATTCTAAGAGAGTCAGGAAGTTCCAATTCATAAGCTACTTCATTAATCTTCCTCTTGACAGGGAATGGACCTAAAAATTTGGGGCCCAGTTTTTTAGAAGGGCATGCCATTCTTAGGTTTGTGGTAGATAGCCATACTTGGTCGCCGGGTACCAACACTAATTCACCCCGCCTCTTCTTGTCATAGATTGTCTTGTTGCGTTCTTGAGTCTTGGTCATGGTCTCTTGTAGAAGCTGGTTATTGACCGAGAAAAAATTTAACTTTTCCTGGACTGCAGGTACAGGACACTCAGGAAGGGAATTAGGCAGAAAAGTAGGATGAAAACCATAGTTTGCAAAGAAAGGAGTCTGGCAGGTAGCGGAGTGGATGGAATTGTTATACGCAAACTCGGCCAACGGAAGTAGGGAAACCCAGTTGTCCTGAGCAAAAGAGGAGAAGCATCGCAGGTATTGCTCGAGCGTCTGATTCGTTCGCTCCGTCTGTCCGTTGGTCTGTGGATGGTAAGCAGAGGAAAACGATAATTCGATTTTCAAGGTTTTGCAAAGGGATCTCCAGAATCGAGAGGTAAATTGAACCCCGCGATCGGAAACAATATTGGCTGGTACCCCGTGGAGTCTGACTATTTCTCTGATGAATACCTGTACGGTTTCAGGAGCGGAGGGAGTCCCTTTCATAGGGATGAAGTGTGCCATCTTGGACAGACGGTCCACAATAACGAAGATGGTGGAATGGTTCTCAGCCGGGGGTAACTCGACAATGAAGTCGATGGACAACATTCTCCAGGGCCTATCTGGAACGGGTAAGGGTTTTAGTAGTCCCCAGGCCTTGGATCTGGAACCCTTGTTTCGGGTGCAAGTTGTACAAGAATCTACAAACCTCCTACAGTCTTCACGTACTCGAGGCCACCAGAAGGTGCGCTGTACCAGGTCAGTGGTCTTGGCAACGCCAAAATGCCCAGCCAGGGCGTGGTCGTGGCAGAGTTCTAATGCGGTTACTCTTAGTTTCTCAGGTACGTAGATTCTGTCTTGGTACCACAATAGTCCATCCTTAACCTGCAATTCCGGCTCGGAGAACTGTCTCTGCCCGGTGGAAGCTTGTTTGATTTGAGTGAACAGGTTCTCCTGTAGAAGAAGGAAATTTCCGGGGGCAAGGATGGTATCAGGCGGAGAAGTCTCCTTGGACTTATGGAACATCCGAGACAGGGCGTCAGGCTTAATATTCTTGGCCCCAGGACGATAAGTAACATGAAAAGAGAACTGGGAGAAGAAGAGTGCCCACCTGGCTTGCCGTGGATTCAATCTTCTCGCGGCTTTCAGGTACTCCAGGTTCTTGTGGTCGGTGAATATCAGAATCGGATGAGCCGCGCCCTCCAGCAGGTACCGCCATTCCTCTAGTGCAGACTTGATCGCTAGTAGCTCCCGATCCCCCACGTCGTAGTTCCTCTCTGCTGCAGAAAGCTTGCGGGAGAAGAAGGCTACTGGGTGGAGCAAGGCTTTGACTCCCTGTCTTTGGGACAGTATTGCTCCTACCGCTATTTCGGAGGCGTCTACCTCAAGTACGAATGGTAGTGAGGAGTCTGGGTGTTTCAAGATAGAGGCTGAGGTAAATAGGGCCTTCAGGCGTTCAAAAGCTTCTTGGGCTTCAGGAGACCAGTGAAAACGTGTTCCTTGCTTGGTGAGTTGAGTAATGGGTGCGATAATAGCTGAAAACCCCCTGATGAACTTGCGGTAGAAGTTGGCGAATCCAACGAAACGTTGGATTCCCTTCTTGTCCACCGGTTCTGGCCAGTCCAGGATTGCGGTAATCTTTTGAGGATCCATCTTGATGCCCTTGCTGGAAATGATTAACCCCAGAAATGATATACTCTCTTGCTCGAACTCGCATTTTTCGGCCTTCGCATACAGGCCATGCTGGCGGAGTCGACCCAACACATTTTTGACATGTCTGCGATGAGAATCAAGGGAGGAAGAAAAAATTAAGATATCATCAAGATAAACAATAACAAAGAGGTCTAGGAAGTCCCGTAGAACATCGTTGATAAAATACTGGAAAGTGGCAGGGGCGTTACACAACCCGAATGGCATTACCAAGTACTCAAAATGTCCATACCGGGTACGGAAGGCAGTCTTCCATTCGTCCCCTTCTTTGATACGGATCAAGTTGTAGGCTCCGCGGAGGTCAAGTTTGGTAAAGATGGTGGCAGTTCCTAGTCTCTGAAATAACTCTGGTACCAGGGGGAGAGGGTAGCGATTTTTTACTGTAATTTTATTCAATTCCCGGTAATCCACACAAGGTCGAAGGGTGTGGTCCTTTTTCTCTACAAAAAAGATGCCTGCGCCTGCTGGGGATGTGGAAGGGCGGATGAACCCCTTTTGCAAGTTCTCATCAACATAATTTTTTAAAGCCCCTTGTTCCACCTCCGTTAAAGGGAAGACTCTACCGAACGGAATCTTTGCTCCAGGAAGTAGGTCGATGGGGCAATCGTAGGCCCGATGGGGCGGTAGAGTCTCTGCCTTTTGTTTACTAAATACGTCAAGAAAGTCGTGGTAAACTTCTGGGATAGATTGACGGGTGCCATCTTCTGTGTCAATGCATAGTAACGAGGCCGGCCCAGGAGGTTTATATGAGCCACAGGACTGCTGGCAATAGGAAGAAGGAAAGGCAACTATTCCCGTAGTCCAGTTGATAGTGGGATTGTGGGCTTGTAACCAAGGCATACCTAGGATCAAGGGAAACAACGGAGAAGAGATGATGTCCAGACATAAGCATTCTTGGTGGGTTCCAGAGGTGGTAAAGATGGTAGCGGGTATAGGAGTGGTCTCCTGGGTCACAGGTCCGGACTTAATGACGGAACCATCAGCCAGATGGACACGAAGTCCGTGGGCCTTGGTACGAAGGGGAATTTGGTGTTTAATGGCAAAGGTTGAGTCCATAAAGCAGCTGCATGCTCCGGAATCAATAATGGCGGGTACTTGCAAAGTCCTTCCTGGGAGCTGTAATGAAACAGAGAGGGCAAGGTGAGATGTGGTTTTGGCTTGTAGGTTAGTCATGTTAGAAGAAACTGAAAGAAACTTACGAAGCTTCAGGGGACAGGTTCTAACGAAATGTCCGGGGTCCCCGCAGTACAGGCACAGATTATTTATTCGGCGGCGCTGGCGTTCCTCAGGAGCAAGGGATGGACGAAGGAGCCCGAGCTGCATTGGTTCAGGCGTGTCAGATGTGGGAGTGGGAGGTGTAGCAGGAGCCGAGTACAGGTGACTAGGAGCCCGAGGAAGCATCCAGGTTGGGCGGGAGAAGCCAGTGGTCCTCTCAGCCCTCCGTTCCCTCAGACGTCGGTCAATCTGGATGGTTAGATCAATCAACAGGTTGAGTGTCTGTGGTACACCGACTCTAGCTAGCTCGTCCTTCAAGGAATCGGAAAGTCCTAAGCGAAACTGATGGCGGAGGGCGGCATCATTCCAATTGGTATCCGCACTCCACCGCCTGAATTCTGCCACATAGTCCTCCGCTGGTCTGCGTCCTTGTTGAAGGGAACGCAAGGCGGCTTCTGCGGTTACTGAGAGTTGGGGATCTTCGTATAGCTGGGCCATGGCATCGAAAAAAGCAGCGAGGTTGTTTAGTGATACATCCTTCTGTTCAAAGAGACGGTGGGCCCAGCTCTGAGGGTCTCCAGCGAGCAAAGAGACCACAAAGCCCACCTTGGTGGCCTCTAGAGAAAAGGTACGGGGCTGTAGGGCAAAATACAGTTCACACGAATTCCGGAAGGCCCTAAACTTGCTCCGATCCCCGGAAAATCTTTCGAGTGTAGGAACCTTAGGTTCAGGAGGAAGCATGACCACTGTGGGTGAGGAACTTGTTCCGGCTGTGGAAGCAGAGGCGTGGGGCCCCTCTTGGATGGCAGAAGGATTGGAAAGGGCCCGCACTTGTTCTTCCAAGCGGGTGTATCCTTGTTGAAGACTCTTGACTGCTTCAGACAAACCTGCCAGGTGACGACAGAGTTCCTCCATAGGTGAGGCTCCCTGCCCGGGCTCAGACATGGCTGTCTGCTACTGTCACGTACCTGACGGTGACGAGCCCGGATCTGCAGAGGGAGGCCTCTCTTACGGCTTCCACCGGCGGCCCCTGGTACTGAAGACAGGAGGCACGGAGGTAGAAGGGGTACGAGTGCCTGGCAGGATGGATCAAGGTAGAGTAGAGTCTGAAGACTGGGACGGATCCAGGCACCCAGGAAGTATGGCAGGCTGAACCGGAACCAGGGACACAGCAACTGGACTGGAACTGATGAGACTGACTGGACTGGAACCAGGATACAGCAACTGGACTGGAACTGAAGAGGCAGACCGGACTGGAACCAGGAACAAGCAACTGGACTGGAACTGATGAGGCTGACTGGACTGGAACCAGGACACAGCAACTGGAGAGATTGGTCGGACAAGCCGGGTCGGTAGAATTGGCTGGCGGCAAGGTACTGGAGGATCAGGCAGAAGATTGGTCAAACAAAGCCGGGGGTCAGAGGCAGGCAGGAAACTGGAAGGGTCAAGGTAAGCCGGGTCGGATGCAGGTAAATTCACGAATCAGGTCTCTTTGGGTACTACACGCTGTAGAGCAGACAGCAGGGACTGTCTGTCACAGGCATGTTTAAATAGCTCTTCTGGCGCGCTTTGTGGAGCGTGCGCGCGCCCCCACTAAGCGCGTGCGTGCGCACGTGCTCGCCATCGCGCGCGCGCGTGCCCGCGCGCGTGGACGTGCCCGAGATTCAGAGTCAGGAAGTCCAGGAATCCTGTAGCTGACAGGATTTCTATGACAGTATTGTTGCATAAAGTGTGTACTAGATGCCTGGAGTCATCCTGAGGGATAATTAGTATGCTCCCTCCACATGCCCATTACTAATACCCTCTCAGGATCCTTCCAATTGTATCAGTCCAGTACACACTTCCTTTAAAAGTACCAAGTCTGATTGTAATATTTGCTAAACATTTATATAAATCCAGCGTGGACATGAACTAAATGTGGCTTCCCCTAGAGACCATTTAGGACTGTATAATGGGGCCAACATCAAAGAGAAATAGAATAATACACAAGAACATTCTTATTTGACCAGTAGGACTCCTATTAACTGCCCCACACCAGTAGGACTCCTATTTACTGCCCCCACACCGGGCCAGTATGGTTCCTGAAGGGGGAAGGAGTGGATGCTCATCCTGAAAACCAGGACCCCTGCAGGGGTTTACTGCCCAAACCTGGCCAGAATTACAGCATGCCTCCTGGAGGGGGAGGGATAAGGACATCTTGTGTGGTCATCTGCTCAAAAGAAACTCAGCTCTGAGCCTGGGATAAGAATAAACTTTGTGACCCTTTGGGTCAAGATGTCTTCCAAAAAGGATCAAGGACTTGATTTGCTGGGACCCTTCACAGGGTGGGTCTCAGGCTAGACAAGAGGCTTTGGGGTATGTGAGAGATCCAGTAAGGATGAATAAGTGTTAGACTAGAAAAGACCCCTTTCATCCCCTATCACCTCATTTCCTTTTCCCCCACTCCTTATTTGTACCTGTAATGTATTTACACCCCTATTTGTAAATAAAGCCAAACCTTATTTGAAAACCGAGTCGTCCTTCATTAGAATCGAGACACCCCAAACAAACAGAGCATTTTTTACACTGACAAAGGGGACCCTTTGAACCCCTGAAACACAGAGGCTTTTATAATGCAAGCATCTGGATAAAATTAAACTTGGACTTTATACGTTCTGCTTTTTGTGCTTTGCTCATTATACACCCCTGACTCAATATATGACTCGATGACACACTGATAAAAATGATTCTATTGGCTTGTAATTTTAACATAAAAAAATTATAATTTTCAAAATAAAAATAAAGGTTAATTAATTTACTTTGATGTTTAGGTATCTTACTTAATTTTTACATTTACGAAAATAATGTATAATATTGAGTATTCAAGACAAAACTTTTAAGGTATTTGCATTTCCATAATCTAATTGAGTTACATTTACTTAAAAAAATTATCTTTTCATTTGACTGAAATTGCTGGACGCGTGTTTGTCAAACGTGCAACTGCACAAGTTTTGATGCTGTATATTTTAAAGAGTTTGGCGTCTTTTGGAACTTTGAAAACCTGCACAGGGCAGTTCCGATACATTTGAGGCCCATCAGGACAAAAGAGCGGCACCAGTGACAAGAATTTTTCCAAGTCACTGCAAAGCCATGCAATGCCATTGAAAGGTAAGAATGAACATTGAACCAATTATCGTTCACATGCTTTAAATGTTGCTTAACATACCATCCAAAATTTTTCTTTTATTTGCAGATTAATATATTTATAATAAATGGTCATACGTCCGTTGTATACACCTATTGAGACAACTCGCTTGTGTGCACGCAAAGTTTGCGCTTACTGCATGCAGCAGAACGCAACCAAGATGCAGGGTGAGCGACCGCCAGCTGTTAAGCTTAAAAACTTTTTTGTGCCACAAAAATTATTGTTTCAGATGGTTCGGTTTTTGAGATATTGGTATTCAAATTCAGATTATGTATCATTAAGCCTCACCCACTTTTCACCCAATGTTATTAAAAAAAAAAACGAACGTATGTGCTGGTTTGGTTTCAGGGATATTGCGCATTATAGTTGATGAAACCTCTCCCACTTTACACTACATGTTATTACATTTTAAAAACAATTATACAATTTGTTTGTGCTGTGTTTGTGCTTATTTGTACCACAAAATAAAAATTCTGTTTGTTCGGTTTTTGAGATATTGGACATTCAACGTAACCTAAAACCCCACCCACTTTGCACTATGTTTTTACATTTCAAAAACAAATATACCATATTTATGCTGCATTGGCAGGAAAAACATGCATATTGGTATAGTGTATTTTGTATCAGAGAGAATGATTATGGGACTCATTTATGCTTTTAGCCTGAGCTACCCTGAAAACCTAAAATATACCTTTGAAGTTTTTCAGAAGATCTTTTTAGAGCTAGATGTGGAGAATCTATCTTTACAAGGTCGCAATAACCCCTTGCCGACCAGCCACCATCATTATACTGCGGCAGGTTGGCTCTCCTGCACAAAATGCCGTAGGTGTACGTTGGTCTTTGCACAGGAGATAATGGGCACACGCCTGCCGCTTGCCAGGGGAGCGTGCCCATGGGTAAGTTGGACTTGAGGTGCATTTTTATAGCACTGATCAATGTAATAATGTCACTGGTCCCCAAAAAGTGTCATTTGGGGTCAGATTTGTCCGCCGCAATGTTGCAGTCCCATTAGAAATCGCAGATCACCGCCATTAAACGTAAAAAAATTAAATAAAGGTCCCTTAATCTATCCCATAGTTTGTAGACGTGATAACTTTTGCACAAACCAATCAATAAACACCTATTGTGATTTTTTTTCTTTACAAAAATATGTAGAAGATTATATATCGGCCTAAACTAATGAATACATTTTTTTATTTTTGAGGATATGTATTATAGCAGAAAGTAAAAAAAAATTTTTTTTTTCAAAACTGTCAGTCTTTTTTTGTTTATAGCACAAAAAATAAAGACCACAGAGGTGATCAAATATCACCAAAACAAAGCTCCATTTGTGGGGGAAAAAGGAAGGTCAATTTTGTTTGGGTATAATGTCGCACAACCGCACAATTGTCAGTTAAAGCGACGCAGTGCCATATCGCAAAAAATGGCCTGGTCATTAAGGGGTCAAATCCTTCCGGGGCTGAAGTGGTTAAAGTGCAAATTACTTTCCTAAAAGGCTTAAAAAAAATAAGTTAATACATTCTGTATTCTATGTTCTTTACAGATATACTGTATATACATGTGTTTCAGTTTAATTTGTTAGCTGAGAAAGAAGCATTTTTTCTTTAAATGTTTACATTTACATTTGATGCTGCTTTAATAATATTACATTTGTAACACTTTATAAATAATAAATATTAATTTGTTTTGAAAGCCTGTTTCATGAGACTATTCCTTTTATTAAATACCATATTATTGTATTATTTTTTAAATAAAAACCTTTAAACATATATCAAATACATTTGTAAAATAAGTTTTACCAACTTAAAAAAATTGAGTAAGTTACAAGTTAATATCACTTAAAACTAACTAACTAAGTAATAGGCACTTTTGTCTGGCAGCAAAAGGATTGCTAGTTCGAATCCTGACCATGGCACTCCCTGCCTGCCGTATGTATGTTCTACCCCGTGCCTGCGTATGTTTCCTCCCACACTCCAAAGACATGCTGATAGGGTAATTGGCTCCTGTGTAAATTGAACCTAGTATGTGTATGTATGAATGTGAGTTAGGGATCTTAGATTGAAAGCTCCTTGAGGGCAGGGACTGATGTGAATGTACAATGTACATGTAAAGCACTCTGTAAATTGACAGTGCTATATAAGTATTTGAAATAAAGAAGTTAATGTATGTGTTCCTAACTTAAACTTTTCTAGAAACTGGAAAAATTGAGTTGGCTTTACTTAAACCTATGGTCTATAAACTGGAACAATTTAGTTGGATTTACTTGAACCTATGGTCTATAAACCTGAAAAATTGAGTTGGCTTTACTTAAAAATATAGTTCCAGACAAGTTAAGGTATGTATTCCCAACTTAAAACACTATTGTCCATAAATTGAAAAAAATTGAGTTGGCTTTACCTAAAACAACTACGTTGAAAACATGAAAAGTCTAATGAGTCAGACAAAAATAAGTTTAGTTGACAGTACTTAACAAGCTGATGCAAATAGTTGCCTGAATTTTTTTGAGTAGACCCAGCACACAATTTTTTACAGTGCAGAAGTGAATTGGTTATTTAAGCTGCTGGCATGTAGCTAGAGGGATGCCGTGCTAAAAAAGGAAATTTAACAAACTCCTTGCAGGTGTAACCCACTATCAATCTGCAGCAGATGTAGTCAATCATCACACGTGTCCATTTGTCAGTCTGACATCCTCAGCTGCATATAAATTGACTTAAACGTAACTACCCTTTTGTTCAGAAAAAAACATTCCCCTCTGGGTGATCTATGTATATTGCAGGGATTTGAACAAACTTTGTTGCAGATTCCTACCTATTTTGAAGAAGTCACTGTTTTTTCCTCTTTGCCCCTGTGCTGAGTTAGTCTAATTGGAGTGGTTTCATAATTATCAACCACCTGCTGCAGCTTTAGGGCTCTAATGAGGAAAACTGCAGGGTCTGACGTGATTTCTTATTGGGAGTGTCTTACCAAAAATTAAATTTTTGTTGCAGGGTGTCGCGTCTACCTCAATGCAGGTGGTCAGACACTATAGCTAGTTACTGTGTGCTTAACCTATGGCAGCACACTTTCCCTTAAGGCAAGCAGGCCTACCGGTACTTGGTTACCCCCAGGACTTATACACAATGCTATAGTGCCTGGCCACCAAACCAGGGCACACGCGAACAGAGCAAACAACAGACTGCTTGCAGTTTAGCAGACAGATAGCGTGGTTCTATGACAGCCCAGGTAAAAGGCAGGCTGAGTTCAGGGAATAGTCCAATATCTGATCCGGGTCATACACAGGGAAATCCAACAGCAAAGCAGGGCAGACAAATGGGAGGCTTGATCAGAAACAATGCAGGTATACTGTCTCTATCACAAGCAAGGGATAGAGTGTTTGGTTTGCTTATATCAGGTGACTGACCAGATCAATCAACTTCCAGGTGAACACAGACAGGGGGAATGCAACAGCCAACGCCCGGATACTGGAATGAGGAGCAGAAGCACTTAAGTGATCCTGACACAGGGGATGCCAAAAATCGGACTCGTATCTTAGTGTAGACTTCTGTAAAAATCAGTGAGCCAATCACACAGGCAGGTAATGATGTTTCTGGGGGGCTTTCTGTACACATTCTGTGTACAGAACACCTCCAGGTAGCCATATTGCATTGCAATTTACAGAAAATTACAGGGCTGCAGATTGAAAAGGAAAGGTAATTTTTACTAACATTTCCTTGTAATATGACTGTCAATTACAATTGTTTCGCAGTTGTATATGCTATATTATTTTTTTATTTGCTATTTTTTTTCCCCATAAAAGTGGAGTTACCCTTTGAAGGCATGAGAGGGAAACATTGGATTTTCCAATCGTTATTGAGGTTTATGTCTAAGTCAGGACATAAACTGACATGGATGTGCGTTTACATTTGTTAACTCCTAGTCAGAGAGGATCCGTCTGATAAACGGACAGGTGGATCTAGACTGAACGCCAATGTGAAAGGGCCCTTATTCATACACAGCAGCCACTTCAGAGTCTACATATGCTGCTCAGTTAGTCTCTTCAATATATAGTTCACTTACATGCAGTTTAGTTCTTAAAACCGCTATACAATTGTGCTCATAAATTTACATACCCTGGCAGAATTTATGATTTCTTGGCCATTTTTCAGAGAATATGAATTATAACACAAAAACTTGTCACTCATGGTTAGTGTTTGGCTGAAGCCATTTATTATCAATCAACTATGTTTACTCTTTTTAAATCATAATTACAACAGAAACTACCCGAATGACCCTGATAAAAAGTTGACATACCCCAGTTCTTAATACTGTGTATTGCACCCTTTAACATCAATGACAGCTTGAAGTCTTTTGTGGTATTTGTGGATGAGGCTCTTTATCTTCTCAGATGGTAAAGCTGCCCATTGCTTTTGGCAAAAAGCCTCCAGTTCCTGTAAATTCTTGGGCTGTCTTGCATGAACTGCACGTTTGAGATTTCCCCAGAGTGGCTTAATGATATTGAGGTCAGTAGACTGAGATGGCCACTCCAAAACCTTCACTTTATTCTGCTGTAGCCAATGACATGTCGACTTGGCCTTGTGTTTTGGATCATTGTCGTGCTGGAATGTCCAAGTACGTCCCATGTGCAGCTTGCTGGCTGATTAATGCAAATGTTCCTCCAGTATTTTTTGATAACATACTGCATTCATCTTGCCAACAATTTTGACCAAAATTCCTGTGCCTTTGTAGCTCACACATCCCCAAAACATCAGTGATCAACCTCCGTGTTTCACATTAGGAATGGTGTACCTTTCATTACAGGCCTTGTTGACTCCTCTCCAAATGAAGCGTTTATAGTTGTGGGCAGAAAGCTCAATTTTGGTCTCATCACTACAAATGACTTCATGCCAGAAGGTTTGAGGCTTGTCTATGTGCTGTTTGGTGTATTGTAAGCGGGATACTTTGTGGCATTTGCGTAGTAATGGCTTTCTTCTGGCGACTTAACCATGCAGCCTATATCTTCAAGTGCCTCCTTATTGTGCATCTTGAAACAACCACACCACATGTTTTCAGAGAGTCTTGTATTTTACCTGAAGTTATTTGTGGGTTTTCTTTGCATCCTGAACAATTTTCCTGGCAGTTATGGCTGACATTTTAGTTGGTCTACCTGACCGCGGTTTGGTTTCAACAGGACCACTCATTTTCCACTTCTTGATTAGAGTTTGAACACTGCTGATTGGCATTCTCAATTCCTTGGATATCTTTTTATATCCCATTCCTGTTTTATACAGTTCAACTACCTTTTCCCGCAGATCCTTTGACAATTCGTTTGCTTTCCCCATGACTCAGAATCCAGAAACGTCAGTGCAGCACTGGATGAAAGATGCAAGGGTCTGTTATGAGTCCAGAAACACATTGACCTTTTATACACACACACTCACACACACACTAATTACAAGTAAACAGATCACAGGTGAGGATGGTTACCTTTAATAGCCATTCAAACCCCTTTGTGTCAACTTGTGTGCATGTTATCAGGCCAAAATCACCAGGTTATGTAAACTTTTGATCAGGGTCATTTGGGTAGTTTCTGTTGTCATTATGATTTAAAAAGAGTAAACACAGTTGATTGATAATAAATGGCTTCAGCCAAACACTGAAGAAAAGTTTTTTGTGTTATCATTCATATTCTTGGAAAAATGGTCAAGAAATCATAAATTCTGCCAGGGTATGTAACTTATGAGCACAACTGTACATGCTTTTAACTAAAACATTACAAGCTATAGAACAAATTAGATGAAAGAAACAAGCTTTGTAGAACATTACACTGAAGTTTGTTTAGGGAGAATATTGCCAGAGTCTTACCTCTCTAAAACTTCTCTTGAGCACTGAGATCGACTAAACCAAATTCAGACTATAAAGAGGTAGGTTGGTAAAGACTGTTTTATCGTTACTGTCTTACAAAACATTCCTAAACAAAATGGTGGCCGGCTGTGACAAGTGTCGACTGCGGACATGGTGGAGAAAGGGGGGCTGGCTAAGGTGATATCATCCTCAAAAAAAGGTATTCGCTTCATGAAAAAAATAAAAACAGCTGCGATTTCTGACCAGACTGGGGAGAGGATGGGAAGGATAAAACTTAAATTTTCGGGTGACGATCCACTTTAACAGCTTTTTTTACAGAACTTACTTTGCATTGAAGCAGATAACCAGATACTGCAGTTCTTTTACTTAGCATGACTTTTGAAGTTAGTTGTCATTTTTTTGAATAGCCTCCACTCAGAAGAACCACATAATGTTCTGGGAAACACAGCTAATGTAACTGTGATCCCTCAAAATGATAAAAGACTGACTCGCGCTCACATGGTGGGTGTATTTCACTTTCATTACTGTTCACTAAAAGATCTTACTCAAGAACTAGTGACTATTTTTATAAAGTCACTACCCCTCTTTCTGATCACATATGATTTTCCATTGACTAGAAAATGATTTAATTAAGAGAAAAGACAGGCTGTTGCTACGAGGCAAGGGAAAACAGATCCATTTACTCTAACCCTGGCCATACATGGATCCAAACTCGGCCAGTTTGGTAGGGACAGGTTGCATTTTGATCCATGTATGAGCAGGCTGATTGTACCCAAGTCAACCCATCGACTGCTTTTTAGATTTTGTACACTTGATTACTGCTGGAGGCTATAGCCGCTAGCAGTAACTGCCGGCCGGCAAAACACAATAGCGCAGCAGAAGGGATTCCCCCATCAACATTGACTGTATAGATAAGGGAATTGGGCTGTTTTCTTTCCTTCCACCCATAGTGGAAGGAAAGATAATTGAATCATCTATGTGCTGCTTAACTCTTCCCATAGGGCCTGTGTCAATGGTCTTTTTTCTCTTTTTTGGATTCAAAACCTGCTTGAAGCAGGTCAAGTGCAGGTCAGGAGGAGGACAACTGTATGTCTAATACCCCTGTCAGTATATTCTCAATAATCTCAGCAGGATATGAAACTGATGAAAAATTGTGGCTGTCAACTCAAGACCAAAGCCTATTGACACAGTCCCTTATTTACAATTATTGTATTTCCAATCAAAGATTATTTATAACTGATATCAAGGAGGTTCAGTTTGTATTGTCCGTCTTTGACCAATGTTACGTATGCATATTTCATACCTGTGGGATCGCTGCGGAAGCTGGAAATCACTGTAGACTTTGATGCTACTATAGTGATGATTACCACAGTTTTCCAAGTCCTGTGGCAAGTGGCTAACCTGCCATAGTACCCATGGGTGGTTGCTCTCTCAGCAAGGGCCTCATTTAGAGTATGCGTTTCATTTTTCTCAATGAATGCAAAACCCTCTGTGATTGGAGGAGATAGAGAGGCGGGGCAGTAATGTAATGATGCCTATGTTATTATTTTTCTTAGCACAAGTTTCCTTAAGGAAATGGTATCCAGGCAAGTAATACAAAATCCTCCAATTTGTAATTAACCAGTTCAGATCTGCGCTATAGCTGAAAGACGGCTGCAGCGCGGACCTGAACTGCCGGGTGGACGTCCCCAGGACATCCTCTTGTTTACTTCCGCGATGCGCGCCGCTGTGCCCGCTGTGTCACGCGGGTGCCGATGCATGTGCCTGGCGGGCGCGATGTCCGCCAGGTACCCGCGATTGGCGGTCACAGAGCCAGGGACGTAGATCTCTGTGTGTAAACACAGAGATCCATGTCCTGCTAGGGAGAGGAGACTGATGGTGTGTCCCTTGTACATAGGGACAACCATCGGTCACCTCCCCCAGTCAGTCCTCTCCCCCCACAGTAAGAATCACTCATGAGGGAACACATTTAACCGCTTCCCACCCCCTAGTGGTTAACCCCTTCACTGCCAGTCACATTTATACAGTAATCAGTGCATTTTTATAGCACTGTTTGCTGTATAAATGTGAATGGTCCCAAAATAGTGTCAAAAGTGTCCGATGTGCCCGCCGCAATATCGCAGTCCTGACAAAAATTGCAGATCACCGATATTACTAGTGGAAAAAAAATAAAAATAAAAATTTCATAAATCTATCCCCTATTTTGTAGGCGCTATAACTTTTGCGCAAACCAATCAATAAACGCTTATTGCGATTTTTTTTTTTAACCAAAAATATGTAGAAGAATACGTATCAGACTAAACTAAAAGAAAAAAAAATGTAAAAAAAAATTGGGATATTTATTATAGCAAGAAGTAAAAAATATTGTGTTTTTTTTTTCCAAAATTGTCGCTCTTTTTTTGTTTATAGCGCAAAAAATAAAAACCGCAGAGGTGATCAGATACCACCAAAAGAAAGCTCTATTTGTGGGAAAAAAATGTCATTTGGGTGCAGTGTTGTATGACCGCGCAATTGTCATTCAAAGTGCGTCAGCGCTGAAAGCTGAAAATTGGTCTGCGCAGGAGGGGGGTTTAAGTGTCCAGTAAGGAAGTGGTTAAATATAAAACATGTGATCAAGCTGTATGTATAATTCCCCTACTGAAGCTATAGGTACATTTGTATATGTGGATGTAGCTCTGACTGGCATGTCCCCAGGCAAGTTCTGGGTATTGGGACTATGAGACCTCAGTAATTACATATCCAGCATTGAGCAACCCCAAATTGAGTGTACAGCAGTAAAAAAAAAGGAGGAAAAAACCTCACCCAGATGTTTTGCATACTGAAGCCAATATAAGAACACACAACAGCAATATTGGATACAAGTATAACAAATACTGACTGATACACGGAGATACAACGAGCAAGATGTCAAGTAAGTGTGTGTATATGGGTGTGTGTACCTCGTAGCCTACTGAATGTTGTATGAATGAATAAGTGACTGGCTGAGCAATATAATTAATTATGCTATTTAGGAATTTTAAATACTTTTACAATAGAATCTAAAATTGAAAAAAATCTATCAAAGTATATAGCTAAATATTATAAAGCTGTAAATACTGAAAATACTAACAATATTACAATCCTCTGTTAAATTTTGTAAAACATCATGGATTGAACTATCAAAAAGACATTTATGCTGAGTTTCAGCCCAGGGATACAGTATGTCTTGATGGCAAGATGTAATTGTTGTGTATAATGTAAACAATCCGCGCTACCCCCTAAAGAAACAGTGCAATATTGCATGCAAAGTGCAAAAGATGCAAAAAAAACTAACAAATATCCTAAAAAGGAACAAATATCTGTATACCTAAAAATTTATGATATAGATGTGATAGGTGCTGCAATTATTAAGATTAGTTTAAATAGAAAACTAGAATAAATGTTATAAAGAAAAATAATGCACAACCTTAAATACGCAATGAAGTGTATGTGAATGAAAAATGCACAAGCCTAGAAATCAATCACAAGCCTATATTATCAATATAAAATGTGAGCAAGCCTAAAAAATGGCATAAAATTAACAGAAAAAAATTACCAGAAAAAAAACAACTGACAAAAAAACACATTAATTGTCCATATGAGCGGCTGAACGAGACTTGCCTATAATCATATGAGCAGAGAGATGGCAATCTTCATCCTACGCTTCCTTCCAGCAGGCAAATATAAATGACAACAGGTATAGATTAGCCGCTTACCTGATCTGATGGACCCCTGTTACAGAGATCAGATGGGCTCAGTGTATGGGATTAATCCGGACATCTGCGGCGGAAATCATGCAATCATCTGGGTCCTTCACTCCTCAGAAGTGCTGCAACCGCAATCTTCCAGGGCTTTCCAATCAAAAGACACCGCTTAGAGCGTATGATATAGCATGTTGAGGAATAAAAAAGACTTCATGGTGCAGAAACTTCTTTAAAAAGGGATACCCTTTATTGAATAGCGGGTTACTGACCTCCAGAATTAAAAAAAGGTGTTTGTCTGAATACAAACAAACAAATTCTGTAAGCAGCCAGCCGTGGCTCACGCCAGTCAGCTGGAGTGTGGTGACGTCAAAAGCCCGGGCGGAGCTAAGGGTATTTGGTAAGCGGCAGTGTTTACCTAAGGTGGAGGTGCTTTACTATCATCACATTTTCGTAATCGTTTTTGGAACAAGTTTGGCACAGTGGATTTTTTATATTTCTACCATTAATAATAACTTTGGACACTCTTTGGAATATTTTCACCTATCTCTGTTTATGGACTGAGTCTTATTTATTTATTTAATTTTTTGCACTTCATTTGTTTTTTACCACTTGGATATCATTTACTCAGTGGTTGACGTACATGTTATTTACATCATTATATTTATGTATGGTATATCACCATTTAGTATCATGGTTTAGCGCAACTTTTTTTCTTATTTTATTGGCTGGATCACCAGATGAAAACAGAAGAAAGAAAGCCTAAAAAAGAAAATAAATACAGTCATCACATGTAAGAAATTGTATTGCCGCGTACACACGGCCGTTTTTAATGTCATTGTAAAAAACAACGTTTTTCTCGACGTGATTCTTCTCAAGCCTGCCTTGCCTACACACTATCGTGAGAAAAAATGCTTGTGCAAAGTGCGGTGACGTACAACACGTACGACGGCACTATAAAGGGGAAGTTCCATTCGAATGGTGCCACCCTTTGGGATGCTTTTGCTGATCCTCGTGTTGGTAAAGTTTGGTGAGAGACGATTCGCGCTTTTCAGCCTTGTGCTCTTCAGTCCGTTACAGCGTGACAAATGTGCTATCTCCATTATGAACACTAGTTTTACCAGGACGAGTGCTTTCGTCTCATAACTTGCTTCTGAGCATGCGCGTGAAAAATGCTCTGGAGCCTACACACGATCGTTTTTAATTACTAATTTAAAAAATTGCATTTTTCTCGTCATGAAAAACGGTCGCATGTACGCGGCATAAACTGCAATATAATAAATGGTTGCTTTTGGGTTTAAAGCCACTTAAAGATTACAGTCTTATCTGTTTATGTGCTCTTATTTATGGATGAAAAAAAGAAAAAAATTGCTGTCATCACATAGATAAGGTCTTTTGAGCATTGGATACTCATACAGTATATCGTTAAATTCAGAGTGGAGAGTACCTTGGATCACCTACACATTCCACTCATTTTAGCACAGAGGAAACCTGTACTGAGGGAAGATGTAGGTGCCACTGCTAACCTTTCTTTCTGAGAATGCTTTTTGCCTGGCTGTCGTGCTGATCCAATAACTAGTCTACAGATTACCTCTGACCTTTAGCTGACATTTCTTACCGCGTGCTCGCTGTGTATCAATGACTCTAAAAATACTGGAGCTATTGGAACATCACGACAACCCAGCATATTCAGAATGAAGACATTAAAGAGGAAGTAAACCCTGATGGGTTTTACTTCCTCTGTCGTTCACTAAAAAAGTAAAAGCATAATGGGCTAATATGCATTGCATACTAGCCCATGATGTGGCACTTACCTACAATCGAAGCCCCCGCTGTCCCCGCTGGTGGAAGCATCCATCTTCTGCCCTCTTCCTTCCGGGGCCACGGACTTCGACTCTGTGACTGGCCGGAGCCGTGTGACGTCACTCCCGCGCATGCACGCGGGAGCCATCAGTCACGGCACGTACAAGTGAAGAAACGACACAGAGGTCTGTTTCTTCACAGCGCATGCGCAATGACATAATCGGCGCACTGCAAGGTAAATATCTCCTAAACGGTACACATTTAGGAGATTATTTCACTACCTATAGGTAAGCCACAGTCTAGGCTTACCTATAGGTAAAAGTGACACAGGAGGGTTTACAACCACTTTAATGGCAACCTTAGTATTGTTTTCAGCACCGGTTTTCCTTAAAAACATTAGGGACAGAGAAAATTTAATAAAGAAACTGTTACAAAAAGAATTATATGCTATTGCTGATCTTCTTCTGAATATGGTTCTTGTTTTGCTCTCCAGAACAAGAAGTGTGCAGTTGGTATGTTCTGGATCAGTAATGCCTCTAAAATGGGGTTTCTTACGATTCTGCTCTACTATTTATGATTGTTGCCTATTTTGGTTCCTAGTTTTATCTTGCAGTCACTTCAAACCAAGATATTGAAATTTAGATGGGGTTTTGTGCACCCTAGAGTCAATAAGCCTACCATTTTTAACATAAAACAAATGGTGGCTTAAGCCTCGTACACACGGTCGGACTTCCATCGGACTTTTCCGTGTATTTTTGTCCGAACGGAGTTGGCCAGGCACACCCATAGCATACACACCACAGGACTTTTCTGCAAACTTTCCCAAAACTTCTTCCAACATCACGTGGTTTTTCTGCTCTTTACCGCCACCCGTTGGTCAACTTCTGCTATTGTTGGTTGATTTTAACATTATTTGTTTTGTCCATTGGACAAAAGTCTGATGGTTTTCTGTACACACGGTCGGACTTTGCTCCATCGGACTTTTGTTGGCCAAAAGTTTGTCCGTTTGCAGACCGAGCTTTTGTCCGATGAAAACCAAAAAAGTTTGTCCGATGGAGCGTACACACGGTCTGATTTTTTGTCAAACTTGCTCAAAATGAAGTTTGTTGCCAAAAAGTCTGACCGTGTGTACAGGGCTTTAGACATATCTGTATTGGCAGACTGCTATAGACAATATAGCCACATTAGCTCTCTTGCATATACATACAGAAATCCCTATTTGGGTCTTGCTTGACACCACTGAATGTGATACTGTTACAATTCCCTAATTTGGCCAAAGCATGACCAACAACCTTATTCCTTTCAATAACGTACTTGCTTAAAGTGTGGGACAAAGTATGGTACTCAGGAGGCTCTATTTCTCCCCTCCTGACCTTATTGGGTTTATTGAAATGCCCTCTATTCCACGCCTGGACAGCAATCTCTTAAAAGATTCAGGTGGTGGATCAAAAATGGTTTCACAGATGTATATCCCCTTTTAGCTTTTGATGTTATCAAACCCTTTGAGTATTTTCATGAAAAGCATGGGGTACCTAGTCAAGACTCAATCAGTATTTATAATCACAGTATTCTATTTCCACCCTTCTGAAAAAGACTCATCCTCCCTAGCTTTGAAAGTAAGTGTCGCACTGCTTTCCACTCCCGAGGAACTTATCTTTGCCAATCGTCCAATTGCTTGTCTAAGATGCCCCTTAGGCTGGGTTCACACATGTCTGCCTGCAGGTTGCAGTCCGGCGCAGTTTTGTTCACCGGTTTAGGTGCGATTCAGGTGCAAAATTTTACTTGAGTTTGCACCTAAACTAGACCCAAAATTGCACAGGACCCTTTTTGAAACTGCACCGCGGCCCCGGACATGTGTGAACCATCTGCATTGAAAGCTGTTCACATTTACATGTTATGCAACTGGATGCGGTTAATACACATCCAATTCGCATATATGTGAACCAATCCTAAAAAGAGAACTATGGCCAAAGGTTTTGTTTTTGGCCATACTGCTCTTCTGTATCACAAGAGTGCACTTACTTGTGTTCTCCTGTGATCTAGAATCAGCTGACAGCGGACTAAAGCACGCCGCTGAGAGCCTGAGTTCTCATCTCTCCAGCAAGGCGCTCCAGTGAGTGCTGGATGGGCAGAGCACACTGAGAGTCAGGCCGCGTATACACGACCGTTTTTCTCACACTGGCTGTGTGTACGCAGGTTTCAGTTCTCTCGTCAAGAAAACTGCCCAGATTGCCCGAGAAAAAAAGACGACCTGCGGTCTTTTTCTCGTCGAGAATCTCGTCGGCCTGTTTCTCGACGAGAAACCCTAGCGTGTGTACACTTACCTGTCGCCGTAGAAACCCGCGCATGCTCGAAATGACTTTGACGCATGCGCGGTAGCTTCCTAGGCATAGGCATAGGGTGTAGCAAGATGGCGGCGACGGCATCGAATGTGACGAGCGCACGCTCGTCGTAGTCGATGACGTCACCGCGTTCGTGCCATTCAAAAGAACGGCGGCTCTTTTGAATCGTATGTGTGTACACTCAGCTGGGATAAGTTTCTTGTCAGGATTCTCGTCAGGAAAAACAACGTTTTTTTCCTGACGAGAATCTCGGCCGTGTGTACAGGGCTTCATTGCTTTCTGCTTTAGGAAGACTGAGAACTGAGTGAGCGATCAGCAGTCATGTGATTGCTCGGGCTTAGCGCCATTGGGGGACAGCTGTAGCATATGACTGATGCTGTCTCATAGAGATGAGTATTTATGTTTATTTTTTTTGCATTTCAAAACCTCTGCTTTAAAACTATTTGTTGCATTGGGAAGCAGAATTAGGCAAAACTTTTTCAGATGAGGACTGGACAGAAATCTGGACTTCATAGACTGGGAGCTCATTTAATATTTTAGTATTAGAGAATGTGTATGAGAATTTATTTCTTGGTATTTAATTCCCTCTTTTATTGCAGAATGCATACCTCATTGTTCACCTCTTTGCTTTCGGGGTTGTGGACATGAAGGTATGATGGTACATGTTTGGTGGTCATGCCCTAAAGCCGGCCATAGAAGGAGTAATTTTCTTTCAAACCACAGTCAGTGTTGATGGGGGAATCCCTCCCGTAGATTCATTGTGTTCTCTTGGCGAGGGAAGCTGTCCCTGCCGGGAGAACACAGTGATTATTGCTGGCGCTTATTACAGCCGCTAGCAATAATCGCATGTAAAATTCGACAGGCTGTTTGTACCCAAGTTGATTGATTGATCAACTTTGGTACATTTAGCCTGCCAAAACATGGTTCGAATTAATGTATTCTAACCGTCTATGGCCGGCTTAAGGCAAAAACACTTTGTATTCGGGTTTACTCTTTAGGGCACATTTACACTTGCGTCAGCTTCAACACACATTAATGGCTACAGTAGTTTACACTTGCTTCAAAACAAGGCTTTGGACATGCTTTGTTAAAGCTCTCTGAATGCTAGTCAAAGCTCCTGTCACTAAATAAAATGGTTAGCTTACAGTACTGTTTACACCTTGCTTTTTCTTTGGCTTCGCTTTAAAAATGATACCCCATGTAGCTTTAGTGGTGCTTCAAAGTGTCCCCACTGAAGCCTCACGAAGCCCTACCAAAGCCCAGGAGTGGACTGACAACTCATAGGGCCCCTGGGCAATAGGATATCATGGTGCCCCCTGTGTCCCTGCCCACGCTCAAACCACACTCACACATAGCCCCACATACATATTGCACTGCCCCCTTCCGCCAGGTATCCCTAGTCTCCCCTACCCTTGGTTTCTCCCCCCCCCCAAGTATCCACTTATCCCCCCAGTGGTGTCCCGGTGTCTTTCTCTCCCAATCCTTAATCCTTCAGCTCTGGGCAAGAGATTTGCAGCCCTCCAATTTCTCAGTGCTTCTCCTTATCATAAGGGCAGCCAGTAGGCTCTAGTCACTGAGCTCGAAGTCCTGCTAAGACCGGACTCTGGAGCTCCATCTTGCCCCGGATACTTTGCCGCCTCTCCTCATAGACAGTCTATGGGCGCCGCCATATTGGCCTCTCCCGGGATGCACTGCACAGGCAGGTCATCCAAGGGACCAAAACTGGGTGATTCGTAATAGGCCGAGGAGTAAGGGGCGGGCTGAGGAGGCAGAGTACCCAGAGAGCCAGGGACTTAAAATAATAAATAAAAGTACAAAGGTGTGAGGAGCCTCTCTGGGAGCCCTATGGCTTCTGTTGGAAATCTCAAGGCCATGTACAGCCTACCTGATAGCCCCTTCCCACCCCCGAAAATACTGATATTTTCACTAAAAATACAATAAAATCATTATTAGCAGACACTTACTAAATCTAAAAGATTAAACTGTATTAGGCTCCATGCACACTAGCGTTTTTTGTTTTTATTCAAAAAACGCTGGAAAAAAGACTAGATAAAAAACACTTTTTGTAGTAGCGTTTAAGTAGCGCTTAGCAGTGTTTAGGAGCGTTGGCGTGTTATTAGCATTTTTGGATCTTCCTTAAAAAAAGGAAAAAAAGCTAAAAAATTGATAGTAGAAGCGTTTAGGAGTATCTCTGCTGGAAAAGCGCTCCAAGACACTACAAAAACAATGTTTTCTCTGCTCCTAGACGCTAAAGCGCAAAAAATGCTAATAGCCTAAAGTAGTGTGCATGGACACAGAATAACACTATTTAGCTTGATAATAACAGCTTCTAGGAGCTTAAAAAAATGCTTGCGTGCATGGAGCCTTAAGTTAATACAGTTCTGTGTGTAAATGAGTTATTGGGGCGCATTCACATAGATGCTGTGGCCTGCACTGTGTTAATCAGTGGTGTTTTTTTTTTTTTTTTTAAATCCAAATCTTTGAATCCGAATCTCTCTTGGATCCCCAACCATGGTTGCCATATGAGGTTGAATTTGTCCACTGCCTTCCTACGACTATAGGCAAGCCGTTCTCTGAAAAGCAGGGTATTTACATAAGTAATCCACTGCTTCCCCGTGGGAACCACGGTTGCCATCCAATATCGCGCTATGAGCTTTCTAGCTAAGTACATCAGTCTTGTTATCATATAATACCTTCCTTGCGGGAGCTTTTCAGAATCAATCGCCCCAAGCAGGTACACTAGGGGGTCCAATGGTACAGGTACCTGGGCCACTCTTGTGATGCACTGGAAAACCTCCTCCCAGAATCGATGAAGTTTTGGGCACCTCCAAATAGATGTATAAAGTCCCCTTGCTGTACTTTGCACTTTGGGCACAGGAGGGAGTATCTTCCTCCCCACTTGTAAAGCTGTACTGGTGTTCTATAGGCCCTGTGCAAGATAAATAGTTGTGACAATTTATGGGACGCAGATACAGATACCGCCGGAATGGAATCTAAGGCCATTTCCCACTGGTCCCCGTCTATATCCCTGATGTCTTCTGCCCATTTACTACGACATCTAAGGGAGGCATGGTCCTGGACTGAGGATAGTATTTCCGCATAGATTTTTGATATTGGTCCTCTCCTGGTACCCGCCTGGAGGACTTCCATCAGCAGACGTGACGATGATACTACTAAAGAGTGTGTCATTTGCTGTGCCTGACACATTTGTTCATATGTTTTTAACACCTCTCCCTCGTACAGCTGCGAGAAAAAACAAATCCCCCTCTCTTTCCAGGAAATGAAACCCTCTAAGTCCTGTAGCTCTGGATATCTAAGGTTATGCCATATCGGGGTAAAGAGCAGTGGGCCCCTTAAGCTCAAGGCCTTCCGAATCTCCTCCAAACCTTTTTGAGGAGGATACCCGTGGGTGCAGAGTGTGGTATACTGGGCAAGTCCATCTCCAAATGGGAGGCTGCCTTTAATGTAGGGGCCGACGTAATCACCAGATTACATATAGGATCCTCTCTTTCTTCCCGTCCCCATCCCGCCAACTGCTGAAACTGTGAGGCCAGAAAATTCATTTTAGGGTGTGGTACTGCGAGCCCCCCCCCTATCCTTACTATATTGCAAGATAGTTAAACTAATCCTAGCTATCTTTTTTTTCCATATCAGGTCCTGCATCAAGGTGTCAATTCGTTTAAACCATTTATTCGGAATCCATATAGGGGAGTTATGAAATACGTATAATAACTGTGGGGCCCATACCATTTTTATTAAATTTGCCCATCCCACCACTGACAAGGGAAGCTTACACCAGCTATGTCATTTCCCTCTCTGCCTTTCCAGCAGCGGGCCCAGGTTCAGCTGAAGGAAATCTGCTGGATCCGGGGATACCACTACTCCCAAGTATCCAAAGCTATTGGTTATAGTAATCTGCTCTACACCTGCTGGCAGTGGTTCCGTAAACGGGTCTATAGGCATTATTGTTGATTAAGACCAATTTATGGTAAAGCCTGAGAAACCTCCGAAATCTCCTATAATCCCCATCACTGCTTGCAACGATGCGGCCATGTCCCCTAGGTAAATAAGTGTGTCATCCGCATATAGGGAGATTTTTTCTTCCCTTTGGCCCCTACGAAATCCGACCACCTCCGATGCGATACGGATCAAAATAGCCAGATGTTCAACCACCAGAGCAAACAGCAGTGGGGATAACGGACACCCCTGCCAGGTGCCTCTGTATACCTCAAATGAAGAAGAAAGATTATTATTGATATAAAGTCTGGCTCTGGGTTTAGAGTAAAGCACCTTCACCCATGCTATGAACCTATTCCCCAGTCCGAACCTCGTCAGGATTTCCAGGAGGTAGGGCCATTGCACACTATCAAATGCCTTGGCGGCATCCAGCGATAGAATGGCTCCCCCCCCCCCGGATTATCTACCGGCACCTGTAAATTAAAATACAGTCGCTGTATATTGTCTGCCGTTGAGCGTGTTGTTATAAAGCCAGACTGGTCTCTATGGACCAGCTTGCCAATCACCTTAGATAATCTCATAGCTAAGACTCTAGCCAAAAGCTTGACGTCAGCGTTCAATAAGAAAATCGGGCGATAGGAGTCTAGCAGGAGCTTATCTTTGCCTGGCTTGGGGAGTACTATTATTATAGCCTCTTGCATACTGTCAGGCAAACTACCTGTCTCAACTGCCTCAGATATGGCCTCCAGCAAGGGTGGGAGAAGAATCTCACCATACGGGGAGTACACCTCCGCCGGTAATCCATCCAAGCCTGGGGACCTATGATGTGGGGCCTCATCTAGGGAATTTTTCATTTCTGTCAATGTGATAGGGGAATTTAGCATTTCCCTATCTGCCTCTGACAGCTGGGGGAAAACAAGGCCAATTCTGACTCTGTATAATTGGTTTTTAGAGGAGTATAAATACCTATAAAACTGATGGAAATCATCTAAAATTTTGGAACTAAGAGTGTGTGTTTCCCCAGACTCTACCCTTATAGCTAAAATATTGGAGGAGTCCCACTGCTCCCTAGCTACCAGACAAGAAGGTGACCCGTTCTTTCCCCTTCCTCAAAGTAACTCTGCTGATGGAAGTATCTCCTCTTCTCCGCTGCTGTTAACAGAACAGAGTTGTACAGAGATTGCGCCTCGGTTCAGGAATCATAATTGGATTGGGAGGGGTCTGCTACCAGTGCCTGTTCTCTGGCTTTCATTTCATCTCGTACGCTGTTTTTCCATTTCCTAGAACCTTTTTTAATGCCTGTAATTTCTCTAATGAGACGTCCCCTCAGGAAGGCTTTAAGTGAATCCCATACCCCTGCTGCGCTAGCAGATCCCCTATTAAAATATAGAAATTCCTGCAATGCCCCCACAGTCTCGTCTGGAGACAGAAACAGGTCAGCCAAAAAGTATTCACTTTCCACAATGGGCGGCCCAATGTAACAGTAACATCTAGCCGTACCCAAAATGGAGAGTGATCAGATAATAGTCTCGGCTCATAAGCTGAGTCTCTTACCCTCTGCATTAACGCCTCGTTCCCCAGACCCATGTCAATCCTAGAGAGTCCACTATGTGAGGCTGAATGGCACGAATAGCATCTGTCATTGGCATGCCTCTCACACCAGACATCGTGGAGTCCCAATTCAGAAAGCAAGGAAGCAAAGGCCGTCCTACCGGCTGTGGGATTTACCCCTCTAGGTACCAGTTGCATTCTATCCAGGCACGGATCTAGGGTATTATTATAATCCCCCAGTGCTAGCACCGGGCATCTGGGAATAGTGCCATAAATTGCGCCAGCTTTCTAAGAGGCGCCTCCGAAAATGGCGGGGGAATATAAATCGCAGCAATAATACATAATAACATATTAAGCTTACATAGCAAGAAAACATATCTGCCCTCTCTATCCATCTGCTGCTGAATACATTCAAAAGAAACGTTAGCAGAAACCATAACACTGACTCCCCTAGAATAAGAAGAATACATGGAATGATATTGCTTCGGATATCTACGTGAGCGCAGCAGGTGGACAGAGTCGGGTCGCATGTGCGTTTCCTGAAGACAAATTATCTGCGGTTACAGTCTACCAAAATATTTAAACATTGCATCTCTTTTAACCTTATCCCCCAACCCCCTGACATTCCATGTCATGAGTAATATACCCGTTTTGGTTACATTAGCCATTGGAAAAAACAAAGGAATAATAGTGCATATTCAAAAGAAAAAAGAAAAAGGACCCAAGAGGCATTTACCCCTCTAAACCCAAAATATATATATACATATAAAGTAAGCCTAATATTGGTAGCGTTACCCCAAAAATCTTGAATAGTGTTTTTATACCGTCTAGTGTACCTAAAGAACATATGTAACCATGGTTGTAATTGCAATCGTGAATCATATCTTCTAACAATTAATTGTGGTGTGACTCCCCTCCCCTCCCTTGTCCTACCTCCCCCTGCTCCCCCTACTTCCTCCCCCTACCTCCCTCCCCTCCCAACCCTCTCCCTCTCTGCCCAGCTGGGCCTACCCCAGGGGCTATACCTATGGCCTCCACTCTACACGCATCCTCTCTCTCCTCCCAATTAACGTGCATCTATACCCCTATAGACACCCACCCCCCCTCTCTGAAAATCACTCCACGCCTCTTTTTTCTTTCCCCCCTTCATGCTATTGTATTGCTACTATAGTTTTATTTGAGGTACTTAAACACCCCTTTCTCTTCCTTCTCTACTCTCTCTCCCCCTTGTGTTAAATTTATCAAGCCTACCCCGTATATTTTAAACCAATTAAAGTGCTGTTCAGATTATCAAGGGGCTTTAATATGTGAAAAATATCCAGACACAATCTCAACATATACACCAACATATTCACCAAAAAAGAGAAGAAAAAAAGGGAAAAAAAAGGGGAAGAAAAAAAAAGAAAAAAAAAAATCATATCTCAAATGCAAAGTCAATGCAAAATCAATTCCTCGTTCATCTCCTATTGCAAAAAGCACTATAGGTCTTTCTTATTGTCCTCATGCCACTTCTCCACACTTATTGGGGAGTCAAAAAAATGTGTGCCTCCCATCGCAGATATTTGCAGACGGGCAGGGTAGAGCAAAGCATATACAATCTTATGTTGCTGGAGGGTACGTTTGATCAGATTGAAAGCCGCTCTCTGCTTCTGGAGATCTGGAGAAAAATCCTGGTAAAGTGAAACTTTGACCCCCTTATAGTAGATATCCCCCTTTTCTCTGGCCTCCCGGAGCAGGGTCACTTTATCGCAGTAATTAAACATTTTTATAAGTAGGGGTCTAGGGTATCCATTTGCCTGGCGAGTTTTAAAGGGGACCCGATGGGCGCGCTCAATCCCAAAAAATGGCGTGAAGGATGTAGCCCCGAATACCTCCTTGAACCACCCCTCCAAAAATACTATGGGGTCACCTCCCTCGCTCTGCTCTGGCATGCCGATCACTCTGACATTGCTTCTTCGGTTTCTGTTTTCTAATTCATCGATTTTAACCTCCTGCATGTCCATTTGCTTCTTCAATCCCATAACCTCCTGTCTAAGTGGAAGTAAAACATCCTCGACTGTACTTAGTCTCTCCTCTAAGACATTTGTTATTTCCACCATCTTGCTTAGCTCGTCCCTTACTGAGAGTAATTCCTCCTTGATACCTTTCAACTGGGTGTCGAGGGCTTACTGGGTTTACTGGATTTGCCTGTATATGACCCTTACCCTGACTTTTCCTGTCCATCGAGGGTCCTACTTGTGCTGGCTGTTGGTGGATTCCCCTGGCTGGGGACAGGGAATTTCGGGCAAAGCGTTCAAGTTTTGCTGCTACTGCTACTGCTGTTGCAGACGCTGTTGCCTGATTCTTTGCAGAGCGGGTAACAAGGGCTCCTTCCTGCTTTTTAGACATAATTGAGGGGGGCGATTTTAGTCCAAATTCATGCAGGGTATAACCGGTCCCTATTTCGCTCTACCACTGTGCTGCTATTATTAGACACTAATCAAGTGGTTTTCAATGATGGATAGTGAAAAAAGCTATCAATAGTCTAGTTGTGTAGTCTAGTTGTATACTAGTTGTATAGTATAGTTGAAAGCTGTTGTCGGAGGGTTTAGGGCTTAGAGGGCTTAGAGGGAAAAACTGCAGAAAATAACAAGTATCACTCCAAGTCACTTTATGCCATGTCTCCTGGTTGTATTTGCACACTGTATTTTATATCCCTCCAAGTGCCTCCCCTGTCATCCCTTCTCACTGCTGCTCACAGCTTCTCATGTGTCCCCTCAGCACACCAGCTTGTTCCCTGGATCAGGATGCAGAGCAGAGCCTCGTAGAGCCTTCTTTGTTTTTATGTGACTATTGCTGTGTGCAGGACACTATGAGAATGCAGCAACTGTATGAACACAGACACAGGTCATAATTTGACAGGTGTGTGGATGGAGGTGGATGGCCTCCAAACACTGACAGTGTGTATTTGGTGCCACTCACCCACACACTTACCAAATTAGGACCTGTGGCTGTGTTCATACAGATGCTGCATCCTGAGAGTAGCAGATGGTTCCAGCCGCACAAAACACTAATTTACACTGTATGGGCCAGAGAACCTACGTGAATGAGTCCTTTATGTTTTAAATTATTTTTTTATGAATATATTATTATTATTTATTTTACAATGCTGTTGGGGGGGGGGGGGATTGACGAGATATCAGCATTCTGGCATTTCACCGTTGAGACAAGGAAAGGAATTGAGGACAGATTCTTTAATTCCTTTCTCTGTAGCCTCCGATGCACTGAAGATGAATGAACAGGAAAGTGACCAGTTACACTTACCGGTAACGGTGTTTCTGGGAAGTCTTCCAGGACGGCACAATGAGAGATGACTAGCTCCACCTGACAGGAAACACAATCAATTCAAAGAGGTTAAAGCACCCTCCCCTCCCCGTGATCCTCAGTTATGATAAAGTACAGACCCACACCAGTGCACGAGAGAGAAAACACACACCAAAATAACTCTATACAAACCAATGTATTTACCAAAAAGTGGTGGGAAGTAGGCCTGCCATCCTGTAAGACTTCCCAGAAACACTGTTACCGGTAAGTGTAACTGGTCACTTTCTCAAGTCGTCTTCCAGGACGGCACAATGAGAGAGAAGCAAGTAGCTTCAGGCCTACCTTAGGGTGGGACGACTGCTTGCAGGACCTTTCTACCAAAGGACAGGTCCTGAGGTGACAGCAACTCCACTCTATAATGCCTTAGGAATGTATTCTGGCTTGACCAAGTCGCAGCTTTACAGATCTGTTCAACCGAAGCTCTGGCTCTTTCTGCCCAGGAGGTTGCCAGAGAGCGAGTGGAATGAGCTTTAACTTTCGGGGCTGTCTTACCAGCCTGGTCATAAGCTATGGAGATTGTCTGTCTGATCCATCTAGATATGGATGCTCTAGATGCCTGTTGGCCCTTTTTCTGTCCAAAAAAATTAATTAGTGAATGGCTGGATTTCCTAAATTCACCCACCCTATCCAGATAAGCTAGCAGACACCATCTGAAATCCAGACAATGAAAGGAGGCCTCTCTTTCATTCTGTGGATTTGAATAAAAAGAAGGGAAAATAATTTCTTGTGATCTATGAAACTTCGACACTACCTTAGGGAGGTACAGGGGGTCCTGCCTGAGAATAACTCTGTCCTCGAATAAACTAAGGAAAGGCTCTTTAATCGTCAGAGCCTGCATATTGCCTATTCTTCTGGCTGTAGTAATTGCCAGAAGAAAAGCAAACTTAAACGTCAGTAATTTAACTGAAATATCGTCTAGTGGCTCAAACGGAGCTTTAGTTAATTGTTCCAAAACTAACGTAAGGTCCCAGGGCGGAACTCTAGAGATCCGCACCGGGGACAATCTATCCCTGGCCATCAGAAATCTTTTAACTAGAGGGTCCAGTGATAACTTCTTGTCCAAAAAATAAGATAAGGCTGCTACCTGCACTCTTAAGCCCTGTACACACGATCAGATATCCTATGGATTTTCGTCTGATGGATTTGTCCATCAGAAATCCGATGAAACTGTTTTCCATCAGTCTTGCCCACACACCATCAGTCAAAAAACCGACCGTTCCAAACGTGGTGACGTAAAACACTCCGATGAGCTGAGAAAAATGAAATTCAATGCTACTGAGCATGTGTCGACTTGATTCTGAGCATGCTTGGGTTTTTTATCTGATGGATTTCCCCACAGACGATCGGAAATTGCCATCGGTTTTTTATCCATCAGATAGTTTTAAAACATGTTCTATTTTTTAAAACTGATGGAAAAAAGACTGATGGGTCCCATACACGATCGGTTTGTCTGATGAAAACAATCCATCAGACGGTTTTCATCAGTCAAACTGATCGTGTGTACAGGGCTTTAGAGTCTTGGTAGCGAGACCTAAATCAGCGCCATCCTGGAGAAAGTCCAGGATGACCGAGGTTTCTTGCTGGGATACCTTTCTCACTAGACATCAGTGAGAGAAGACTCCCCACACCTTCCTGTAGATACGTCTGGTGACTTATTTTCTACTTGAAAGGAGAGTGTTAATCACTCTCTCGGAACATCCCCTCTCCCGCAGGTTCTGCCTCTCAAGCACCAGGCCGTCAGCTTGAAGAAGCTGGGATCTGGGTGAAAGACCGGTCCCTGCCGAAGAAGGTCCACCCGAACTGGTAGATGGAGGGGAGGTGCTACGGACCAGTTCTGTAGAGCGGGGAACCAGGCTCTCTTGGGCCACCAAGGGGCAATTAGAATGAGTCTGGTTTCTGAGAGACCTAGTTTTTGTAGGACTCTTGGAATGAGACTCAGAGGGGGAAAAGCATAAGCCAGGTGAAAACTCCATACCTGAGCTAATGCATCCACCCCCTCCGAGCCCCACTCCCGGGACAGGGAGAAGAATCTTCTTACTCTCCTGTTTTCCTTGCGGGCAAAGAGGTCTATTTCTGGCCTTCCAAACTGTTGGCACACCAGGTTGAACACCTCTGGGTTCAGCTCCCATTCCCCCTGGAGAATCGGATGGCGGCTTAGATAGTCCGCCTCTATGTTGTACATTCCCCTTATGTGTACTGCCGTAATAGAGGCAATCCGAAGCTCTGCCCAGCCCAGAATTCCTAGAGACAAGGCCAGCAGGGAGGGAGACCTGGTTCCCCCCTGATAATTTATGAAGGCCACCGTGGTCGCATTGTCAGACAGGATCTGGACCTCTCGGTCTCGGATCCTTTCCTCGAACGCTTTTAGGGCCTCCCCGACCGCCAATAATTCCCGGAAGTTTGAGGAGGCGCGCCTCTGATCCTGATTCCAGGAACCCTGGGCTCGGAGCTCGCCTAAGTGGGCCCCCCAACCCCAGGAACTTGCGTCTGTCGTTATCCTGAGGGGTTCTGTCTGAGTCCAAAGATGACCCACCTGCAACTTCTGAGGAAGAAGCCACCAGCTCAGAGAGTCTTTTACTACCTCTGGGATGGAGATTCTGTGGTCTAATGTCCCTCTTGTTCCGTCCCAGGAGGATAAGAGGAATTGTTGGAGGGGTCTGGAGTAGAGCTGAGCCCACGGGACCGCAGGAATACAAGAGGTCATTAGACCCAGTACCCTCATGATGTCTCTGAAAGAGAACTCTCCTGGCTCCAACAGAGACCAGACCGCTGCCATGAGGCCCTGGGCCTTCTCCTGGGGTAAGAAGAGCCTTCTCTGTAGGGAGTCTATCAGGAAACCCAGGTAAACTTTTCTTTGGTCCGGGATCATTGAGGACTTCTCCCTGTTTATGATCCAACCTAGGGATTCCAGGGTACTCACAACCTTGGCCAGGTCTGCGAGGAGGAGATCTCGACTCTGGTTGTAGAGTAGAAGATCGTCGAGATAAGGGACTATTGATATACCCTGCAAGTGTAGGAAGGTGACCACCTCTGCTACGATTTTTGTGAACACCCTTGGGCTGGAAGCCAGTCCAAAGGGGAGGGCAGCAAACTGCCAGTGTTGAATCCCCTGAGGAGACTCGACTGCAAATCTGAGGAAGGCCTGATGTCCTGGAAAGATCGGGACATGTAGGTAGGCGTCCTTTAAGTCGATCGTTACCATGTATACCTCCTTCAGAAGGAGTCTTCTGAGGGTGTATATGCTCTCCATGCAAAATTTCTTGTGACGCAGAGAGGTATTCAGGGGTCTCAGGTTTATTATCAAACGGTATTTGCCTGAGGATTTTGGGACAACGAAGATATGGGAGTAGACCCCCATTCCGCGCTGACCCGCAGGTACCGGAACTACAGCTCCCTGTTCTGCTAGGTCTGAGGTGTTTTGCAGAAGACCTGCTTCCTTGAGGGGGTCCCTGGGGAGATATGTTAATAGGAACTTGGAGGGGGGGTGAAGAAACTCCAGCCTGTAACCCTCTCTTATAATGTTGAGAATATGAGGGCTTTGAGTAACACTCTCCCACCTGGAAAGGAATTGGGAAAGTCTTCCCCCTACCCTCACGTCACTTAAAGTCCTTTTCATTTGATTTTTGGTTGGAAAAGAGGATACTTCCTTTCGGCTTATCCTTCCCAACGCCCCACTTCCTATTACCGGCAGGCTTCTTGTTCGAGAAGCGGTTTCTACCCTGGAGGCCTAGAAAAAAACTTTTTTGGTCCCTTTTAGGTTTGGTGGGAAACTTCTTGCCCTTTTCAGTAGATCTTGACAGAGCTTGATCAAGCCCTGTACCAAAAAGGAGGGAGCCCTCAAATGGGAGTCCACATAAGCGGGTCCTGGATGCGTTATCACCGTCCCATGTTTTGACCCATACGGCTCTGCGAGCCGAGTTTACGAGGGCCCCTGTTTTTGCGGTGGCCCGCACGGTCTCTACTGCAGCATCTGCTAGGTATGCCACTGCGCTACCTATCACCTGTAGAGAGTCTAGGACTTCCCTGGACTTGGACACGCGGGAAACATGTTCTATTAGTTTGGCTATCCATGTATCCGCGTTCCTAGCTATACAAGCTGAAGCCAACGCGGGGCTCATTGCTGCCGCATTGGCTTCCCAGGCTCTACGCAAGGTCGTCTCAGTACGGCGATCCATAAGATCCTTGATATTACCCGAGTCCTCAAAGGAGAGGTCGGATTGCTTTGACACCTGTGCCAAAGAGGCGTCCAATCTGGGAATCTTAAAGAATTTCTCCTCATCCTCCCCCTTAAAAGGACACCTACGCTTCCAAGATTTATATTTCAGAAGCTTCCTCTCAGGTTCCTTCCACTCTCTAAGGATCACATCTTTGAGAGTCTGATGAACCGGAATGGCTCTGGGTTGGGCCCTTACTAGGCCTCGGTACAATCTATCCTGTGCGGATACCTGCTCCGTCGGCTCCTGAATTTCTTCAGAGGCGTAGATTGCACCAAGGAGGCCTTCCATGTCGTCAGCTGAGAAGATGTGTCTTCCTGACCTAGAGCCTTCTTCCTCCTCCTCAGCCTGACTATCTATCAGGCCCTCATCGGATAGTCCCTGATCAGGGATCTCCGAGTCCTCTTCTGCCTCTGAGTCCTGAGATAAGAGGGATCTCAGGGATTCTGGGTGTCCTCTCCCTAATCTGGTTGAGGAGGAACCCTCCTGTGAGGAAGGGCCCTCCCTGCTTGTCTGGGACTCTGGTTCCTTAGCTTTAAGGGAGGCTTGAAAATCTTTAAGGGTGGCAAGCATCTGGGTTTGGACAGAGAGAAAGTCTCTCATAACCTGAGATGTTTCCTTCCCAGCCAGCTTCTGGATACACTTGAAGCAGAAGGGCTTGGAATGGGTTGAAGGTAATTTCTCATTACAGTAACCGCATCTTTTGGAGCGGGCAGGGGGTCTAGAGGAACGACTGGCAATCCCCTGGGGAGTGACGTCCTCTCCTGCAATGTAAGGGTACACAGGAATGCATTAAAAAAAGAACCCTGTGACCGGCAAGGGGAAAGAGTCGGGGTACCATCCCCCATCATGACCCCTGCTGGCTGGGTTGACTCACCCCCTGTGGTCTCCTCTGTAGCCGCGGCCGTAGTCGGCCTCTCCTCATGCTCCATGCTAGGTGAGATGTCTCTGCTAGGTGTGCACCGAGTCTCTGCAGAGCCACTGGAGGAGTGAAAAAAGGGTGCCTCTCTTCCTGGCGTCCCTCCGTTTTGAAATGCGGGCAACAGACGTCGGCCGTCGCCATTTTGCCGGAGACCGGAACCGGAAATGACGCGGCACGCGATGGCGTCATGCCTGACGCTAGAGGACGAATGTCCTAGACGCCGGGAAAATGGCGCCGCAATGCTATGCACATGCATAGAGCGATGCCCTGAACGAACGGACCGCGCGAGCGGGGGTTACACGGAGGGACCTGCCAGCCCCCCCTCCAGAATGGACACCCAAACAGGTAGGGGGGAGGAAGGAGGATATCTGGCCCCTGAAGTCCCGGGTACAGCCCCGCACCTAGGGTCCTTCAGTGCTCAGGGAGGCTCTTCAACTGCCCTCCCTGAGAAAGGAATGGGATACCCCCCAGGACGGCCAAATAGAGTCCTGCTAGGCCCAGAGGCTTCCCAGGCATGCGGCTCAGCTCCCGGGGGGGGGGGGACTTCCAGCCCCAGGCCTTCAGTCTGTGGAAAAAAATAAACGGTTTCGCTGTGGGGAAACACAATCAAGAACTGAGGAGCACGGGGAGGGGAGGGTGCTTTAACCTCTTTGAATTGATTGTGTTTCCTGTCAGGTGGAGCCAGTCATCTCTCATTGTGCCATCCTGGAAGACGACTTGAGAAACAGAGGCTCCTGTTCATTCATAAACTGAAGCATAGCATAAGTTTATTATGCTTAGTTATGAATGAACACAGAGAGTGATCAGTACAGATCACTCAATGTGTCCATTCAGAAAATTACATATCTTCTGTCCCCTTTCACTGCTCTCCACCCTAAACATCCCCATATTACCTGCAGCAGCCAGCAGGACAGGGGAGCCTGCAGGAAAGGGGAAGGGAGCCAGGGCACACAGCAGGGGGAATCAGATGTGGGCAGGACAAAGATAGGAATCAGTGTGGTGGGGGGGGGCAGTTACAGGAACAATGCCCTAAATATGTGTCTCTCCCTGCAGCAGCTGAAAGCTGGCGGGAGGCAGAGGGTGAAAAGCTTGCTTTTAGCTGCTGCAGAGAGCTGCACAGGGCATTGGACTGTAATTGGCCCTCATCTGTCTGCTGCACTGATTCCCTTGCTGTTTGGGTCCACTTGTGTGCCTGGGCACCCTACAGGAGGATACATACACAAAAACAATAATGATACAGTAAGTAGTGTTCCAATATTGACTTTAAGCGCCAACTCAAAATGTATGTGTGGTTGCTGTAACCAGATATACCAATGCATATCATGGATAATTACTACATGGATAATAGAAGAGGGAATTCCTTCTTATTACTCCCAGAATATTTGTGCACCGAATGCTCCCTGATAACAATGTGCCTATAGGAATGGTATTTGAATGACAGTGACTAATAACCAACTCAAACTGAAGATGTCATAAAGTTTATTCACTGAAGACTGATGTGGCATATATGTTATGTAGCGACCTCACCCTCTCTCCATCTTTATTGGTTACACACCAACTCATGTCTAGGGGTTCCTGGGTTGTGAGAGTGAGATGCGCCACGGCCCATGTCCTCCCCATTGTAGTAGGGAGGTGAAGGCCACTTACTGATGTTTCCTCGGGCTGGTGTGTTCTGTGAATGCACTGAGTCTGTAATTGCAAGCTCACCAGCCTCCCCTTTGCTTCCAGTAACTGGAGTTCACACACCGGAGAAAGGTCCAACACTTGTTTATTTGACACTCCAATACGCAAAGCACAATAAACAGTTCTTTTGCAGCAAACTGGTTGGGACCTATAACCTTGCCAACGGTGGGGCGAGCAGATCGAGGCACTTCCTAATGTTTGAGTTCTATGCCACTGTACTATGACCAGCGGCGCCTAAGCCAATCCGGCTGTTACAGAACAGGAAGGATGGGGTCTCTTCCAGCAACCCCTATGAACAGCAATGGAGCCCTCTTCGATACGCTGTGGCCCCTATCAGGGGGATGTGTCCTCCCAAGAGAGTTCCCAGAGGCCCACTGTCACCGGGTTGGTGCTGCTCCGGGTCTCCAGTGGGTAACCTCCCCGGCCTCCTCACCTCAGGTACGAGTCCCTCCGCTCAGGGACCCTCGGACAGTCCACCCTAGCGGGACCCAGTCGAAGGTACTGGGCCCCAGGCCTCCTAGATAGTACCTCACCCCAGGCTAAAGGTGCCTGGGATGGACGCCAACATGACTCCGGACCAGGCCATGGGCACCTGGACCAGACTCCTGGATCTCCCGCACCCAGGCCTAAGGGCCCTGGGTGCAGACCGCAACCCTCCTCCTCCGAGGACCTCCTTCTCCGCAAGAACACGACGACGACCTCGTGGTCAGGGCGTCTCCCCCTTTTATCTCCTCCCTTCAACGGCCCGGCGGGTTCCCCGCCCCAGCCATACCATCTCCGGGAAGAGACCAAACAGGGAGCACTGCAGGGGATGATTCTACCTGAAGCCCGTGGGTACCCCGCCACCCACAGGCAAAGGAGAATATTACATCCTCCAATCCTCCACGAAACAAAAAGGGGTCTGAATCCTAACACAATTATACACCTGGGTTACACTATTGCCCAGGTGTATCCCATCAATTTGAGGACCCCGCTACATTATACAGAGCATTAGTGTCCAGTTATATGGGGAAATCATTATGTGAACACCTTTGCTATGAATGAGGATTGCAAGCAGGAATGATCAAAATAGATGTCACTTGGCATTTTAGTGCATTCTGTCATATACTGTAGATCACAGAGATAAGGAAATTGCAGCAATATGCAGAGGTGCAAGCAATAAGTGCATGCTCTGTTGTATTTAACAGCATTTGCAGGAGTTAGCAGGGAAATATTGAAGCAGATTGTGGCAGAGGACAGAAGTACCAACATAAAATAAAAGCTGAAGTATATTGCTGGGTTTGAAGGAGTTAGCAGGTTAGTAAACAGAAAATGCATGTTTGAGCAGCTCATCTCCCTTCATGAGACTGGGAGAATAGATATAGTATATATGTCTGTCAGCCAGTGTTGCCAACCCCCTGAAGTGAAATTTACTGGCAAGGATGCCAAAATTTCTGAACGCACCAATTTTTTACTGGCAAAAATCATGAAAATTGCTGGCAGAGCCGCATTTTTTACTGACGCTGCAAAAAAGTACCTAAAATCACTGTTTTTAGTGCTAAACAGTGCAAATATCAATATTTGAACTATAAACACACAGCTAGTGCTATTATCAATGTGTTTAAGTTAAACAAAAGTAAAAAAACATTTTTCTCAATTTACATGAAGGTTAGGTTACTATAACCGAGCCAGCACAGAGTTCCCTCTTACATCAGAGTCTGCAGGATGCCCCTTGCAGTGCAAGGGAACTCTTATGTAAAGGGGAACGCTGCAGATCATGATGTAAGGGGGAACTCTGATGTGGAGGGGGGCTCTGGTGAATAGAGAAACCCTTCCGCCGAGTGAATACACTAAGGTAAGGGGGGGTACTAATATAAGGGGGAAACCTTTATATCAGTGCCCCCTTACATTATTGTATTCACTCACATCCTTACATCAGTGACCCCCCCCCCCCCTCAGAATGGCCTGGCGGCACTGTCACTTACCTCCTCTCAGGTGCACAGTGTGGGGCTCAGTCAGACGGCTCCAGCTTGGGGGCTCTGATCTCCTCTCCCCAGTCCACACGTCTGTTTCTTCCCGGGCCGTAACCCCCATCCCGGCAGCACTCCCACTCTTGACTCCTTTCTAGGATCCACTCAGAGACTGCAGACATGATAAAAGACAAGAGATGGTCAGAGGCTGTGGAAACGATACAGGAGGTGGACAGAGGCTGCGGACATACTACAGGAGGTGGAAAGAGGCTGCGGACATACTACAGGAGGTGGACAGAGGCTGCGGACACGATACAGGAGGTGGACAGAGGCTGCGGACATACTACAGGAGGTGGACAGAGGCTGCGGACATACTACAGGAGGTGGACAGAGGCTGCGGACATACTACAGGAGGTGGACAGAGGCTGCGGACATACTACAGGAGGTGGACAGAGGCTGTGGACATACTACAGGAGGGGGACAGAGGCTGCCGACATACTACAGGAGGGGGACAGAGGCTGCGGACATACTACAGGAGGGGGACAGAGGCTGCGGACATACTACAGGAGGGGGACAGAGGCTGCGGACATACTACAGGAGGGGGACAGAGGCTGCGGACATACTACAGGAGGTGGACAGAGGCTGCGGACATACTATAGGAGGTGCCGGTGGAGACAGGCTGTGGACATGATGGTGCCCTCCTCACCCCCTCACAGTAGCCTCCTCCTCTGTCCACCACCATATTACTTCTCCACATCATCAGTGTGCTGTGTCCTCCTCCTGTTCCCCTTTCACCACTACACAGGTCATGGCAGCACTGTGCTGCCCTGACCTGTGGAGAGGTGAAAGGGGCACAGGAACCAGAGGAGGACACAGCACACTGATGATTTCGAGAAGTAATATGGTGGTGGACAGAGCACATGAGTCTCTCCCCTGCATGGCACGGCTTCAGGCTCCCAGTAATGTCCAGGACTCCAGGCTCTCACTCGCTGTCCCCTTGTATTCCCCCCAGTTTCACTGACCTCGAGTCCGTCCTCCTCACCCCTGGGCCCTGTCAGTTCTCCGCTCACTCCGAGTCCTCCACCTATGATGAGTGCATGGCATGCACTCACTGCAGGTGTCGCGCCAGCCGCTGTGGCCTTTTCAAAAATGGCGCCAGCGTGAACAAGTTTCCCTGAGCTCGGCCGGCTTCGGAACGGCGCATGCGCAGTTGTATGGCCGGCTCGCGGCCATCTTTTTTATGGGCGCTGGTGCCCATAACGGACTTTAACATACACCCCGAAAAAGGGCTGTACGTAAATATACGTACGGTTGGCAACACTGCTCAGTTTAGACACAAGCAGCCTGTGTAAGGAGTCATCTGCAGCTCACCACACCCGATCCTTTGATGTTCATCTTCTTGTGCTGATCCACTGCTATTTCAGATTTCCTTTATAACAGCCAAATCTGTAAGACCTGCTTCTCCTTGTCACTTTCAAAACGGACCACGGCTGCAGTGTGCTGATTTCACTCTTGGCTCCCTGTGGGGTCCCCCGCTGGTCGCCCTCGGGCGGCGTCTGAGTGCCCGAATGGTCAGTCGGCCCATGCGAAAGCCCCACCAAAGGCTCAACGAAGCCCCACCGAGGCCTCATCGAAGCCTCATCGAAACACCAAGCAAAAGCAAGGTGTAAACAGGACTGTAAGTTAACCACTTTATTTTTCGTGACAGGAGCTTTGACTGGTGTTCAGAGAGCTTTAACAAAGCATGTCCTTAATATACAGTATACAGTTGTGAATTGTAATTTACGTAAGAACCCCATAGAAGCCCTACTGAAGTTAAAACATAACAAAATTAAAAGCTATCTTGCTAGATACACGAGATGTTCCTTAAAATTTGGTCCCAATGAATAGCCTACTCCCAGGGTAACACTGGATCCTTGAATAGTTAGCCATGGATAAGTGGTCTGTCAACCACAGAAAATGGGAGATTCTCCCCATCACACTTCTCTTGCCACTCTTAACTCCGTCTTTGCCTTCCCCTTTTTTTCTTATCCTCTCTTCCCCTCTCTTCTCACAAACTGCTTTTCAATTTTCCTTATTCCCCTTGCTCCCTATTTAGAGACAGTGCAGATATAATATACTCATATGAGGAAATGTATATTAGCTTACCACATCGCATTAACAAATCAATATTTTTGGAAGAGTATAGGGAGGAATTTTTCAGGTGCAAAGACAAAAAGCATTTATTTTTAAATTAAATACATACATTTAATTTGTAACAGAATAAAAGAATGCTGTTTAAAAACAATAACATAATTTTCTTGTGGTCATAACATAAGTACAGTAGTTTCTGCTTGACATGTTTCACCAGAGATATGGCTTCTTCAGGAGACTCATGAAGTACTGTACAGAGTGTTACTATGAATCAATAGAGAATATTACATTCTAAGTGTAAGTGAATAAGTAAATCAGTATACTCCACCACAAATATAAACATTATTCAGGAAAAACAACAAAACTACATTACAAGATAAATATACATGGTTTTATGAATTTCTCACCATTCCCACATGTCCTGAATCACATACGATGGTAAAGCACCTGAGGAGTCGCCCCAAAGAAATATCATTAGTCACAGGAGGGACACACCCATTCAGGAACCTGGGAGATATATGTATGTATATATATATATATAAATTATATATATCTCCCAGGTTCCTGAATGGGTGTATCCCTTCTGTGACTACTAATACTTCTTTGGGGCGACTCCTCGGGTGTTTTACCATTGTATGTATTTCGACACATGTGGGAATGGTGAGGGGCTCTATTATATGATTCATAAAACCATGTATATTTATCTTGTACTGTTGTGTTTCCTGAATAATGTCTATATGTATAGTTGAGTATACAGCTGTACTGATGTACTTATTCAATTACACTTATAATGTAATATTCTCTATTCATTCATAGTAATACTCTGTACAGTACTTCATGAGTCTCCTGAAGAAGCCATATCTCTGGTGAAACATGTCAAGCAGAAACTATTGTACTTCTGCTTTGACCGCAAGAAAAAGATGTTATTGATTTTAAACAGCATTCTTTTATTCTGTTACAAATAAAATGTATGTATTTTATATAAAAATAACTTCTTTTTGTCTTTGCACCTGAAAAATCCCTCTCTATACCCTTCCAATAATATACTCATACTTTACTACTAGTTCTATTTTTTCCAGCTTTTTCAATACTGTACAATTGTAGATCTTCTGCTCTAGAATGGTTCATAATACCAATCCCACAGATAGAGTACTGGGATGCACTGATCAAAAAAAGTCACAAAAGAATAAAAGATTTGAGGACTCATCCAGACTATGGCGTTAATGTATGTATTTGCAATGTGCACAGGCACACAGCACTATTGCATTCACAATGAATGCATCCGTGCAGTAGTGGGCTAGCACATATCGTGTGGTATTGTGCATTAGCAGCCCACTCAAAAAGAATGGGCTGCCTCAGTGTAAAGGCCCATACACACGATCAGACTTTTTGACAACATACTTCAAAATGACCAGGTTTTTCAGAAAATCCGACCGTGTGTACGCTCCATCGGACAAACTTTTTCGGTTTTCATCGGACAAATGTTCGCTCTGCAAACGGACAAACTTTTCGGCAACAAAAGTCCTACGGTGCAAAATCCTATCGTGTGTACAGAAGTCCATTGGACTTTAGTCCAAAGTACAAACACGCATGCTCAGAACCAATGTTAAAATCAACCAACAATAGCAGAAGTTGACCAGAGGGTGGCGGTAAAGAGCAGAAAAAGAGCAGAAAAATCACATGATTTGGTGAAAGTTGGCTGAAAAAAGTTCTGCCGTGTGTATGCATACCAAGTTCACGGCCAACGCCCTGTGAAAAAATATCCACAGAAAAGTTTGTTTGAAGTCCGACCGTGTGTATGAGGCTTAACATGTGTTAAAAAGCATGCATTGATGCAATGCAGAGCAAAGTGGTAATCCACCCACACAGGTAGGCTGTGGTTGGTATAACTATCCAGAACATTTTCTATCTTTTTTTAATTAAAACCTACTCCAGATTAAAGGATCACTAAAGATAAAAAATAGTTTTTTTAAATAACAAACATGACATACTTACCTCCACTGTGCAGCTCGTTTTGCCCCGAACCTGGTCTTCTGGGGTCCCTCGGCGGCTGTCTCGGCTCCCCCCCCCCGCAAGAACTCATCACCATGTGAGCTCGCTCCCGTGATACAGCCGGCGGCCATAGTCGCTCACTGTATCACTCAGCCCCGCCCCCGGCGCGCCGCGTCATTTGAACTGATTGACAGCAGCGCAAGCCAATGGCTGCACTGCTTTCAATTAACCAATGAATGAGCCCGGGAAGATGGCCGAGAAGCCTGCGCATTCACGGCGCGGGACTTTCAAGGGGTCAGGTAAGTAAACGGGGGGGCCTCTAATCCGCAGATGTTTTTTCATCTTAATGCATAGAATGCATTAAGGTGAAAAAACTTTTACTTTTACAACCCCTTTAACATTTTTATTTGTTTCTTTTTTGTATGCATCCTCAGAAACATTTAACCTTCAATAAGTGGTCATTCAGACAATAGGCGAGATTAAATTTCCAAATAAAAAGACTTACAGCAAAAAAGCACTTTTTTATTACAGGGGGTGATGGTTAGAGCATCTGTCATATGTTGCTGTGCTGTATATTTTCCAAAAAGGGATATTTTCCTCACCTCCCTTGTGGTCACAGTTACAGGACGTGATAAAAAACTCTCCTACGTGGGGACAAAGGTTTTCCACACCTTGCTTGCTTGAAGGTGCCAATACAGTAAATACTTTTCTAGAATTTTGCTCAACCTACTCCATTGAATCTGACAATTCAAATTAAGAGTTTCTCAGTTCTCTATAATTATTCTTAACTATGCAATGACAGGGAACACTATGCATTTCAAAGCCGTGCATGTATTTCCAAAAATTTGTTTTTATTTGGTTGTAACATAAAATAATTTTTGTTTCAGATCTTTTGGTGACCAAAACTGACTTCCAGAAAGTCAAAAATGCCACAGCTCACAAGACCCAAGACTACGACACCAGTGATATGGTGCTCAGAAGGGGACAGCCATTTACAATGGCTTTTACATTCAACAGACAAATAACGTCAAGAGATGAGCTTAAAATAATTGTGGAAACAGGTAATATGATTTTCTAAAGTGACCATTCTGTTAACTCCCAAGAAGCAGATGCAGAATATACGTAGGCAATGATTTGACCAGAAAAAACTGGGGGTATAATATCATTATGAAAGAGGTTGTGGAGGTAGGTGTGTGGTGCCGTGTATTAACAGAAAATCGTGGCGTTGCTAGGAGAATTTTTTTTAAATTAATGTATGATATCAAATACAATGAAAAAAGTGGTAATCAATAAAAAGCCGCCCTAAAGATTACCCCCACCGCGCTAATTGACAGAAGATAATAGTGCATAAATTTTAACAGCAGCCACTTTAAATATAAACCTGTAAATAAATAATAGTAAACACACTAAAAATTATAAAGTGACAAACTATGAGTGGCGCTAAGTAAAGTAATATATATATAACAATACTATTGATATATAAACTGTGATTCAAAATGAATAGTGAAATTTTCTTAAAGGCATAAAGTAAAACCCCAAAAAACGTGTGTAGAGTGATATGGTGATCAACAAAATAAAGTCCATATAGGATGTGTGCTAATAGTGTCCAAAAATAGATTGAGTTCCTCTTCTCTTCCACCGCACCATAGTGTTCAAGTGAGACAAAACCCCCTTCAGATGAAACACTCACCGCAATGTAATGCCTCACACTCTCGTGTTTTGGCAAATACGCAAATAGCACCTCTCAGGTAGGTGGATTGGTTCAGCATCCAATAAAGTGATCTTCAAATTAGCTCCATATAAATGTAAAAATAAAAAGTGCAAAAAAATAGTGTAATACTGCAAAATTCAGTTTTATTAATGTACTACAAATCCTTCAAATATTGCACTCACATGGTAACCAATCAAAATAAGCAAAATCACACTGCAACAATTTCAAACTGTCTCCACCAACGAACACTGGTCACGGCGGACCCAAGATCAGCACAGGGCACAGAACAGCACAGTGTACACTCTCTACCTGTCCTCTCCGCTCGTGGTCGCCGTTTCCAAAGGTGGCTAAAATAGAGTATATGTCACACGGCACTCATCACACACTTTAACAAGTTTTCAATAGCCTGCCGTGTAGCCACGCCCCGACATGTTTCGTCATTGAGACTTATTCATGTCGGGGCGTGGCTACACGGCAGGCTATTGAAAACTTGTTAAAGTGTGTGATGAGTGCCGTGTGACATATACTCTATTTTAGCCACCTTTGGAAACGGCGACCACGAGCGGAGAGGACAGGTAGAGAGTGTACACTGTGCTGTTCTGTGCCCTGTGCTGATCTTGGGTCCGCCGTGACCAGTGTTCGTTGGTGGAGACAGTTTGAAATTGTTGCAGTGTGATTTTGCTTATTCTGATTGGTTACCATGTGAGTGCAATATTTGAAGGATTTGTAGTACATTAATAAAACTGAATTTTGCAGTATTACACAATTTTTTTGCACTTTTTACATTTATATGGAGCTAATTTGAAGATCACTTTATTGGATGCTGAACCAATCCACCTACCTGAGAGGTGCTATTTGCGTATTTGCCAAAACACGAGAGTGTGAGGCATTACATTGCGATGAGTGTTTCATCTGAAGGGGGTTTTGTCTCACTTGAACACTGTGGTGCGGTGGAAGAGAAGAGGAACTCAATCTATTTTTGGACACTATTAGCACACATCTTATATGGACTTTATTTTGTTGATCACCATATCACTCTACACACGTTTTTTTTGGTTTTACTTTATGCCTTTAAGAACATTTCACTATTCATTTTGAATCACAGTTTATATATCAATAGTATTGTTATATATATTACTTTACTTAGCGCCACTCATAGTTTGTCACTTTATAATTTTTAGTGTGTTTACTATTATTTATTTACATGATATCAAATACAGCCTATGCATTTCAGGAGACTAGGGCTGACCCTTCTTAAGGCCTTTGGTAGAGTGTATGGCGCCTGCAGAGACTACTGCAGATGCAACAGACAAACATTGTTGGATGATCCGAACCGTCTATAGCTGGCTTCATGGTTTGATGTAACTACTACTACCACATCAAATGTCAAACACGTATTTGCAGACAGGTGCAGGTCAAAGCAAATAGGTTGCCAATAGCTGGCACAGTGATGTTTCCCTATCCACCTCTGTGTTTGGTCAAGAGATTTGTAATGTCACATGGCTGAATGCAGGGGGTGAATTCAAACATGTGAATGGGACAGTCATCAGCAGATCTCTATTTTGTAGGGGAGGTAATCAGCACCTACAGTATACACTAGGTTATCTGTGAAAGAAAATAATGTCTGAAGTAAATGAGCAGCAGAGGTTGGCAGAAAAATGGAGGAGGTGCAATTTGTAGGGGGCGCTACAGGGTTCCCTTTTTCACTCTATGCAAAACTACAAGTACCATAAATGGCTTTAGATGCACTTTAACTACTAGACTGTGTTAATTGACCCTGGTATTAATTTTCTGGGGGAGTTTACCAACAGTCACATAGACTTCTGGGGCACTTGCCACTTTTGACTCTGAAACTGAGAAGTCAGGTTTAGGCAAAGTCAGTAAACTTAATAAAGGACAAATAATTGCTTCAAAAGTATGACTGCAGTGCAAAGCATGAATATTCTGGGGGGCTTTTTAAGCTCTGTTTTTAACAATTCTCATTAAAGGTATATCCCTGGTTAAAAATTACAAGAACGTACTACTTAGAGCCCATTCACACAGGGGCGGCACGACTTGTCCCGCGACTGTGCCGGGCGATCTTAACACGACTTCAAAGGTGACTTGCAAAATTACTTCTGTATTGAAGTCAATGGAAGTCGCCCTGAAGTCGTCTTGAAGTAGTACAGGAACCTTTTTCTAAGTCGGAGCGACTTGAGTCGCTCCTATTAGAACGGTTCCATAGTACAGAACGGGACGCGACTTATCAGGTGGCTGAGTCGCTTGACGAGTCGCCCCTGTGTGAATGGGGTCTAACTTAACACTATCCTTATGTGAATTGAAGGACTGGTGTCTGAACATTTATTTTTTTCACAGAGTCAAAACCAGTCTTTACAGAATTGTCTCACTCCGTCTTGTCTAGCCTAAGATTTGTCAAATTTCATCATCCATTAACATTAAAGAAGACAATTAGATAAGATGCATCTTTTTGGAGCTATTTCCCAACAACCATCAATTAAACTAAAATTTGAATGTGACTTGGGGGGTGGGAGTACCTCCAGTCTTTCAGAAGAAGACATTGACATATCAGGCATTCCTGATGAGTTTGTTCTGTGAGCAATGAACAGCTAGTAATGGTCATGTAGTTATGTTATATGCATGCCACTAGATGTGGACCTCCCACTGAAGCATTTCTTCTTGATATATTTTGCACCAAAGAAAGGTATTTAACATTTGATAGTAGAGATAAAGATAGAGCAGACTAATCAGCTAAATATGCAAAATGCCAAAGAAGAAGTAATATTCTGTGGAAACTATGTGTTAAAGGTTTCAATACCAGCAACACTGCATTAATCATTGAACAGGATTAATACAGTAGTGCATGCTTGTGCAGTGGCAATTAACTTTGGTGTAGTGGTGAAGACTGAGGTTATTTGCAATGGTGCAGTGGTGCCAAGTGTAGAAGTGTTCAGTGTTAGTGGTGAGCAATCAAGTAGTGAACGTTGGCATAATAGTAAGAGCAGAAGTGCACATTGGTGAAATTATGGCGAGTGGGACACAGAGCATTGGTGCATTGACATATGTTTGCAGTTGTCAAATTTTTGTGCAGTGGCAGCAAGTGGAATAGTGTGCATTGGTAAAGTGGCAGCAAGTGGAGCGATGCACATGAATGCTGCGGCAGTAAATGAAGATGCATTGGTGCAATGGTAACAACCGGAGCAGTACACATCAATGCAGTGGTAAAGAGAATAAAAACTGCAGATTACTGCAGTGGCAGTTAGTAGGGTCCTGCACGTTCAAGCAGTGGCAGTAAATCCTAACGTGCACATCAGTGCATTGGCCTGAATGGGGTCAAGTATGTTGATGAAGTAGCATCAAGTGCAGAAATATGCATCAATGCAGCGGCAGCCGGTACGGTAGCTCAATTTGGTGCAGTGGCAATGAATGTGAAAGTGGTCGTTGGTGCTCCAGCTGCTTCCTGGTTCCCATATTGATGCCCACACACACTGTGCTCCATTAGCACCAACCTTCCTCTCACTTCCAGCCTGTGGCTGCCAGGCTGCTTTCTTGTTGGCATAGTGACACTCACAGCACAAAACAGCAGTATCTCCTACTATGTGTGTAGGTGACAATATGGCAAGCAGGAATCTGCTGGGTGCGAGTGGAATGTACACAGAAGAGGTTATGAGAGCCACAGTAAGAGGAGTGTAAGTACCAGGAGAGGACAGCATATATAGGCATCGATATGTCAACCAGGAAGCAGCTGGTGACCTTTTGCATTTGTGGCTCTTGACTGCTCTTGAGCCATGTACATCAACTGCAAATAACAGTTTGGAGTTCAGCTTTAGATTAGGGTGACCAGACATCCCCAGTTTCCGGGGACAGTCCCTGGATTGAGGACACTGTCCCCGGACCAAGTCTGTCCCCGGTTTTGTCCTCGGATTGGATTTGAACAGGGGCTGGGACAATTTCAAAGACAGTAAGTGCAGAATTAATAAAAAAAAATCTGAATTACACGCCCCTGCTCCTCATAGCTTAGGGGGGTGTCTATGTTTTTCCATTATCTGTGCTCCTTTCTAATGATCATGTGTTGGTCAGAGCGGAGGGAATATTTATTCAGTTTCGGGTGCATGCCTGTTCAGCTCTGCTCGCATGTTCTTCTGCCTTGGCTCAAGTCCCGGCCAGCCGCCTGCCTGCTTATTATCTCCATGCCTTCCCTGGCGGAGTGATCTTCCTCCGCTCCCCACCAAGTAGTAGCCGGGGCCCGGAGAGAAAGACTTGACAGGCTGTGAGGTGGGCGGCGGCGACAGGCAGAGAGTCGCTGATTGCCGTCATTACTAGGCGACTGGACGTATAAGACGACCCCCTAATTTTCCAGCTAAAATGTTGGTTTAGGAATACACTCGCCGTATAAGACTACCCCCCTTCCAACTAGCCATGCCTCACCTCACCTCACTGTGCCCATTGCATGCCTCACTGTGCCATTGCATACCTCACTGTGCCATTGCATGCCTCACTGTGCCATTGCATACCTCACTGTACTGTGCCATTGCATACCTCACTGTACTCCTGCATGCCTCGACGATCACATACCTTATCCCTGACATGTAGAATCTCAGTCAGACCGCGGCCGTCCATTTTTCAAAAGCTGCGCCTCCTCCTCGTGCTGTTCCGTGATAGGCGGAACACTCAGCTTCCCAGCAGACACTGTGTTCAGTGTTCCACCTATCACAGATGCCCTCTCATCCGAGGACAAGAGGGCATCCATGATAGGCGGAACACTGAACAGAGGCTCTGCTGGGAAGCTGAGTGTTCTGCCTATCACGGAACAGCACAAGGAGGAGGCGCGGCTTTTGAAAAATGGACGGCCGCGGTCTGACTGAGATTCTACATGTCAGGTACCGGTGTATAAGACGACCCCGACTTTTGAGAAGATTTTTATGGGTTAAAAAGTCATCTTATACGCCGGAAAATACGGTATGTCCCCGAAATTCATTTTAAAAATCTGGTCACCTTACTTTAGATAGTAGATAACTAGCTTAAAAATGTATGTATTAGATACCCCATGCCATGCCAGTATTCACTTTATGCTCATAAAATTGCATGTTCCACTTACAACAGAAATGGGAAGCTATTTTTATTAAAGCGGAACTAAACCCTCCTATCGTTTTCAGCCAAAGAAGGTGCCATCTTGGCCTTTGTTTGATTTTCAACTGCTATGATGCTGCACATGTGATCAATTATGATACCAGTCTTTTATATTATTTGACAGTGTGGTTGAGAGCACAACAGGTGTGACAGTTACTGTACATTACCGGCAAGTGCTGGTAATGTAACTTTTTTGAAACTGTTAAATCGATAGGTTTAGTTCCGCTTTGAATCTTAAGAAAGAAAAAAAGGCAATGCCTTGATAACTAATCAGATGTTTACATCAGTTAGGTGTTGATTGGTTGCAAAAAGCATTACAAAGCCACCCTAGTCATACCAAAACAGTTTGACTTATTAGATTGCAATGGCTAAAGTGTAACTGGTTTCTTTGCATGTATCTAAGAAAATGGTATATAAAAAGTATGGAATTTCTATTTTACAAATAATTACTTTTATTGTCAGGCCCCTCTCCATCAAGGCAGACAAATACAAAGGCAGAAATGCTAGTATCCAGCTCTAGCAGTGGGACATCCTGGAGTGCAGTACGTGGATCAAGCAGTAACAACGTCATGAACATTACAACAAATATTCCAGTCAATGCAGTGATTGGCCGATATAACATGAGTCTACAGATTACCAGTGGAGGAAAGCCAAATGTCTACAGAGTGGGAACCTTCATTGTGCTGTTTAACCCATGGGCAAAAAGTAGGTTATCTAAATTGCTTTGACAGCATGTTTTACTTGTTTACTTGATAGTATGATTAGCATGTTCAGCACCAACTGAAGAAACACTTACTAGTCATAAACAACACATATCCACACACACAAATCATGAGTTGGAGGGTAAATCTCTGCAGCATCATCACAGATGGCAGTTACACTAAATCCTATAGATAAATCCAACCAGCACCTAACTCTGAAAGTCACTGATGGGGAGTGCATGACTACCTGTGATATGGTGTGTCATCTTGAGAAAGGGGTCCTGCGTGGCCCCAAAACGTCAATGGAGGAACATGTTTTTGACACCGTCTTGGTTACCTGTTTTGATGAGCCCTCAATAAACAACTGAGGTTCATTATAGGGTGTTGCCTTTTTCTATTTTATGAGCAGTTAAAACCTTACAGGAGTCCTAATTAATCCGCACTACCTAAAACTTAATGAGAATCTTTTGTTTTAAATATACTTTAAATACGAACTCTGGCTGGGAACAAAAAAAAATTACTATTAGTTACCGATCCACTCCTTTATTGGCATTTCATAGGTTTTACTTTAAAATAAAGGTTCTAAGACCTACATATACTTATTTTATTCTGTGGTCCATGACAGCCAGTCTGTATGTCCTCATAGGAGCTGTGCAATTGTGTTGTGTTCAAAATTAAGCAGCATATTGATATTGTGAGGCATCAACGTTTGACAGCCGCCTCCATTGATTTCAATGGTAATGCTCTATAACTGAACCCTAACCGCACCCATGGATTTTATGGTGTGGTAATGAAGCATTTATAAAGTGTTAGCTGGGTTCTGGGGGGGGGGCAATATAGGTTCCTGTATCCCAGAATACACTGGGAAGTAATAGAGAACTAGGACAGAGCAGCTCCAGCCACTTCCTGTTTGTACAGAGCAGCCATGTGGTAACAAAATTTACTTTTGTGTGCAGGCAGAAGCATCAAGCCAGCCAGCAATACTGACAGTGCCAGGCAGGAGCAAAGAAATTGATCAGTATTGCCAGTGGCAAAGCTTTTTGTGTCCCCAAAGTTGAGTTTGACCAAGCCAAGTTTCAAAGAGATCAAAGTATACAAATCGATCTTTCAGAGAATTCACAAAAATGTCTGCTATCACACTACAGCCTAACCACACCTCAAAGTAGATCTTTTCCTCTACATCACGTCCTATTTTAGCACTTCCCACTAGAAAAGTGGTCTCCAAACTGTGGCCCGAGGGCCAGATGTGGCCGTTTGCTAGACTTCATTAGTTCCTTGGGGGACTATTCCTCCCACAGACACCAACATTGGGGCATAATACCTGTCACTACACTAAAGATGGGGCACTATTACTCCCACTAGTATAAATGATGGGGCACAATTCCTCCCACCGACACCAAAAATGGGTAACTATTTCTTCCACTGATACCAGTGATGGGACACTATTCCTCCCCCTACTGACCACCAACTCTGAGGCCATATTTATTCTCACTGATGCTTGGCCCAAGACATTTTCTACCCTCGTTAGCCACAATCTGGCCCCCCTAAATTCTGAAGGACAGTGAACTGGTCCTTTGTTTGAAAAGTTTGGAGACTCCTGCACTAGAAAATCAACACTTTCATGGTTATTTATCAAGCATTCTTGAAGATCTTTCAATGCTTCAAAAACACATCATAAATGTGTTCTTCATAATCAACACACATCTAAACGAGCCCTAACAATGCTGCTATGATGAAATCTACATGACCAGTTGCCATAATGAGAACTATCATTGCTAAAGATCATGGGACCACTGATTAAGGTTAGCATAAAGTATAAAAGTTATAGAATGCCTGGTAGTAAGTGGAGGGTAACAAATAGAGTTTTATCCCTGACCAGAGTTCATTAAAGGGGCACTAAAGCTTCCCTTTTTTTTGCCCAAAAATAACAAACATGTTATACTTACCTCCACTGTGCAGCTCGTTTTGCACACAGTGGCCCCGATCCTGGTCTTCTGGGGTCCCTCGGCGGCTGTCTTGGCTCCTCCCCGCAAGGACTCCACACCATAATGCGAGCGAGCTCGCATGGTGTGGAGTGATTGCGGGCGCGCTCCCGTGATACAGCAGCGGCCATGACTGTATCACTCGGCCCCGCCCCCCGGCGCGCCGCGTCATTGGATGTGATTGACAGCAGCGCCAGCCAATGGCTGCGCTGCTTTCAATCCATCCAGTGTAGCCAATCGGCGGCCAGGCTGAAAAATTAAGAGGATGACGGGGACGAGCGTGGGACTTTCAAAGGGGCCAGGTAAGTAAAACGGGGGCTCGGGGGGGGCGGTATTGTCGAATGTTTTTTCACCTTAATGCATAGGATGCATTAAGGTGAAAAAACATGTAACTTTACTACTCCTTTAAGGACAGTCTAACATTTTTAGAAGTTGAGGTATCATGTTTTAAATAGGTGGATGGGACATTTGTTTTTTTACATGCTATACTCACCATGTCCTACTCTACCTATTCCTGCTTAATGAATTCATAATTGAAGGTTCCTCTCTCTCCTCAGGTGATGAGGTATACATGAGTAATGAAGCAGAGAAAGCAGAGTATGTTCTGAATGAAATTGGACTCTACTGGTTTGGAAATGTGACCAGTTATGGATCTAGAAGATGGGATTATGCACAGGTGATTGCCATTCCTAAATATTGTGCTTATAATTAGTATGAGTAAGCTGTTTCCATGCAATATACACTAATGATGGCCAACAAGCCTGAAGCATTTTTATTTATGTTTGCGTTGCTGTTGGAGAGTTTTAGGCCCCTTTCACTTCTGTGTTTACAAGTGACAGCAAATAGCGGTGTGCACAGGGCCACTGCTGGAGGTTGCAGAACTCCATTCGGCCATGTTTTGCCTGAAATAACACTTGGGTTTTCCCACAATTTTTAAGACAGTAAATTAGAATAACCTTAGTACAATCAATGTCCATCCTTTATGGGTCACTAATTTTAAAATGTCCATGATTAGGTCTCTGTTAGTGGACCAGTCTCATTGTAGTATCCTTTATAAGAGCTGTTCTTACTGGTCACACTGTTTAACTCCAAACATTTGAAATTTAAAGTGGTTATAAGCCCAGTCTCTAAAATCTCATACTGTATAAGCTTTAACAAGGTAATATAATTTCAAAAGTTGTTTAGCCTCTGTAAATCTAAAGCTCTCATTCAAGTATTACCTGGTGATCCTGCCATGCTTCCCTGGCAGTGACTACAAGCAGCTGTGCAGACACACATAGTGCAGGCCTGATCCATCGTTGTCACTGTCAGGAAGCTGTTTCCGAGCAATGAGGTGCAACCAATGCTGCAAGTGTATATAGGCAAGAAGAGGCTGAAAGAGATGCATGTCATGGATATGCATTAATGTCTGTCTGCCATCTTACCTTTCCTCCTCATGTGTTCATCTTAGAGACCAGACCCCCTTCACCTGGCTTCCTTTATAATCTCCTCCCAGCCAGACTCCACCCCAGGCCCTATCACAGAACACTATATTAACCTGGGCACTGCAAGCCTGCTTTGCTGATCAACGTGTTTGTTAGGCATTGTGTGTTTGGGTTCCTGCCTGCCGTGTGCTACGTCTGTCTCTCTGTTACATATTTGGCTTGTCCCCGACTATCCCTGTCTGCTCGTGACCCTTGACCTTCAGCTTGTCCTTCGTTATCCTTGTCTGCTTGTGGCCCTTGACCTTCAGCTTGTTACTCGTTACTCTTATATCTTGTGCTGCTGCTTCCTCTCTTTTTCCCTTATCCTAAGGGGCGTGAGCTAGGAGACTCTAGGGGCCACGACCTGGACCCAGCCTGCAGCATAACATCCTCACCACTAGAGGCTCTGGAGAAGACCTGCTGGGTCTTAGACTCCACGCCCTGGGGAATCTTGGCTCTAGCTTCCTATAGGATCCCGGTCGTGCTCCTCTGGTCCCGCTTTCCACAACCACCCAGTTTCCTATCCGCAGCAGTCAGCCATAGGGTTCACTACCTCGCGGTGCACTCCTGTCCCCCTACGGTGTGCATCTGTCACCTGGCCACAGGTGACCTGACAGTTTGATCAGCCATGAACCCGGCTGACATGCCGCTCCCCGCGGATGATCCATTGCAGGGCATAGTTCGCAGACTTGAAACCCAGGAATTGAATCAGACTCAGGTGATGCGATTCCTCCAGGATCTGGCTTCTCGATTCGAGCAGCTTCAGGCCTCCTTGGGAACCCGAATCCGCAACCTCAAGTACAACCAGCGGCTGTACCTATCACACCAGTCGCAGCCACACACTCACTAAAACTGCCAGCTCTGTTCCATTTCTCTGGGGACTCCAAGGCCTGCAGGGGGTTTCTCAGCCAATGTACGATTAATTTTGAGCTTCAGCCTCAAAACTTCCTGTCTGATCGGGCTAAGGTAGCCTATATGTTTATGTAGCCTTCTCCGGTGAAGCTTTAGCCTGGGCTGCCCCCCTGTGGGAAAGGAATGATTCGGTGGTTTCCATCCTGTCCGACTTCTTTGAGCTCTTTCGGAACATCTTCGAGGAGCCGGCTCTGGCTTCTTCAGCGGCTAGTGCTGTCTTATGTCTTCGCCAAGAAGCTAGTTCAGTGGGACAATACGCTCTTCAGTTCCGTATCCACACAGCTGAATTGAGCTGGAATAATGAGGCCCTGGTCGCTACCTTTTTACTGACCGAGTGAAAGACGAATTAGCGGGAAGAGCCATTCCCATAGGTCTGGACGATGTAATTTCTTTGTGCAACCAGATCGACATTCGTTTTCAGGAGAGGTCGCTAGAAAAAAGACGCCAGCACTCTCTGGGTCCTAGCCAGTCTGAGCTCCCCTCCCTTCGTCCCGTGGAGCATCTTCTGCCTGCTGAGGGACCTATGCAGCTGGGCCGGACCAGACTAACCCCCGAAGAACGTGCTAGGCGCAGAACTCTGGGCTTGTGCCTCTATTGTGGGGGCAAGGGTAATTTTCGTGACTTTTGCTCGCTTCTGTCCGGGAAACGCTCGGGCCTAATACATTTGGAAGGTGGAGTATTGGACCCTGAAACATCACCTTCTCGCCTTCTCCTGCCGGTGTTCCTTCATGTAGGCACTTCTCCTCAATCAACCCTTGCATATCTGGATTCAGGGGCAGCCGGCAATTTTATGGATTGGGGAACTGCTTCTTCTATGAAGCTTACCCTTTCACCTCTCGCTACCCCATTGGTAGTCTCTGCAATTGATGGCACTGTTCTCCCAGGGGGCCCTATTCGCTTTCAGACGCTACCCATTAGGATGTCGATAGGGATTCTCCACCAGGAGTGGATATCCTTTCTCATTCTACCCAAGGCCTCTACCCCCATTGTATTGGGCCTTCCTTGGCTACAGCTCCACTCTCCACATGTGGACTGGGCCTCTGGGCAGGTCCTGGCTTGGGGTCCCTCATGTTTCTCGTCATGTCTTCTCAAGGTGGCCCTCAAAGAGAGACTTCCGGTTGCTACCACTTCTGTTTCTTCTGATCTTCCTGCTGCATACAGCGATTACCGGGATGTGTTCTGTAAGAAATAAGCTGAGGTGCTTCCTCCCCACAGGTCTTTTGTCAGGAAAGGTTCCATCCGCTGGTGGCATTTATTATTTATCTTGCAGTACTGTGGTCCACCAGCAGGTGTCTCCTGGCAGTTTGTAACTGTCAGGAGAATCTTTCCCTGCTGGTGTTGTATTATCTTTTGGACGCAGTACTGGTTTCCACCAGCGGATGGATCCTGGCAGTGTGGAGCAGACTGCCCTCCCTCCGATCAGGTGTGACCTGAAGCTAATAAAGCATTCCTATAAATACCCGGCAGGTGTATACACACACTGCCCTGGTATCTCTCTTCCTGACCCCCTGGACTTGTGACCTGGGCTTTTGCCTGTACCTGTACCTGCACCCTGCCTGATCTGATCCGACCCGACCCGGTTCCTGCCTTGAACCCGTATCCTGTTAACCTGATCCCTTCCTTGTGCCCATCCTGCAGCTTCCCCTTCTATCACCTGGATCCCTGCTCTGCAGCCTATCCATCCATCCCCTCCTTGTTCCGGCTTCCTCCCATCCATACCCATCTGCTTGATCCCCTTGTGCATGACCTCAGCCTGGCTCTTACCACGATTCCGGTATCTCCCTTATTTTGTAAATATTGTTTGTAGTCACTGTTGATTTGTTGCACTGCGTTCTTTTGGTTGTTGTATGTTGGTCACTCACCTTTTAATAAATTATATATTTTCACCTACACCTGTTTGGTTTCCTTTTATGAGGTCACACTGTCTGGTCAACTATCAATCTCTGACATCTTTTGACTGTGCTATTGATCTTGTCCCCGGAGCAACTCTGCCCAGGGGTCGTACCTACCCTCTGTCCATCCCAGAGACCCATGCCATGTCTGAGTATGTTGCAGAGAATCTGGAGAGAGGTTTCATCCGGAAATCCGCATCACCTGCAGGGGCAGGGTTCTTTTTCGTTGCCAAAAAGGATGGTACCCTAAGACCCTGTATCGACTATCGAGGTTTAAACGCGGTTACTATTAAAAATCGATACCCCTTACCCTTAATATCTGAACTATTCGATAGGTTGAAGGGTGCCTCCATTTTCACCAAGTTGGATCTCAAAGGCGCGTACAATCTCATTCGAATACGGGAGGGTGACGAATGGAAGACTGCATTCAACACTAGAGACGGGCATTACGAATACCTGGTGATGCCTTTTGGTTTGTGTAATGCCCCAGCTGTGTTACAAAACTTCGTCAATGAAATCTTCAGAGATCTGCTGTACCAGTTTGTTGTCACCTATCTGGATGACATTCTGATCTTTTCTGAAAATCTGCTCGTCCACAGAAACCATGTCCGCACTGTACTTCAGCGTCTTAGAGAGAACAATCTCTATGCCAAGCTGGAGAAATGTTCCTTTGAATGTTCTGAGGTACTGTTTTTGGGGTGCTTTGTCTCATGTTCGGGTCTTCATATGGATCCTGCAAAGGTCTTGGCTATTACCAACTGGCCTCTTCCTGCTAGCCTCAAGGCCACACAGCGCTTTCTTGGCTTCACAAATTATTATAGGCAGTTCATAAGGAATTACTCTTCCATTGCTGCGCCTATTATCGCTTTAACCAAGAAGGGTGCGAATGCCAAAGACTGGCCTCCCGAAGCTGTCTCTGCATTTCACGACCTGAAACAGGCCTTTGTTTCTGGACCTCTCTTGAGGAGACCAAATCCTGGGGATGCATTTTTTATTGAAGTGGACGCTTCCTCAATGGGGGTGGGAGCTGTGCTTCTTCAATTCTTTGAGAAGAGATGTCAACCATGTGCGTTCTTCTCCAAAAAAAATTCTCAGGCAGAGAGGAATTATGCCATCGGTGATCAGGAACTTCTCGCGATTAAATTGGCGTTAGAGGAGTGGCGTCATCTCTTGGAGGGTTCCCCTCACTCCATAACGATCTTTACTGACCACAAGAATTTACAGTATCTACAGAATGCTAAACGTCTGAATCCTAGACAGGCCAGGTGGAGTCTCTTCTTTGCCCATTTTAATTTCACAATTACTTACAAACCTGGTTCCTGCAACGGTCGGGCTGATGTCCTCTCTAGGTCATTTGACACTTTTGACGAGGAGTCCGCCCCTGAACCTGAGCCGATCATTCCAACCTCGTGCATTGCTGCCCACTCTACCACCCTGAAGTCAAAGATTCCGCCTGGTAAGACCTTTGTCCCCACTGAGCTAAGAGCTAAGATCCTTTGTTGGGGACATGATTCCAAGGTGGCAGGTCATTCTGGATTCCTCCGATCCTTCTTACTCATTAGTCGTCACTACTGGTGGCCTAATCTCCGCTCAGATGTCAAAGACTACGTTAAGGCTTGTCATGTCTGTGCTCAGTCTAAATCCTCCACACAAGCTCCTGCTGGTCTCCTCATGCCCTTGCCCATCCCTAAGGAGCCCTAGGCTCATATTGCCATGGATTTTATCACCGACCTCCCACTGTCTGAGAATAATACAGTCATTTGGGTGGTAATCGATCGGTTCTCCAAGATGGCTCATTTTGTTCCTCTTCCTGGTCTTCCTTCTGCTCCTGCCTTGGTTCCCATTTTTATTCGAGAAATTTTCCGCCTCCATGGGGTTCCTTCTCATATTGTTTCCGACAGGGGAGTCCAATTTAATCTAGTTTTTGGAGAGCCTTTTGCAAATCCTTCAATATTGTCTTGGATTTTTCCTCTTCCTACCACCCTCAATCCAATGGACAGACTGAGAGGGTTAATCAGGAGTTAGAGGTCTTTCTTCGCACCTTTGTGTCTTCTCATCATGACGATTGGTCCTCTCTACTTCCGTGGGCAGAATTCTCCCATAACAATCATGTGAATACCAGCTCGCAGAAGACACCCTTTTTCACTGTTTATGGGAAACACCCTCAACTTCCTGTCACGTACCTGGTGGTAGATGAGCCCAACGTGCAGGGAGCGGCTTCTCGTAGCCTCTGATCCACGAGGCCCTGGTAGAGTGAACAGGGGCTCGAGAGGCAGAGGGCACAAGTGCCTGACTGGTAAGCTGAGTAGGGGCCTTGAGCAGAGGCTGTAGTCCACGGCAAGGTGCAGCAAGAGAACACGCGTGGATGAGCAGCAGAGCAGGTGAAGGCAGACCGGGTCAGCACTAGCAGGCTGGTTCAGGTACAGGAGCAAGGTCCAAAACGGGAATCAAAGTCCAGGCCGGGTCAGTTCGTTGGGCGGGCAGCAATCAGGTTCAGAGGGATAAGCAAGAGAGTCGTCAAGACAAGCCGGGATCAAAAGGGCAGGCGGCAAACAGGATACACAGAGGGAAGCCGGATCAGGTGGGAAGTCCAATAGCAGGGTTTCAAGCAGCAGAGGTCTCAGGGAACGCTGTAGACCAGACAGCACCAGGCAGCATGACAGAGCAGTTTAAATACCCGATTCTGGCGCCAAGCGCCGTCACTGTGTGCGCGCGCGCTCCCGCGGGTGCTTGCGCGTGCGTCGGTTGCGCTATCGCGCACGCGCATGCGCCGGACAGTTCTTTCAAAGGCAGGCATTCTTCTGAGGCTGCTGTTGCCGGGAAGGTTACGTAAGTGCCTTTCCTGACATTGCCCCCCTCCACCGGGCAGCCTCCGGATGCTCAACTGGGCCATCCTACCTGGGTGGGATCTTTTGAAGGCCAGAATTAGTCTCTTTGCGTGAATGTTATGCCCCGTACACACGATCGTTTTTCATGCCGTTAAAACTGCCATTTTAAAAAATGGCCCTGAAAAATGATCGTGTGTATGCTCCAGAGCATTTTTAACGACGTGAAAAACGGGCATTAAAAATTCCGGACATGCTCTCTTTTTTCATGTCGTTTTTCATGTCGTTTTTTTTAACGACGTGAAAAATGATAGTGTGTATGCTTTAACGACGTGAAAAAAAACGCGCATGCTCAGAATCAAGTATGAGACGGGAGCGCTCGTTCTGGTAAAACTAGCATTCGTAATGGAGATAGCACATTCATTACACAGTAACGGACTGAAAAGCGCGAATCGTCGCCCAAAAAACTTTACTAACATGAAGGGTGGCGCCATTCGAACGGAACTTCCCCTTTATAGTGCCGTTGTACGTGTTGAACGTCACTGCGCTTTGCTTGATCGTTTTTTTTAAATGATGGTGTGTACGCAAGGCAGGCTTGAGAGGAAACATGAAAAAAACAAGGAGAAAAACGTCGGTTTAAAAAATGACATTAAAAACGATCGTGTGTACGGGGCATTAGTCTCTGGTTCCCAGGAATTTTCTTCCATAGCCATAGCCCTTCCATTTCACCAAGTACTTGGTTTGGTTGCGCCTTCTCCTGCAGTCTAGGATGGACTCAACCTCGAACTCTTCCTCCCCATTGATGAGTACTGGTTCTGGGGGGCCTATGCCTCGATTGGAGAATGGATCCAGAACTGCAGGTTTGAGTAGGGCCACATGGAACACCGGATGTATCCGGAAGGATTCTGGCAGTTTTAACTCGTAAGCCACATCGTTGATCCTTCTTAGAACAGGGAAGGGACCCACAAATTTAGGGCCCAATTTCTTGGAAGGGCACGCCAACTTCAAGTTCACAGTAGACAGCCAGACTTGGTCTCCGGGTACCAGGTTAAGCTCCCCCCTCCTCCTCCTGTCGAATATCTCCATATTATATTCCTGGGTCCTTGCCATTGTTTCTTGTAATAATTTGTTGTTGTTGTTAAAAAAGTTCAGAGTCTCTTGGGCGGCTGGAACTGCACACTCCGGTATATTATTGGATAGGAACAAGGGGTGAAAACCGTAGTTTGCAAAAAACGGAGACTGTTTGGTAGCCGAGTGGACAGAGTTGTTATACGCAAATTCGGCAAGAGGTAGTAAGGGTACCCAATCGTCTTGAGAAAAGCCTGAAAAACAGCGTAAATATTGTTCAAGCGTCTGATTGGTTCGTTCAGTCTGCCCATTGGTCTGCGGGTGATAAGCCGAGGAAAAACACAGGTCAATCTTTAAGGATCCGCAAAGTGCTCTCCAAAATCTGGACGTAAACTGTACCCCCCGATCGGATACGATGTTAGAAGGGATACCGTGCAGCCTTACTATTTCCCTGATGAACAGTTTTGCAGTTTCGGGAGCGGAAGGTGTGCCTCTCATGGGTAGGAAATGGGCCATTTTAGACAGTCTGTCTACTACCACAAAAATGGTAGTGCAATTTTCGGATGGTGGTAACTCAACAATAAAATCCATGGAAATCATTCTCCAGGGTCTTTCTGGAATGGGTAGGGGTTTTAATAGTCCCCATGCTTTGGCTCTGCTGCCCTTGTTTTGAATACAAGTGGTGCATGAATCTACATAGTCTCTACAGTCCTTCAACAGGTGAGGCCACCAAAACATGCGCTGAAGGAGTTCAGATGTCTTGCGGATACCGAAATGGCTGGCCAGTTCATGGTCATGGCAAGACTTAAGGACCTTGACCCATACTTGCTGGGGTACGAAAATTCTGTCCTGGAACCATAGCAGGTCATCTCTCCGCTGTAAGGTAACGTCCGGTAGGTGTAATTCACTTGTATAAGCCCGTTTGATCTGAGACAGTAAGTCTTCTTGTAATAAAAGAAAGTTTCCAGGAGTCAGGATGGTGTCCGGGAGTGAAGAGGTTTGTGGTTCACTGAACATCCAGGAAAGTGCGTCAGGTTTTGTGTTTTTTGACCCGGGCCTGTAGGTAATGTGGAATGAGAACCTGGTAAAAAAGAGTGCCCACCTAGCCTGACGTGGTCTCAGTCTCTTGGCGACTTTCAAGTACTCCAGGTTCTTGTGGTCTGTGTAGATCAAAATGGGGTGTGCTGCCCCCTCCAACAAATAGCGCCATTCTTCCAGTGCTGCCCTAATTGCGAGTAATTCTCTGTCCCCGACATCGTAGTTCCTTTCTGCTTACGAGAAAAGAAAGCTACAGGGTATAACAGGGCCTTGGGACCCTGCCTCTGAGAGAGTACTGCTCCCACGGCAATCTCTGAGGCGTCTACTTCCAGGGTATAGGGCAGAGCTGGGTCTGGGTGTCTTAGGACAGCGGCTGAGGTGAACTGACCCTTGAGGGTAGAGAAGGCAGCCTGGTCCTCAGGGGTCCAGTTGAAGCGCGTGCCTTGTTTTGTCAGGCTGGTGATGGGGGTGATGATGGTGGAAAAACCCCGGATAAACTTGCGATAAAAATTCGCAAACCCTACAAAACGTTGGATCCCTTTCTTGTCCATAGGGGCTGGCCAATCCAGGATGGCGGAAACCTTTTGTGGGTCCATCTTGATGCCTTCTACGGAGATGATCAATCCCAAGAATTGGATGCTTTGTTGCTCGAAAACACATTTCTCGGGTTTTGCATACAGACCGTGCTGACGGAGTCGGGTTAATACTTTTCCAACATGCTCCCGATGAATGGACAAGGAGGAGGAGAAAATTAGGATGTCGTCTAAATAGACGATAACGAACAGGTCGAGATAGTCCCTGAAGACCTCATTCACAAAATGTTGAAATGTAGCTGGGGCGTTGCATAGACCGAAGGGCATCACACGGTACTCAAAGTGCCCGAATCGGGTACGGAAGGCGGTCTTCCATTCATCCCCGCTTCGGATCCGGACTAGGTTGTAGGCCCCACGCAGGTCCAGTTTGGTAAATATAGCTGCGGTTCCCAATCTCTGGAAGAGTTCAGGCACCAGAGGAAGGGGGTAACGATTCTTGATCGTAATTTTATTAAGCTTGCGGTAGTCTACGCATGGGCGTAGGGAGTGGTCTTTTTTCTCGACGAAGAAGATTCCCGCTCCTGCTGGTGAAGTGGAGGGGCGGATGAATCCTTTTTCCAAATTATCATTAATGTAAGTCTTGAGAGTCCCCAGCTCCAATTCGGTCAGAGGGAAGATCCTCCCAAATGGGACCTCTGCCCCCGGGAGGAGTTTAGTCGGGCAGTCGTAGGGCCTGTGTGGGGGTAGTGTCTCTGCACCTTTCTTGTTGAATACATCCAGGAAGGTGTGGTATGCCTCTGGGACAGACTGGCGGGTCTCGGTATCAGCGTCAAGACAAAGTAGCAAAGGAGGCATATCAGTGTCTTTTGACAGGCAGTGCTGGCGGCAATAAGGAGAGCAGAAGTTGATCTTTCCAGTAATCCAGTCGATTTGAGGGTTGTGAGCTCTTAGCCATGGCATACCCAGTATAATGGGAAACAAAGGAGACTCAATAATGTCTAGGCAAAGCCATTCCCGGTGGCTATTGGAGATGACTGTGTCCAGAGGGACCGTCTCCTGGGTAACAGGCCCGGATTTGATGGCCGATCCGTCGGCCAGGTGGATGGCTAGACCCTTAGCTCTGGGTTGTAGAGGGATTCGGAACTTGCTGGCGAAAGATGCATCCATAAAACCGCTACATGCTCCGGAATCAATTATGGCGGTAGCTTTGATATTCCCTCCTGGAAGCTGTAGAGAGATTGAAACAGCCAGATGAGTTGCATTGTCAAAAGAAACAGGTGAGCAGGTAGAGCAAACAGAAGAAGACTTACGGGACTTGGTGGGACAGGACCTCACGTAGTGTCCCGATTCACCACAGTAAAGGCAGAGGTTGTTGTTCCGCCGGCGTTGACGCTCCTCGGGGGTAAGCGAGGGACGAAGCAAGCCAAGCTGCATTGGCTCTGGGATGTCGGTGGACGGATGAGCGAATGCCGGAGGAGCAGAGTGAGGAGGGTTTGGGTTAAACACACGGGGAAGCATCCATACCGGGCGAGGAGGGCCCGTGATGTGTTCCGCCCTTCGTTCCCTTAGCCGTCTGTCGATTTGGGTAGCCTGCAGAATCAGAGCGTCAAGCGTTGCGGGGATGCCCACCCGAGCCAGTTCATCCTTAAGAGGTTCTGAGAGGCCAAGGCGGAACTGGTGACGCAAGGCAGCGTCGTTCCAGTTAGTATCCGCACTCTAACGCCGAAATTCAGACACGTAGTCTTCCACGGCCCTGCGGCCTTGTTGTAGGGAGCATAGTGCGGCTTCTGCAGTGGCCGCCTGAAGGGGGTCCTCATAGAGGAGATACATCGCTTGAAGGAAGGAGCTCAGCAGGTTCAGGCAGGCGTCCTTGTGTTCCAAGAGGCGATGGGCCCATGTCTGGGGTTCTCCTGAAAGTAGGGAAATGACAAAACCCACCTTGGTAGACTCAAGTGAAAATGGCCGGGGCTGCAACGCAAAAAATAGTTTGCAGGCGTTACGGAAGGCCCTGTACTTGCTGCGGTCCCCCGAGAATCTTTCCGGCGTGGGGACCCTAGGTTCTGGTGGCAGCATTACCACAGATGGTGCAGGGGAGGTTCCAGAGGCTACGGAGGCCGGGGTAGATAGAGCCCGGACTTGTTCCTCCAGACGGGTATACCCCTCCTGCAAACTCCTGACGGCCGAGGTAAGTCCGTCCAGGTGGCGGCACAAGTCCTCCATTGGAGAGACTCCCTGCGTGGGCTCAGACATGGCTGTCTGGTACTGTCACGTACCTGGTGGTAGATGAGCCCAACGTGCAGGGAGCGGCTTCTCGTAGCCTCTGATCCACGAGGCCCTGGTAGAGTGAACAGGGGCTCGAGAGGCAGAGGGCACAAGTGCCTGACTGGTAAGCTGAGTAGGGGCCTTGAGCAGAGGCTGTAGTCCACGGCAAGGTGCAGCAAGAGAACATGCGTGGATGAGCAGCAGAGCAGGTGAAGGCAGACCGGGTCAGCACTAGCAGGCTGGTTCAGGTACAGGAGCAAGGTCCAAAACGGGGATCAAAGTCCAGGCCGGGTCAGTTCGTTGGGCGGGCAGCAATCAGGTTCAGAGGGATAAGCAAGAGAGTCGTCAAGGCAAGCCGGGATCAAAAGGGCAGGCGGCAAACAGGATACACAGAGGGAAGCCGGATCAGGTGGGAAGTCCAATAGCAGGGTTTCAAGCAGCAGAGGTCTCAGGGAACGCTGTAGACCAGACAGCACCGGGCAGCATGACAGAGCAGTTTAAATACCCGATTCTGGCGCCAAGCGCCGTCACCGTGTGCGTGCGCGCGCTCCCGCGGGTGCGCGTGCGCTATCGCGCATGCGCCGGACAGTTCTTCCAAAGGCAGGCATTCTTCTGAGGCTGCTGTTGCCGGGCAGGTTACGTAAGTGCCTTTCCTGACACTTCCTCTTCCCATGACCTGTTCTCCAGATATTCCAGCTTTGGCTTTGGTTCAGGAGTCTCTCAATTCTGTTTGGGGTGACGTTCATGATTCCCTCCGGGCAGCTGCTGAAAAATTCAAAGGCTTTGCCGACCACCGCAGGCATAAACCGCCTTCTCTTCAGCCAGGGGACAAAGTCTGGCTCTCCACCAGGAACATCAAGCTCTGAGTTCCTTCTCTGAAGTTTGCTCCACGATTCATTGGTCCATACACTGTAACTGCTAATCTGAATCCAGTTTGTTTCAAACTCCAGATTCCTAAGAGCCTTAAAATCACTAACTCCTTCCATGTTGCCCTTCTGAAGCCTTTAGTCCTCAATAAATTCTCTCGTCCTCTCCCTACCGTGGCGCCTGTCTCTGAGGATAATCAGGAGTATGAGGTCAGTCAAATTATGGACTCCCGACTTTGTAAAGGCGTTCTTCAGTACCTCGTTCATTGGAAGGGGTTTGGTCCTGAGGAGAGGTCTTGGATCGCTGCATCTGAGGTCTTTGCACCTCGTCTGTTAAAGGAGTTTCATCTGAAGTTTCCCTCCAAACCTGGGCCCAGGTGGGGAAGGGGGAGGCCTCGTAAGAGGGAGGGTACTGTCATGGATATGCATTAATGTCTGTCTGCCATCTTACCTTTCCTCCTCATGTGTTCATCTTAGAGACCAGACCCCCTTCACCTGGCTTCCTTTATAATCTCCTCCCAGCCAGACTCCACCCCAGGCCCTATCACAGAACACTATATTAACCTGTGCACTGCAAGCCTGCTTTGCTGATCAACGTGTTTGTTAGGCATTGTGTGTTTGGGTTCCTGCCTGCCGTGTGCTACGTCTGTCTCTCTGTTACATATTTGGCTTGTCCCCGACTATGCCTGTCTGCTCGTGACCCTTGACCTTTGGCTTGTCCTTCGTTATCCTTGTCTGCTTGTGGTCCTTGACCTTCAGCTTGTTATTCGTTACTCTTATATCTTGTGCAGCTGCTTCCCCTCTTTTTCCCTTATCCTAAGGGGCGTGAGCTAGGAGACTCTAGGAGCCGCGACCTGGACCCAGCCTGCAGCATAACATCCTCACCACTAGAGGCTCTGGAGAAGACCTGCTGGGTCTTAGACTCCGCGCCCTGGGGAATCTTGGCTCTAGCTTCCTATAGGATCCCGGTTGTGCTCCTCTGGTCCCGCTTTCCACAACCACCCAGTTTCCTATCCGCAGCAGTCAGCCATAGGGTTCACTACCTCGCGGTGCACTCCTGTACCCCTACGGTGTGCATCTGTCACCTGGCCACAGGTGACCTGACAATGCAAAAGTGGATTTAAAAAATGTAAAGACAATATTTTGTAAATTTAAAATGGGAATTGTTTATGATACACATACTGTAATTTAGAACATTTTCTGTCCAGTTAAGAGTTGAGATCTAATTAAAAATGTACATATTAAAAATGTAGTGAAGCATGGGGGAGTCCTCCTTCTCACTAAAGCTTTGTCCTAATGCCTTGTACACACGATCAGAATTTCCTATGAAAAAAGTCTGAATTTTTTCATCGGATATTCCGACCGTGTGTGGGCCCATCAGACTTTTTTCCGTAGGATTTTAGAAATAGAACATGTTTTATTTTTTTCCTATGGAAAAAAATCCTATGGGAAATTCCGATCGTCTTTGTGGAACTCCAACGGAGAAAAACCCACGCATGCTCAGAATCAAGTTGACGCATTGAACTTAATTTTTCTCGGCTCGTCGTAGTGTTTTGTATGCAAGACAGCTTGAACGGAATTCTGACGGAAAATTCCATCAGATTTTATCCCATAGGATATTCTGATCGTGTGTACAGGGCATAAGACTAGCCCTAAAGAGCTTTCTTGCCTAGATATTTGTGAGTATATACTATACTATATGCCTTTATTTATGACATCACTGTTTCAGTTGTGACTTGGACTGAGATATATATATATATATATATATTTTTTTGTTTTGTTTTGTTTTTTGTTTTAATTACCATCACACAGTTTGAAAAAGACATATTGAACATCACCCTCACAATGCTTGACAAGAGTCTAGACTACAGGAAGAACCCAGCTACAGATGTGTCTCACAGAAATAATCCCATTTACGTGGCAAGAGTACTAAGTGCTATGGTGGGTGAAATAAATTGAACTTGTCATAATTTAAAAAGATTTAACTCTAAAAAACTCAACAAAGTAATCTGAATATATTCTATAGGTGAACAGCAATAATGACAATGGAATCGTTGTTGGGAACTGGAGTGGAAGCTATACTGGTGGAGTGAGCCCAACAACATGGAACGGAAGTGCTGCCATTCTCCGCCAATGGATGCAGAAAGGACCCGTCAAATTTGGGCAGTGCTGGGTATATGCAGGAGTACTTTGTACAGGTGCAGCTTTTCAAAATTACTACGACTAATAGTATAATCCTTTTCAGTAGAACATTGGTGGGGAAGGTTGAGATATGAGAAAGTATTTAGCACAAAAGGGCACTCTGCGCTATGCCCCTATGTAAATCTAATATGCAAATGATTAGTTAAACCAGTGGTTCTCAACTCCAGTCCTCAGGGCCCACCAACAGGCCAGGTTTGCAAGATAACTGAAATGCATCACAGGTGATATAATTTGCTGCTCAGGGATTGCAGTATTCTAGTCTGCATCTCACCAAGGTAATACTTAAAATCTGGCCTGTTAGTGGGTCCTGAGGACAGGAGTTGAGAACCACTGAGTTAAACCCTCCAGTGCTTTTTCACCACTTTTTTCTATACTGGCTTCTCAAAATAACAAATGTAATTATTTGAAAGTCAGATAAAAAGTTAAGTACAGCACAGCATTTTTGATAGTTAAACTAAATTTATAGAAGTACATCAGACTAAAAGTGGAAATCCCCCTCACCACTCCCATGGGAGTTGGGACATGGAAAGCAATAAAGCACTGACACAATTTCAAAATCTGTCTCAGACTTCTAAAATATGTGTTTCATCTTCTTTATCACAACCATCAAATACACATGAATTGAAAAAGATTTATCATTATTATTTTTTGTTTTGCAAAGTACTTTATTACCATATTCCAAGTTCCAACCTTCCCCCCTCCTCTCCTGCCATGGCTGATCTGACAACAGCTTTGAAGGAGAGGGCTGATTCATAGCTGCAGCTTGTCTTGGCTGTGAGCACTTTCCAAAGACAAGTAACAGCAGGAGGAATGCAGAGGAAGGGGGATGTGTCAATCTCTGCATTCCTCTTGCCACTGCTTTTCTATGGAAAGTGCTTACAGCTGGGATAAGCTGCACTTATGAATCAGCCATCTACTTCAAAGCTGTTTTTAAATCAGCCACAGCAGTGGGGACAGGTTGGACCTTAAAACTTTAGTTAGAGAGCACTTAGCATCATGGGATAAAGTACTACATGTACTTTGACCAATAGGATACATGAGCTGTAACAAAAATATTATGATATATCTTCTTTAAGATTTTCTTTTATTCCGGAGTCACCTGAAATCCATCAAATAAAGAGTAAGGGGAAATCTCACAAATGAGGGTCAACAGAGGTTTTAACCCTTCTACAAAATGAGAAGCCCAACTCCAATTAAAAAAAAAAGGTCCAGCAAATCGGAAAAAGAGAGATAGTGTTATTATATGCAGAAAGACTGAGTAATGCCGCGTACACACGATCGTGATTCACGACAGGAAAAACGAGGGAACGGCTTGTTCCCCCACACATGGCCGTTTTTCCCGTCATCTTTTCTCTTGACGAGAAAAACGACCGTGTGTAGGCTCCGCGGCAGTGTTTCCCTATGGGAAAACTGCAGCGGAAAAAAATGACAGGAATCACAACGAGAAAAATTAGAGCATGTTCTAATTTTTCTCGTCTTTGATTAATGCCGTTTTTCCCGTCGGGAAAAACGGCAAAAAGCACACAGACGATCGTTTTTCTCGTCCAAAGGAAAAAATTTCATTTTTCCCAACGGGAAAAATGATCGTGTGTACGCGGCATAAGATTTGGCCTTGTCTCCAAAAGTCTGATTTCTTGTCTGAGTGATCCCTACATCACTAAGGGCTTGTTTACACTTGTGGTTAGGGGGCCATAAACCACACGGTTTTTACCTTCCCCAAACGCTCCCTTTTTAGATGCAACACAGGTATTATAACCCCTGTTACGCTTGGCGGGCCATACTACCCACTGAACATGACCCATTCAAGAAAATGGGTCTGCACTGCAACCTTTTCTACGCATCTGTGTGCATTTACGGGGTTAAAACCACCTGTCAAATGCTTCTTAAAAGCAATCCACACTCAGATCACTATTCAGAGGCATTTGACAGGTGGTTTTAACCCCGTAAAAACACACAGATGCGTAGAAAAAGTGGCAGACCTTACCACTAGTGTAAACATGCCCTTGAGGACTCTGCAGTGACCTAATGTTTAGAGAAGGCAATCACAGCACCTGGCAGGGGACACAGGCATCCGCCAACTCCCAGATGATTTGAATGACACAGAGAGTGTCTCAGGCTGCAGAGTTTGATTTTAGAAAAGGTAGGAGATATAGGCCACTGGAGAGGTGAGTATAATGCCTTTTTTCCTAAAGGACCTGACAGGGTGGCTTTCAACCCAAAACTGTGCAAACAATATTTGATTTACAATTTATTTTGGTTGACCAGCCATAATCAACATAAGCATAAAACATATATTTATAACATATAAGATCAGTGTTATATAAATATACTTCCATACAGAACGTTTGTAGTTTATAAAAAAATTCTATAATGGACATCTACATGACATGAATATAAAATAGTTGTACAATAATATTTTTTTTTTCTTTTGTTGCCCAGTACTCAGATGTTTGGGGATACCGGCTCGTGTAATCATAAATTTCCAGTCTGCTCATGACACTGATAGAAATCTCTTTGTTGATGAGGTCTATGATGAAAATGGTGTAAAGGATCAAAATGATTCTCAGGACAGCATTTGGTAAGTGTGTCAGGTGCACCTAATGAAAGAAAAAAAAATTGTTGTTGGACTACACGGGCTTTCCGTTCAGGTCCGCCTGTCCGTTTTTTCAGGTGGACCTGATCGGACACTCCATTCACCTTTATGGAGCAGCGGATGTCAGCAGTGACATGTCCGCTGACATCTGCTGCTATCCGATCGGATCCTGTCCGCCAAATCCAGATGAATGGAGACCCTATTTACCATCCGTCTGGCGGATCAGATGGGATTGGATTAAAACAGACAGGCGGTCCGACTTCAACCGATCTCCCCATAGAGGAGAGCAGGGCTCTGACAGGTCTGCACAGTGAGTCATTCACCCCAAAGGTGTTCTATCGGGTTGAGGTCAGGACTCTGTGCAGGCCAGTCAAGTTCCAAACATTCTCATAGAAACACTTTTAAACCTTTTGCACAGCCTTCCCAGAAGAGTTGAAGCTGTTATAGCTGCAAAGGGTGGGCCAACTCAATATTGAACCCTACGAACTAAGACTGGGATGCCATTAAAGTTCATGTACATGTAAAGTACACCCCTCACATTTTTGTAAATATTTGATTACATCTTTTCATGTGACAACATTGAAGAAATTACACTTTGCTACCATGTAAAGTAGTGAGTGTACAGCTTGTATAATTGCTGTCCCCTCAAAATAACTCAACACACAGCCATCAATGTCTAAACCGCTGGCAACAAAAGTGAGTACACCCCTAAGTGAAAATGTCCAAATTGGGCCCAATTATCCATTTTCTCTCCCAAAGTCATGTGACTCGTTAGTGTTGCAAGGTCTCGGGTGAGAATGAGGAGCAGGTGTGTTAAATTTGGTGTTATTGCTCTCACTTTCTCATACTGGTCACTGGAAGTTCAACATGGCACCTCATGGCGAAGAACACTGAGGATCTGAAAAAAAGAATAGTTGTTCTTCATAAAGATGGCCTAGGCTATAAGAAGATTGCCAAGACTAGGGATGGGCCGAACACCCCCGGGTTCGGCTCGCACCAGAACCTTCAAACGGACCGAAAGTTTGTGCGAATTTTCGAACCCTATTCGTTACAATGGACGCGAACGTTCAAAATCAAAAGTGCTAATTATAACGGCCAATATGCATGTTAATGTCATAAAACAGGTTTGGGGACCCGGGTCCTGCCCCAGGGGACATATATCAATGCAAAAAGAAGTTTTAAAAACTAACGTTTTTTCGGGAGCAGTCATTTTAATGATGCATAAAGTGAAAAAAAAACTGTCCCTGCACAAAATGACATTTGTAAAGGAAAAAAATAAGCCATTTAAAACCGCTTGCGGCTTTATTGTCATGTCTTGTCCTGGCAATATGGCTGAAAATCCTTGAGAAAAAAGGCATGGCTACCTCATCACCCCCCCCACCCCAGCCCCTTTGGGTCTTGTATGGATATTAAGGGGAACCCTGCACCCAAAATAAAACCCTATACCTACAACCCTATATACTCTGAACAGCAGTATACAGGCGGTGCAAACAAGACAGGGACTGTAGGTTTGTTCTTAAGTAGAATCTGAACAGGTACATTTTTAAGTGTAGCTCCATCCAAAAAAAAATCAATTTTTAAGCTTTTTGGAGAACATAGGGAAGGGTTATCACCCCTGTAACATTTGTTTTGCTGTCTGTGCACCTGTTCAGAACATTTCACCTCACTTTCCGTCCCAATGACAAATGTTTTTGGAAAAGTGGGGTTTTTATTGAAACAAGGATTGGTGATAAAGCATCATTAGAGAGGAGATACCTTTTTCCCAAATTAAATCTAACAGGATAGAATTTCCCTTCCTAGGGGTAGATTTCCTCTCACTTCCTGTTTTCTCCTTCCGTTTGCAAGTAGGAGTCGTTTGTAAGTTGGATGTTTGAAAGTAGGGGCCTGCCGTATATACTCTGCAGAAATTTGCCCCATTAGATGTTGGTGTAGCCACAACACTGTAAGCCCTCAAAGTTACTCTTGGTGGGCACAGGAGTTGGCCCTGCTGTGAATTATTAGATCAAGATTTGTAATTGCATGCACCTGTTGAACAGGGCAGAAAAATTGGGCCTTTGGTGGTGGTGGTGGATGGTGTTGCCACAAGACTGTAAGCCCTCACAGTTACTCTTGGTGGGCGCAGGAATGGGCCCTGCTGTGAATTATTAGATCAAGATTTGTAATTGCATGCACCTGTTGAACAGGGCAGAAAAATTGGGCCTTTGGTGGTGGACGGTGTTGCCACAAGACTGTAAGCCCTCACAGTAACTCTTGGTGGGCGCAGGAATGGGCCCTGCTGTGAACTATTAGATCAAGATTTGTAATTACACGCCCCTGTTAAACAGGGGCTGAAAAATTGTGCCTTAGGCACTGGTGCTGGTGCCACAACACTGCAACCCCTCACAGATACTGTACTTGGAGCACAGCAGTCAGACCTGTTGCGAAGCATTGCTTAAAAAATTGTAATTACACGCCCCTGTTACACAGGGGCTGAAAAATTGTGCCTTAGGCACTGGTGCTGGTGCCACAACACTGCAACCCCTCACAGATACTGTACTTGGAGCACAGCAGTCAGACCTGTTGCAAAGCATTGCATAAAAAATTGTAATTACACACCCCTGTTAAACAGGGGCTGAAAAATTGTGCCTTAGGCACTGGTGCTGGTGCCACAAAAATAAATCACAATATTGGCGCTTCAAGTTTATCGGAAGACAATGCATATGTACATTTACCTAAAAAGTCCTTTGAGCTGTGCGAAGAGCTCGGGTGTGAGTAATAACAGTACAGAAAGATAACCGGGCAGCCTTGCTGGGGGAGCCGAAGCCAGACTCCAAACATATGAAAACAGAAAAGAAAACAAAAAAAGGCGCCACTTAGTTAAAACTGTTTCACTTTAATAATACAATAATATTAAAGCACTCACTCGTAGATTAGCTGCATAAGGCACATGGATGATCAGGTCTGTAATCGTTTTCCGCTTACTAGCAGTCTCAGTGTGAAATGACCTCCTCGTATGCTGCATTAGAAGCCGGGATAATGTCCATAATGGATGTTGCCGGAGGATCTTCTCGGAGAGCCAGGAGGAGGACTTTGCTGGTGCCACAACACTGCAACCCCTCACAGATACTGTACTCTGAGCACAGCAATGAGACCTGTTGCAAAGCATTGCATAAAAAATTGTAATTACACGCCCCTGTTAAACAGGGGCTGAAAAATTGGGCCTTAGCCACTGGTGTGGTGGTACCCAGAAACAAAAATGTTCTTCCAAGCTATCAAGGAATGGATCATTGAGGAGGAGGAAGCGGATAGTCAGTGAACATAACAGGACAGTCACTCAGCATCAGCATAGGCAGTCTTGAAGGGATGTGACATTATAAATTATTCAGTTATATCCGCTTCAGGTGCCTGGTAGCTGGTGGTGATCCAAGACTGATTCATCTTTATGAAGGTCAGACGATCAACCGAGTCGGTGGACAGGCGCACCCTGTGATCGGTGACAAAGCCTCCAGCAGCACTGAATGTGCGTTCGGAAAGAACGCTGGATGCAGGACAGGCCAGTAGCTCAATTGCATACTGTGCAAGCTCTGGCCAGTGATCCATCCTCAAGACCCAGTAAGCCAGAGGATTTTCGGTGAGAAAGTTGTCCAAGTCTGACCTTGCCCCTAGGTATTCCTGCACCATGTATATCAGACACTGGCGATGGTTGCTGGAACCGATCATACCTTGGGGCTGCGGACTAAAAAATTGTCTGAACGCATCGGTCAGACGTCCACCTTCCCCACCGCTCCTTCTGCTACTGACCGAAGCCTCAGCAACTCGTCGTCCAGGACCAGGAGTTTGTAACCTCCCAGTCTCTGGGAACGCGTTGCACAGACCTTTCTGCAAGGCCTCCCTGAGATGTCTCATCCTCTGCTCCCTCTGCGACGGCAAGATAAGATCCGCAACCTTACCCTTGTACCGTGGATCAAGGAGAGTGGCCAGCCAGTAATGGTCCCTCTCCTTGATCCGAAGAATACGAGCATCCTTCCGCAGGCTTTGCAGGATCAGGGAGGCCATGCAACGTAGGTTAGCTGAGGCATTCGGTCCGGAGTCTTCTGGGTCACTGAGGACGACATGATCACCAGCCACCTCCTCCCAGCCACGTACAAGTCCACTGGTTTATTGGGACTGTACATCATCCCTAAAAGACTGCTGCTGCTGATGCTGAGTGCCAGGCTCCACCTCCATGCTCACACAATCCTCCTCCTCCTCCTCATCCTCTTCCTGTGTGATGGGTGGGAGAGAAGGAACACTGTCTGGATAAAGAGGGCCTTGAGAGGCAAGGAAGTCCTCCTCTTCCTGCCTCTGTTCTGCCTCAAGTGCCCTGTCCATTATCCCACGCAGCGTATGCTCCAACAGGTGGACAAGAGGTACAGTGTCACTGATGCATGCACTGTCCCTGCTCACCATCCTCGTGGCCTCCTCAAATGGTGACAGGACAGTGCATGCATCCCTGATCATGCTCCACTGGCGTGGGGAAAAAAATCCAAGCTCCCCTGACCCTGTCCTGGTGCCGTAGTCGCACAGGTACTCATTGATGGCCCTCTGCTGCGTGTGCAGTCGCTGCAGCATGGCCAACGTTGAGTTCCACCTGGTGGGCATGTCACATATAAGGCTGTTCTTGGGCAGGTTCAACTCCCTTTGCAGCTCAGCCAGCCGAGCACTGGCATTATACGATCGGCGGAAATGCACACAGACTTTCCTGGCCTGCCTCAGGACATCCTGTAAGCCTGGGTACCTGCCCAAGAACCGCTGCACCACCAGGTTGAGGACGTGAGCCATACAGGGCACATGGGTCAGCTGCCCCTGTAGCAGGGCGGAGAGGAGATTGGTGCCATTGTCAGAAACCACCATTCCTGGCTTAAGCTGGCGTGGCGTCAACCACCTCTCAGCCTGCCCCTGCAGAGCTACCAGAACCTCTGCCCCAGTGTGGCTCCTGTCCCCCAAACACACCAGCGCAAGCACGGCATGGCATATTTTTGCCTGCGTACTCGCGTAGCCCCTTGTACGCCTACGGAGCACCGCTGGTTCCGAGGACAGAGCACTCGAAGAGGCCATGGAGGAAAAAGAAGAGGAGGGGGTGGAGGAGAGAGGTGTGTCACAACCAGTAGTAGCATTTTGGAGGCGTGGTGGCGGAACAACCTCCAACACTACTGCACCTTGTCCTGCATCCCTCCCAGCTGCCAATAGAGTGACCCAATGGGCCGTGAAAGACAGGTAACGTCCCTGTCCATGCCTGCTGGACCATGAGTCAGCGGTAATATGCACCTTACCACTGACCGCCCTGTCCAGCGAGGCATGGACATTGCCTTCCACATGCCGGTAGAGAGCCGGAATCGCCTTCCATGAGAAAAAGTGGCGTTTGGGAACCTGCCACTGAGGAACCGCACATTGAACAAACTCACGGAAGGGGGCCGAGTCTACCAACTGAAAAGGCAGCAGTTGAAGTGCTAGCAATTTAGCCAAGCTAGCATTCAACCGCTGGGCATGTGGATGGCTGGGAGTAAATTTCTTTTGACGGTCCAGCAGATGGGGCAGGGAAATTTGCCTGGTAGAATCGGACGTCGGTGTACTGCTAACAGAGTGCCCGCAAGTACTTGGCTGTGACACACCTAATTCTACACCTTCATTCCTCTCAGAGCAGCTTTCAGAGAAGACTGAAGAGAAGATATAGTGGGGTTGGAGATCCCAGCTGATGAGGAGCAAGGAGAGGTCCACTTTGTTCTTTGGTGTGGGTCTTTAATGTGCGCTTGCCAACGAGCTGCATGGCAGGTCGACATATGTCTGGTCATGCTTGTGTTGCCCAAGCGGCTGATGTTTTGGCCACGCGAGATACGCTTGAGACATATGTTGCAAATAGCAGTGGTGCGATCTGATGCACTCGTCTCAAAAAAGGCCCACACCAAAGAACTTTTGTGATAACGTGCAGAGGCAGCGCCCTGCACAGGCGGAGCTCTGCGGTGTGATTCAGTTGGTGTGCTGGCCTCTAGCTGGCCTCCGGAGGGCATCCTGCCTCGTTGGACATGTGCCTCCTCCTCCTCCTCCTCCTCCTCCTCTCTCCCTTCAGGCACCCACGTGGAGTTAGTGACCTCATCATCCCCTCCCTCTTCACCACTGGAGCAAACCTGGCAGTAAGCTGCAGCTGGTGGAACATGACTGCCAGATTGCTGTCCTTGAGCATCCCCTCTCTCTGCGCTCACGCTACTGCCTTCCTCTAGCTGGGTATCATCATCCAAGCCTTTAAAACTTTGGGCATCCTCCTGGCGCATGTACCCAACACTGTGCTCAAACAGTTCGGGGGACTCCTCAGGAGTACATGGTGGGTCTAGGGAAGGGTTGCCTGATGATGCCATTGAGTACACGTTGGCAGCTGCTTTGCCAGTACCCTCAGCCTGGGTGAGAGAGGATGAGGAGGATGAGGAGGGCTTGGTCATCCATTCTACCAAGCCTTCGGCATGATGCGGCTCAACATGTCCAGCTGACGAAAACAAGGACAAGTGTGTCCCATGGCCACGTGCTGATGACGATGCACGACCACGTCCACGTCCACGACCAGCACTGTTGTCTCTAGAAACAGAGCCTGCTTGCCCTGTGTTCTTGCCTCGGGACTGTCTGCCTCTCCTTGGCGGTCTTCCAGGCATTGTAGTGGGTAGTGTATATTGTGCTTGAGTCACACAGCACACACACTAACTCCTGCAGATGGCTGCCTTAGATGACAACAACTGGGCCTTACGGCAGATAGAGGCTGCCTTAGATGACAACAACTGGGCCTTACGGCAGATAGAGGCTGCCTTATATGACAACAACTGGGTCTTATGGCAGATAGAGAGGCTGAGGTGGTTTTATGTGTGCTGTACTAACAGAGCACACACACGCTAGCTCCTGGAGATGCCTGGCTGCCTTCGATGACAACAACTGGGCCTAACGGCAGATAGAGGCTGCCTTATATGACAACAACTGGGCCTTATAGCAGATAGAGAGGCTGAGGTGGTTTTATGTGTGCTGTACTAACAGAGCACACACACGCTAGCTCCTGGAGATGCCTGGCTGCCTTCGATGACAACAACTGGGCCTTACGGCAGATAGAGTCTGCCTTATATGACAACAACTGGGCCTTATGGCAGATAGAGAGGCTGAGGTGGCTTTATGTGTGCTGTACTAACAGAGCACACACACACACACGCTAGCTCCTGGAGATGCCTGGCTGCCTTCGATGACAACAACTGGGCCTTACGGCAGATAGAGGCTGCCTTATATGACAACAACTGGGCCTTATGGCAGATAGAGAGGCTGAGGTGGTTTTATGTGTGCTGTACTAACAGAGCACACACACACACACACACACGCTAGCTCCTGGAGATGCCTGGCTGCCTTCGATGACAACAACTGGGCCTTACGGCAGATAGAGGCTGCCTTATATGACAACAACTGGGCCTTATGGCAGATAGAGAGGCTGAGGTGGTTTTATGTGTGCTGTACTAACAGAGCACACACACACACACGCTAGCTCCTGGAGATGCCTGGCTGCCTTCGATGACAACAACTGGGCCTTACGGCAGATAAACGCTGCCTTATATGACAACAACTGGGCCTTATAGCAGATAGAGTGACTAAGGTGGTTTTATGTGTGCTGTACTAACACAGCACACACACACACACACACTAGCTCCTATAAATGCCTGCCTGCCTTAGATCACAATAGGACAGAAGGTGATACTGCAATGCTGTACTAACAGCACGCACACACCAGACTAATCCCCAGAATCACAGCAGTTAGACTCAGCAGCAGATATTGTCACCACTCAGCAGCAGTGCAATCAGCAGACTGAATCAGTGATGCAATCAAATGATCAGTATTCAGTAGTAATGATAATGAATCAGCATCAGCATCAGCAGTCTGCCTATATCAGAATCAAGCCGGAACACAGTGCACTAGGCCGACGGCGCGGCGGCCTTTTATACAGTGGGGCGTGTACTAAAGCCCCTGAGCGATAATTGGCTACAGGCGTCCTGCCTGTAGCCAATTATTGCTCTCCTCGCTGCCGGCGCTGTGATTGGCCAAGCATGCGGGGTCACAGTGCATGCTTGGCCAATCATCAGCCAGCAATGCACTGCGACTGGCGCAATGCATTGCGGGCCGCTTGCATCACACGAATGTGATGCGAACGGCCGAAATAGTTCTGGGCTCGCCGAGCGGGCGAACGCCCGATGTTCGATTCGAACGTGGGTTCGAATCGAACACCGGGCCCATCCCTAGCCAAGACCCTGAAACTGAGCTGCAGCACAGTGGCCAAGACCATACAGCAGTTTAACAGGACAGGTTCCACGCAGAACAAGCCTAGTCTTGGTCAACCAAAGGAGTTGAGGGCACATGCTCAGAGTCATATCCAGGGGTTGTCTTTGTGAAATAGATGTATGAGTGCTGCCAGCAATGCAGAGGTTGAAGGGGTGGGGGGTCAGCCTGTCAGTGCTCAGACCATACGCCGCACACGGCATCAAATTGGTCTGCATGGCCATTGTCCCAAAAGGAAGCTTCTTCTAAAGATGATGCACAAGAAAGCCGGCAAACAGTTTGCTGAAGACAAGAAGACTAAGGACATGGATTACTGGAACCATGTCCTGTGGTCTGATGAGACCAAGATGAACTTATTTGGTTCAGATGGTGTCAAGCGTGTGTGGCGGCAACCAGGTGAGGAGTACAAAGACAAGTGTGTCTTACCTACAGTCAAGTATGGTGGTGGGAGTGTCATGGTCTGGGGCTGCATGAGTGCTGCCTGCACTGGGGAGCTACAGTTCATTGAGGGAACCATGAATGCCAACATGTACTGTGACATACTGAAGCAAAGCATGATCCCCTCCCTTCGGAGACTGAGCCTCAGGGCAGTATTCCAACATAACACACCTCCAAGACGACCACTGCCTTGCTAAAGAAGCTGAGGGTAAATGCGATGGACTGGCCAAGCATGTCTCCAGACCTAAACCCTATTGAGCATCTGTGGGGCATCCTCAAACGGAAGGTGGAGGAGCGCAAGGTCTCTAACATCCACCAGCTCCGTGATGTCATCATGGAGGAGGGGAAGAGGGCTCCAGTGGCAACCTGTGAAGCTCTGGTGAACTCCATGCCCAAGAGGGTTAAGGCAGTGCTGGAAAATATTAGACATGTGCACACTGAAATATTTTGTTTTCGGAATTTCGTTTTTGTACGAAAATAAATTTATTTAGTTACTCCCGAAATTCGTTTTTATTTTGTTTCTTTAAAAAATGCATTCGTCCAAAAATCCAAATTAATTTAGGTCGAATCTGTCAATTGAAGGCTAATGGTGTCTGTCGAATGTTCTAAGATTCGACGAAGGAGCTAAAATGTACGACGCCGCAATCGTACATTTCTGGTCTAATGCTCCGCCCACAAGCTATAGCAGAATTCTAATGTTGTATGACTAGTAATAATTATATTTGTTAATTATTATTACTAGTCAACCAACATTAGAATTTTTCTATAGCCTATGGACGGAACATTTGAACATAAATGTCCGCTCGTGGCGATCGTATGTTTTTAGCTGCTTCGTCAAATCTTCATGTCTCTATAATGTCGAATCTTTTCTCTCTATGTCGAATAATCTTGGAATAATAGATAGCAAGGATAACTTGCCACACATTTGTGACAGTATTGAATTGTTAGTCTTGTGAACTTGCTGCACATCTTCCCTGGCAAGTTGTACACTTGCAGAGCACTTGAAGCACAAGTTCTAGTTGACACTTTTCCAATTTGTAGCAAATTTCTGTGGCAAGTTTCCAGCAAGAGCAAGTTTGCAGTGGTAATTCTATATATAGCAAGAGCCCTGCAAGTCTATAGCCAGAGTAATGCAAGTCTCCATTTTTGGCAAGAAAAAAGAAGCAAGCAGCGCAAACCTATAATCCCACAATTATTATTTTCACTTTCTTGGATTTTTTCCTCGGATTGCAAAATGGGCTTCAAATATTTTGAACACATATGAATTTTTGATGCATGCGCTTTACTAATGAATAATATTTTCTTGCACTAAACACTTTTTGTTCACTCTGTCAGCACACAGTTTTTTCTTTTGCACTTTTTTTTAACAGCATTTGCACTTGGTTTATTTCATAGAAACAAATAATTTTTGTATGATAGATGAATTATTTTATGCAATGACACAGTTTATCAATATACATGATTGTTGGATTGAATGCATTTCACATGTGTACAGTAAGGGATTAGGTTAATAGCAGTGGGTTCACTATCACCAGATTGTGGGATTATAGATTTGCACTGCTTGCTTCTTTTTTCTTGGCAATTAACTGGTGATCATAGGCATGCGCAGGGGGTGTGCAAGGTGTGCCTGGGCATGCCCTAATCACCCCAAGCACATTAGCATTATCGCTCTGTGTGCAGGCAGGGAGATGGGAAATATCTCCCTCTGACCAGTTCTGCCGTTCATGAAGTGCTACCGTACTTCTATTTCACTGCACTGGATCTAGCAGAAGAGCGTGTGTGTGTCTGTATGTATATGTAATATATATATATATCACGCACATATACACATGCACACACATGTGTGTTTGATCTTTGGGGTGTGCACCCTAATGCAATAGGTTATACACACCTATGCTGGTGATTCACCAGTACTTAGGTGGCAGCAATCTTATTTAAACCCTCAATCTTTCATTAATATCTTTGGCACTAGTTTTTCATGTTGTTTGTCCAAGTGTCCTTTTTATGGGGTCTATTCACTAGTGAAGAGGTAAAGTGTAAAGAAAAATGGCTGAAGTAGAACAATTTTTTTTGCTCAGCTTTTTTGGCCTATATTTTACCTTTTCCCTAAAAAATTTACCTCAGTTCACTGAATAGTGCATTAAGACAAAACTGATCTTTATAAAATCATTTATTAAAATATTTGAATAAAATCAATACATAACACTGGATTACATCTTAGTTATTTTTTATTAGGGTGAACATTTGCTATCCTGCAAAAAGACAAATATGCATAAATGACTATCCCTAATTAAAAAATAAATAAATACAATAATATGCGATAATATGTGAAACAGTGATAAAAGTGATTGAATAAAAAGCAGGTATTCATCTGATTTTACATAAAAAAACAATAAAATAAGTCCAAAATAATAAAGTGCATGTTCATCAAAAAGTGATGAGATGTGAATATCACGTGCTCAAAAAATAGTTATTGAAAGTTGTGAACACAATTGTTCCCACCATCCAGGCATCCACCAGGAGTGTCAAGAGAAAACTCATCCAAGCTCTACCGCTGTATAATGCAGTTAGTGTGCAGAATGGTCGGTGCTCTGGCTGAATGAGTTCACAGTGAATCCATAACAAGTACAAGTCGGCAACTTGACAGCTTCTCCATAGAAAACTTTATTATAGCATTATAGCAGTAACATCATCCAAAATGCTGACACGTTTTGGCCTAAGCCTTCATCAAAGCAGGAGTGTGCCCTAGCAGCTCACCTTAAACAAAGACAACAACAGATCTAGTGGCGCTTTGGTATGGTATATGTCATGGATATGCAGTAGTGTTTGTCTGTCAGCTTACCTTCCTTCCCATGTGTTCATCTTAGAGGCCTGAGCCCTTTCACCTGGCTTCCTTTATAATCTCCTCCCAGCCAGACTCCACCCCAGGCCTTATCACAGAACACTATATTAACCTGTGCACTGCAAGCCTGCTTTGCTGATCAACGTGTTTGTTAGGCATTGTGTGTTTGGGTTCCTGCCCGCTGTGTGCTACGTCTGTCTCTCTGTTACATATTTGGCTTGTCCCCGACTATCCCTGTCTGCTCGTGACCCTTGACCTTCGGCTCGTTCTTTCGTTATCCTTGTCTGCTTGTGGCCCCTGACCTTCAGCTTGTTATTCGGTTCTCTCATATCTTGTGCTGCTGCTTCCCCTCTTTTCCCCTTATCCTACGGGGCGTGAGCTAGGAAACTCCAGGGGCCGCGACCTGGTCTCAGCCTGCAGCATAACATCCTCACCACTAGAGGCCCTGGAGAAGACCTGCTGGGTCTTAGACTCCGCGCCCTGGGGAATCTTGGCTCTAGCTTCCGTTAGGATCCCGGTTGTGCTCCTCTGGTCCCGCTTTCCACAACCACCCAGTTTCCTATCCGCAGCAGTCAGCCATAGGGTTCACTACCTTGCGGTGCACTCCTGTCCCCCTACGGTGTGCATCTGTCACCTGGCCACAGGTGACCTTGACAGTTTGATCAGCCATGAACCCGGCTGACATCCCGTTACCCGTGGATGATCCGTTGCAGGGCATAGTTTGCAGACTTGAAACCCAGGAATCGAATCAGACTCAGGTGATGCGATTCCTCCAGGATCTGGCTTCTCGCTTCGAGCAGCTTCAGGCCTCCTTGGGAACCCTGAATCCGCAACCTCAAATACAACCAGCGGCTGCACCTATTGCACCAGTCACAGCCACACACTCACTACAACTGCCAGCTCCGTCCCGTTTCTCTGGGGACTCCAAGGCTTGCAGGGGGTTCCTTAGCCAATGCACAATTCATTTTGAGCTCCAGCCCCAAAACTTCCTGTCTGATCGGGCTAAGGTAGCCTATATCATTTCCCTCCTCTCTGGTGAAGCTTTAGCCTGGGCAGCCCCTCTGTGGGAACTGAATGATCCAGTGGTTTCTAGCCTGTCTGGCTTCTTGAAACTTTTTCGGAATATCTTCGAAGAATCGGCTCGTGTCTCTTCAGCGGCCAGCGCCCTTTTACGTCTCCGCCAAGAGTCTGCTTCTGTGGGACAGTATGCCCTTCATTTCCACATACTGTCGGCTGAGTTGAGCTGGAACAATGAGGCCTTAGTCGCAACCTTTTTGCATGGCCTGTCTGATAGAGTGAAGGATGAATTAGCAGGAAGAACCATCCCCACTGATCTGGCCGGCGTTATCTCCTTGTGTAACCAGATCGATATTCGCTTTCAGGAGAGGACCTTAGAAAAGCAACGCCAGCACTCCTTGGTTCTTAGTCAGCCTGAGCTCCCCTCTCTTCGACCCGTAGAGCATCTCCTACCAGCTGAGGAACCCATGCAGCTGGGTCGGACCAGGCTATCCCCCGAGGAACGTGCTAGGCGCAGAACTCTTGGTCTGTGTCTTTACTGTGGGGGCAAAGGTCATTTTCGTGACACTTGCTCTCTTTGTCCAGAAAAACGTTCGGGTCCACTTCATCTGGAAAGTGGAGTATTGGACCCAGAAATATCACCTTCCCCTTCTCGTCTTCTGCTTTCTGTGTTCCTTCATGTTGGTGCTTCTTCTCATTCGGTCTCAGCATATCTGGATTGACAGTATACAAATCCTTAATGGCAGTTCCCGTTCCACTCTCCTCTCCTTGCCTGCATCGAAAATCCACAGCTGGTCTGACAAGGCTTTAATATATAGATCCTCCTTTATGGAAAATCACATTTCACTTCATTCTCCTCTCCTCTCATAAAAGCGCCAATAGACCTGATGTGGTATTTGTTTAAGGTGAGCTGCTAGCAAATAAACAAGGAAAAATAAAACATTCCAAATTGTGCTTCACCAATGGGATAATAGGTGTCAGGGACATGGTAGGAGGCCGAGATGCTGGGAGGGCTCCCCTTACGGCCAAGTTCAGCACACCTCTGAAGGTGACACAGGAGGTGTGGTGCCCACAGAAGCACGGGTTGCTTGATTGCTGGAGCTGGTTGCCAGGAACTTGCTGGGACAGGCAAGGTGTACTGCAAGGCAGGCGTGCTTGGAAAGTCCAGGAGATGCGGACCAGTGGAGCAGATCGGATAGCTGAGTCAGGAGCCAGGCCGGGGGTCATTCACAGTAAGACAGTCCAAGATCAGTGTGACCAGGGGTCAGCTGAGTCTTTGCACAGGAGACAAGTAAAGGCAGAGTCCGTAAGCCAGGCCGGGATCAGATGCAGAGAGCAAGCAGGAACAAGTCAGGATACAAGTCAAGGGGTCAAGTCGGGAAATCAAGAAAAGAAGGCCAAGTCAAGCTGGGTTGGTGCACAGGAAATCAGATCAGCAGGATATACAAGGCACAGGAACACAGAGGGAAGCTGACGATAAACCAGCAATGCACTATTGTCAACAGCAGGTTTAAATAGGGAGTGGTGCTACTATCAGGCAGTGTGTGTGCAGCCACGCATGCACGTACGCCTGTTCACGGCGCTGGGCGTCCTTGTGCGTTGATTCGCACCAGCGTGCCTTTGCCTGCAATCCCTGCACTATTGCGCCTGGAGACGCGCCTATTTCCCGGATAGTGCCCCCCCCAAGGGGCAGCCTCCGGATGCCTAGTCGTGCCCATTTTTCAGGATGACTTTGTAAAAGCCTAGGAGCATGTACATTGCTCGCAGGCTCCCATGAGGTCTCCTCTGCAGAGTATCCCTTCCATTTTATTAAGAACTGAATTGTCCTACCTCTCCATCGACAGTCAAGAATGGACTCCACTTCAAATTCTGTTTTGTCTCCTACCAGGACCGGGAGGTGGGGGTACTTTTTCTCTCTCTGGAAAAGGACTAGAAACAGAAGGTTTAATCAGAGAGACATGAAATACAGGATGGATTTTATAAGACTCTGGCAGGGCAAGTTCAAAAGCTACTGGATTAATTTCACATCTTATTTCAAATGGACCAACAAACTTTAGTCCCAGTTTTCGGGACGGACATGGCAGTTTGAGGTTTGCTGAAGAAAGCCACACTTTGTCCCCAATCTTAAAAGTAGGATTTCCTCTTTTCTTCCTGTCATATTGTTTCTTGTACTCTTCTTGAGCCTTCACCTTTTGAGGATCCATAGCTATTTTATCAGTAGTGATGATGAGCCCTAGGAACTGGATTGACTTTTTTTCGAAAACACATTTCTCTGCCTTAACGTACAAACCGTGCGTTCTGAGGATGCATAGCACCTTTTTTACATGCGTTCTGTGAAGCTCCAGGGTGGCTGAGAATATGAGAATATCGTTAGGATAGACAATGACAAAGTGGTAATTTATAGTGTTGGAACGTGGCTGGAGCGTTGCACAATCTGAATGGCATTACTAGGTATTCAAAATGTCCGAACCTTGTTCCAAACAATGTTTTCCACTCGTCCCCCTCCCGGATGCGGACAAGATTGTGGGCTCCGCGTAGGTCTAGTTTGGTGAAGAGAGAATATAGATAAACTAAGGAATGGACTTTAGGCGGCACATGAGTAAATATTGTAAAAAACTAGGAGTATTTATTTTAGAAACAATCATAAAAAATACAAGTTAACATTCAAAAAATGTGATTGACAGTCTATTCGTATTTGGATACACGGCTCAGGCTAATATTTAACAATGCTTCAGAGTTATATTTGTAAAATGTAGATGCACTTCATTCTAAAATAAATACTCCTAGTTTTTTACAATATTTACTCATGTGACGCCTAAAGTCCATTCCTTAGTTTATCTATATTCTCTCTGTTATATCGGGACGTTGGCACATTTACTTGTGCATCCACAGAGTAAATGTGAGGATGCACGTTAAGCAATCTCTTTAAAATTAGTTTGGTGAAGATGTGAGCCGTACGGAACCTCTGGAAGAGTTCGGGGGCCAGTGGGAGTGGATAGCGATTCTTAAGGGTGATTTTATTTATTTCCCTGTAGTCCACACATGGTCTTAATGTTTCATCCTTTTTTTCAACAAAGAAAATGCCGGCACCGGCAGGAGAGGAGGAAGGGCGGATAAATCCTTTCTCTGAGTTTTCATCAATATATTGCCTCAATGTCTCAAGTTCAGTTTCGGAAAGAGGAAATATAAGGCCAAAGGGTATCTCAGCCCCCGGTAGTAGCTCAATGGGGCAGTCGTAGGGGCGGTGTGGAGTAGGCTATCTGCCTTCTTCTTGTCGAAAATGTCTAGGAATTCCCGGTAAGCTGCTAGTATATTGTGGTCCTCACTGGGTGTTGGTAGTACTGTCAGGCAGCTAGTAAAGTCTTTGGATTCAGGAACAAGGCAATGCTGCCGGCAGTAGGAAGAAGTGAAGAGTACTCCCTTTTTGGACCAATCAATCTCAGGGTTGTGCGCCTGTAGCCATGGGATTCCCAGGATGACAGGGAATATAGGGGAGCTCAGGATGTCAAAAAGTATAAATTCCTGGTGACCTGAGTCGGTGGAGGTAAGGATAGGTGCCGTTTCTTGGGTGACAGGCCCGAAACTAGGCATTGAGCCATTAGCCAGATGGACTGTCAGTCTTTGCTTTTTGTGATGGAGAGGAATAGCGAGTCTCTTTGCCAAGGTCAGATCCAATAAACAGCTACATGCCCCAGAGTCAAGTATTGCCTGAAGCTGAACTTCTTCTCCTGCCACCTGTAATGTGACAGGAAGAACAATATGAGTCGGGGAAGACCTGGAAACCTGGAAGTAGACCGGAGTGTGGGGGGGTTGACTTCCTAGGTCTTATGGGCAACTGCTTATGAAATATCCTGTTCCCCTGCAATACAGGCAAAGGTTCGCCTGTTGGTGACAAAGTCTCTCATCTGGAGTCAATGCTGGATGAACCAAGCCAAGCTGCATGGCATCGGATTTAGGTACAGGTGTGATAAGAGACATGGGTGCCGATGTAGACGGGCTTTAGGCAGCATCCATGTGGGACGAAAGGTTTGAACACGGTCAGCCTGGCGTTCCCGTAGGTGTCTGTCTAGCTGAATGGCCAGTTGGATGAGACCTTCTAGAGTTGAAGGGGTTTTCACTCTGGCCAATTCATCTTTGAGGGGTTCAGACAGCCCCAGCCGATACTGATATCTCAAGGCTGCCTCATTCCACTCTGTGTCTGCGGACCACTTGCAGAATTCCACTGTGTAATCTTCCACAGGGCGCTGACCCTGCTGTAGGTTATGCAGAGTAGCTTCAGCAGTGGCCACCCGCTGGGGGTTGTCACATAATTGTGCCATGGTTTTGAAAAATAGGTCCACAGAGTTAATGACAGGACTCTTCTGCTCTAATAAGCCATGGGCCCATGCTGACAATGCACTATTGTCAGCAGCGGGTTTAAATAGGCAGTGGCGCCACTATCACGCTGTGCGTGTGCTGCCACGCATGTGCGTTCGCCTGTTCATGGTGCTGCACGTCCTGGTGTGTTGATTCGCGCCAGGGTGCCTTTGCCTACACCGGATCACGATCCTTGCACTATTGTGCCTGGGGTTTATTTCACTGATATTAGGGTTAGTCATTCCTTGATTTCTACCTCTCTAAACTCCATATCAGATCTCATGGATACCACTCGCCTCTCTGCACACCACGCCACAGCACCAATTAAAGAAAAACCTTACACAGAGCAGGGAGCAATGATGAAAATTCAGCCACAGTGGCCCCTGTGGTGGGATAACTATTACTCAACATAACTGAACCAGAACTTGCAGCAGACTTGCAGAATGTTTGCAAAGAAAGTTGATCTGGAGTCATGCAATGCAGACTTGCTGCAATTGTGCAACAAACTTGTGAAGCCTGGCAAGTCTAGCAAGAGCTTAGCAAGTCATTTTCAAAAGTGCAGCTCAATTGCTTGCTATCTGGGTACATTTAGGGTCACTAAACCTAAACATGTAAGCAGTCACAGCATTTAATATGCATAGCAGTGTAGCGCTACCCCCAGTTAAGAGAGCCGCTGGATTTTGTTTCGGGCCCTGAATACAGCACCGCCAACCCCCGGCAATATACTCGACCCACACTGGCACAGTTAGTCTAGGGATTGTTATCTTATCACAATCTAGCAATATATGCACAATGATAACACACTGAGGATGAAGGGTTAAAGTATAACTAGTTTACTTTGTACAAAATAGGAAAAGGATTTTTCTGGATAGCAGCACTCCAAGATAAAAAGCCTTTATTTCAAAAGTCCAGGAATCCAAAACATACACTGCACATCACGACACACTGATCAAAAATCAGCTGACATGTTTCACATCAAATGATGCTTACTATGAGCATCTTCCAGTGCCCCTGGAAGAAGTACGTTTTTTACGAAACGGACGTAGGGCGGAGCGACTCGCTGACGTCACCTCGAACGCTCCAGAGAAGGAGGTGTCTGATGTATGTGCAGCGGCCGGCACACCAGACTTTGAAGGCTTTACCAAACTGCAAATTTGTAAGTGCAATACTTTTTAATTAAATAAACATTTTAACGTTTAATGCACTATGTGGAGTGTGTGTTGTCTCTTCCACACTGCATGTATCCACTGATGACTGTCGGAAGCTGGTGTCTCAAGAATCCCTTGTGCTTACGCTGATCTGTGGGGAAAGCTGCCTGATTTATGCATTCATTGATCCTCTGTCATGGGGGATCATGTTTAGCTGGTAAGGAGGAAATCCTGCTGATTGGTGGTGGATTGTCACAAATTGCTTTTGGATGCAACAGTCACTTCAAGGAAATACTTTAGATTTACACAGAGCACTGGTGTTATGTATGTGGACTTCATTTAGGGAATCTATATATGGACTATATTAATTTTGTTTTAATTTTGCATCAATTTATACACTTGCTGTGTTTGAGATTGATGTGTTGGAGGTTGATTTTCTTTATAATCACAATTTTCACTTTATTAATTTTTATTGATTAATCTGTGTTTTAGGTGAATTCTTTTTGCAATCATCAAATTTTCACTTTATTAATTTTCACTGATTAATTTGTGTCACATTAGTTATCATTTATTTACACTGTCGCAGGGTAGTGTACGGTTATGGGCTAGCGCGATTTCCCCCCTTTTTTCCGGATAAACTTGATGGGCCAAGGCAGTCTCTAGGCCTAATCAGCATAAAGTATATGATGGATTGAGCAGGTGCTCGCTCACCACTCCGGACGCGATCCCAGTCCGGGACTTCCACCCACTGTGTCTCCGCACACAGCGTCTGTAACGGCCGGGTCCCGGTCCAACTGATGTCCGCTACTTGGAGAAGTCAGATGCCACCCAGGCTCGTAGCGGGGTGGAAGGCTCTCTGGAAGTCGTACAAGGCCCTGGCTCCAGGCCCTGTACTGCAGCAGATCCGCACGGGAAGACCTGTTTCCTGTTGATAGCAGCGCGGTGTTCAAAGAGGCCGAGGGCAGCCTCGCCCTCCTCTTAAATAGTCCCACCCATGAGTCTCTGCGGTGGCTCAAATGCACCCTGGGTGCCGAACGGGGTTCTGGGTAACGTAGTCCCGGGGCCTTTAAGGAGACCCTGCTACAGCAGTTTTTGGTTAGCAACAAATATTGAAGCCCTTGGATAAGCATGACAGCAGGGGAGACAGAGATTTCTGAAGAAGAGACCAGCAATGACAGCAACCATATTGTATACTGTATTTCTCTCAGCACATGTTTCCTTTAAATGTAACTATGGTCTAAACCAGTGGTCTCCAAACTGCAGCCCTAGGGACAGATGTGGCCTGTTGCTTGCCTTTATCAAGCCCTTGGCTATTATTACTCCATCAATCGGGCACCGCTTCTGCCACTGACCCCAATATTGGGTCACTATTCCTCCCAATGATACCAGTGATGGGGTATGATTCCTCCCACTAATACCAAATGTGGCAATGTTTACTCCAGCCTTTTTCAACCAGAGTGTTAACTAGAACTTGTGCTTCAAGTGCTCTGCAGGTGTCAATGAAAATGTTCAGCAAGTTAACAGACTTACAACTTAACACTGCCACAAATTTGTGGCAAGTTTACTTGCTATCTGGGTGTTTACTAATGTGATTATCTGTGATTGGCCACAGTTAATCACATGGTACATATGAGCTGTGATTGGTCCTGTCTGAACCATGTGGTGACTGTGACTGTGACCACTCACAGAGCTCATCACAATAGTACAAAATGAAAGGCATGAATCAGCCTTTCATTGTGTACAATCGTCATGTGATCTGCTGTGATTGGCCACAGTGGTCACATGGTACTGGCATTGGGTCCGGTACAGTGATCTGTTATTGACCGTGTCCGGCAGGCACAGCGGGTGACAGATCGCACCGGAGCGTGGCCCGCGGGGCACATGAGGGTCGATCCTGGCAGGACATCATATGACGTCCACCCAGAACAACAGTGCTTCTGCCTGGCTGTCATTTTACATTAGGCCAGGTGGCAAGGGGTTAAAGTATAGCTAAAGGCAAACTTTTTTTTCGTTTTGGATAGAGTGGAGAGGTATTACAACACCCATTATGTTTTTGCTGTCTGTGGCCAATTAGGAAGATTCACCCTCTCTATTTGTGATGTTTAGCATTATCATTTAATGTGAAAGTAATGTCCCAGAAAAGTAGTAGAGGGTAATCCAGTGGGGACACTAGTTCTGGTGATCTGGGGGGGGGGGGGGGGGGCTGAACGGATTTTTTATTTTTTGCAGGGATTTCTTCTCACTTCCTGTTTGGCTATGGGACAGGAAGTAAAGATAAATCTCCACAATGGGACAGGGATGGCGAGAAAAAAATCTGACAGGAGTTATAACTCTCCCTTACTCTATCCTGTCACGAATGTCACGTCTACCTCTACACTATAGCTGGCTACTGTGTGCTTTACCTAAAGCAGCCCCCTTTTCCTTAAGACAAGCAGGCCTACCGGTACTTGGTTGCCCCCAGGACTTAAACACAATGCTATAGTGTCTGGTCAGCACACCCAGGCAGACGCGAACAGAGCGAACAACAGATTACTTGCAGTTTAGCAGACAGCGTGGTTCTAAGGTGGTCCAGGTAATAAGGCAGATGGTCCAGGAGTTCCTGGGTGGTCCGATATCCGATCCGGGTCATACACAGGGAAATCTAACAGCAAAGTAGTGCAGGCAAACGGAAGGCTTGATCAGAACAATGCAGGTCTCTGTCTCTATCACAAGCAAGGGATAGAGTGTTCGGTTTGCTTATATCAGGTGACTGAGCAGATCATTCACCTAACAGGTGAACACAGACAGTAAGGAGAAGCAACAGCCAACACCCAGGTGCTGGAATGAGGAACAGGGGCACTAAGTGATCATGACATATCCAAAATGAAAAAAAAAAAAAAGTTTTGCCTATAGTCCTTCTTTAAACACAGCAGTTTGTTTGATAACACTAACAAAATCTTAAAATATTATCTATATTTTATTTTATCTGCAAATGTCCCTATTTTAGGTCTGGTTATAGACACATGTACTATTTTTAGCCAAACTCCAGGCAAGCGGCTGAATAGACATATATAGGAGCAGTTTTACATGCCACCAAGAATCAGAAACTAAGATTGATGAGTGATCACCAGGCGCTGCATCCCTGAATAAAAAATAAAAAAAGATTTTGCGTATCAGGATGGGACTTTTAATGTGCCATGAATAAAAACAAGGGTTTAGGTCAAACACATGTTATCTAAAACATATCTCATGGATAAAATACATAGTTACATAGTTACATAGTTAGTCAGGTTGAAAAAAGACACAAGTCCATCCAGTTCAACCGTAAAAAATAAATAAAAAAATAAATAAAAATAAACATATATCGTACAATCCCATATACCCAATTCTATACCCACAGTTGAACTGTAGAGGCAGTAAATGATGGTTATCTCCAACACATCCTATTTAGGGGATGGGAAGCCATGCTGCAAGGTACAACTCTTGTATAGGCACATCACATTACAAAAGATGGTTTGCGGTGTGAGTATATTCACATATACTGTATATATATATATTTTTCATAATTGTTGAGCTGGTATACTTTACTTTTTCTTTCTCCCCCTGCAGTCCACCAAAGACCCATCTGGGCTCTAGTGGTGGCCATCTTTAATTTACGATTGGCACTTCATAGGATCCTTTAAGTGGGTGTAGCACAAGCGCGCAACACAAAAAATTTTGATGAGAAATGATTGTAAGATATATACAGTATATGTAAAGTATTTACATTGATGTTTGTGGTCTACATAATAGATCTTTTGGAAAGAAGTACATCTTCCTGACACAGCTTATCACAAAATGCACTGAAGAACTACAGACCATCTGTACTGAATATTCATAGTTTCAATAACGGGTATTTGTAACCCTCTATTGTAATGTGATCTGTCTATACAATAGTTGTGTTATGGCATCCCTTAAATTAGATGTGCCCACGATGACCATCATTTACTCTGTCTCTACAGTGATATTTTTAGCTAAAGCCTTGTTTTTATTCTTGGTACCTTAATAGTCCCATCCTGGTATGGAAATAAGGAGAATGTGACCCTCTCCTAATTATTACAGTAGGTGTTAAGGAACTCCGTTGCATATGTGACACCAATGGAGTCCCTGAGAAACATGTAAGAATAATATAAGAGATATAGGAAATCGTCAATTAGTTTTACTCTCCAGCATCTACCAAAATTGCAGTACACATTTTTTGGATGGACCCTTTAAATAACCCTTTAATAAGATGATCATTTGAGGGCCCATTCAAAATATTGTGTTGCAGTAATTCACCAGGGTTCATTTTTGTTTTAGTAATGATGTATACGTTTTTCTATTCCTAGGAACTTCCATGCATGGAATGAAGCCTATTTTGCAAGAAAGGATCTTGGGCTCGTGTTTGGTGGATGGCAAGTAGTTGATGCAACTCCACAGGAACCCAGCGAGGGTATGTGAATGACTGAGGTTAAAAAAGATGTGCCCTGTATAAATATACATAGTATATTTCTATTCATTACATATACAGTCGAACCTGAGTAACGCAGTTAACGAGCGTTTCTTAATACGAGCACTGTATTTGAAAAAATCCTAACTCGGTTTGCGAGTGTTGTCTCGCAAAACAAGCAGGATTTAGGCCAAATCGGTGTGCAGTACCGCGTTTGGCCTGAGGTGGGGGGGGGGCGCCGGAGCCAAGCGGTGCCGATCACAGCCGAACGGCGCCGTTCGGGAATGCTCGGAAAGACCCAGAAATACTCCGTTTCCGAGCCTTTACGAGGTTTGCCGAGGTCAGCCGAGGTGTCCTCGGGCCTTCCGTACATTTTCGAGGCTCTCTGGCTCCCCCCACCTCTGGCCGCATGCGGTAGTGCATGCTATTGAAGTCAATGTGGAACAAATTATTTTCGTTTCCATTGACTTCAATGGGAAACTCGCTTTGATATGCGAGTACTTTGGATTACAAGCATTCTCCTGGAACGGATTATGCTCGTATTCCAAGGTTCCACTGCACTGGATGGACAGATACCGAAGACAGACAGATAATGTAGATACATTTGGTGGACAATAGCATCTACTTATGTATTATTTTTGATCCTTTTGAAGCTAGGCAAAAACAGATCAGCAGATCTGAATCCTGGCATGTTATGCCGCGTACATACGACTGTTTTTCCCGTCGAGAAAAATTACATTTTTTCCTTTGGATGAGAAAAACGATCGTCTGTGGGCTTTTTGTCGTTTTTCTCGACGGGAAAAACGGCATTAATCACAACGAGAAAAATTAGAACATGCTCTAATTTTTCTCGTCGTGATTCGTCGTTTTTTTCCGCGGCAGTTTTCCCATAGGGAAACACTGCCGCGGAGCCCACACACGGTCGTTTTTCTCGACCAAAAAAAAAAGGTCGGGAAAAACGGACGTGTGTAGGGAACCAAGCCGTTCCCTTGTTTTTCCCCGTCTATTTTCTCGACGGTGTTTTCACCGTCGAGAAAATCGATCGTGTGTATGCGGCATTAGATTTACAACTTCAAAGGCTAAAGCATACGTTGTACTGTTTTGCAAAATCCCCTTATTACATCAGGGCTACCTTGTCTATTTATCATCCTGGTTTCTATCGCCAAAAACCCTGCAGAAAAAAAAGTTAGAAAATATATTTACCTTACATTGTGAATTCCAAACTGACGAAAGTGATGTTACGGCCCTTCGAACAAGATCTGGGAAAACTGAGTATCCGAAACCTTTTGAAAAAATACTCCTATGCTGTGTGAGGTGATTTGGGAACCTTAGCTGTCCCAGGAACTCACCCGAAGGAATGTTATGTCATACAGAAGCCAAATATAAAGCAGTCCATACATTATTCTTTTTTTTTTTGGTTCAGAAAGACCCAGTTCCCCCATTCACACATTCTATGTGGATTGGAGAATCTTTCCTGCTGATCTATTGTATTCTGACAGTGGGGAACCTTCTCCGCCATCAGAATACACTGATCAGTGTTGCCTATGTGGCACTTACCGGCGGCACTGATCGTTCAGAAAAACCTGACAGGCTGGGAAAAACCTGACAGTCTGGTTGTACAGACATCAATCAGTTGATCAACTTCTGTACAGCCAGCCTGTCCATACATGGATCGAAATTCGACCAGTCCCTGCTGAACCAGACTAATTTCTTGTACAAAGGTTTTTATTATTAATCACTTCAGCAGTACAGAACATCGCATCCAAGATCACATAGGAGCTAGACTTAAGATATCATAAACAAAAAGGAAAACAAACAAAAGGAGTGTGATAGTATGTCCATGTGTACACGGTAAAGTAAACGGGGGATGGATGCCCCCTCCCAAAGATACAACATACAACATCCCAAGGCACGCTGGTCAGGGTAAGGGGAAGTAGCACCCATATGGGTGTTTGCATACAGAGCCTGATCATACCATCAATCCCATGGAGATAATTATGGAGAAATACAAAACAGTATTCAATACTAATCCTATGAGTATGTCAACCAGGGATAAGCCTGGAGGCCTGAAGAAGTGGAAGGATTGAGAACCAGACTAATTTCAATCCATGTATAATCACCTTAAGACAAGTAATTTTTATAACTTTTCTACAGTTTGTTTTTGTTCTTACATGTTTAAAGCTGCAACTGTAAATTGAGTAGGCCTGATATAATAAGAAGACCATATAATGTAAGGCCTCTAGATCTTGTCCTATAATATAGAAGAAACCTGACTGGAGATTTTCTTCCTTATTATTTTTTTAAATAAAAAAATACAGTACCTAAGAGGCGTTGTAATCATGCTCATCAGGGCCGTCTTTAAGGCAGGGCAAAAGGGGAAGCTGCCCTGGGCCCTGTCATTGTTGTGGGGCCCAAAGCAGCTGCCTCATACTTGCCAACTATCCTATGCTGTGTCCCAATATCTCAGTGTAAAGTGCTGCTACTAATGCTGCCCAGCTCTGCCCTATTGTTGTGCACAGATGACTCACCTGCAGACCCTGTGTTTACATGTAAATAACCATCATTCATATGCAAATAATGGGAGCATTGATATGTAAATAGCGGCAGCCGGCAGCATTGATATGTAAATAAAGGCGGCATTCATATGTATATCATGCCCCTCTGCAGTGAGGAAATTATGTGCTGTAACCTCTAGCAACCAATCAGTGAGCAGTATTACTGTACTGTAATCTCTAGCAACCAATCAACAAGCAGAAATCATGTGCTGTAACCTCTAGCAACTAATCAGTGAGCCGTAATGTGTGCTGTAACCTCTGGCAACCAATCGCAATCGCTGCCTGATCTGATACAGTAAACAGATTTTAAGTCTAGCTGATATTTATTGCATGTCTCAGAGCACGCGGAAAGCAAAATTGCATGGGTGGGGGGGGGGGGGGCAAGAATTTTTTTGCCCAGGGTCCAATCAACATTAAAGACTGCCCTGATGCTCAGCTGCCCAAGATTTAAGCATAATAGTCCTTAGCTTATGTTCCAAAAAGAAGGCACATTCTGTATATTTGGCGTAGAATATTCATTAGCCCGTCAACTCAATAGAGTAGGGGCTACAGGCATGATCCAGAGTTGCTGGAGCACAGAGGGATCTGTCAGGATAGATCCAGGATCCTGAGACATACCCTGGGGTGAGATGCCTAAGGTCTAGGAAATGCACATGCCTAAAATAGCAGGTTGCAGGGCTGGACCTACTAGGGAGTTAAAGGCTTCTAGCCTTTTATTCACTGGGTGCTTAAACTCTGGGAAGTCCGCAACGGAGATAGTCACACTCTCCAAAATGAAATGGCTGGGTCCATAACAGGGACAGACCTTTTCTTTAGGAACCCCTCCTCCATAGGGTATTGTTGGGCAAAATGCATAGGAGAAGCAAAGACCTTTTCTGGGTTAGGCCAAAAACTATACAGAACACGAAAGGGAGGAGTATGCCTGATTCACATAGAGCCAAATTATAAAATACCAAACGAGAGATTCGTTGGAATCAAGCAACGGGATCCTCCTAACCAATTAGCAATATGAAAAGGAAGGGAAAGGGGGGACGGGAGATTGGGACAAGGCCCAATAGACGGTTATAGGGTGAATCAACCACAATACATTTGGTAATAGAAAATTGAAAAAACTTTATTGGTTGAATGCTATATGAAATTAACACATTTCAACCTAGCAGTATGAATATACTCATATAGGGGAAAAGGGTTTCTCCTGAATATATGCACATTAGAATAAAAGCATGAAAAAAAACACACAGTGCACTGTTGGAAAGGGTAAAAAAGATGGCCCGGGTGGACATAGGCCGCCCGCTCTACTGCTCCTAATGTCCTTACTAAGAATGAACTCTGAATAACCAGATAAGTATCATATCGATGTCTGAAGCCTATAGCACTTATTGTATAAGAGGACTGTTCAGACCAATATGGGTTTGGGCTGCAAAATGGAAATTAGCTTGGATCTATATCCAGACTGGAGTGTGAAGATCAAGCCGTATTGGCTAATGTTCCTGCAGATTTCAAAGTTGGTGCAGCACTACTCCGTGTACTAATAAATGTGCTGGTAATTGAAAATACAGCTACCAGCATCCATATGGAATAGATTGATTAGCACAGGATTATATTCAGAGAAAATAGCATGGAGTTGCTTGTGAATTTGGTCTGTAGCGGACAGTCTATAGAAGGACAGAGACTATAGCCCAATGCTGGCCGAAACAGGTGTGATGATATTTGATAGGGGGGAGGGGAGGGACACGGTAACCATGTAATAATGTACTTGCTTACCAATCCATGACATCCGTCCCGTGGTTCACCCGACACCAATGTCTCTTTGGGCCTTAGCTCTATGGGTTTTTGGTGGTGTCCATAAGCTCTATAACTCACGTTGTGCTGCTGCTCAGAGGAGAGATCCTGTCGGCTCGTAGGAGACTGCTACGTGGAGTGCGTCCCTCCGTTGGCTCACGTGCGGCACATGTGATCCGATGGCTGCGTTTAACCGCATCAGCGCTGCACATTTGGCTGAAGCTGGAGCCGTCAGACTGTATCGTCTGGGAGTATGCAAGCCTGTGTAATTGCAGGTTGAGCCTCTGGGGGCAAGAGCTGGCCGTCCTTGTCTAGTCTCTGTAAGCTGTAGGCTGGCGGTAAATTCAAACGGTAAATTCATTCAATAATGCTCATTATGAGGAGAGGAGAGGAGTGAGTGGGGTTAGTCAACAACCCAGAAGAACAACGTCGGACATGACGCGTTTCGTGACGAATATGTCACTTCATCTTGAGCCAACGGAGGGACGCACTCCACGTAGCAGTCTCCTACGAGCCGACAGGATCTCTCCTCTGAGCAGCAGCACAACGTGAGTTATAGAGCTTATGGACACCACCAAAAACCCATAGAGCTAAGGCCCAAAGAGACATTGGTGTCGGGTGAACCACGGGACGGATGTCATGGATTGGTAAGCCAGTATATTATTACATGGTTACCGTGTCCCTCCCCTCCCCCCTATCAAATATCATCACACCTGTTTCGGCCAGCATTGGGCTATAGTCTCTGTCCTTCTATAGACTGTCCGCTACAGACCAAATTCACAAGCAACTCCATGCTATTTTCTCTGAATATAATCCTGTGCTAATCAATCTATTCCATATGGATGCTGGTAGCTGTATTTTCAATTACCAGCACATTTATTAGTACACGGAGTAGTGCTGTACCAACTTTGGAATCTGCAGGAACATTAGCCAATACGGCTTGATCTTCACACTCCAGTCTGGATATAGATCCAAGCTAATTTCCATTTTGCAGCCCAAACCCATATTGGTCTGAACAGTCCTCTTATACAATAAGTGCTATAGGCTTCAGACATCGATATGATACTTATCTGGTTATTCAGAGTTCATTCTTAGTAAGGACATTAGGAGCAGTAGAGCGGGCGGCTTATGTCCACCCGGGCCATCTTTTTTACCCTTTCCAACAGTGCACTGTGTATGGTTTTTTTCATGTTTTTATTCTAATGTGCATATATTCAGGAGAAACCCTTTTCCCCTATATGAGTATATTCATACTGTTACGTTGAAATGTGTTAATTTCATATAGCATTCAACCAATAAAGTTTTTTCAATTTTCTATTACCAAATGTATTGTGGTTGATTCACCCTATAACCATCTATTGGGCTTTGTCCCAATCTCCCGTCCCCCCCTTTCCCTTCCTTTTCAAAAACTATACAGGACTGGATGCAATAGGAATTAAATTGGAAATATCTAAATAAGTTGTGGGCTCTTTTAAGAAAAGGAAGACTCAGGGGTACTGCAACTCAGGCAGGAGACAAATTATCTGGGCTATCAGCATCAGGTCTTTTAGAAAGTACAGTGCAGGCACCCCTCCCCAACAAAATGGTTAGAGAATTGCATGCTGGCAGGGCTTCGGGACTGCTGTCATTGCGCTTGTCAACTGTCATGCTCTAGTTATTGCCAGGAGGGGTACTAACATCAAAACTGCAGAAGCAGGAAGGCCTACTACCCTCTGTGATTCATCACAGGAGGTAGCAGTGTAGCCCAAATACCCTTGCAAACCATCAGAGGTCCAAGTCTACTGAGGGGGTGGTGGGAGAGGCTGTGCCAGCATGGCAATATCAAGAATCAGCTGATCTGGAAAGCTGCAAAATGAGCCCCTTCTGATTCTGCAGCAACTATAGAAACTTGTTAGTGGAAAAAAAAAAAAAAATCTTGAGTAAAGTAAAGCTTTTTCTTCTAGCAGAGGAGAGATGTTGATTTTCCTAGGACAATAGCATAAAACCAAGGCATGCTAGGACTGGGAAGTTTATCTTTGGCTGTTCTTACAACTTTGTTTTGTCTGATCTCCTGAAGCTATTTTTTACCTTAATTCTGTGTCCTATGTAATGTAATGTAATGTAAGATTAAGGAGAATAACTTTCTTATGAAGTAGTACATTCCATAATTTTTAACACATATCTAATCACAGATCTAATCATGTTATACTAACAAACAATACATGATTGTGTTTTCATTCAGGTGTATACCGATTAGGACCAACCTCATTGTATGCTGTGAAGAACGGAGATGTAGACAAACCTTATGATGCACCATTTGTGTTTGCTGAAGTGAATGCAGACACAGTAACCTGGGTAAAAAGTAGAGATGGAACCAAAAGAAAGGTTTACACTGATTCTGCAGGCGTGGGGAAGCTCACCAGCACCAAAGCCATTGGAACCTTTGAACGCAGGGATGTAACCAATGGCTACAAACACCCTGAAGGTATCTTTTACTTTGATATGGCTCATTTAATGACAGCATAATGTGTTTAAATCTTGCTTGAAGCTTATGAGTTATATACTTCATATGATGAAGAAATAAGCAGCACAAGGGATGAATTTAATGGGTCAGGGGGATAAAACTCTAAAAACAAGCCAAGCTTTGAGCTGACTGTTTTTTTATACTGTATATATGCATGTAAAGATGTAAGAAAGAAATTTCTCTGAGAGACGCAGAGGCTGCCTTGGACCCACTTCTCAAAGTGCTAGCTTTCTGGTTCTCATGCCGACCCTCTGAATTCAGTTCTTTCGAAAGCGCTGACTCAGAACAAGTGTGAAAATCAGGAGTTCTCATTTTTTTCTGATATCGCTGACCTGTATTCTTGTTACAGCTCAGAGACACAGCAAATAGTGAGTCCCTAGGTAGGCATGACAGCCCAGCAAATTGAATTTTCAGTAGTAAGAAAAAGTTTGCCTTGCATTTCTGTCTTAATAGGTTTACTTTAACATTGCAAGTGTGTGTTAGTGGTGCAAGGCCTATGTGTTTCACAAAAGACGTCATTGGATTTTTGAAATACCGTATATACTCGAGTATAAGCCGACCCGAATATAAGCCGAGGCACCTAATTTTACCACAAAAAACTGGGAAAACTTACTGACTCGAGTATAAGCCTAGGGTGTCCATCTGCATGCCTCACTGTGCCTCACTGTGCCTCACTGTGTCCATGTGCATGCCTCACTGTGCCATGCCTCACTGTGCCCATGCCTCACTGTGTCCATGACTAGACTGACGTTTAACATGGGAGTCTATAGAAGGGGTGCCCAGATTTGAAAAATCGGTGCTCCCCGGCCGTAGGTCCCCCAGACGAAAAACGTTGTACACTTATAGAGGAGAAATGGGGCTACATGTGTGCTACGTTTCGGGTTCAGGGGACCTACGACCGGCCGGTACCGGGTCGCCAAAGTCACCGGAGAAATGACCGTTTAACATGGGAGTCTATAGAAGGGGTGCCCGGCTTTGAAAAATCGGTGCTCCCTGGCCGTAGGTCCCCCGGACAACAAACTTTGCACACTTATAGAGAAAAAGTGGGGCTACATGTGTGCCAAGTTTGGTACCGGGTCCCCAAAGTCCGGGAGATCAGATGCAAAAACGTGACTCGAGTGTAGCGGGGTGGTAAATTTAAGGGAAGTGTCTGAGTGGTAATTAGGCTTAAACACCCTAATTTGTTAGGGTTCATGGACCATTCTGTCCACAGGAAGACTATTGGTGTGCAGTTCCCTGTGGCCTGCAGGTGGCGCTGCCACCGTAGGCCAGGGTTGAACCACCAATACAGTGCTGTGCCTTTTATGACCCCTCTCAACAGCCGTACAGTGGGGTGGGGAACCTGCTGTGCATGCTGGGAGAGGATATAAAAGGGGCAGACACCTCCTGTTCGGGGTCTCTCGTTCGTCCACGCCCAGGAACCCTCAGCCTGGGTGTGTGGGTCATCTCCGGGTGCCCTAGGCCCGGAGGCTGTGTTCCTGTTCCATCCCAGGCACCTTTGGCCTGGGGTGAGGTACTACTCTGCTGTCCTGTTCGTCTGGGTATGAAGACCCAGGGGCTGCAGCAGAGGCCCGGGGCCCAGCAACCTTCGGCTGGGGCCCACTAAGGATCGAGGAGTCCAGGGTGCTGCCTTGCGAGGGGACCCGTACCCAAGAGAAGGGAGGATCTGTTCCGAAGGACCCATGTGGTAGTCATGGTGAAGGAAGGGGTCTGTTGACTCTCTGGGGGGACATCTTCTCCTTGAAAAGGGCTATGTTCTAGGAAGAAACTAAGGTACACCAGGCCAGTGGCAGTGGCCCTATTCACCAGGCCAGTGGCAGTGGCCCTATTCACCAGGCCAGTGGCAGTGGCCCTATTCATCAGGTCAGTGGAAGTGACCTTGTTCTCCAGGTCAGTGGCAGTGAACTTATCCACAAGGTCTGTGGCAGAGGTCAACCTCACGGTCTGTGGCAGAGACCGTGCGCCAAAGCTGTTTGAGAAACCTGAACAGTCAAAAGAGTTTGAGCTATGTTTGTGCCTGGACCTCCTCCACACCTTAAGCTGTCCTGTATCTTTGCTCCAACCTTTCTTCTATCAAAGAGACTGTTTTATATCAAGTGAGAAATAAATATTGAGTTGGACTTTCAGCTGGTGTGGACATTCACGTTCCTGGGGAAGTCAAGGACTTGCATCTATCCAAGGTAGAGGTGAGATCATTCTCAGGAGGACTTTGACTCTGGCCGCAGACAAGGCCCAAAAACAACACCGCTCAACCTCTTTACACAGGATGGTACGGGCTTGTGGTGCGGTGTGCCTCTCCCTTCCTGCGAGGAGCCAAAGTTAAAAGCAGGTAGGGGAGAGTTGGGTGCGCTACACGAGTATAAGCCGAGGGGGGCATTTTCAGCACAAAAAAATGTGCTGAAAAACTCGGCTTATACTCGAGTATATATGGTAATAATTATGATGTACAGTGGCACAGGACACAAGTACACTAAACGAAGGATGATGTAAAAAAAATTACCCAACATCAGTACCAACACCGGGGCAATTTAACCACTTGCCGACCGCTCACGGTATATATACGTCGGCAGAATAGCTCGTACAGGTACCTGTACGTGGCCCTTTAACTGCCGACATCGGGGTCGCGCGTGCCGGCGGCGGCCCGCGCGCGACCCCCATGAGTGGGACCGCGGGTCCTGTGGACTCGATCGCCGTGGGGATTCCCATGATCGTCTTACGGAGGCTCGGAGCAGGGAGATGTGTGTGTAAACACATCTCCCCGCTCCTCTCCTGACAATGTCAGCGATCTCCGCTGTGTGTAATCAGAGCGGAGATTGGTGATGTGTCAGTTGTAGCCACGCCCCCACACAGTAGTAAACACTCCCCTAGGCACACTTAACCCCTCCAGCGCCCCTAGTGGTTAACCCCTTCACTGCCAGTGTCATTTTCACAGTAACCAGTGCATTTTTATTGCACTGATCGCTGTGAAAATGACAATGGTCCCAAAAATGTGTCAAAAGTGTCCGATATGTCCGCCATAATGTCGCAGTCACACAAAAAAAATTGCTGATCGCCGCCATTACTAGTAAAAAAAAAATAATAATAAAAATGCCTTAAAGCTATACCCTATTTCGTAAACGCTATAATTTTTGCGCAAACCAATCAATAAACGCCGATTGCGATTTTTTTCACCAAAAATATGTAGAAGAATAAGTATCGGCCTAAACTGAGGAAAAAAAATGTTTTTTTTATATATTTTTTGGGGATATTTATTATAGAAAAAAGTTAAAAATATGTAATTTTTTTCAAAATTTTCGCTCTATTTTTGTTTATAGCGCAAAAAATAAAAACCGCAGAGGTGATCAAATACCACCAAAAGAAAGCTCTATTTGTGGGAAAAAAAGGACGCCAATTTTGTTTGGGTGCCACGTCGCACGACTGCGCAATTGTCAGTTAAAGCGACGCAGTGCCGAATCGCAAAAAGGGGCCTGGTCATAATGGCCCGTATTGGTCCGGGGCTTAAGTGGTTAAAACACATCTCTTAAGGATTGGCAAATCAATCATAGGCAGTGAGCCAAAGAGGAGAAAGAGAGGGGGTGGGCTGATCCACAGTGTTCTGCCGAATAAGATCTGCCCGGCGGATAAGGACCCCCCTGTACTGCGCAGGCGCGGCGCTTGCTCAGTACGAACCTCAATGAGCCTCCGAAAATAGCCGAACATGTAGAGCTGAGAGTCGGCTCTACACGGTGCCTGCGCAATGAGTATGACACATGCCGCACGCTGCCGATGCTAGTGCTACTCTGCAAGGGGCGAGGGTGATTTAAGCAATAAAGTATACGTCTTAGCGGGGGGGGGGGGTTAAAACAAATAATGGCCGGATTTTGCAATGTTGATGGGAGGATTTTGCAATTGCAAAAAACCCGCCCATCAACACGGCCCGCTAAGACGTGTACTTTAGTGGTAAAATCACCCCCGCCCCTTGCAGAGTAGCACTAGCATCGGCAGCGTGCGGCATGTGTCATAGTCATTGCGCAGACGCCGTGTAGAGCTGACTCTCAGCTCTACATGTTATGCCGCCTACACAACGTAGGAATTTCTGACAACAAATGCTCAATGTGAGTTTGTTGTCAGAAGATCCGACCGTGTGTATGCTCCATCGGACATTTGCTGTCGGAAAAACAAATGTTTGAGAGCTGGTTCTCAAATTTTCCAACAACAAAAGTTGTTCTCGGAAATTCCGATCGAGAGTAGCCAATTCCGACGCACAAAAATCCATGCATGCTCTGAATTAAGTACAAGACGGAAGCGCTCGGTCTAATAAAACTAGCGTTCGTAATGGAGATAGCACATTCGTCACACTGTAACGGACTGAAAAGCACGTAGCTGAAAAGCGCGAATCGTCTCTAACCAAATTTCTACTAACACGACTGGTATTAAACTTACCTTTAATAGTGCCGTTGTACGTCTTGTGCGTCACCGCGTTCTTGGCGTTCGGAATTTCCGACAACATTTGTGTGACCGTGTGTATGCAATACAAGTTTGAGGCAACATCCGTCTGAAAAGAATCCACGGTTTTGTTGTCGGAATGTCCGATCGCAGTGGCGGTGCGTCCATAGAGGGCGCCGGAGCGCCGCCCCCTCTCGCTCCCGCACCGCCACTGAAAGACAATACACAGATTCATGCATTGCATGAATCTGTGTATTGTCACCGCTGCCGCGCTGCCCATGCCCACTATACATATGGCCGGCCTCCTGGTGAGCGCCGGCCATATGAATTAGAGCGGCGGCCGGCGGTGGGTGTAACTTGGAAGTGCCTATCAGAGCCAGCGGCTCTGATAGGCTTTCCGAATACAGCACTCACGCTGTATTCGGCTTCCAAAAACTCCTCCCAGGTACGCACGGGGGTGCGTTCCTGGGAGAAGACTGTGTGGAGGTTTCAGCCAATCAGGTTCACCGGATCTGGTTACCGGTAACCTGATTGGCTGAAGCGACATCGAGGGCGGAAGAACACATCGAGGACGGCGCGGACCGAGGAAGGTAAGTGCAGGGCTGGGGGGGGGGACAGGCTGCATTTGGGGGACAAACTGGCTGAATATGGGGGACAAACTGGCTGAATATGGGGGACAAACTGGCTGAATATGGGGGACAAACTGACTGAATATGGGGGGAACTGGCTGTATATGGGGACAAACTGGCTGAATATGGGGGACAAACTGGCTGAATATGGGGGGAACTGGCTGTATATGGGGGACAAGCTGGCTGAATATGGGGGACAAACTGGCTGAATATGGGGGACAAACTGGCTGAATATGGGGGACACGCTGGCTGCATTTGGGGGGAACTGGCTGTATATGGGGGACAAACTGGCTGTATATGGGGGACACGCTGGCTGCATTTGGGGGGAACTGGCTGTATATGGGGGACAAGCTGGCTGCATTTGGGGGGAACTGGCTGTATATGGGGGACACGCTGGCTGCATTTGGGGGGAACTGGCTGTATATGGGGGACAAACTGGCTGCATTTGGGGGGAACTGGCTGTATATGGGGGACAAACTGGCTGCATTTGGGGGGAACTGGCTGTATATGGGGGCACCTTGGCTGCATTTGGGGGGAACTGGCTGTATATGGGGGACAAACTGGCTGCATTTGGGGGGAACTGGCTGTATATGGGGGACAAACTGGCTGCATTTGGGGGGAACTGGCTGTATATGGGGGACACGCTGGCTGCATTTGGGGGGAACTGGCTGTATATGGGGGACAAACTGGCTGCATTTGGGGGGAACTGGCTGTATATGGGGACAAACTGGCTGTATATGGGGGCACACTGGTTGTATATGGGGACACACTGGCTGTATATGGGGACAAACTGGCTGTATATGGGGGCACACTGGCTATATATATATATGTAGCGCCTGCCCCTCTCCTCTCTCTGTGCGGCTCGCACTGTCTCTCGTCTAGGGGTATCTGGTGGGGTGGAGAGAGAGAGAGCGGGTGGGCTACGCCTAGCCTCCACCACGTGTAGAATACCGGTGGTATCAGCAATGTCTCATTTACCTTCGGGTCTGTGCTGTGCACCCGGATCCTCCCTCCAAGAGTCACCATGAACTTCGTCCGCCAGGAATTGAGCCTCACACCATTAAAGTCCAACACTCCTTTATTAGAACACACCATACATGGACTCCCTTGATCGATAGAACAGGAAAGGAGGTGTGAGTGTGAATAGGCCCAGACACAAATTCGCTCCTCCACTCTCCTCCTGGAGAGTGGGATATGGTCTCCGCACGAGAGGAAGGGGATCCTTCTGGACGGTCTCCGACAAGAGACTCACCCGTCACCGGCAGTCTGCTGCACCGGGTCTTCGAGTGAGGAGCTCTCCCCGGTCCATTGCGTCTTACTCAGATTCAGGCCTCCATCCCCGAAGTGCCTTAGGACCCTTCCCTCGCGGAACTCAGTGTTGGGCACTGAGCTCCGGACCTTCTTGCAAGTACCTCACCCCAGGGCTGAAGGTGCCTGAGGTGGAACACAATCTCCGGTGGTCCCCTAGGCCGAGGCCGCCTAGGGGACGAGCACGAACCCACGTCCGCAAGCTGAAGGTGCTTGGGACAAAGACCCCGTGACCAAGATGGCCGGCCCCTTTATCCCCTCTCCCAGCAAGCATGGCGGGTTCCCCGCCCCACCATACCACTACCGAGAGAGGACAAAAAGGAGGCTCAACACACAGTGAGATTTGTCCCTCCGGCCACGGTGACAGCGCCACCTGGTGGACCGCAGGGAACATAGCACTGATGTCACAGCTAGATTCAAAAAATGCACCCGGGAAAGTAAGTACCCGCTACATATATATGGGGGCACACTGGCTGTATATGGGGGCACACTGGCTGTATATGGGGGCACACTGGCTGTATATATGGGGGCACACTGGCTGTATATATGGGGCACACTGGTTATATATATATGGGGGCACACTGGTTATATATGGAAACAAACTGGCTGTATTTGAGGGGGCAAACTGGTGGCGTTTGGGCACAGTGGCTGTGTTTAATGGGCACAGTGGCGGCAATTGATTTTATTTTTTTTTCAGTTTGTTTGCGCCCCCCCAAAAATTTTGAGCACCAGCCGCCACTGTTTGATCATGGGTACGCGGGATAAGAATTACGGCCCTTCTGTTATGTAACAAGAAGAACCTCCTCTGTAGCTTCTAGGCTTTCTTTGAACATCGGGTTAAAACAGATAGTGCCAAGTGCCTCCATCACAATCCATCACAGACTGCACTTCTGCGTATCCTTAAGCTTTTTTTTTTCTTTTTCAAAAGAAATCAAAGAAATATTAAAGCTCTGCACAATACTTATTCCAAACAATCCCGTACAGAGATCTGACACAAGTGTAAAACAGGGTTCTACTGAATTAAACTTTCACTATAAGGTTTAATGCACATGGGGCGTCTGTTTAAGCCCCTCTGAATGCCAGCACTCCTGGCAGGAAATTGCTGCTTAACCACTTAAGGACCGGAAGGATTTGCCCCTTTAATGACCAGGCCATTTTTTGGGATACAGCACTGCGTCGCTTTAACTGACAATTGCGCGGTCGTGCGGCGTTGTACCCAAACAAAATTGACGTCCTATTTTTCCCACAAATAGAGCTTTCTTTTGGTGGAATTTGATCACCTCTGCGTTTTTTTTGTTTGCGCTATAAACAAAGAGCGACAATATTTTTGACTTTTTGCTAAAATATCCCATCAGTTTAGGCAAATATATATTCTTCTACATATTTTTGCTTAAAAAAAATTGCAATAAGCGTATATTGATTGGTTTGCGCAAAAGTTATTGTGTCTACAAAATAGGGGATAGATTTATGGCATTTTTATTATTACATGCGACTACGACATTGCGGCGGAAAGATCAGACACTTTTGACACTTTTTTTGGGACCATTGACATTTATACAGCGATCAGAGCTAAAAATAGCCACTGAATACTGTATAAATGTCATTGACAAGGAAGGGGTTAACACTAGGGGCAATCAAGGGGTTAAATGTGTTCCCTCATGTGTGTTATAACTGTGGGGGGATGGGACTGCCTGGAGGAGGAGACCGATCGCTGTTCCTAATCTTTAGGAGCAGCAGATCTGTCTCTCCTCCCCTGACAGATTGGAGATCTGTCTGTTTACATTGACAGATCTCCGTTCTGTCTCTGTCAAGAGCGATCAAGGGTAACCGGCGGGCTGACGCACCATGATGGCGATTCGCCCAGGGGAGCCAACCTGCCACAGTAAAACTGCGGTTGCTGGTCCTTAAGTGCGTACGCGTTTAGGCGCGTCTTGCGTTTGAGCATTATTGCGTTCTGTTGGCCAGAATATTATTTTTCCTAGCTATTGTAATGCATTAACAGTCAAATGCTAGATGTGTCTAATGTTTGTGCGTGTTTAGACTCGTTCAGGCACATTCCAAGTTTTTCTGCTTTTCAGCTCTAGAAAAAAAGGTTTTAAAAAATTTCAAGGTCCACATTTACTGACTGTTATATCAAATTTGTTTGCAGGTTCTGATAAGGAAAGAGAGATTTTTGAAAAAGCAAGAAATATAATGGAGCCACACAGATTATCTGCAATGCGTGAATCAGTTTCTGCTGGTACTGCCGCTGATGAATCTGCTCCTGTAAAACCTTTATTTACTGGCAGTTTTAAAAAGGCCCCTGAAACACAAGTTGGTGAAGACCTGAAACTCACCTTGATACTCAAAAACACTGTAACTGACCCCCAGAAGATACAGATCAAAATGACAGCCACCGCCATAATATACAACAGTAAACCAGTTAAAGATTTTCTTACTGAATCCCATTCAGTTTCCCTAGGACCTAATGAAGGTAGGTACAATGTACAGTATGTATGCTAATGTATTTATATATATAAACATAAACTGTAAATATTGCACACAGGGAATTTTTCTGCCAGGGAATACATAAAGCCACTGTTCTACAAATGGTAAATAAAAAAAAACAAGATTCTCATTGAAGATAAACATTGGTTAGTATGTTACAAATATGGCATCCCTTTAACGCCTGTGGGGCAAAAAGACCCGACTGATTACGTGACCACTGTGATTGGCTAACACCAATATTGTTAATTCTCTGTGCTTTGTCACTGACCTTATGCCCGGTTTACGCCTTTTTGTCACCGACCCTACGTCTGGTTGATGCTTCCTGCATGTAATCACCATGCAGCAGTTACCTGTGAGTGAGCCTGACGTCATCATGTATAATGTAGGACCAGAATTCTAAGGGCTTGCCCACATACTAGGAGCATTAGAGAGAAACGGATGCTGGGGGAGTGAGGAATAGAATAATTTTGTGCTTATTTCAATCCCCTGAGCAATTAAAGGCTAAGTTCCCCTTTACAGAAAAAATATTAAATGCATATATTTTTGCACAAGAAAATGTGCATTTATTATTTTTTCCTGCAGGAGACTGGAAAGCATTGCACCCATGATTGGTAGATTAGACATGTGCAGAATGGAAACATTTGTTTTGTTTCATTTCGATTCGTTAATTACATAAATTTGTTTTGTTAAGTTAGTTTAATCTGTTTAATTTATTTTCGGAATTCGTTTTGTTTATTCGTATACGAATCGATTTGAATTTTCGAATTCAAATTTGAATCGATTCAAAATGTTTTCAAATCGATTTCGAATAGTTTTCGAATTCAAGTCGTTTTTGAATTCGAAAAGCTTTCAAACTCGAATCGTTTTTGAATTTGAAAAGTTTTCTAATTCGAATAATTAATAACAATTTCCAAAGAGAATAAAATAGAATAGAAAATAAAGGAATAGAATAGAAAAAAATTGAATAGAATATAATAGAGTAAAACAGAACAAAATAGGATAGAAAATAAATGAATAGAATGGAATAGAATTAGAAAGGAATAGAGTATAATAAAAAAAGAATATAATTAAATAGAAAGATTTTAACCATCTTCTGAAATTCGAATAGAATAGAGAATACTAGAATAGAATAGACTAGAATAAATTAATATAACCATTTTCCAAAATTCAAATATCAATTTGAATTTGAATAGAAAAGAATAGAGTAGAAAAGAATAGAAAATAACACAATAGTATAGAAAAAAACAACATAATAGAATAGAATGAATATATCCATCTTCTATTCTAATCTATACCTTTCTATTCAAATTCAAATTGATTCTATTTGAATTTTGGGAAATGGTTATATTCTTTCTATTCTATTGTTTTGTTTATTCTATTCTTTTCTATTCTATTATTTTATTTTCTATTCTTTACTTATGTATTCAAATTCAAAATTTATTCTATTTGAAATTTTAATTTAAGAAGATGGTTATGTTATTATATTCTATTCTATTTGATTCTATTAAATTCTAGTCTATTCTGTTCTTTTATTTTCTATTCTATTTTGTTCTGTTTTACTCTCATTTTCTATTCTTTTCTATTATTTATTTTTCTATTCTATTCCTTTATTTTTTATTCTATTTTATTCTCTTTGGAAATCAGAAAACTATTCGAATTTGAAAACTATTCAAAAAGTATTCGAAAACGATTCAAATTCAAATTTTGCCTGAATATTTTTTTTTTCGTTATTTCGGATTTGTTTAAATTCGATACTATTGTAATACGAAAATTCATCCGAAGTTCAATTCGGAACGAAACGAACCACACATGTTTACAATAGATCACAGGTGTGATATGGGACATGTCCTCCAGCTTTCAGCCCATACCTCCATACGGGCTTTCTGTTTGAGGATGTTGCAGTGGACTAAGAGCGCTCATTAGCACCCCTGCAGCCCACTGAAACTACAAATCCGTCTGCCACAGTGGGAGACTGTATTGGTAGTTTACCTATTCTTAGGAATCTGTGAATAAATTACATGGCTGTGCACAGTTTTAAAAAGTAAAAAAAAGTAAATTAAAACATGTTCTAAAGGTGAACTTAGTTTTTAACACTTGCAGTGTTGGTGGAAGACGTTCTCAAGGTGCATTTTTCAGATGATCGAAGTTCTGCTTAAAAAAAAAAAAAAAAAGTCTGGATGTGCTTTTAAAGAGGTTGTAAAGGTAAAAGTTTTTTTCACCTTAATGCATTGTATGCATTAAGGTGAAAAAACATCTGAGTATTTGCGGCCCCTCCGAGCCCTCGTTTACTTACCTGACCCCTCGAAAGTCCCACGCCGTGAACGCGTAGGCTTCTCGGTCGGCTTCTCGGGTCATTCATTGGTTGATTGAAAGCAGCGCAGCCATTGGCTCGCGCTGCTGTCAATCACATCCAATGGGGCAGCGCGCCAGGGGGCGGGGCCGAGTGATACAGTGAGCGGCTATGGCCGCCCGCTGTATCACGGGAGTGCGCCCGCAAGAACTTTCCACTATGCGAGAGAGCTCGCATGAAGGAGGAAAGTTCTTGCGGGGATGAGCCGATACAGCCGCAGAGGGACCCCAGAAGACCAGGTTCGGGGCCACTCTGTGCAAAACGAGCTGCACAGTGGAGGCAAGTATGACATGTTTGTTATTTTAAAAAGTGTGCCTTTAGTGTTCCTTTAAATGTAACTCACCATTAATGTTTATAAGTACTAATTGCAGGCCACATCAGAATTATGGTTGCCCTTAAAAGTTCCGGTTGTATCTGTAAGACTATTTAAATGTATCCAGGGTTTTTCCCCACAGAGAATAGGTACAGGAACTCAACTATGCCCCCCCCCCCCACCGAACCGCATTAAACGGTGGGTGTGGCCAACAGGCACTAACAGTGGGAGGATCTTAAAGGGGCAATAAATACCAGGAGTGTGTTATATGTGGAGTTCAGGTATGAGCTGTGTACAGAGTGCAGTTGCAGGGGTACCTCACCTATCCAGTCCAGCTCTAGTACCTCCTGGAAATGGAGTCGGCTCGACCTCTCTCTCTCACTTGCAGGGAGATCATTGGTCAGGCAGAGATGGGGATCACATTGCAGCTTACCATGTGATACCCCATCCCACACTCCACTTATATCTGCATCTCCGTTGTCCCCACTGTGGGTGCAGGGCAGGCTGGGATCTTTGAGAGCCGCTGAAAATTAATCTGTTCTTGTAAAAACACAGAAGGCTTCTTTGTGTACAAGTGACAGTGGTGATTGGGGAGTGCAGGGTGAGAGCCGGAAGTGGAGGAACACTGTTCTGCCACCTTCCAGTCTAAATAAAGCCTTGGGTGTGAGGGCCACATGAAATGGTCTGGCGGACTGGATTCGGCCCTTGGACCTTGTGTTTGATACATGTTGATACGTGTTTGATACATGTGCTGTAGTATGTTGATTCAGTGATCATCACTGCGGCCACAGGTTGAGCATGTCTACTAGAGAAACATGTATGAAGATTTTCCCTTGTTGTAGCAAACTAGACCATGCTTTAGATGGGTCTTTAGCCTTACTCTGTCTGGCTGAACTGTGGGCGTCTTCTATTTGTTGAACTTGATGAACCTGTACTTTTTCAGCCTAAATGTGAAACCATATTTTGTGCTTTGATACCTTTTCATAACCTTTCTTTATGTACTTTTTTTTCCAGAGAAACCTCTTGAGATAAAATTACCATATGTTGTTTATAGAGATTCCATAACTGCAGACAACATGATTCAAGTTGTAGCTGTGTGTACTGATGATAGGGGAGGCAGCTTGCTAGCACAAACCGTGACTACGCTGAAGAATCCAGCACTGCTGATAAGGGTAGGACTCACAATCTTCTTACTGCACTCCAATGTCCAGAGGTACAATAAGGGGTCTAGTTACAAAACAGAGATATGACTATGCCATGGGTCATACCACTGCTTTACAAAACAAACATTTGTGCATTTTAAAAATAGCAGTGTGGGATACTACATTGCATCGCACTCCTCTGGCTCCCGACTTCTGCAATATTAATGAACAGAAGTAGAAGAAAGAAAAAAGCCAGCAAGAGAGAGGAGTCACATGACCTCTTACTCATCTGATCGGCTCTTCTCTAATTACAGAGTTCTCTCAGCTTCATAGGATTCCATAGGATGTATACCGTGACCCACATTTTATGAATGGGATGCCGTAGTACTCAGTCTGCGAAGTATAACGAAGAGCACATAGCCCTATCAGTTCACTCTTATAAATGAGCCTCTAAAGCCCCATACACACGGTCGGATTTCCATCTGACTTTTCCGTGGTTTTTTGTCCGAACGGAGTTGGTCGGGAACACCCATAGCATACACACGCTCTGACTTTTCTGCAAACTTTCCCAAAACTTTTTGCAACATTATGTGGTTTTTCTGCTCTTTTCTGCTTTTTACCGCCACCCTTAGGTCAACTTCTGCTATTGTTGGTTGATTTTAACGTTAGTTGTTTTGTCCATCGGACAAAAGTCCGATGGTTTTCTGTACACACAGAAAACCATCCATCGGACTTTTGTTGGGCAAAAGTTTGTCCGTTTGCAGACCCAACTTTTGTCCGATGAAAACAAGAAAAAAGAAAAAAAAGTTTGTCCAATGGAGCGTACACACGGTCGGATTGTTGGTCCAACTTGCTCAAAAAGAAGTTTGTTGGCCAAAAGTCCGACCGTGTGTACGGGGCTTTAGTTTTCTATATTGAGAGGAAGGAAGGAAGAGAGAGAAAAAGCGGGAGAGGAAGGGAAAGAGGCACTATACCCACATACTGTATTTTCCCAAACAGTGAAAAACAATCTCCGTTAAGAGATGAGGTCATTAACTCTGTGCAAACTCCAATCCAGACCAACATAGTGCTGAGAGTGGGATTAGAACATATAGAGCAGCCATTTTCAACTAGGGTTCCTCCAGAGGTTGCTAGGGGTTTCTCGAGCTGCAGCAGCAGACCTCCTATTTCATACTGCCTGCATAGTTCTGAGGCCAACGCCTCTGTGCGACACCATTTACCTTTTTAGTTGTTTATACAGGTAGATCTTTGACCATCTGTAATAATGGCACATTTTGACCATAACTTTAACCACTTAAGGACCGGAAGCATTTACCCCCTTAATGACCAGGCCATTTTTTGCGATACGGCACTCCGTAGCTTTAATTGACAACTGCACAGTCGTGCGACATTGTACCCAAACACCCACAGTGACTCCTGCATGAAATGACGTACATCGTTTCGTGTAATAGGGCCGCCCTGCCACAATATATATGCGGTGGGTGGTCCTTAAGTTGTTAAGGGTGGCATTCTTCACATTCTTTGGTTTTAGCAGGGGGTTCCCCAGGATCTGAAAATTCTTCCGGGGGTCCTCTGAAGTAAGAAGGTTGACAAAAGCTGATACAGGGTATTTAAACCCAAGTACAAAAATTTTAAATGTTGGAACTTACCTTCCATAAATGCGGTGGCTCCATATGTTTTAATTTATTCAGACTTTTTTCTCATTATTTTTACAGAGTGACCCTGCCAGTAATATACTTTCTGTCCTAGGGTGACAACACTCATTCATCATACAGTAAAACCTTGGATTTCAATCATAATTCGTTCCGGAAACATGCTTGTATCCAAAGCACTGGTATATCAAAGCAAATTTCCCCATAAGAAATAATGGAAACTCAGATGATTCGTTCCACAACCATTTATTCATAAGTGTAGCGGCCTCACCCCTTACTCCCTTCTTAATACGTATGGCTGGCTTGTCTAGGGCTGCCTGGGAGAAAGGGGCACTACCACCAGCTCTCACCTCGTGTCTGTGTGAGGTTTGATCTAAGTTCTTTGTTACCTTTGGGTCTGCGTTCCGTACGGAGCCTCTGCTTCTCCTGTGGAGGTTGACTGCCACCGTTGGAGACAGAGCACTGGGCTTCCCAGTAATTGAGTTCCACACCATGAAAAGTCCAACACTTATTTATTTCTCTTGCAGCAATGAACAGTGGTGGTTGAACTTGAGAAGAAGACAGACAGGGTGTGGGAATGAGTAGGTCCAGGCACAATCGAAAGATTCGATACTCTCCTATTCCATACAGTGCAAATAGGCTTGGCGCACAGTCGCTGCCACCGACCGTGAATTTGGTTTCTGCCACAAACCTTGTGAAAGTAGAGGCCTCTGCCACAGACCTAAATATAGGTCTCTGCCACCGACCTGGGTTGAGTTGGGTCGCTGCCACCGACCATAAGAACGTGAACTACCTTCCTTGAAGCAATGGCCCTTGTCAGAGAAAGACATCCATCCGGACGGTCTCCAGAGGCCCGCCCGTCAGTGGCGATAGGCTGTACCGGCTCTTTGGGGGGGGGGGACATCTCTGGTCCCTTGCGCCTTGGATTCAGGTGCCCAATACCGAGGGGAACTTAGGTATGCTCCATTCCCTCGCGGGACCCAGTGGAAGGTACTGGGCCCCAGGCCTTCTGCAAAGTACCTCACCCCAGGCTTAAGGTGCCTGGGATAGAACTCAAACTCCACGTGTCCAGGCCAAGGGCGCCTGGACACCGACCGTAGACAGCAGCCCACAGGCTGAAGGTGCCTGGGACACGGACCTTGTGTGCAAGATGTCCGCCCCCTTTATACCCTCTCCCAGAAAGCACAGCAGGTTCCCCGCCCCACTGTACAACTGCCGCGAGAGGTCACAAAGGGTACGGCACTAAAGTGGTGGTTCAACCCCGGCCCAAGGTGACAGCGCCACCTACTGGGCCGCAGGGAACTGGACACCACTGATATCTAACACGTATAAAACAGCCATTCTCTAACAATTAGTGCATCAGGTTCATACTACCACCCAGATGCTGCCCTCTAAATGTATATACCCGCTACACTAGTCTTTAAGTTTATAGTCCATATAAAAAGAATATAACAATGTGACCAGATTGTGTAACCATAAAATGTCCATAAAATTTCCATCCACAAATGGCAGTCTCCACAAGGAGATTTATAGCAAAATCCAGCAGCAGCTACAGAGTATAAAAAAGAAGAGAGACACCTCTAAGTGTAGCAATATGGTTACATTTAATGAAGGTACAACATTTAGCAACTCACATGGTTGATGATTAATAGAGGTACATCTAAGTATGCAAACATCTGGGGTAAAGCTGTCAACATAGACCATCCTCCACACCGCCTGCTCTCAGAGCTGTCAGTCTGCAATCGTGACCGGGAAGACTACCCTGCAGTAGAACAATCTGAAAGCGAGGCTTGAAGCACAGCATGGAAGGGATAGAATTACTTGTATATCAAGACATCGCTTGTTTATTAAATCAGAATTTATAAAAAAAAATGTTTGCTTGTCTTGCCAAACACTCTCAGACCAAGTTACTCTCAATCCAAGGTGTTACTGTACTTTATATATGGAGTAGCAGCATTGTCACCTTAGCACAGGACTAATAACTTCTGATAACTTCTCCCTCTCCCCATCTCCATTACAGAGAGGGAAAGGGTACTGTAGTCCACAGAGAGAGATATGAGAACAATGATAACTCATAAGGGCTCATTCAGACATTCTTTGAAATTTTAGATACCACGAATGCCCATTAATGTGCCTATCATGTTGCTATTCATTAGTGATGCATTCTGCATGCATTTTAGATGCTTTCCAGGTTCTTCTTTTGTGTTGCTTTTCTTTTGTATAAATTATTTTACAAACATCTTGGCTAGTAAAGCTTTCTAATAGCACCATAGGGTAATTTGTGGTAAGTTTGCAGAGCGTTTACATTTACATTAATGGAGGCATTTGGGGAGCAGTAAAGCCAGGCGAACGCTTCTTGTCAGATAAATTTTGAAGCAACACACCACAAAGTGAAGCAAATGCAACCATGTAAACAACACTGTTCGCTTCAATACATGTAAGTAACACAAAGCATTGACAGGCGTTCGATAGGCTTCAAAACCGCAGATTAAATGCCTGCTTTTGACGCTAGTGAAAACTTTATGTAAGAGTGCAGCACAGGAAGTTACCATTTCACAAGATTCTGGCAAGATCACCTGCCACGAATATAACAAAAAGCTCTGAATAGTAATCTTAACAGGCTGAAAGGAAGCGAAGAGACGTTCATTATTAGGGTTTACATACACTTTCATTTATACATATTATTTTGCATAAAAAAACTACTACCATCACCACTATTATTACTACTATAATAATAATACTAATAATAATACAGATTCTATATGTATTTTATTTATAGCCTATCGACAATGTCACATTTGACAAAACTGCACGTGTGGATTGCATATTTACTAACCCAATCAAAGAGGATGTCCCGGACAGTATTTTGATTGTAGAGGGGAGTGGCCTTTTGCGTGACCAAGTATTTATCAAGTGAGTATAAATATTATTTGAAAAATTATATAAAATGTAATATGCAATATCATAGCTAAAAGCAGTTTTCACTATCTTCACCAATGCCAGGCATTGTAGGCTGTTTAACCTGTACTGAATGGGCAGGGCAGTTTTCAGACATGGCTTATTATAAAAGTGGTCTACCATATGCAGAACTGTTGTTTCAGTTTAAAGAAGTTAGAATTTTGTTCAGCTAGTTTTGTGCTTAAAATGCCTTTGCTATACGTAAGATGGGATCCATCTTGTGGTTCAGCGCTCCTGCTGACTGGACAAATTAATTAGCATTTGGTGGTGCTGGTGACTCTGCAAGCTATAAAAGTAGTCCACAAAATTATATTGTCATCTACTGGATGTGCAGCAGATGTCACAAGACTGGTTGAACAGAATTGCAAATCCTTTCTCTGGAAAACTGGTTCAAATATAAGTGGACTTCTAGCTAAAACCAAGCTTTAGACAGAGTAAAGAGAGGTTAGAGGCTGTCTGTTCCTAAGTAGGGAGATTGCTTATCAATTCTTGTCCCAGAGACACAACAGGAAGTTAGAGGAAATCTCCCCAAAATCAGGAAGAGTTGCCAAAAGTTTCAGCAGAACAGGTATTTTCTTGGACGATTTCCTCTGTCAATTGTAACATTTTGGTTCTCCTCATGTTTTGTACCGATGACAGTGATCACCAGGACAAGTATGGAGTACTCTGAGAGAAAGAAATACAAACCTGTCATTGCTTGCGTCTAACCTTTCTCTACTTACACTAAAAATAAATTGCTGTAGTGCCACTTTACTGAGCCAAATTCACTGCTGAAAGGACTCAAGACACATTTAACCACTTAATCCCCGGACCATTACGCAGCTTAAAGACCAGAGGTGTTTTTACAATTTGGCACTGCGCTGCTTTAACTGGAAATTGTGCGGACATGCAATGTTTTACCCAAACGAAATTTGCGTCCTTTTCTTACCACAAATAGAGCTTTCTTTTAATGGTATTTGATTGCCTCTGCAATTTTTTTTTTTTTGCGATATAAACGGAAAAAGACCGAAAATTTTGAATTTTTTTTTATTTTCTACTTTTTGTTATAAGAAAAATCGAATAAACTCAATTTTAGTCATACATTTAGGCCAAAATGTATTCAGCCACATGTCTTTAGTAAAAAAATGTCAATAAGCATATACAGTATTTATTGGTTTGCGCAAAAGTTATAGCGTCTACAAACTAGGGTACATTTTCTGGAATTTACACAGCTTTTAATTTATGACTACCTATCTCATTTCTTGAGGTGCTAAAATGGCAGGGCAGTACAACCCCCCCCCCCCCCAAATGACCCCATTTTGGAAAGTAGACACCCCAAGGAAATTGCTGAGAGGCATGTTGAGCCCATTGTGTGAAAAATACAAAAGTGAAAAAACTGCGCTAAACCAAAATATAAAAGAAAGCTGCCAACACTCAAACAAACAAAGTATGGAACAGATATATAAAAAATAGTGCAGCGCTCTAAATATAGAGTTTCTAATAGAAGCAACTCTAATTTGTGAATGACTGATAAACACTGTATGTTAGTGAACTAATACATAAAGTTCATGAACAGTCCATTCCAATGAATAATTTCACATGTGAGCTAACCTCCATGAGAACTGGGGAGCGTGACCCCTATGGGTTAAATATAGTGATGAATTCAAAAAAGTCCAAAACAGCATGTGTGTAATTGGAGTGGATGTCTTTTCATGGACAACACCGCCACAGCATAAATTGACTGGAAGACCTCAATGTATAAGGTGAGAATTCACAATAAGGCACAGATGGTACAGTTGGGTACTCTTACCGGAAACGGTGGACCCACCTGTCATATGACAGTGGGTCAATCAAGCTTAATGGTCGCTGTGACCAGAAATGATGAAAACTGGATATCCTGGATATCTCAGACCGACTCCAACAGGGTGGTGGATGACCAGCTCACACGATGGAAACTCCTCCGATTGTACAGGCTCCAAATCAATCCAAGATGGACACAGGGGTAGGAGAAAAGAAAAACTCCAGATGGTGCAGGTCAATATAACCTTGGGGAGGTTTACTGAATAAATTTTGTCTTATATGCATATAGACAATAAAAGGTGATCACAAAATAAAACAATAAAAGCAATGTGGGGTGCAGCATAAGCAGGCCTGCTTCTTCTTCCAGTCAATTTATGCTGTGGCGGTGTTGTCCATGAAAAGACATCCACTCCAATTACACACATGCTGTTTTGGACTTTTTTGAATTCATCACTATATTTAACCCATAGGGGTCACGCTCCCCAGTTCTCATGGAGGTTAGCTCACATGTGAAATTATTCATTGGAATGGACTGTTCATGAACTTTATGTATTAGTTCACTAACATACAGTGTTTATCAGTCATTCACAAATTAGAGTTGCTTCTATTAGCAACTCTAGATGTTGAGCCCATTAAATTTTTTTCCTTGGCAGTTTTCCCATAGGGAAACACTGCTAGGGAGCCTACACACGGACAGTTTTCTCGACCAAGAGAAAACATGTCGTAAAAAACGTCCGTGTGTAAGGGACCAAGCCGGTCCTCGTTTTTCCCGTCTGGTTTCACGGCGGTGTTTTCACCGCCGTGAAACTCGATCGTGTGTACACGGCAATATAGGCAGTGAGGAGTGAAATCAAAAATATACACCCTAAAGCCCTGTACACACGATCGGTTTTACCAATAAAAACAGTCCGATGGACTTTTTTCATCAGACAAACCGATCGTGTATGGGACTCATCGGTCTTTTTTCCATCAGTTTTAAAAAATAGAACATGTTTTAAATTTTTCCGATGGATCCCAAACCGATAGAAAATTCCGATCGTCTATGGGCAAGTTCATTGGATAAAAAACCCACGCATGCTCAGAATCAAGTCGACGCATGCTCAGAACCATCAAACTTAATTTTTCTCGGCTCATCTGAGTGTTTTATGTCACGGTGTTTGGTGTGGTCGGTTTTTTGACTGATGGTGTGTAGGCAAGACTGATGGAAGTCGGCTTCATCGGATTTCCGATGGACAAAACCATCGGATTAGAATCCATAGGATATCCGATCGTGTGTACAGGGCTTTAGAAAGCCTGAAGGCGGTTCTTGGTTTTTGGGGTCCCGTACGTGGCTAGGCTCCCAAAAAGTCTCACACATGTGGTATCCCCGTACTCAGGAGAAGCAACAGAATGTATTTTGGGGTGTAATTCCACATATATCCATGGCATATTTGAGCAATATATCATTTAGTGACAACTTTGTGCAAAAAAAAAAAAATGTTTTCCGCAACTTGTGTCAACATATAAAATATTCCATGGACTCGACATGCCTCTCAGCAAATAGCTTGGGGTGTCTACTTTCCAAAATGGGGTCATTTGGGGGGGGGGGTTTGAACTGTCCTGGCATTTTATACACAACATTAGGAAGCTTATGTCACACATCATCCACTCTTCTAACCACTTGAAGACAAAGCCCTTTCTGACACTTTTTGTTTACATGAAAACATATTATTTTTTTGCAAGAAAATTACGTTGAACCCCCAAACATTATAGATTTTTTTGAAGCAAAGGCCCTACAGATTAAAATGGTGGGTGTTGCATTGTTTTTTTCCACACAGTATTTGCGCAGCGATTTTTCAAACACATTTTTTGGGGAAAAATTACACTTTTTTTAATTTTAATGCACTAAAACACACTATATTTCCCAAATGTTTGATGAAATAAAAAAGATGATCTTAGGCCGAGTACATGGATACCAAACACGACATGCTTTAAAATTTCGCACAAACGCGCAGTGGCAACAAATTACATACATTTTTAAAAGCCTTTAAAAGCCTTTACAGGTTACCACATTAGATTTACAGAGGAGGTCTACTGCTAAAATTTCTGCCCTCGATCTGACCTTCGCGGTGATACCTCACATGCATGATGCAATTGCTGTTTACATATGACGCCAGACCAACGCTTGCGTTCGCATTTCCGCAAGAGCAGGGCAGGACAGGGGTGCTTTTTTTTTTTTTATTATTATTAATTTTGCTTTTTTTTTTTTTTAAACTGTTCCTTTCATATTTTTTTTTTCTTATCATTTTTATTGTTATCTCAGAGAATGTAAATATCCCCTATAATAGCAATAGCTAGTGACAGGTACTCTTTTTTTTTTTTTAAATGGGGTCTATCAGACCCTAGATCTTTCCTCTGCCCTCAAAGCATCTGACCACACCAAGATCGGTGTGATAAAATGCTTTCCCAATTTCCCAATGGCGCTTTTTATATCCGGGGGGGTCATTCCCTCCCACTGCTTGTAAAAGCAGTCCAGAGGCTAATTAGCCACTAAGATTGCTTTTACATGAAAGCCGGCTGCTGGCTGAAAAGAATGATACCAAGATGATACCTAAACCCGCAGGCATCATTCTGGTATAACCATTCAAAGTCCAGCAACATACCAGTACGTTGCTGGTCCTTGTTGGACATGTATTGTTATCTTTTTTTTCATGCAGCCTGTTGGCTGAATGAAAAAAAGAGATTGATCGGTGGGTATGCCCACCATTAGAATACCTCCCTTCATTCACCCACTTCTAATGATGGGCATACATGCACCATTTATATATGCCGAAGCATGGGGCATCCTCCCGCAAAAGTTATGCCACGTACACACAGTCGGACTTTTCCACGGGCAAGCCTCCGTCGGAATTTCGACCGTATGTACGCGGCATTAGGAGCAAAATCGCTCCTCTGCCCCTGTTGCCCCCATGCTTTGGCATATATGCTCTTTTTTTAACTGTGGTGGTGAAATCACCTCCTACAGCACTGGAGTCGCAGGGATCAGGTCTGTCTCTGCGAACGCTGCAGTTATGTGTGTTGTGTTTTGTAAGTGACAGTGATCGATCGATACTGCACTTGGGTGGCCTGGGCTGGACGGAGGGGCAAAACGCAGGTGCTAGCAGGTATCTGGGCTGATCCCGCTAACACTGCATTTTTGGGAACCCTAAACTGCTGGGGACTAGGGATGAGCTTCGTGTTCGAGTCGAACATACGTTCGACTCGAACATTGGCTGTTCGATCGTTCGACGAAGATCGAACGATTTGGGCCGTTCGCGCCAAATTCGAGTGACGCGAACGGCCCACAATGCACTACGCCATCGCAGTGTCATCCAGGCGCTGTGATTGGCCAAGCATGCACTGTGACCCCGCATGCTTGGCCAATCACAGCGCCGGCAGCGAGGAGAGCAATGATTGGCCACAGGCAGGATGCCTGTGGCCAATTATTGCTGAGGGTGTTTAGTACACGCCCCACACTATAAAAGGCCGCCAGCACGGCGGCCTAGTGTAGTGTGTTCCGGAGCAGGGATAGAGTAGCATAGGCAGGGACAGTGACTGTTATTTCTTTCTTGCTTAACCTGGATTCCTTTAGTTTAGGGAAAGAGAAGGATAGGTAGGGAGAGTGTCAGTGTGTTTTGTGCTTCTGCTATAGTGTGCTTAAAAAAAACATTTATTCTAGGGACAGAAAACTCTAGGTAGGGACAGTGTCAGTTTCTTTCACTCTGCAAGTCCTTGTTTCCAGGGACCTGTAAGGACAGTGAGTTAATTGTCCTTGTGCTATATTGTGCTTAAAAAAAACATTTATTCTAGGGACAGAAAACTCTAGGTAGGGACAGTGTCAGTTTCTTTCACTCTGCAAGTCCTTGTTTCCAGGGACCTGTAAGGACAGTGAGTTAATTGTCCTTGTGCTATATTGTGATTAAAAAAAACATTTATTCTAGGGACAGAAAACTCTAGGTAGGGACAGTGTCAGTTTCTTTCACTCTGCAAGTCCTTGTTTCCAGGGACCTGTAAGGACAGTGAGTTAATTTTCCTTGTGCTATATTGTGATTAAAAAAAACATTTTTTCTAGGGACAGAAAACTGTAGGTAGGGAGAGTGTTTTTTTTCTTTCACTCTGCAAGTCCTTGTTTCCAGGGACCTGTAAGGACAGTGAGTTAATTGTCCTTGTGCTATATTGTGCTTAAAAAAAACATTTATTCTAGGGACAGAAAACTCTAGGTAGGGACAGTGTCAGTTTCTTTCACTCTGCAAGTCCTTGTTTCCAGGGACCTGTAAGGACAGTGAGTTAATTGTCCTTGTGCTATATTGTGATTAAAAAAAACATTTATTCTAGGGACAGAAAACTCTAGGTAGGGACAGTGTCAGTTTCTTTCACTCTGCAAGTCCTTGTTTCCAGGGACCTGTAAGGACAGTGAGTTAATTTTCCTTGTGCTATATTGTGATTAAAAAAAACATTTTTTCTAGGGACAGAAAACTGTAGGTAGGGAGAGTGTTTTTTTTCTTTCACTCTGCAAGTCCTTGTTTCCAGGGACCTGTAAGGACAGTGAGTTAATTGTCCTTGTGCTATATTGTGCTTAAAAAAAACATTTATTCTAGGGACAGAAAACTCTAGGTAGGGACAGTGTCAGTTTCTTTCACTCTGCAAGTCCTTGTTTCCAGGGACCTGTAAGGACAGTGAGTTAATTGTCCTTGTGCTATATTGTGATTAAAAAAAACATTTATTCTAGGGACAGAAAACTCTAGGTAGGGACAGTGTCAGTTTCTTTCACTCTGCAAGTCCTTGTTTCCAGGGACCTGTAAGGACAGTGAGTTAATTTTCCTTGTGCTATATTGTGATTAAAAAAAACATTTTTTCTAGGGACAGAAAACTGTAGGTAGGGAGAGTGTTTTTTTTCTTTCACTCTGCAAGTCCTTGTTTCCAGGGACCTGTAAGGACAGTGAGTTAATTGTCCTTGTGCTATATTGTGCTTAAAAAAAACATTTATTCTAGGGACAGAAAACTCTAGGTAGGGACAGTGTCAGTTTCTTTCACTCTGCAAGTCCTTGTTTCCAGGGACCTGTAAGGACAGTGAGTTAATTTTCCTTGTGCTATATTGTGATTAAAAAAAACATTTATTCTAGGGACAGAAAACTCTAGGTAGGGACAGTGTCAGTTTCTTTCACTCTGCAAGTCCTTGTTTCCAGGGACCTGTAAGGACAGTGAGTTAATTTTCCTTGTGCTATATTGTGATTAAAAAAAACATTTATTCTAGGGACAGAAAACTCTAGGTAGGGACAGTGTCAGTTTCTTTCACTCTGCAAGTCCTTGTTTCCAGGGACCTGTAAGGACAGTGAGTTAATTTTCCTTGTGCTATATTGTGATTAAAAAAAACATTTATTCTAGGGACAGAAAACTCTAGGTAGGGACAGTGTCAGTTTCTTTCACTCTGCAAGTCCTTGTTTCCAGGGACCTGTAAGGACAGTGAGTTAATTTTCCTTGTGCTATATTGTGATTAAAAAAAACATTTTTTCTAGGGACAGAAAACTGTAGGTAGGGAGAGTGTTTTTTTTCTTTCACTCTGCAAGTCCTTGTTTCCAGGGACCTGTAAGGACAGTGAGTTAATTTTCCTTGTGCTATATTGTGATTAAAAAAAACATTTTTTCTAGGGACAGAAAACTCTAGGTAGGGAGAGTGTTTTTTTTCTTTCACTCTGCAAGTCCTTGTTTCCAGGGACCTGTAAGGACAGTGAGTTAATTGTCCTTGTGCTATATTGTGCTTAAAAAAAACATTTTTTCTAGGGACAGAAAACTCTAGGTAGGGAGAGTGTTTTTTTTTTTTCACTCTGCAAGTCCTTGTTTCCAGGGACCTGTAAGGACAGTGAGTTAATTGTCCTTGTGCTATATTGTGCTTAAAAAAAACATTTATTCTAGGGACAGAAAACTCTAGGTAGGGACAGTGTCAGTTTCTTTCACTCTGCAAGTCCTTGTTTCCAGGGACCTGTAAGGACAGTGAGTTAATTTTCCTTGTGCTATATTGTGATTAAAAAAAACATTTATTCTAGGGACAGAAAACTCTAGGTAGGGACAGTGTCAGTTTCTTTCACTCTGCAAGTCCTTGTTTCCAGGGACCTGTAAGGACAGTGAGTTAATTTTCCTTGTGCTATATTGTGATTAAAAAAAACATTTTTTCTAGGGACAGAAAACTGTAGGTAGGGAGAGTGTTTTTTTTCTTTCACTCTGCAAGTCCTTGTTTCCAGGGACCTGTAAGGACAGTGAGTTAATTTTACTTGTGCTATATTGTGCTTAAAAAAAACATTTTTTCTAGGGACAGAAAACTGTAGGTAGGGAGAGTGTTTTTTTTCTTTCACTCTGCAAGTCCTTGTTTCCAGGGACCTGTAAGGACAGTGAGTTAATTGTCCTTGTGCTATATTGTGATTAAAAAAAACATTTATTCTAGGGACAGAAAACTCTAGGTAGGGACAGTGTCAGTTTCTTTCACTCTGCAAGTCCTTGTTTCCAGGGACCTGTAAGGACAGTGAGTTAATTTTCCTTGTGCTATATTGTGATTAAAAAAAACATTTTTTCTAGGGACAGAAAACTGTAGGTAGGGAGAGTGTTTTTTTTCTTTCACTCTGCAAGTCCTTGTTTCCAGGGACCTGTAAGGACAGTGAGTTAATTTTCCTTGTGCTATATTGTGATTAAAAAAAACATTTTTTCTAGGGACAGAAAACTCTAGGTAGGGAGAGTGTTTTTTTTCTTTCACTCTGCAAGTCCTTGTTTCCAGGGACCTGTAAGGACAGTGAGTTAATTGTCCTTGTGCTATATTGTGATTAAAAAAAACATTTTTTCTAGGGACAGAAAACTGTAGGTAGGGAGAGTGTTTTTTTTTTTTCACTCTGCAAGTCCTTGTTTCCAGGGACCTGTAAGGACAGTGAGTTAATTGTCCTTGTGCTATATTGTGCTTAAAAAAAACATTTATTCTAGGGACAGAAAACTCTAGGTAGGGACAGTGTCAGTTTCTTTCACTCTGCAAGTCCTTGTTTCCAGGGACCTGTAAGGACAGTGAGTTAATTTTCCTTGTGCTATATTGTGATTAAAAAAAACATTTTTTCTAGGGACAGAAAACTGTAGGTAGGGAGAGTGTTTTTTTTCTTTCACTCTGCAAGTCCTTGTTTCCAGGGACCTGTAAGGACAGTGAGTTAATTGTCCTTGTGCTATATTGTGCTTAAAAAAAACATTTATTCTAGGGACAGAAAACTCTAGGTAGGGACAGTGTCAGTTTCTTTCACTCTGCAAGTCCTTGTTTCCAGGGACCTGTAAGGACAGTGAGTTAATTTTCCTTGTGCTATATTGTGATTAAAAAAAACATTTTTTCTAGGGACAGAAAACTGTAGGTAGGGACAGTGTCAGTTTCTTTCACTGTGAAAGTCCTTGTTTCAAGGGACAGAGAAGGACACCTGAAGGTAGCCCTTATTGCTTTTTTCCCATCTCCCTGCAGGCCATCTATTAGAATGTCTGGAAGGCAAACAAGGAGAGGCAGACAGTCAGGAGGCAATAAAAGAGGGCAAGCAGGCTCTGTGTCTGGGGGCAACAGTGCTGGTCGTGGACGCGGTGCATTGTCATCAGCACATGGCCATGGGACACGCTTGTCCTTCTTTTCGGCAGCTGGACATGTTGAGCCACATCATGCCGAAGACTTGGTAGAGTGGATGACCAAGCCCTCCTCCTCCTCCTCATCCTCTCTCACCCAGGCTCAGGGTACTGGAAAAGCAGCTGCCAAAGCGTCGTCTTCCCTGGTATCAATGTCAGACAAATCATCAGTCACTCCTTCCCTAGACCCACCATGTCCTCCTCCTGAGGAGTCCCCCGAACTGTTTCAGCACAGTGTTGGGTACATGCTCCAGGAGGATGCCCAGCGTTTCGAAGGGTCTGATGATGAAACCCAGCTAGAGGAAGGCAGTAGCGTGAGAGCAGACAGAGGGGATGCTCAAGAAGGACACCAATCTGGCAGTCATGTTCCAGCAGCTGCAGCATACTGCCAGATTGGCTCCAGTGATGAGGAGGGAGGGGATGATGAGGTCAATGACTCCACGTGGGTGCCTAATAGGAGAGAGGAGGAGGAGGAGGATGAGGAGGAGGCACATCTCCAACGAGGCAGGATGCCCTTTGGTGGCCAGCGTAAGGGCAGTACACCGACGGAATCACACCGCAGAGCTCCGCCTGTGCAGGGCGCTGCCTCTGCCCGTCATTCAAAAAGTTCTTTGGTGTGGGCCTTTTTTGAGGCTAGTGCATCAGATCACACAGCTGCTGTTTGCAACATATGTCTCAAGCGTATATCGCGTGGCCAAAACATCAGCCGCTTGGGTACCACATGCCTGACCAGACATATGTTGACCTGCCATGCAGCTCGTTGGCAAGCCTACCTCAAAGACCCACACCAAAGAACCAAGCGGACCTCTCCTTGCACCGCATCAGCTGGGATCTCCAACCCCACTATAACTTCAGTCCTCTCTGAAACATGCACTGAGAGGAATGAAGGTGTAGAATTAGGTGTGTCACAGCCAAGTACTTGCGCCCACTCTGCTAGCAGTACACCGACGTCCGATTCTAGCAGGCAAATTTCCCTGCCCCAGCTGCTGGACCGTCGAAAGAAGTTCACTCCCAGCCATCCACATGCCCAGCGGTTGAATGCTAGCTTGGCTAAATTGCTAGCGCTTCAACTGCTGCCTTTTCAGTTGGTAGACTCGGCCCCCTTCCGTGAGTTTGTGCAATGTGCGGTTCCTCAGTGGCAGGTTCCCAAACGCCACTTTTTCTCACGGAAGGCTATTCCGGCTCTCTACCGGCATGTGGAAGGCAATGTCTTGGCCTCGCTGGACAGGGCGGTCAGCGGTAAGGTGCATATTACCGCTGACTCATGGTCCAGCAGGCATGGACAGGGACGTTACCTTTCTTTCACGGCCCATTGGGTCACTCTTTTGGCAGCTGGGAAGGATTCAGGACAAGGTGCAGTAGTGTTGGAGGTTGTCCCACCGCCACGCCTCCAAAATGCTACTACTGGTTGTGACACACCTCTCTCCTCCACCCCCTCCTCTTCTTCTTCCTCCATGGCCTCTTCCTGTGGTTTGTCCTATGAACCAGCGGTGCTCCGTAGCCGTTCACGGGGCTACGCAAGTACGCAGGCAAAAAGATGCCATGCCGTGCTTGCGCTGGTGTGTTTGGGGGACAGAAGCCACACTGGGGCAGAGGTCCTGTCTGCTCTGCAGGGCCAGGCCGAGAGGTGGTTGACGCCACGCCAGCTTAAGCCAGGAATGGTGGTTTGCGACAATGGCACCAACCTCCTCTCCGCCCTCCGACAGGGACAACTGACCCATGTGCCCTGTGTGGCTCACGTCCTTAACCTGGTGGTGCAGCGCTTCTTGGGCAGGTACCCGGGCTTACAGGATGTCCTGAGGCAGGCCAGGAAAGTCTGTGTGCATTTCCGCAGATCTTATAATGCCAGTGCTCGCCTGGCTGAGCTGCAAAAGGAGTTGAACCTGCCCAAGAACCGCCTTATATGTGACATGCCCACCAGGTGGAACTCAACGTTGGCCATGCTGCAGCGGCTGCACACGCAGCAGAGGGCCATCAATGAGTACCTGTGCGACTACGGCACCAGGACAGGGTCAGGGGAGCTTGGTTTTTTTTCTCCACGCCAGTGGGGCATGATCAGGGATGCATGCACTGTCCTGGCACCATTTGAGGAGGCCACGAGGATGGTGAGCAGTGACAGTGCATGCATCAGTGACACTGTACCTCTTGTCCACCTGTTGGAGCACACGCTGCGTGGAATAATGGACAGGGCACTTGAGGCAGAACAGAGGCAGGAAGAGGAGGACTTCCTTGCCTCTCAAGGCCCCCTTTACCCAGACAGTGTTCCTTCTGTCCCACCCATCGCACAGGAAGAGGAGGAGGAGGAGGAGGAGGAGGAGGAGGAGGATTGTGTCAGCATGGAGGTGGAGGCTGGCACTCAGCATCATCAGCAGCAGTCTTTTAGGGATGATTTACAGTCCCAAGAAACCAGTGGACTTGTACGTGGCTGGGAGGAGGTGGCTGCGGATCATGTCGTCCTTAGTGACCCAGAGGACTCCGGAGCGAATGCCTCAGCAAACCTACGCTGCATGGCCTCCCTGATCCTGCAAAGTCTGCGGAAGGATCCTCGTATTCTTCGGATCAAGGAGAGGGACCATTACTGGCTGGCCACTCTCCTTGATCCACGGTACAAGGGTAAGGTTGCGGACCTTATGTTACCGTCGCAGAGGGAGCAGAGGATGAGACAACTCCGGGAGGCCTTGCAGAAAGGTCTGTGCAACGCGTTCCCAGAGACTGGGAGGTTGCAAACTCCTGGTCCTGGACAACGAGTTGCTGAGGCTTCGGCCAGTCAAAGAAGGAGCGGTGGGGAAGGTGGCCGTCTGACCGATGCGTTCAGACAATTCTTTAGTCCGCAGCCCCAAAGTATGATCGGTTCCAGCAACCATCGCCAGCGTCTGATAAACATGGTGCAGGAATATCTAGGGGCAAGGTCAGACTTGGACACCTTCCCCACCGAAAATCCTCTGGCTTACTGGGTCTTGAGGATGGATCACTGGCCAGAGCTTGCACAGTATGCAATTGAGCTACTGGCCTGTCCTGCATCCAGCGTTCTTTCGGAACGCACATTCAGTGCTGCTGGAGGATTTGTCACGGATCACAGGGTGCGCCTGTCCACCGACTCGGTTGATCGACTGACTTTCATCAAGATGAACCAGTCTTGGATCACCACCAGCTACCACACACCTGATGCTGATATAACAGACTAATTGATTTTAAAATGTCACATCCCTTCAAGACTGATGCTGATGCTGAGTGCCTGTGCTGTTATGTTGACTGGCTATCCTCCTCCTCCGAGTCCTCAATGATACGATTGATGATGATAGCTTGGAAGATCATTTTTGTTTATGGGTGCCGCCACCAGTGCCTAACGCCCAATTTTTCAGCCCCTGTTTAACAGGGGCGTGTAATTACAATTTTTGAAGCAATACTTTGCAACAGGGCTCATTGCTGTGCTCCAAGTACAGTATCTGTGAGGAGTTGCAGTGTTGTGCCACCAGTGCCTAAGGCCCAATTTTTCAGCCCCTGTTCAACAGGGGCATGTAATTACAATTCTTGATCTAATAATTCACAGCAGGGCCCATTGCTGCACCCACCAAGAGTAACTGTCAGGGCTTACAGTGTTGTGGCACCAGCACCACCATCAAAGGCCCAATTTTTACTACCACTGTTCAACAATTATATGTAATTAAAATTCCTGATATAATAGTTGACAGCAGGGCGTTCCAGCACCAACCAAGAGTAACTGTGAGTGCTTACAGTGTTGTGCCAACACCAACAACTAAGGGGCCTATTTCTGCAGAGTATATACGGCAGGTCCCTACTTTCAAACATCCAACTTACAAACGACTCCTACTTGCAAACGCAAGAAGACAACAGGAAGTGAGAGGAAATCTACCACTAGGAAGGAAAATTCTCTCCTGTAAGAATAAATATGGGAGAAAGGTGTCTCCTCTGTACTGATGCTTTATCAGCAATCCTTGTTTCAAGAAAAACACCACATTTCAAAAACAGTTGTCATTAGGACGGAAAGTGAGGTGAAATGTTCTGAACAGGGGCACAGACAGCAAAACAAATGTTACAGGGGTGATAACCCTTACCTATGTTTTCCAAAAAGTTTAAAAATAGATTTTTGGTCTGGAGCTACACTTCAACAATGTACCTGTTCAAAATTACAAACAGATTCTACATAAGAACAAACCTACAGTCCCTGTCTTGTATGCACCGCCTGTATACGGCTGTTCAGAGTATATAGGGCCTTTTTTATTTTATGTGCGGGGTTCCCCTTAATATCCATACAAGACCCAAAGGGGCTGGTAATGGGCTGGGGTAGGGGGGGGGGTCATGGGGTAGCTATGCCATTTTTCTTAAAGATTTTCATCCATATTACCGGGACCAGACATTACATTAAAGCCGCAAGCAGTTTTAAATGGCTTTTTTTTCCTTTAGAAGTGTCATTTTGTGCAGGGACAGTTCTAAACACGGGAAACACGTGGCACTTCACAGGCATACTTTAGACACCCCCCAGGTACGATATTTAAAGGAATATTTGACTTTTTTTTTTTCACTTTATGCATCATTAAAATGACTGCTCCCGGAAAACGACCGTTTTTAAAACTTATTTTTGCATTGATACATGTCCCCTGGTGCAGAACCCGGGTTCCCAAACCCTTTTTAGGACAATAACATGCATAATAGTTTTTATAATTAGCACTTTAGAATTCGAACGTTCGCATCCATTGTATTTAATAGGGTTCTAATGTTCGTTCGAACTTTCGGTCCGTTCGCGGGTTCTGGTGCGAACCGAACCCGGGGGTGTTCGGCTCATCACTACTGGGGACGCTAGTATAGATCAGATCAGATATTGATCTGTTCAGATACTATACCACTAAGGGAGGTGTATGCTTCACGCGTGGGTGTTAGTGCTACTGGCACTAACCTGACGCTGCCTGGGGCGACGCAAACCCTCTCTGACGCTAAAACCTAATTGATATCACCCGCCGGGCGATCAGGGGGTTAAACCTTTATTGGGTTATATACGGCGGGTGCCCTGACACTATAAAAAGCAAACTAACTAACCAGCGTCACTCGTAACACTTATACGGTGATCACTGGTGAAAGGGTTAACTAGGGGCAATCAGGGGGTTAAAACCTTTATTAGGTAATATATGGGGGTACCTGACGCTATAAAAACCTGGCAGCGAACCTAAAAAAATAACTGACTACCTAGCGGCATCACCGACACCAATACAGCGATCAGAAAAACGATTGCTTTGTGACAGTGGTGCTAGGGGGTTAAAGGGTTACCTGGGGGGTGATCAAGGGGTTAAACCTTTATTAGGTAATATATGGGGGGTACCTGACGCTATAAAAACCTGGCGGTGAACCTAAAAAAATAACTGACTACGTAGCGGCATCACCAACACCAATACAGCGATCAGAAAAACGATTGCTTAGTGACAGTGGTGCTAGGGGGTGAAAGGGTTACCTGGGGGGCGATCAAGGGGTTAAACCTTTATTAGATAATATATAGGGTTACCTGATGCTATAAAAACCTAGCGGCGAACCTAAAAAAAAACGGACTACCTAGCGGCATCACCGACACCAATACAGCGATCAGAAAAATGATTGCTTAGTGACAGTGGTGCTAGGGGGTGAAAGGGTTACCTGGGGGGCAATCAAGGGGTTAAACCTTTATTAGGGAGGGTTAGGGGGCTACCCTGGACCTAAGGGACCTAACACTAACTGCCCTGACACTTTTACAGTTACAAATTTCACTGATTGCAGTGATCAGTAAATAAATGATCACTGCAATCGGTGACACTGTGACTGGGGGCTGGGGGGTGATCTGGGGGTGACTGGGGGGGCGATCGTGTGCCTATGTGTGCTGGTGTCAGTGTACTGTTTGTGCACTAACCTGATGTCTTCTCTCCACGCCGCTCCGGTATATGTGAGCGCCACAGGAGAGATGACATCACTTCCTCCGGCTTCCTCCTGCCTGTGTTTACATTACACAGGCAGAGGAAGCATTTGATTCGCCGGGAGCGATCGTGAGGGGGTGGCCAGAAACCAATGGCCGCCCCCTCATCACGGATCGCTCCCGGAGCGATACTGACCGCTCACTGTACCGGAGGGGGGTCCGATGGGACCCCCCACCCATACGAAGGCAGTCACGTGCCATTTTGCCGACGTATATATACAGTGGGCGGTTGTTCAGTGGTTAAAGGATAAGTTCACTTTTTTTAAAAGAACAATAAATGCACATTTTTTTTGCAGGTGAAAAAAAATGCATTTACATTTTTCTTTTCTCGAAGGAGCTAGGAAAGCATTGCACCTACGATCAGCAGATCGCGGGAGCAATTCAGGACTCATGGTACAGGCAGGCAGTTTCACAAAGACAGGAAGATTCAATGAACTAACACAGCATTCAACAGCTCCCTGGTAGATCATTGAGAACTATGAGCTGACAGGTGCAAAGGTTGTCGGTACTTGTAGTTCATTGATTTACAGGAATCTGTGAATCAATGACATGGCCGTTATGGGCATAGCCCAGCAGCGCTGCATTATTTTCAAATAGAGACAGCAAGTATGGGGAGAAGATCCCTGACCTGCTGTCACAGGGAGTACAGAGATCGGGGAGCAGCTTCAGGATCAGGAACATGTTACATGTTCCGTGTCTAAAAAGTACTTAAATAAAATCCGGCCAAATTCAAGTACCACTCTGCGCTTAGGATATCAGCTAAAAAAATCCACTAGGCTAAAAATCAAACAGACATATCTATAAAATATATAAATATACAATATAAGATATAAATGAACAGCGGCTGCTAAAATCATGCATGAATCAATAAAAACAGTTCAATAAATCCAACCGGAGAGTCCCGATGATAATAAATAAACTGTAGCAGCGCTACCAATCAAATATGAATATGACAGTCCTCTATCTTGGTGCCTAGATAGGAAAATACAGTATGAAGCAGATGCGGTTGGTGGAAAATGATGGACCAATCTGTGGGATAGTGCTCCTTTCACCAAACAGTGTGTTCACCTCGTGGGGAGATCTTGAACCCCTATAGGGGATGCACTCACCAGAAAATGGACATAAATGGGCCTTAAAACAATTCCTGCAACAGCTGCTGATTCTGCTCTCATCCACCGATTGCATCAGGTCTCCAATGGCATGTTTAAAAAAGTAAAAGGCCACATAGGGTAGTACTGCTTTTAAAGGTTTATTGAAATATCCCCCTTAACAATACCAGTCCCCCTTAAGAAAAAATGCGTACCAGATAAACATTAAAAACAAGCATTGGATATATTGCTATGCACTGCAGGGTGCAGTACCGAGGTTTTACCAGTGTCCTGGCGGCTTCCTGGTTCTGCGTCCCATGGAGCGCACGCGTCACTTCCGGTAGTTGCTGAGGAGTCAAGCCCTGACGCGTTTCGTCACTTCCTGACTTCGTCTGAGGGCATGACTCCTCATAGCTAACCATATATAGTCATCATCTCCGCCCATTGCAACGTCAGACGTCGCTGCGTGCGTTCCAACAATGCGCTCGAGACACCTCATTGGCGCTGGATGGAACGCAATGCGGAAATGAGATGAAAATAGCAGCAAGCGCGGGTCATGATCCGTCCTTCCACACCGATAGGGTAATGGAAAGTAGTGCAGATCAATGGCGCTCGAAGTCACACTGTATACACTTGTTAGTCTAGATGTGTCTCCACACATAAACTAAAACGAAATATACTTTAATCTAAAATGGTCAAAATTTAAACTAAAAAGAGAGTTATTCTGAGCTATTTAAAAATTACACAAATCACCGATAAACTCAGCCGTAATGGGTATACATAATGCGATGTACACACCAAACCTTCTTTACAGATGTCAGCCCATCTGTGTCCCATTCCCGACCATATTTAAAAACTGCAATAAATATCACGTTACAGGTGGGAAACAGAATAGTGTATTTTTAAAGCGAGAAGAGGCTGTACATATATAGTGCACAGCTGCTATTCCTCAAAAGATGTATAACCAGACCCCTATGCACTTCCTGTTAGTGCGTGTGACTAACCCGTTTTCCACCCTCTGGTGCTATTTCAGCGCCAGAGGAGAAACTTCGGAGACCCGCATAGGTAGGCTGGGGACTGAAACCAGGTAGGCTGGGTTTATGAAATTCTCATAAAAATATGTCTGCTTTTTCATAAGTTAAAAACAACATTTAGTCATCTTACACCTATGAGTGGTGACTACACTGATCAATTAAGAAGTATTAGAAGCAATTAAATAAGTAAACCCCAAGGTGGAAACCTGAATAAAACATGCTAAAAAACACATAATAAAGCTAAAATCACATACTAAAATCTGATAAAATCTGATTAATATCCATGTGTGGGTGTGAGACACCCCTATAATCAGTCAATCTCCTGTATGCGATGTAATAATGTTTGTGTATTCCTGTTTATGTATACATGTAAAGGTGCCCATTTCTTTTAATAAATAAATGGGTCATGTGTCGCTTATGAAACAGTTGATGTCCAACTCTATATTTAACCCTTTGGGGGCCAGGACATCTGTCAGGAAAATCCAACGGGTTTCTTTCTTGGAGAGCTCCCTGACCCTATGGGAGCCTCTCCAGTGAGCCTCCAGATGCTCTATGCCCCAAAACTCCAGACCTGACGCATCCTGATTATGTTTCAACTTAAAATGTAAAGATACATTGTGATCTTTGAATCCAATTTTGATATTGTTAATGTGTTCAGCGATTCTTATTCTCAAAAGTCTTTTGGTGCGTCCTATATAGAGCAAGCCACATGGACATCGTAAGGCATATACAACAAAGTCACTATTGCATGTGATAAATTGTTTGATTTCATGCGTCTGGTTATTAGAGGGAGAGGTGAACATATCTAAGCCTCTTAAGGGGTTGGTCACTTCCCTACACGCCTTACATCTTCTGCAAGAGAAAAAACCGTTGCGATCCCAAAAGGATTGTGGTTTTACTGGAAGGTCCAAGATCTTCTTAACAACCCTATCTCCATGGTTGGGTGCCTTTCTGTATATAAATTCAGGTTTTGGAGGTAGCACAGTGCATAATTTTTTGTCCATCAGTAAGATGTGCCAATGTTTGGTGAAGATGGCCTCTGTCTCCCTGTATTGGGTGTTGAATTGTGTGATAAACCCCCATTCTTTATTGTTGCCAGCCGGGACCAACATATTCTGCTTCTCCTGTAAGCATAGTTCTCTAGGTATGGCATTCACTTCTTCAACGATTTTCTCGAGTTTTGTTGTATCGTAGCCTTTTTCTTCAAATCTGTTGGTCAGAATTTTAGTTTGAATCCGGAAATTTTCAACCTCAGAACAATTACGTCTTACCCTCATGATCTGTCCCTTGGGGATATTTTTTAGCCAATTCGGGTGATGACCACTAGTTATCGGTAAATAACTGTTTCTATCAGTTTGTTTGAAGAAAACTTTGGTTTCCAAGCGTAGATTTTTTCTATAAACTGTTATATCCAAAAAATTAATGTGTTCATGATGCCATTCTGAGGTTAATTTAATATTGTTGGTATTGGTGTTTAAATTGTTTAAAAAACTCTGCAGTGTTTCTACAGACCCAACCCAAATTAAAAACAGATCATCAATAAAACGTTTATAAAAAATCAATTCAACTCTCCTGTCCTTAAAAATCACCCTATCCTCCCATTCGGCCATAAATAGATTGGCAATGCTTGGTGCAAATTTTGCTCCCATAGCTACCCCTTTTTGTTGAGAATAGAATTTCTTACAATACCAGAAAAAATTGTGGGATAAGCAAAAGTTCAAAGCATGTTCAATAAAGACCTTTTGGTTGTGTGGTAGGTCATCTCTCTGACTCAGTGCCCAGTTCAAGGCTAAAAGTGCATCGTCATGTTGTATAATGGAGTACAATGAAGATACATCCGCCGTGACTAACAGCATTTGTTGTCCTTCTTCAAGAGTCACATTTTGTAGATGGTTCAAAAAATCTTTAGTGTCTCTTATGTAGGAGCGTGTATTGACGACACTCTTTTGTAAAAATGTATCCAAGTACTGGCCAAGTCTTGACGAGATAGAGTCAATGCTATTGACGATAGGTCTGGCTGGTGGGTTCACCGGGTCTTTGTGTATTTTGGGCAGTGTGTATATAGTAGGTATCTTACTACTAGTGGGGTCCAGATAATTTTTCTCTTTGGTTGTGAGTACCCCTAAGGTAGTGCCCAAATTTATTAGGATTTCGAGTTGATGTTTATACACTGGTGTAGGATCATTGTCTAATAATTTATAGGTAGATTCATCCGAAAGAATGTTTAATATCTGCCCATGATAAAAGTCCTTGGAGAGAATTACTACCCCACCGCCTTTATCTGCTGGTCTTATTATGATATCCTTTCGCTTTTCCAATGAATCAATACCTTCTTGTATGTGTCTGAGGTTGAAATTATTTTTTGGTTTCAATTGGTGCATGTCTCGTAGTACCAGACTTTTAAATACCTCGATCTGATGATTTGGATTGTTCAGGGGGTTAAATAAAGATTTATTTTTCAACCCACTGTTAATCATACCTTGAGGATTGATCTGGACCACCCCATTAGATGTCTGTAGACCCACAAAATACTTTTTTATATTCAGTTTCCTGATGTATTTGTGGATATCAATGAAGACATCAAATTTGTTAATGGGTTTCTTAATGCCACATTTCAGGCCAAGATTCAAAATGTTTAATTCCTTATGAGTTAATTCCGTTGTAGTTAAGTTGAATATGCCACCCATCACTGGTTTATTCTTCTTTTCTTGGACCCTCTTTCCTGCCCTGCATCCTCGGGGTCCGTGTGTCTTGGGTACTGGTTCTGGGGTTGGTCCCTCTGCCATTGAATATAGGGTTGGGGGTCCCTCCATCCTTGGTCTCTGTACTGACCTGTGGGTTGGGGATCTCTCCATCCTTGGTCTCTGTACTGACCTGTGGGTGGTGGGGGGGGGGTCTTCCCCTGTTTGGTGGATGCCCTCTTCCCCTCCTTTGGCTCCCCCCTCCTCTCCCTAAAAAAGGACGCGGAGTGGGATCATTTTCATAATTCTCGTGATTCGTCCGCAGAGGTTGAAACCTATTGTGTGTTGGAATCTGATAGGCCGCGTATTGGTTATTGTTCGTTTGTTGTTGACTGTTGGCTGTTTGTTGATATTGCACATGGATGCCTCTACCTCTCCCAGATCCCCGTGGTTTGCCTCTGCCCCTTTGGATGGGGGTAGAGAAGTGAGCCGGTGAATCTATTTCTATCTCATCATTGCTATATTCTTCTCTTAATGCCCCCTGAGTTGGCAAAATTGATGGGGTTGGGGCTGATGGTGTGGGATGTGGTTTTTCAATCCTATTGATGTTACCAGGCAGAGTTTGTTGCCATAGATAAATGTTGTTTGTTTTAAAATCCCCTAAGTCTCTATGGAATTTTTTAATTTTCTTTCTTTGGGTGTCCTTATCTACTTTTTCTAATCTTTTGTTAGTCCTGTTGTTAAAGTCAATGATAGATTGGGTGTCCTTGATAGGATCCAATTGTTGTTGAAGTTCATTGATCTTACTTTCTAGAATAGTCATCTTCCGTTTTTTTCTCTGGAGAATGAGCTCCTGCAGTTTGAAACCCACCCCATTAAAAAAATCTAACCATTCCTGAATGGAAGTGGGGTCATCTAGACCATCTTGTGGGATGATCTCCCACCTTAAGCTCCTAATGATAATCTTCTCTTTAATGTAGTATTCTAGGGTACAAATGTCCCACCAGGCTCTCACCTGTTTTTCCAGGACATTCCCTAGTGCTGACATGATGCCATTATAATTAACCTGAGTCACCGTGGGCTCATTAGCTGTAAATAAAATGTTGATGTCTATGTTCCTATTGCTTAGGAATCTTAGTGCGTCCATAGCTGCTGAGTTAAAAAATCTGTAAACTGTGTCTAAAAAGTACTTAAATAAAATCCGCCCAAATTCAAGTACCACTCTGCGCTTAGGATATCAGCTAAAAAAATCCACTAGGCTAAAAATCAAACAGACATATCTATAAAATATAAAATATATAAATATACAATATAAGATATAAATGAACAGCGGCTGCTAAAATCATGCATGAATCAATAAAAACAGTTCAATAAATCCAACCGGAGAGTCCCGATGATAATAAATAAACTGTAGCAGCGCTACCAATCAAATATGAATATGACAGTCCTCTATCTTGGTGCCTAGATAGGAAAATACAGTATGAAGCAGATGCGGTTGGTGGAAAATGATGGACCAATCTGTGGGATAGTGCTCCTTTCACCAAACAGTGTGTTCACCTCGTGGGGAGATCTTGAACCCCTATAGGGGATGCACTCACCAGAAAATGGACATAAATGGGCCTTAAAACAATTCCTGCAACAGCTGCTGATTCTGCTCTCATCCACCGATTGCATCAGGTCTCCAATGGCATGTTTAAAAAAGTAAAAGGCCGCATAGGGTAGTACTGCTTTTAAAGGTTTATTGAAATATCCCCCTTAACAATACCAGTCCCCATTAAGAAAAAATGTGTACCAGATAAACATTAAAAACAAGCATTGGATATATTGCTATGCACTGCAGGGTGCAGTACCGAGGTTTTACCAGTGTCCTGGCGGCTTCCTGGTTCTGCGTCCCGTGGAGCGCACGCGTCACTTCCGGTAGTTGCTGAGGAGTCAAGCTTTGACGCGTTTCGTCACTTCCTGACTTCGTCTGAGGGCGTGACTCCTCATAGCTAACTCCGGCCATATATAGTCATCATCTCCGCCCATTGCAACGTCAGACGTCGCTGCGTGCGTTCCAACAATGCGCTCGAGACACCTCATTGGCGCTGGATGGAACGCAATGCGGAAATGAGATGAAAATAGCAGCAAGCGCGGGTCATGATCCGTCCTTCCACACCGATAGGGTAATGGAAAGTAGTGCAGATCAATGGCGCTCGAAGTCACACTGTATACACTTGTTAGTCTAGATGTGTCTCCACACATAAACTAAAACGAAATATACTTTAATCTAAAATGGTCAAAATTTAAACTAAAAAGAGAGTTATTCTGAGCTATTTAAAAATTACACAAATCACCGATAAACTCAGCCGTAATGGGTATACATAATGCGATGTACACACCAAACCTTCTTTACAGATGTCAGCCCATCTGTGTCCCATTCCCGACCATATTTAAAAACTGCAATAAATATCACGTTACAGGTGGGAAACAGAATAGTGTATTTTTAAAGCGAGAAGATGCTGTACATATATAGTGCACAGCTGCTATTCCTCAAAAGATGTATAACCAGACCCCTATGCACTTCCTGTTAGTGCGTGTGACTAACCCGTTTTCCACCCTCTGGTGCTATTTCAGCGCCAGAGGAGAAACTTCGGAGACCCGCATAGGTAGGCTGGGGACTGAAACCAGGTAGGCTGGGTTTATGAAATTCTCATAAAAATATGTCTGCTTTTTCATAAGTTAAAAACAACATTTAGTCATCTTACACCTATGAGTGGTGACTACACTGATCAATTAAGAAGTATTAGAAGCAATTAAATAAGTAAACCCCAAGGTGGAAACCTGAATAAAACATGCTAAAAAAACACATAATAAAGCTAAAATCACATGCTAAAATCTGATAAAATCTGATTAATATCCATGTGTGGGTGTGAGACACCCCTATAATCAGTCAATCTCCTGTATGCGATGTAATAATGTTTGTGTATTCCTGTTTATGTATACATGTAAACGTGCCCATTTCTTTTAATAAATAAATGGGTCATGTGTCGCTTATGAAACAGTTGATGTCCAACTCTATATTTAACCCTTTGGGGGCCAGGACATCTGTCAGGAAAATCCAACGGGTTTCTTTCTTGGAGAGCTCCCTGACCCTATGGGAGCCTCTCCAGTGAGCCTCCAGATGCTCTATGCCCCAAAACTCCAGACCTGACGCATCCTGATTATGTTTCAACTTAAAATGTAAAGATACATTGAGATCTTTGAATCCAATTTTGATATTGTTAATGTGTTCAGCGATTCTTATTCTCAAAAGTCTTTTGGTGCGTCCTATATAGAGCAAGCCACATGGACATCGTAAGGCATATACAACAAAGTCACTATTGCATGTGATAAATTGTTTGATTTCATGCGTCTGGTTATTAGAGGGAGAGGTGAACATATCTAAGCCTCTTAAGGGGTTGGTCACTTCCCTACACGCCTTACATCTTCTGCAAGATAAAAAACCGTTGCGATCCCAAAAGGATTGTGGTTTTACTGGAAGGTCCAAGATCTTCTTGACAACCCTATCTCCATGGTTGGGTGCCTTTCTGTATATAAATTCAGGTTTTGGAGGTAGCACAGTGCATAATTTTTTGTCCATCAGTAAGATGTGCCAATGTTTGGCGAAGATGGCCTCTGTCTCCCTGTATTGGGTGTTGAATTGTGTGATAAACCCCCATTCTTTATTGTTGCCAGCCGGGACCAACATATTCTGCTTCTCCTGTAAGCATAGTTCTCTAGGTATGGCATTCACTTCTTCAACGATTTTCTCGAGTTTTGTTGTATCGTAGCCTTTTTCTTCAAATCTGTTGGTCAGAATTTTAGTTTGAATCCGGAAATTTTCAACCTCAGAACAATTACGTCTTACCCTCATGATCTGTCCCTTGGGGATATTTTTTAGCCAATTCGGGTGATGACCACTAGTTATCGGTAAATAACTGTTTCTATCAGTTTGTTTGAAGAAAACTTTGGTTTCCAAGCATAGATTTTTTCTATAAACTGTTATATCCAAAAAATGTATGTGTTCATGATGCCATTCTGAGGTTAATTTAATATTGTTGGTATTGGTGTTTAAATTGTTTAAAAAACTCTGCAGTGTTTCTACAGACCCAACCCAAATTAAAAACAGATCATCAATAAAACGTTTATAAAAAATCAATTCAACTCTCTTGTCCTTAAAAATCACCCTATCCTCCCATTCGGCCATAAATAGATTGGCAATGCTTGGTGCAAATTTTGCTCCCATAGCTACCCCTTTTTGTTGAGAATAGAATTTCTTACAATACCAGAAAAAATTGTGGGATAAGCAAAAGTTCAAAGCATGTCCAATAAAGACCTTTTGGTTGTGTGGTAGGTCATCTCTCGGACTCAGTGCCCAGTTCAAGGCTAAAAGTGCATCGTCATGTTGTATAATGGAGTACAATGAAGATACATCCACCGTGACTAACAGCACTTGTTGTCCTTCTTCAAGAGTCACATTTTGTAGATGGTTCAAAAAATCTTTAGTGTCTCTTATGTAGGAGCGTGTATTGACGACACTCTTTTGTAAAAATTTATTCAAGTACTGGCCAAGTCTTGACGAGATAGAGTCAATGCTATTGACGATAGGTCTGGCTGGTGGGTTCACCGGGTCTTTGTGTATTTTGGGCAGTGTGTATATAGTAGGTATCTTACTACTAGTGGGGACCAGATAATTTTTCTCTTTGGTTGTGAGTACCCCTAAGGTAGTGCCCAAATTTATTAGGATTTCGAGTTGATGTTTATACGCTGGTGTAGGATCATTGTCTAATAATTTATAGGTAGATTCATCCAAAAGAATGTTTAATATCTGCCCATGATAAAAGTCCTTGGAGAGAATTACTACCCCACCGCCTTTATCTGCTGGTCTTATTATGATACCCTTTCGCTTTTCCAATGAATCAATACCTTCTTGTATGTGTCTGAGGTTGAAATTCTTTTTTTGGTTTCAATTGGTGCATGTCTCGTAGTACCAGACTTTTAAATACCTCGATCTGAACCAGTACCCAAGACACACGGACCCCGAAGATGCAGGGCAGGAAAGAGGGTCCAAGAAAAGAAGAATAAACCAGTGATGGGTGGCATATTCAACTTAACTACAACGGAATTAACTCATAAGGAATTAAACATTTTGAATCTTGGCCTGAAATGTGGCATTAAGAAACCCATTAACAAATTTGATGTCTTCATTGATATCCACAAATACATCAGGAAACTGAATATAAAAAAGTATTTTGTGGGTCTACAGACATCTAATGGGGTGGTCCAGATCAATCCTCAAGGTATGATTAACAGTGGGTTGAAAAATAAATCTTTATTTAACCCCCTGAACAATCCAAATCATCAGATCGATGTATTTAAAAGTCTGGTACTACGAGACATGCACCAATTGAAATCAAAAAAGAATTTCAACCTCAGACACATACAAGAAGGTATTGATTCATTGGAAAAGCGAAAGGATATCATAATAAGACCAGCAGATAAAGGCGGTGGGGTAGTAATTCTCTCCAAGGACTTTTATTATGGGCAGATATTAAACATTCTTTCGGATGAATCTACCTATAAATTATTAGACAATGATCCTACACCAGCGTATAAACATCAACTCGAAATCCTAATAAATTTGGGCACTACCTTAGGGGTACTCACAACCAAAGAGAAAAATTATCTGGTCCCCACTAGTAGTAAGATACCTACTATATACACACTGCCCAAAATACACAAAGACCCGGTGAACCCACCAGCCAGACCTATCGTCAATAGCATTGACTCTATCTCGTCAAGACTTGGCCAGTACTTGGATAAATTTTTACAAAAGAGTGTCGTCAATACACGCTCCTACATAAGAGACACTAAAGATTTTTTGAACCATCTACAAAATGTGACTCTTGAAGAAGGACAACAAGTGCTGTTAGTCACGGCGGATGTATCTTCATTGTACTCCATTATACAACATGACGATGCACTTTTAGCCTTGAACTGGGCACTGAGTCAGAGAGATGACCTACCACACAACCAAAAGGTCTTTATTGGACATGCTTTGAACTTTTGCTTATCCCACATTTTTTTCTGGTATTGTAAGAAATTCTATTCTCAACAAAAAGGGGTAGCTATGGGAGCAAAATTTGCACCAAGCATTGCCAATCTATTTATGGCCGAATGGGAGGATAGGGTGATTTTTAAGGACAGGAGAGTTGAATTGATTTTTTATAAACGTTTTATTGATGATCTGTTTTTAATTTGGATTGGGTCTGTAGAAACACTGCAGAGTTTTTTAAACAATTTAAACACCAATACCAACAATATTAAATTAACCTCAGAATGGCATCATGAACACATTAATTTTTTGGATATAACAGTTTATAGAAAAAATCTACGCTTGGAAACCAAAGTTTTCTTCAAACAAACTGATAGAAACAGTTATTTACTGATAACTAGTGGTCATCACCCGAATTGGCTAAAAAATATCCCCAAGGGACAGATCATGAGGGTAAGACGTAATTGTTCTGAGGTTGAAAATTTCCGGATTCAAACTAAAATTCTGACCAACAGATTTGAAGAAAAAGGCTACGATACAACAAAACTCGAGAAAATCGTTGAAGAAGTGAATGCCATACCTAGAGAACTATGCTTACAGGAGAAGCAGAATATGTTGGTCCCGGCTGGCAACAATAAAGAATGGGGGTTTATCACACAATTCAACACCTTATACAGGGAGACAGAGGCCATCTTCACCAAACATTGGCACATCTTACTGATGGACAAAAAATTATGCACTGTGCTACCTCCAAAACCTGAATTTATATACAGAAAGGCACCCAACCATGGAGATAGGGTTGTCAAGAAGATCTTGGACCTTCCAGTAAAACCACAATCCTTTTGGGATCGCAACGTTTTTTTCTCTTGCAGAAGATGTAAGGCGTGTAGGGAAGTGACCAACCCCTTAAGAGGCTTAGATATGTTCACCTCTCCCTCTAATAACCAGACACATGAAATCAAACAATTTATCACATGCAATAGTGACTTTGTTGTATATGCCTTACGATGTCCATGTGGCTTGCTCTATATAGGACGCACCAAAAGACTTTTGAGAATAAGAATCGCTGAACACATTAACAATATCAAAATTGGATTCAAAGATCACAATGTATCTTTACATTTTAAGTTGAAACATAATCAGGATGCGTCAGGTCTGGAGTTTTGGGGCATAGAGCATCTGGAGGCTCACTGGAGAGGCTCCCATAGGGTCAGGGAGCTCTCCAAGAAAGAAACCCGCTGGATTTTCCTGACAGATGTCCTGGCCCCCAAAGGGTTAAATATAGAGTTGGACATCAACTGTTTCATAAGCGACACATGACCCATTTATTTATTAAAAGAAATGGGCACCTTTACATGTATACATAAACAGGAATACACAAACATTATTACATCGCATACAGGAGATTGACTGATTATAGGGGTGTCTCACACCCACACATGGATATTAATCAGATTTTAGCAGATTTTAGCATGTGATTTTAGCTTTATTATGTGTTTTTTTAGCATGTTTTATTCAGGTTTCCACTTTGGGGTTTACTTATTTAATTGCTTCTAATACTTCTTAATTGATCAGTGTAGTCACCACTCATAGGTGTAAGATGACTAAATGTTGTTTTTAACTTATGAAAAAGCAGACATATTTTTATGAGAATTTCATAAACCCAGCCTACCTGGTTTCAGTCCCCAGCCTACCTATGCGGGTCTCTGAAGTTTCTCCTCTGGCGCTGAAATAGCACCAGAGGGTGGAAAACGGGTTAGTCACACGCACTAACAGGAAGTGCATAGGGGTCTGGTTATACATCTTTTGAGGAATAGCAGCTGTGCACTATATATGTACAGCCTCTTCTCGCTTTAAAAATACACTATTCTGTTTCCCACCTGTAACGTGATATTAATTGCAGTTTTTAAATATGGTCGGGAATGGGACACAGATGGGCTGACATCTGTAAAGAAGGTTTGGTGTGTACATCGCATTATGTATACCCATTACGGCTGAGTTTATCGGTGATTTGTGTAATTTTTAAATAGCTCAGAATAACTCTCTTTTTAGTTTAAATTTTGACCATTTTAGATTAAAGTATATTTCGTTTTAGTTTATGTGTGGAGACACATCTAGACTAACAAGTGTATACAGTGTGACTTCGAGCGCCATTGATCTGCACTACTTTCCATTACCCTATCGGTGTGGAAGGACGGATCATGACCCGCGCTTGCTGCTATTTTCATCTCATTTCCGCATTGCGTTCCATCCAGCGCCAATGAGGTGTCTCGAGCGCATTGTTGGAACGCACGCAGCGACGTCTGACGTTGCAATGGGCGGAGATGATTACTATATATGGCCGGAGTTAGCTATGAGGAGTCACGCCCTCAGACGAAGTCAGGAAGTGACGAAACGCGTCAGGGCTTGACTCCTCAGCAACTACCGGAAGTGACGCGTGCGCTCCACGGGACGCAGAACCAGGAAGCCGCCAGGACACTGGTAAAACCTCGGTACTGCACTCTGCAGTGCATAGCAATATATCCAATGCTTGTTTTTAATGTTTATCTGGTACACATTTTTTCTTAAGGGGGACTGGTATTGTTAAGGGGGATATTTCAATAAACCTTTAAAAGCAGTACTACCCTATGTGGCCTTTTACTTTTTTAAACATGCCATTGGAGACCTGATGCAATCGGTGGATGAGAGCAGAATCAGCAGCTGTTGCAGGAATTGTTTTAAGGCCCATTTATGTCCATTTTCTGGTGAGTGCATCCCCTATAGGGGTTCAAGATCTCCCCACGAGGTGAACACACTGTTTGGTGAAAGGAGCACTATCCCACAGATTGGTCCATCATTTTCCACCAACCGCATCTGCTTCATACTGTATTTTCCTATCTAGGCACCAAGATAGAGGACTGTCATATTCATATTTGATTGGTAGCGCTGCTACAGTTTATTTATTATCATCGGGACTCTCCGGTTGGATTTATTGAACTGTTTTTATTGATGTTACATGTTCCACCCTAAAAATGTTTGGAACATGTAACATGTTCCCAAAGGTGAACTTATTCTTTAAGCCGAGCATGCAGGGAAATTCCTAGGTCTTGTCACCTCTCTCTGGTTAAATGGAGGATAAAAGTGCAGCGCTACGTGTAGACCAATAAAAACAGGACTATATTTCAAAATGTGACCATAAATAAACACAAGGAAGGGGCAGGCTGGAAATGCCAAACCCAATACACAAAATGTCCAATATGTGAACCACTAAACAAAGTGATAAGTGTCCAAAAAGAGTATGAGTGAATAACATTGAATGGATAGGGAAATCCCGGCACAATTCTTCACGTGAAAGAAGACATACATGTGCGCTTACCAGAAATGTTGGACCCGAATGTCGTACGACAGCGGATCAATCAGGCTTAAGGGTATCCCAAACGACTGTTCAACAGGAAAATCACCGGAACTCTGATGAGTGATGAGGTGTGCCCACTAGTGTCAGGAAGATCCTGCCAGTAACAGGCGCTCTGAACGTCCTGGTGCGCGATCGCGGGCGCCATTGCGCATGCGCACATAGGCGTGGGCGCGCGTGCGCCCACTAACACCAGGGGGGCTATTTAAACCAGATTGACACACTGGGATCTTGCTGTCTGATCTACAGCCTTACGTGTGTTCTGACCTCTGAACCCTGTTCCAGTTCCTCCAGTGTTGAACCCGGCTTGCTTCTGATCAACCCCGCTATCTGCCTGCATCTGACTCCGGCCTGCCTGACCTTCCTTCTCTCTGCTCCTCTGGTCCTGCTGCTGTCTGCCTGATAACCGACCCTGCTCGTTTGACCCATCCAGTTACAGTCTGCTGCACCTGTCTGCTGATCCAGCCTGTTCCAGGTTCCTGTCTGCTGTCCTTTCCAGTCAGCTGTCCAGTTCCAGTCTGCTGCATCTGCCTGCCGATCCAGCTTGCTCCTGGTTCCTGCCTCTGCTCACTCGCACCTACGATTCCTCTGTACAGCTCAACCTGGACTTCAGACCAACCTCCTGCTGTTGATCCTGCCAGGCACTCGTGCCACTCCTGACTCCTGTGCTTCCTGTTCACCCTACTAGGGGCCACAAGTCGGAGCCGCAAGAGAGGCCATCCCCTGCAATCCGGGCTCATCCACTAGGTACGTGACAACTAGGCAGTCAGATGTCCTCGATCCAGATGAAGTGGATGGGTCCAAAATTCCTCAGCCACCAATTACCTTAACGCTGAAGGTCTTACCGGACAGTGGGGTATAATTAAACTCAACTCGATGGATACCCCCGGCAAGGGTATTGTAAAAGGACCAGTTGGAGAAAACTGAAAAAACTTTTACAAGTGATGTTGTGTAGAAGATCAGAGCTGCATATCCTGTGATCAGAGGTGTCAGTGTGGATAGAGGTGCACCTTCCTGTCCTCTCCCAGCAGTGCCAGCACTTTACCTGGCTCCTTCCTGTCTCAGGTCCTTGGATTGCCGGAAAGAAACGTATCTCTGGCTGCAGTTCCCCCTCCTTGGCGAGCTTTACTGCCTTGGCCGCACTGGCCGCCTTGCGGGAGGTGTTGGTATCTCGGTGTTTCCCCTGCTGCATACCGCCAGTATCTCTGCCAGTATCTCTGGTGTCTCACTCCGGTATCTCACTCAGCTCAGCTCAGCTCTCACTCTTGCTTACACCCTCCCACTCGTCACACAGTTGTCTCTCTCGGCTCTCGTGCTCGGCTTCTGAGATGCCGATATTGGGTCACTTCAGCCACCACGCTCAGATCCTGGTTCTCTTAGGATCTCTCAGTTCGTTCAGAGCGGGTGCTATTCCGGGAGCTCACACAGCGTGCGTCCTCACGCTGCCATGCTCAGCCATGCCACGCCTAACCTGTTTTTCAAAGGTTCCTCTCCTCCCTTGTCAACACAAGCATCTTCTTCCTAGGTCCCTGGTTGTCATGCCGCGTACACACGACCGTTTTTAATGACGAAAAAAATGCAATTTTTAAATGGTCAATAAAATGATCGTGTGTGGGCTTCAGAGCATTTTTCACGACGTGAAAAATGGCCATGAAAAAATTGGAACATGCTCTAATTTTTCTTGTTGTTTTTCAAGTCGTCATTTTTCTCGTCATGAAAAACAGCCGTGTGTAGGCTTTAACGACGTGAAAAAAAATGCGCATGCTCAGAATCAAGTATGAGACGGGAGCGCTCGTTCTGGTAAAACTAGCGTTCGTAATGGAGATAGCACATTCGTCACGCTGTAACGGACTGAAAAGCACGAGGCTGAAAAGCGAGAATCGTCACTCAACAAACTTTACTAACATGAAGGGTGACGCCATCCGAATGGAACTTCCCCTTTATAGTGCCGTCGTACGTGTTGTACGTCACCGCGCTTTACTCAAGCATTTTTTTCCACGATAGTGTGTAGGCAAGGCAGGCTTGAGAAGAATCACGTCGAGAAAAATGCTGTTTTTTTCAATGACATTAAAAACGGTCATGTGTACGCAGCATAAGTCTTTGGCTGTCTTGATGAGGTGTTCTGTTTTTGCAAATAAGGTGATAGGTTGTTGCAGCACAGGTACATTGAGGCATAGAGAATATTAGCTTGCTCTCTGCATAACCAAAACCTGGGTACCTGAACCACTTTCTGCCCACAATCTGTAGATCAACATTCCAATTCATGATAACCCTGCTGAGGATGTGTTAATTTGCCATTTCCCTTTGACAGCTAGCAGCTGACACTTTGCACAGCTTATAGCTGTCAGAATCATCTGTCATTAAGAGCACTGGTCCTCAATACCTAGCTAGGACCAATGAAAATGGATCTCCATAACGGGATTATTATGTCAGCTACAAACATTTATATTGGCCATGGTAGCCCCAAAAAAATAATACACTGAAAAAATGTTTTGTGTGTGTGAAATACAATATATATATATATATATATATATATATATATATATGTAGCACTTACCCCCATTTAAGGGACCGGCTGGTTCTGTTTTGGGTCTGCAGCAATTATCTCTCTGGAGTGGATCCTTTAGCTCAGTTGTCTAGGCAAACAAGAATCTCCAAGAATAAGGCCAATGTCCACACATGAGTAAAACCTAATCAACAAGGCTTTATTCTTTTTCTCTTTGAGTCAACTTGAAGAGAGTGAGAGCAGGAAGTTGAAAGAAGTAGGGGAAGGTTCAGGCACGCAACACTTAAGTTCAGTATCTACACTCGTCGCCACTCAAGCCTGAGTGGGTATTGCTTACCCGGATAGTCCCTATGAGAGCAGTCCCAGCAGCCGGGATGAAGCACGGATATCAGAGACAATGAATCCCCCTCTAGGCAAGTCTCCAGGCCTCTCCCCGAGACAGCAGTACCATCGCTAATCTCTGCCGGGACTGATCTTCCCCTGGACTCCTTTCCTAAAGATGGGCCCCCTACAAACGGGCAGCCTGGGATCCTTCTCTGAAGCGTAGGCCCTTGTCAGCGGAGCTGGGCCTACAATGCAGCAACAGAGCCTCGGGCTGAAGGTGCCCAGGCCTAAACACACTCGCGCACCTCATTCCATGCGGGCCACGAGACACACTCACTGGACCAGAGGTCCCCCTTCACGTCTTGGGGACCCCCTGGAATCGCCTCACACCAAATGGCGTCTGCCCCTTTTGTACCCTCTCCCAGCATGCACAGCAGGTTGACTACGTCCACGGCACGGCTGCCGAGAGAGGACACCTAAGGTGCTGTGATACCCCCCTGTAGTTCAACCTATGTCGGCGGTGACAGTGCCACCCACAGGCAACGGAGAACACTACTGCCAGACAGTATCACACCCAGAGCAGAGCAAAATTGAATCATAAATTAGTCTGAGCCCAACTACAGACTGCCCTTAAATTTCAACATAGCGCCCCCAAATATTGGGGGGGGGACTACATATATATATATATATATATACATACATACACTCACTGTATACACACACATGCATTGTTTTTTTTGCCCACTAGTCCGCCTAGTGGGCAGACTTCTATACTGTTTTTATCAGTACAATGTACCAAATTAGATCTCTATATGTCCTTAAAATAATTGCTAGGTAAGCAGATTAGCCAGAATTATAGTAATTAAAGGATGAGCTTACCTTAATAAATAAAAAATTAAAAAATAAATGCAAATTTTTTTTGCAGGTAAAAAAATGTGCATTTTTTTTTCCTTAGGTGCCATGTAAAGCCATGCCAGGCTCCTGCAGCTTTGGGGCAGTCAGTTACTGAATTACAGGAAGATCAATGAACTACTCCGCCCCCCCATCCATGCATCCAGGCCCCTAATGTAAATTTGGGGTGCCGGACCCATTGGTTTTCCATTGGGTTTGTTTTTTTAAGCACATGATTATAGCCTGAGGCTCAAACTGGCTTAAAGTGTGGGCTCGGGGGCGCAGAGCCCAGGGGGACAGCTGCATTCCCATCCATCTCCCGAGCTCAAATATTGAGCACCAGCCACCACTGGTACTTACCAGCACCCTCATTGTTTATTGAGAACTACAAACTGTCACTGAATGGATGACGCAGCCGTGCTATTTTTGAATTGTGACAGCGGGTGCATGGAGAGGATCCCCGCCTGCTTTCACAATAGGGGGATCAGCTTGATTGGTGGCAGGTAATTTAGTAAAATGTTACACCCCAAATATGGGTGTAACATGTAACATATTACTAAAGGTGAACTCATCCTTTAAAGTTAACAAGCAGATAGAAACACAATTGAATTTAGCCTGGGCATCTAGGCTTCAATGATCTTTGGACATTAAGGAGTTTGCATAATACCAAAGTGTGCTACTACACCTTTGTGGTAGAAAATATACAGTTTAAATTTTAGTATCTATCTATCTATCTATCTATCTATCTATCTATCTATCTATCTATCTATCTATCTATCTCCAAGATCCCTTCTAACAAAATAGACTTCATTAAATGCATGGAAGTTCATAAGACTTAAATACTAAAGAATTACTGCAATACAATATTTCCACCTATCTGCCTGCCTTTCTGTATATCTACATAATCAGTTACATACTCCCCACAACTTACTAATAAACATATTTTTTTCTTCTAGTGTACCAAGTATGAAACCACAAGAGAGAATTACAATTCAGTTTGAGGTGAAACCACACAGAAAAGGTGACAGAAGTCTCCTAGCGGATTTCTCCTCTAAGAAGTTTCCAAATGTGAAGGGCTTTCAAACAGTTCCAGTGACTTCAACATAAAAAGCCATACCTGCCGGAGGGAAGAGAAAATAAACCTAATTTAAAGGCCCCATTTGTTGTTGGTGCATGGAAACATCACCATGCAAAAAGATTTTTAGGCATTTTGTCATTTGCATTCATTTCCAAATAAATGAAAGCCTATGTAATTAATTAAGAAAAAAGTTGTATCTTTGATTTAAAAGTAAGAATGTTGACTCTATAAGTTAAACAGTGAATGATAACAGACAATAATTGGAATGTCCTAAGAATAGAGCACATAGATATTCTTAAAGAGGAGCTCCAGGCACCTGCAGAAATGTTTTAAAGTCAGCAGCTACAAATACTGTAGCTGCTGACTTTAAAAAAAATTATTACACTTACCTGTCCGGGAATCCAGTGGTGTCTTCATCCGAGCCAATTTTTCAGTCGCCTATCAGGTGCTGCCACCACCATCTTCACTAAGTGAAACCAGTAGTGAGCAGTGTGCTCTGTGAATGGGCCGGCTGTGGGATAAGGATAAGCGGGGCAGAACATTCGGCTGAGTTTGCCGCAGGTACCCGCTCCCCCCAAAAGGTGCCAAATGTGGCAGCGAAGGGTGGTGGAAGGGCTGACAAGCAGAGTTTCCCCTTTTGGGTGAAGCTCTGCTTTAAATAAATGTCACAAAGTCTGAGTAAGACATCAAAAATTATTTAGCGTATGTAAATGCAAATCCATTTTTTCGTTTATTTTTTACTGTCTGTGTTTCGTTTCATGTATGGGAAGTAAGATAAAATCTCTGCAAAGTGAAGGAAATTCCTGTTTAGACGATTGTTACCAGAAGAGATATCCCTGTTGGAAGATTTCTAGTCTTCTACTGTAACATTTTGGATTTCCTGTTGCATTCTGTACCAGTGCTAATGATCACAAATAAAGAGGGTGAATCTTCCCAGAGGGGACACAGGCAGCAATCTTGATAGGGTTCTAATCCTTGCCCACTCCATCCAAAATTTGAAAAATTAACTAAAAGGTAGAACTTGATTTGTTATATTTTCTGATGACTTACAGGTTGACATATTCTGTATTATTTTCTGGGCTAGCTATGTTCTGTCCCTAGTTTTTTTCCTTATATCCTTTCCCTTCTCCTTGCTCCTCCTTCCATTCCCTTCTTCTCCTGGTTACATGTTGTTATCTCAGCTCAAAATGGGAAGATCCTGCAGCTGACATTTGGACTTTTATTGCTTCCTGAGCAGACAATTTTGTAAATTTCTCCTAATTGTTGCTCACCAGCAGACTAGACTGTATGCTTTGCCAATGTTCTGCATTCATTGTACCTTTATCTTGATCTACTATGACCATTATTGTCTTTGCTAAAATGACATTGTAAACCTCTTCCTTTGTTAAATTTTGTAGAATTTAATAAAAATATAATTATTAAAAAAAAAAAAGTTTTGGCTGTACATAGTTACATAGTTTGCCAGGTTGAAAAAAAAGACACAAGTCCATCCAGTTCAACCATAAAAAAAAAAAAATATATATCGTACAATCCCATATACCCAATTCTATACCCACAGTTGATCCAGAGGAAGGCAAAAAACCCCAGCAGAGCATGATACAATTTGCTACAGCAGGGGAAAAAATTCCTTCCTGATCCCCCGAGAGGCAATCGGATATTCCCCAGATCAACTTTACCTATAAATGTCAGTACCCAGTTATATTATGTACATTTAGGAAATAATCCAGGCCCTTCTTAAAGCAATCTACTGAGCTGGCCAGAACCACCTCTGCAGGGAGTCTATTCCACATTTTCACAGCTCTTACTGTGAAGAAACCTTTCCGTATTTGGACGTGAAATCTCTTTTCCTCTAGACGCAAAGAGTGCCCCCTTGTCCTTTGTGTTGACCGTAAAGTGAATAACTCAACACCAAGTTCACTATATGGACCCCTTTTATATTTGTACATGTTGATCATATCCCCCCTTAATCTCCTCTTCTCAAGAGTGAATAAATTCAGTTCCTCTAATCTTTCCTCATAGCTGAGCTCCTCCATGCCTCTTATAAGTTTGGTTGCCCTTCTCTGCACTTTCTCCAGCTCCCCAATATCCTTTTTGAGAACTGGGGCCCAAAACTGAACTGCATATTCCAGATGAGGTCTTACTAATGATTTGAACAGGGGCAAAATGATATCTCTCTCTTTGGAGACCATACCTCTCTTAATACAAGAAAGGACTTTGCTCGCTTTGGAAACCGCAGCTTGGCATTGCATGCCATTATTGAGCTTATGATCTACCAAAACCCTCAGATCCTCCTCCACTACGAATCTCCCAGTTGTACTCCCCCTAGTATGTATGATGCATTCATATTCTTAGCCCCCAAGTGCATAACTTTACATTTATCAACATTAAACCTCATCTGCCACATAGTCACCCAATTAGACAGAGCATTGAGGTCGGTTTGTAAATTGGCGACATCCTGTAAGGACGTTATTCCACTGCATAGCTTGGTGTCATCTGCAAAGACAGAAATGTTACTTTTGATCTCAGACCCAATATCATTTATAAAGATATTAAAAAGTAAGGGTCCCAGCACTGAACCTTGGGGTACACCACTGATAACCTTGGACCATTCAGAGTAAGAATCATTAACCACGACTCTCTGAATTCTGTCTTTTAGCCAGTTTTCTATCCATTTACAAACTGATATTTCCAATCCTGTAGACTTTACCTTGCACATGAGCCGTGTGTGGGGAACTGTATCGAACGCTTTTGCAAAATGCAAGTATACCACGTCCACAGCCACTCCTCTGTCCAAGGTCTTACTTACCTCTTCATAAAAAGAAATCAGGTTTGTCTGACAACTTCTGTCTTTCATGAATCCATGCTGTCTGTTGCTTAAATAGTTTTTTTCCAGCAAGAACTCATCTATGTGGTCTTTTATTAATCTCTCCAGTATCTTCCCAACTATAGAAGTTAAACTAACAGGTCTATAGTTACTTGGTAAAGACTTAATTTCCTTTTTAAATATAGGCACCACATTGGCCCTGCCTGCACCAATCCAGTGGTACTATTCCTGTCATTAATGAGTCCCTAAAAATTAAATACAATGGCTTTGAAATTACAGAGCTCAATTCTTTTAGGATCCGTAGGTGTATGCCATCTGGTCCAGGTGCTTTATCCACCTTTATTCCATCTAAATATTTCTGGACCATATCACTTTTGAGCCATTGTGGATTTGGGGCTGTGTCACTACCACCCCCATTTTGGACATATGCTCCCCAATGCTCCTTTGTATACACAGAACTGAAGAAAGTATTTAATAAATTAGCCTTCTCTTTGTCCCCAGTCACCCACTCTAGATTATTTTGTAAAGGGCCTACATGCTCAGACTTGACCTTTTTACTATTTATATATTTGAAGAATTTTTGGGGGTTTGTCCTACTATCTTTTGCAATCTGTCGTTCATTTTGAATTTTTGCATCCTTGATTTCCTTTTTACATATCCTGTTATATTCTTTGTAACATTTAAATGACACTAGTGTTCCCTCATTTTTATATTTTTAAAAACTCTTTTCTTATAGTTTATAGCTTTTTTAACTTTGGCAGTGAGCCACATAGGTTTTATTTTTAGCCTTTTAAACTTATTGCCCATGGAAATATACTTTGCAGTGAGTTCACAAACAGTCTTTTTGAAGAATTCCCATTTCTGTTCTGTGCCCATCGATGCCAATATTCCCTCCCAGTCTAAGTCCTGGAGAGCAGCCCTCATCCTTTGAAAATTTGCTCTCTTGAAATTAAGTGTTTTTATCTTTCCCGTATGTGATTTTTGCTTACAACTAACATCAAATCAAATCATGTTATGGTCACTGCTACCCAGGTGTTCCTTTATCTGAACATTAGTAATAGGCTCTGCATGGTTTGAGATTACCAGGTCCAACAGAGCATCATTCCTAGTTGGGGCCTCAATAAACTGGACCATAAAATTGTCCTGCAATAGGTTTATAAATTTTTGCCCTTTAACTGTCCCAGCAGTTCCATTACTCCAGTCAATTTCTGGGTAGTTAAAATCCCCCATTATTATCACCGTCCTAGCCCTTGCAGCCCTTTCCATCTGTGCAAGGAGATGAGTCTCCACCTCCTCATTAACATTGGGTGGTCTATAACAAACTCCAATGATTAACTTTGAACTACGCACATCTGTATGCAGTTCCACCCATAATGCTTCAGACTCATCCCACTCTCCATCCACCAGGTCCTCTTTCACACTCGCTTTGAGATCACTTATCACATAGAGACAGACCCCTCCACCTTTCCTTTTTACCCTGTCTTTCCGAAAGAGTGCATAGCCAGGAATATTAATAGCCCAATCATGTGAGGAATGAAGCCAAGTTCCAGCAATACCGATTACATCATAGCTCTCCTCATGCACCAGAGCTTCCAACTCACCTATTTTGCTTGGCAGACTTCTGGCATTGGTGAACAGACACTTTAATGCATTAATATATTTTGACCGGTCACATACTATCCTCTTGGGTGTTCCCAGATTGCAACTAGGACTTGCTACTATACTTACATTGGGTTTATGTGCTTTGGTTACCCTACCACTAATGCCCCTAATACTACCCTCTAGAATATGTTCCCGCTGACTCTCACTATCTCTGGACCCTCCCCCATGTCACCTAGTTTAAAAACCCCTCTAACTTTTTGGCCATCCTTATTCCCAGCTGATCTGCACCCTCCTCATTTAGGTGCAGTCCGTCCCTTCTATAGTACTGGTTATCGACTGAGAAGTCAGGCCATTCCTCCAGGAACCCAAACCCCTCCTTACTACACTAGATCTTCAGCCACTTGTTCACTTCCCTAACCTCCCTCTGCCTTTCTGGTGTGGCTCGATGTACCGGTAGTATTCCTGAGAATACTACCTTGGAGGTCCTTTTACTCAATTTAGCTCCCAAGTCCCTAAAATCGTTCTTTAGGACACTCTATCTGCCTCTGACTTTGTCATTGGTGCCAACGTGCACCATGACAGCTGGGTCCTCCCCAGCCCCTCCCAGTAATCTGTCCACCAGATCTGTGATGTGCCGAACCCGAGCGCACGGTAGACAACATACAGTTCGGCGCTTCAGGTCTTTGTTACAGATTGCCCTCTCTGTCCTTCTAAGAATTGAGTCCCCTACCAACAGAATCTGTCTTTCCTTTCCCTTCGCTTCCCCCCCACTCTCACTGGAGGAGTTCTTCCCCCGGCAGCTAGGAGAGTCCCTCAGCTCCAGCAGTGCTGGTCCCTGACTGGTTTCACCAATGTCACTCAATGGAGCATACTTATTGGGATGCTCCAGCCCTGGATCGGCCTCCCTGGCACTTCGCCCTCTACCCTTCCTGACTGTCACCCATCTACTATTTTCTAGTGCCTGCACCTCTTTGTCTCCACCCACCTCTGTGCTGGCCCCTTCCATCACCTGCCGGGTAGGTTTCCAGCTCTCCTTTAGTGTGGAGGGTCTTCCCAGTGCTGACAGTTTCTTCCCCAGATTCAGAACCTGGGCTTCCAGGGAAACAATGTGCTTACATTTTGCACAGCAGTAATCGCCCTCGATCAGATGATCAAGGAACGCATACATGCCGCAAGATGTACACAAAGTCGCCTCGCCACACCCGCCGGGCATCGTACCTATTAATTTAATGAGGATAAGAGATTATACCCTGTCCAAATTACCTAACACTAGCTTCCTGACCCAACTACTCAACAAGACAATACACAGGTACTCAACAAGACACAGGTACTCAACAAGACAATACACAGGTACTCAAGACAATACACAGGTACCACGCAGACCTACGTGCACCCGCAGACCAACGGACCTACGTGCACCCGCAGACCAGCGTGCACTCGCAGACCAATGGACCCGCGTGCATTTGCAGACCAACGGACCCGCGTGCACTCGCAGACCAGCGTGCACTCGCAGACCAACGGACCCGCGTGCACTCGCAGACCAGCGTGCACTCGCAGATCTAAGGACCCGCGTGCACTCGCAGACCAGCGCGCACTCGCAGACCAACGGACCTGCGTGCACTTGCAGACCAACTGACCTGCGTGCACTCGCAGACCAATGGACCATATACTTTAGGTATACCATGCAAATAGAACACTCACCCTAAAAGAATCATTCTTATCCAGTTAAAATACATAAAATACGATATATACATAGCTCAAGAGTTACGCTACTTGGCTACTGCAAGTCATCATGTCGTATATTTGTCAGAGAGATATTAATAAATGATATAACAGCTAATGCCTAGTTCCTTCCCCCAGTACCATGTAACTCATCTGGAATTAGGACAACCACTAAACAACAAAGCAAATAATTTATCTTCTGTGCTGGAATGTGGTACTATGGTATTCCTTCATATTCAAAAAAAAAAAAAAAGTTAAATATACCAGCGCAAAAAGATAATTTAAAACAGAGTAAAACAGCTGCTGAACACTCCAGGCAAATTTACAAAAAAATCCCATATAATAAATGTAAAATAATAATATAGTGCAGCGCTAAAGTAACATCATCAAATAAGTATGAAAAATTCATTGAAAAAGTTCATTAAAAAGTTCATAAGCAGTCATGGGAATATGTAAATCCATTTCCCAATAAAGTGACAATGTGCATTCATGAAGATTAGAAATTCCGTGCCAAAAAGTGTGACCTGCGCCATAAGACACTCTGTGCTGCTCACCTCCACGCCGGGACCCCTGAATCAACAAAGGGTCATAAAAGCTTTCCCCGAAGGGCAAAGGAGGATATCGATACATCACTTCTGAATGCAGATCACACGGATCACCACGCAGGCTCATAAATAAGGGATCGCAGCATCAAATCATCATTCCCCCGATATTTGCAAATAAAACAGGAAACATCTAGTGCTCTCTGCTAGCATATATTTAATAAAATAAAAGAGTCAAACTTACATAAAAGGTACTTCCATTAAGTGCCAGCCAACAAGCACTCTGCTACATAAAATCTAATTTAATCAGCATAGGAGACTGCCGTGGGTGACGTAGCTCCCTTTTCGCACGCGTATCATCCCATAGGGCAGGACTTCATCAGTGTATAGGGAAGCATGTCATACCCGTCTTAAATAGTAATGCATATTCAACAGAAGGGCGGTGCCACACCCATCATTATATTGTAAGTACATCACATCCTGACAACAGGAGGGAAATAGGGCGGGCAAAATAGCACCGCTGATGATTAATAAAAAGCATGTCCCCTTGCAGAGATTATCAGCCTCAGGAAGTCAATCGTGACCCCACATACTGCAAAACAACAAAATAAAATCTAGTAAAAAGTAGCTAATAATTTATACTACTTAAAAATACTATCATAATTAACCACATCAATACTGGGCACTTTAACCCCCTTCCTTCCCAGACCAATTTTCAGCTTTCAGTGCTCTCGCACTTTCAATGACAATTGCGCGGTCATGCTACACTGTACCCAAATGACATTTTTATCATTATGTTCGCACAAATAGAGCTTTCTTTTGGTCATATTTATTCATGACTCGGTTTTTTATTTTTTGCAATATAAGTGAAAAAAGAGCGGAAATTTAGAAAAAAAAAACACAATATTTTCTTCTTTCTATTTTAAAAGAAATCCAATAAAATCTAATTTTGTTATAAATTTAAGCCAAAATATATTCTGCTACATGTTTTTGGTAAAAAAATTCCCGTTAAGTGTATAATAATTGGTTCGTGTGATCACGGACATATGTACGCAAATGATCATGTACAGATGTGCGCAGGAGATCACGGACATATGTGTGCAAGTGATCATTGGGACATATGATTTTACTGTTACATATGTGGGGGACAGGTGTTTTTACTATGTGGGGACATGTGTTTTTACTATATGGGGACACTAGGCTGGTGATCAGTGAGTAAAAGGCTGTAAAAAACAGCTCATACTCACTGATCACCAGCTGGGCTGCAGTGATCCGCTCTCCTCTCCGGCAACTTCTGTGTGAGGAGAGGAGAGCCGATCGCCTAGCAACCGGCTCTGTATTTACATCACATGACGGCTGTGATTGGACACGGCCGTCATGTGATCAGGAGGGCCAATCACAGAGCCCTCCTGCTGATCTATGATGCGCCGTGTCCGGGTGACACGAGTGCTTCGGGATCGCGCCGCTGCGCTGGAACCCACGCGCGTGATCCCCCTCCTTCTGAGGGATGTTCCTGAACGTCCACTCAGAAGGAGAGAGTGCCCACCTGGCCATATATGTACAGTGGCCGGGTGGGAAGTGGTTAACTAAAATGTCAACCGCGGCAATCTTTCACACATATTCAAATCAATAATCATATATAAAATGAAAAATATACAGCAAATATTAAGTAAAATATATACAAATTAACGATCAGAAATAAAACAATTTAAATCAAAATCAACATTTTAGCCAGCAGGGATCCACACCTTGGTCTCATATATCCAATAGGATTCCCTGCTGCTCAACTGTCTAACAAAATTGACACTCTCCAATGCCCTTTTACCATCTCTATACCCCAGAAGTTCAAACCCCTGGGATCATGGTTATGGTGAAGTCTGCAGTGTCTAGAGACGTTATGGGTCTTAAGTCCTTTTTTTATATAATTTACGTGCTCCCTCAACCTAACCCGGAGCTCTCTAGAGGTTCTGCCCACATACTGGAGGCCACAACTGCACTCCAGCATGTACACAACTCCCATCGTAGAGCACGTGAGACGTTAAGCCACAGGGAATCCTATTGGATATATGAGACCAAGGTGGGATCCCTGCTGGCTTAAATGTCGATTTTGATTTAAATTGTTTCATTTCTGATCGTTAATTTGTATATATTTTACTTATTATTTGCTGTATATTTTTAATTTTATATGTGATTATTGGTTTGAATATTTGTGAAAGATGGCCGCGGTTGACATTTTAGTTGTGGTTTTAATAATTTGAATAATGCTTAAAGTGAAACAATAAAAATGAAATATTCCTATAAATATCGTGCCTGGGGGGTCCCCTTAGTATGCCTGTAAAGTGGCGCATCTGTACGATGTGTAGAACAGTGCCGCAGCAATAATTACATTTCTGAAAGGTAAAAATTGAATTTAAACTTGCTCTCGGCTGTAATGTAGTGCTGGCTCCCGGCAATATAGATGAAAAATCAAGGAAAAAAAATGGTCCCTCCCCAGTCCATATCAGGCACTTTGGGACTGATATGGATATTAAGGGGAACTCCACGCCAAAATGTTTTAAAAAATTGGCGTGCCCCCCCCCAAAATTCATACCAGACCCTTATCCGAGCATGCAGCCAGGCCCTGGCCATTGTTTGTCGGGGTCTGTGGGCAGGGGGTTTATCGGAATCTGGAATCTAACAAGGGGGCCCCCAGATACCCCCCCATATGTGAATAGGTATCGGGCACATTGTACCCCTACCCATTCACCAAAAAAAGTGTCAAAAAGTAAAAACCACAACAGACAGTTTTTAACAATTCCTTTATTAAACAAGGAAAAAAGTGTCCCGTGATGTTCATCCATCTTAAATCACGCCGCCCGACGGACCAAAAAAATAGAAAAAATACTCTGCCTCCTTTTTGCTTTGACAGCTGTTAAATAGGCAAGGGCAGGGCCACCCGCTGACGTAACCAGATGACCCACATGACGACAGAAGGGGGTGGGGTCACTCAGTTACATCACCGGGTGGCTCCGCCCTTGCCTATATAATAGCTGTCAAAGCCAAGAGACAGCAGGGAGGTCTCCTATCAAGCTTTTTCGATTTTTCAGGTCCGTCGAAGTGGCGTGATTGAAGATGGATGGCCATCCCGCGATGGCCATCCATCTTCAATCACGCCACTCTGACAGACATTTTCTTTTTTTTCTTTTTTGATAAAGCAATTGTAAAAAACTGTGTCAGGAAAGGGTTCACCCGTTGGTGGCGCTGTCGGTCTCTTGGATTGCAGTACCGGTTTCCACCAGCAGGTGTCTTCTAACACTCAGGATCTGTAGTGGAGGGATTCACCTACTGGTGGCACTGTTAGATCCTTGGGTTGTAGTACCGGTGTCCACCAGCGGGTGTTTCCCGGCAGTGTGGAGCAGACAGCTCTTCCTGCTATCAGGTGTCACTTGAAGCTAATTACAGGCATGCATATAAATACCCGGCAAACACTCACATGTTTGCCTTGGTATTGTCCTTGCGCCCTGACCTGCTAGCCTGTAACCTGAACCTGAACCTGATCCTGAGCCTGTACCCGATTCTGATCCCAAGCCTATCCTGATCCTGTCCCTCCTGTGTTCCTGTTCCCTTTCATTCTTGCCATGTAGCCTGATCCCATTTACCTTCCCCCATCTGCTGATTCCCTGTGTATGACCCTGGCCTGGCTTACGTCTGTGATTCTGGAACTGACCTTTGTTTATCTGCTGATTAGGGATGAGCTCGGTGTTTGACTCGAACATCGTCCGTTCGCCTTTGTGGGCCGTTCGCGCCAAATTCGTGTGACGCGAACGGCCCACAATACACTGCGCCATCGCAGTGCATTGCCGGCGCTGTGATTGGCCGAGCATGCACTGTGACCCCGCATGCTTGGCCAATCACAGCGCCGGCAGCGAGGAGAGCCATAATTGGCCACAGGCAGGATGCCTGTGGCCAATTATAGCTCAGGGGGGTTTAGTACATGCCCCACACTATAAAAGGCCGCCAGCGCGGCGGCCTTGTGTAGTGTGTTGGCGTGCAGGGATAGAGAAGGATAGGCAGGGACAGTGTCTTTGATATTTATTCATTAACCTTGTGCATTTACAGTGTGTTGGTATACAGGGACAGAGAAGGATAGGCATGGACAATGTCAGTGATATTCTTTCATTAACCTTGTGCATTTACAGTGTGTTGGTATACTGGGACAGAGAAGGATAGGCAGGGGACAGTGTCAGTGTCATTTTTGCTAAGCCTCCTGCACAGTATACACCGGAAGCTACCCCTTATTGCTGTGTTTTCCTGTTGTGTAACACAGGCAGGCATCTGCAGCACTTACAGTGGGTGTAGTGTGCCTCCTGCACAGTATACACCTGAAGCTACCCCTTATTGCTGTGTTTTCCTGTTGTGTAACACAGGCAGGCACCTGCAGCACTTACAGTGGGCGTAGTGTGCCTCCTGCACAGTATACACCTGAAGCTAGCCCTTATTGCTGTGTTTTCCTGTTGTGTAACAAAGGCAGGCATCTGCAGCAGTTACAGTGGGTGTAGTGTGCCTCCTGCACAGTATACACCTGAAGCTACCCCTTATTGCTGTGTTTTCCTGTTGTGTAACACAGGCAGGCATCTGCAGCACTTACAGTGGGCGTAGTGTGCCTCCTGCACGGAAAACACCTGAAGCTACCCCTTATTGCTGCGTTTTCCTGTTGTGTAACACAGGCAGGCATCTGCAGCACTTACAGTGGGCATAGTGTGTATCCTGCACAGTATACACCTGAAGCTACACCTTATTGCTGTGTTTTCCTGTTGTGTAACACAGGCAGGCATCTGCAGCAGTTACAGTGGGTGTAGTGGGCCTCCTGCACAGTATACACCTGAAGCTACCCCTTATTGCTTGTGTTTTTTTTTCTTTTGTGTTACACTAACAGGCATCTGCAGCACTTACAGTGGGCGTAGTGTGCCTCCTGCACAGTATACACCTGAAGCTACCCCTTATTGCTGTGTTTTCCTGTTGTGTAACACAGGCAGGCATCTGCAGCACTTACAGTGGGCGTATTGTGCCTCCTGCAAAGTATAAACCTGAAGCTACCCCTTATTGCTCGTGTTTTTTTTTCTTTTGTGCTACACTAACAGGCATCTGCAGCACTTACAGTGGGCGTAGTGTGCCTCCTGCACAGTATACACCTGAAGCTACCCCTTATTGCTCATGCTTTTTTTCTTTTGTGTTACACTAACAGGCATCTGCAGCACTCACAGTGGGCGTAGTGCGCCTCCTGCACAGTATACACCTGAAGCTACCCCTTATTGCTGGTTTTCCCATCTCCCTTCAGGCCATTAGAATGTCTGGAAGGCCAACAAGGAGAGGCAGACAGTCACAAGCCAATAAAAGAGGGCAAGCAGGCTCTGTGTCTGGGGGCAACAGTGCTGGTCGTGGATGCGGTGCATTATCATCAGCATGTGGCCATGGGACATGCTTGTCCTTATTTTCGGCAGCTGGACGTGTTGAGCCGCATCATGCTGAAGACCTGGTAGAGTGGAGGACCAAGCCCTCCTCATCCTCCTCATCCTCTCTCACCCAGGCTCAGGGTACTGGCAAAGCAGCTGCCAACGCATCCTCTTCCCTTGTATCAATGTCATCAGTCACTCCTTCCCTAGACCCACCATGTCCTCCTGAGGAGTCCCCCGAACTGTTTGAGCACAGTGTTGGGTCCATGCTCCAGGAGGATGCTCAGCGTTTTGAAGGGTCTGATGATGATACACAGTTAGAGGAAGGCAGTAGCGTAAGCGCAGAGAGAGGGGATGCTCAAGAAGGACAGCAATCTGGCAGTCATGTTCCAGCAGCTGCAGCATACTGCCAGGTTTTCTCCAGTGATCAAGAGGGAGGGGATGATGAGGTCACTGACTCCACGTGGGTGCCTGATAGGAGAGAGGAGGAGGAGGAGGAGGATGAGGAGGAGGCACATCTCCAACGAGGCAGGATGCCCTCCGGGGGCCAGCGTAAGGGCAGCACACCGACTGAATCACACCGCAGAGCTCCGCTTGTGCAGGGCGCTGCCTCTGCCCGTTATTCCAAAAGTTCTTTGGTGTGGGCCTTTTTTGAGCTGAGTGCATCAGATCACACCGCTGCTATTTGCAACATATGTCTCAAGCGTATCTCGTGTGGCCAAAACATCAGCCGCTTGGGCACCACATGCTTGACCAGACATATGTTGACCTGCCATGCAGCTCGTTGGCAAGCCTACCTTAAAGACCCACACCAAAGAACAAAGCGGACCTCTCCTTGCTCCTCATCAGCTGGGATCTCCAACCCCACTATACCTTCAGTCCTCTCTGAAACCTGCACTGAGAGGAATGAAGGTGTAGAATTAGGTGTGTCACAGCCAAGTACTTACGGGCACTCTGCTAGCACTACACCGACGTCCGATTGTAGCAGGCAAATTTCCCTGCCCCAGCTGCTGGACCGTCAAAAGAAGTTCACTCCCAGCCATCCACATGCCCAGCGGTTGAATGCTAGCTTGGCTAAATTGTTAGCACTTCAACTGCTGCCTTTTCAGTTGGTAGACTCGGCCCCCTTCCGTGAGTTTGTGCAATGTGCGGTTCCTCAGTGGCAGGTTCCCAAACGTCACTTTTTCTCACGGAAGGCGATTCCGGCTCTCTACCGGCATGTGGAAGGCAATGTCCATGCCTCGCTGGACAGGGCGGTCAGCGGTAAGGTGCATTTTACCGCTAGCTCATGGTCCAGCAGGCATGGAGAGGGACGTTACCTTTCTTTCACGGCCCATTGGGTCACTCTTTTGGCAGCTGGGAAGGATGCAGGACAAGGTGCAGTAGTGTTGGAGGTTGTTCCGCTGCCACGCCTCCAAAATGCTACTACTTGTTGTGACATACCTCTCTCCTCCACCCCCTCCTCTTTTTCTTCCTCTATGGCCTCTTCCTGTGCTTTGTCCTCGGAACCAGCGGTGCTCCGTAGGCGTTCAAGGTGCTACGCAAGTACGCAGGCAAAAAGATGCCATGCCGTGCTTGCGCTGGTGTGTTTGGGGCTGACACGAGCCACACTGGGGCAGAGGTTCTGTCAGCTCTGCAGGGGCAAGCCAAGAGGTGGTTAACACCACGCCAGCTTAAGCCAAGAATGGTGGTTTGGGACAATGGCACCGACCTCCTCTCCGCCCTCCGACAGGGTCAACTGACCCATGTGCCCTGTGTGGCTCACGTATTTAACCTGGTGGTGCAGCAGTTCTTGGGCAGGTACCCCGGGCTTACAGGATGTCCTGAGGCAGGCCAGGAAAGTCTGTGTGCATTTCCGCAGATTGTATAATGCCAGTGCTCGGCTGGCTGAGCTGCAAAAAGAGTTGAACCTGCCCAAGAGCCGCCTTATATGTGACATGCCCACCAGGTGGAACTCAACATTGGCCATGCTGCAGCGGCTGCATACGGAGCAGAGGGCCATCAATGAGTACCTGTGCGACTACGGCACCAGGACAGGGTCAGAGGAGCTCTGTTTTTTTTTCACCAAGCCAGTGGGGCATGGTCAGGGATGCATGCACTGTCCTGGCACTATTTGAGGAGGCCACGAGGATGGTGAGCACTGCAGTGACAGTGCATGCATCAGTGACACTGTCCCTCTTGTCCACCCTTTGGAGCATACGCTGCATGGAATAATGGACAGGGCACTTGAGGCAGAACAGAGGCAGGAAGAGGAGGACTTCCTTGCCTCTCAAGGCCCCCTTTACCCAGACAGTGTTCCTTCTGTCCCACCCATCGCACAGGAAGAGGTCGAGGAGGAGGAGGAGGATTGTGTCAGCATGGAGGTAGAACCTGGCACTCAGCATCAACACCAGAAGTCTATTAGGGATGATTTACAGTCCCAAGAAACCCGTGGACTTGTACGTGGCTGGGAGGAGGTGGCTGCGGATCATGTCGCCCTTAGTGACCCAGAGGACTCTGGACCAAATGCCCCAGCTAACCTACGCTGCATGGCCTCCCTGATCCTGCAAAGCCTGCGGAAGGATCCTTGTATTCTTCAGATCAAGGAGAGGGACCATTACTGGCTGGCCACTCTCCTTGATCCACGGTACAAGGGTAAGGTTGCGGACCTTATCTTGCCGTCGCAGAGGGAGCAGAGGATGAGACATTTCTGGGAGGCCTTGCAGAAAGGTCTGTGCAACGCATTCCCAGAGACTGGGAGGTTACAAACTCCTGGTCCTGGACATTGAGTTGCTGAGGCTTCAGTCAGTCAAAGAAGGAGCGGTGGGGAAGGTGGCCGTCTGACCAATGCTTTCAGACAATTTTTTAGTCCGCAGCCCGAAGGTATGATCGGTTCCAGCAACCATCGCCAGTGTCTGATTTACATGGTCCAGGAATACCTAGGGGCAAGGTCAGACTTGGACACCTTTCCCACCGAAAATCCTCTGGCTTACTGGGTCTTGAGGATGGAACGCTGGTCAGAGCTTGCACAGTATGCAATTGAGCTACTGGCCTGTCCTGCATCCAGCGTTCTTTCGGAACGCACATTCAGTGCTGCTGGTGGCTTTGTAACCGATCACAGGGTGCGCCTGTCTACCGACTCAGTTGATCGACTGACCTTCATAAAGATGAACCAGTCTTGGATCACCACCAGCTACCAAGCACCTGAAGCTGATGTAACCGAATAATTTTTTTTGAAATGTCACATCCCTTCAAGACTGCTTATGATGATGCTGAGTGACTGTCCTGTTATGTTGATTGACTATCCTCTTCCTCCTCAATGATCCTGCCGATAGCTTGGAAGAACATTTGTGATTCTGGGTGCCGCCACCAGTGGCTAAGGCCCAATTTTTCAGCCCCTGTTTAACAGGGGCATGTAATTACAATTTTTGATGCAATGCTTTGCAACAGGGCTCATTGCTGAGCTCCAAATACAGTATCTGTGATGGGTTGAAGTGTTGTGGCACCAGTGGCTAAGGCCCAATTTTTCAGCCCCTGTTTAACAGGGGCGTGTAATTACAATTTTTGATGCAATGCTTTTTGAACAGGGCTCATTGCTGCGCTCCAAATACAGTATCTATGATGGGTTGAAGTGTTGTGGCACCAGTGGCTAAGGCCCAATTTTTCAGCCCCTGTTTAACAGGGGCATGTAATTACAATTTTTGATGCAATGCTTTGCAACAGGGCTCATTGCTGCGCTCCAAATACAGTATCTGTGATGGGTTGAAGTGTTGTGGCACCAGTGGCTAAGGCCCAATTTTTCAGCCCCTGTTTAACAGGGGCGTGTAATTACAATTTTTGATGCAATGCAATGCTTTGCAACAGGGCTCATTGCTGCGCTCCAAATACAGTATCTGTGATGGGTTGAAGTGTTGTGGCACCAGTGGCTAAGGCCCAATTTTTCAGCCCCTGTTTAACAGGGGCGTGTAATTACAATTTTTGATGCAATGCTTTTTGAACAGGGCTCATTGCTGCGCTCCAAATACAGTATCTATGATGGGTTGAAGTGTTGTGGCACCAGTGGCTAAGGCCCAATTTTTCAGCCCCTGTTTAACAGGGGCATGTAATTACAATTTTTGATGCAATGCTTTGCAACAGGGCTCATTGCTGCGCTCCAAATACAGTATCTGTGATGGGTTGAAGTGTTGTGGCACCAGTGGCTAAGGCCCAATTTTTCAGCCCCTGTTTAACAGGGGCGTGTAATTACAATTTTTGATGCAATGCAATGCTTTGCAACAGGGCTCATTGCTGCACTCTAAATACAGTATCTGTGATGGGTTGAAGTGTTGTGGCACCAGTGGCTAAGGCCCAATTTTTCAGCCCCTGTTTAACAGGGGCGTGTAATTACAATTTTTGATGCAATGCTTTGCAGCAGGGCTCATTGCTGCGCTCCAAATACAGTATCTGTGATGGGTTGAAGTGTTGTGGCACCAGTGGCTAAGGCCCAATTTTTCAGCCCCTGTTTAACAGGGGCGTGTAATTACAATTTTTGATGCAATGCTTTGCAACAGGGCTCATTGCTGCGCTCCAAGTACAGTATCTGTGATGGGTTGAAGTGTTGTGGCACCAGTGGCTAAGGCCCAATTTTTCAGCCCCTGTTTAACAGGGGCGTGTAATTACAATTTTTGATGCAATGCAATGCTTTGCAACAGGGCTCATTGCTGCGCTCCAAATACAGTATCTGTGATGGGTTGAAGTGTTGTGGCACCAGTGGCTAAGGCCCAATTTTTCAGCCCCTGTTTAACAGGGGCGTGTAATTACAATTTTTGATGCAATGCTTTGCAACAGGGCTCATTGCTGCGCTCCAAATACAGTATCTGTGATGGGTTAAAGTGTTGTGGCACCAGTGGCTAAGGCCCAATTTTCAGCCCCTGTTTAACAGGGGCGTGTAATTACAATTTTTTATGCAATGCTTTGCAACAGGGCTCATTGCTGCGCTCCAAATACAGTATCTGTGATGGGTTGAAGTGTTGTGGCACGAGTACCAGTGCCTAATGCCCAATTTTTCTGCCCCTGTTCAACAGGGGCATGTAATAACAATTCTTGATCTAATATTTCACAGATGGGCCCATTCCTGCGCCCACCAAGAGTAACTGTGAGGACTTACAGTCTTGTGGCCCCAGCACCACCGCCACCACCAAAGGCCCAATTTTTCAGCCCCTGTTCAACAGGGGCATGCAATTACAATTATTGATCTAATAATTCACAGCAGGGCCCATTCATGCACCCACCAAGAGTAACTGTGAGGGCTTACAGTGTTGTGGCACCAGCACCACCACCAAAGACCCAATTTTTCCTACCACTGTTCAACAATGGCATGTAATTACAATTCCTGATATAATAGTTCACAGCAGGGCGTTCCAGTGCCCACCAAGAGTAACTGTGAGGGCTTACAGTGTTGTGGCAACACCAACACCTAAGGGGCAAATTTCTGCAGAGTATATACGGCAGACCCCTACTTTATCACCAATCCTTGCTTCAATAAAAACCCCACTTTTCCAAAAACATTTGTCATTGGGAAAGTGAGGTGAAATCTTCTGAACAGGTGCACAGACAGCAAAACAAATGTTACAGGGCTGATAACCCTTCCCTATGTTCTCCAAAAAGCTTAAAAATAGATTTTTTGGCTAGAGCTACACTTAAAAAATGTACCTGTTCCAAATTAGAAAAAGATTCTACTTAAGAACAAACCTACAGTCCCTGTCTTGTTTGCACCACCTGTATACTGCTGTTCAGAGTATATAGGGCCTTTTTTAATTTTGGGTGCGGGGTTCTCCTTAATATAGATACAAGACCCAAAGGGGCTGGTAGTGGGGTGGGGGGTACCCATGCCATTTTTCTCAATGATTTTCATCCATATTGCCGGGACCAGACATTACATTAAAGCTGCAAGCAGTTTTAAATGACCATTTTGTTCCTTTACAAATGTCATTTTGTGCACGGACAGTTCTAAACACGGGAAACACGTGGCACTTCACAGGCATACTTTAGACACCCCCAGGTACGATATTTAAAGGAATATTTCACTTTTTTTTTTTTTTACTTTATGCATCATTAAAATGACTGCTCCCGAAAAAACTTCAGTTTTAAAACTTTTTTTTGCATTGATACATGTCCCCTGGGGCAGAACCCGGGTCCCCAAACCCTTTTTAGGACAATGACTTGCATATTAGTCGTTATAATTAGCACTTTTGATTTTGAACGTTCGCATCCATTGTATTTAATAGGGTTCTAAAGTTTGCGTGAACTTTCGGTCCGTTCGCAAGTTCTGGTGCGAACCGAACAGGGGGGTGTTCGGCTCAACCCTACTGCTGATCCTCTATGTATGACCCTGGCCTGGCTTATGTTCTTGATTACGGTATTCCCCATCTACTGTATATAGTTCTGTGTTATTTGTAGGTCACTGTTGGGTTTATTGTCACTGTTTGGTAATGGAGGTGTTTGTGTACTTATATATCAGTAATCTGAATAAACATTTATATTCACTTTAAATGCGTTTTGGTTCTCTCTTTGCAGTCCACACCGTCTGGTCACACCTGGTACATGACAGTATACCAAGGCCATCCCTGACCAGAAGTGGCTGCATAGAGGGACCATCTCGGTTCTGTTAACGTTGCTGGAATGAATTCGGATGTAACTATTTATTATGCTCTGCTGGCATCAGAGAGTGGTGAATATCTCTGTCAAACACTGAAAGAGTGGACCAGTGATCAGCTGCTGGAGATCATTTGTTTAGCTCGCTCCGTGGTTGATCAGGGCAGTATACTGTTTGAGGATGTTCAGCCTTTAATTAAAATGTGTACAGAGCTGGCTCTGCCCTGTATCCCACAGGGCTGTGACGATTTTTCTCCCCCCTTCAGCATCAACCAGGTTCCGTCCTTAGTGTGGCTGCTGGAGGATGACTCTGCATCCTTCTTGGAGCACTATTTGGCTTGTTCCAAACAGTTATTAAAGGATTGTATAGATGCAGTGCAGTCCCTGGTCAGACCGATGGTATGTGAGCCCACTTTTGTTCAACCTGTACTTCAGAAATGGTCAGACTTATTATACCCAGCCTCTGTCAGCTCTCCACAACCCGGACCTGCTATTAGACAATAGTGATGTCGCGAACATAAAATTTTCCGTTCGCGAACGCGAATTTCCGCAAATGTTCACAAACTGGCGAACCGGGCGAACCGCCATAGACTTCAATAGGCAGGCGAATTTTAAAACCCACAGGGACTCTTTCTGGCCACAATAGTGATGGAAAAGTTGTTTCAAGGGGACTAACACCTGGACTGTGGCATGCCGGAGGGGGATCCATGGCAAAACTGCCATGCCATAAAGGGCATAAATCACCTAACATTCCCAAATTGTTTGGAATAACGTGCTTTAAAACATCAGGTATGATGTTGTATCGATCAGGTAGTGTAAGGGTTACGCCCGCTTCACAGTGACAGACCAAACTCTGACAGACCAAACTCCCCGTTTAGCGCACCGCAAACAACCGCAAACAGTCCATTTGCACAACCGCAAGGCTTTAATTATCACCTTAGATGATCACAAAGAAAATTAATGTTTTTTCTATGCAAAATTATCCAGCCGATCGCTTTTGGTCTGTTCACAATGAAGCAACGACCTTATCATCTGGGATGTGCCAACATTGCCATTGCCAACACACTCATAGAGGTGGTCGCTTCATTGTCATATGCAAGCCCCTTCACCACAACAAGGTAACGATCACAAAGGGGAATTGACACATGTATGTGCTTTTTTTTTGTTTTGTTTTTTCAGCCACAGTGCAGCACCAGAGGCCAGAAAAATTAGGCATGTACACATGCCTGAAAAACTAGGTATTGTTGCAGCCGCTGCTGTAGCAGCGGCCAGAAAAATTGATGTTTTCCAGGCAGGAAGTGCCCTAAAACATTGCAGCTTGAACCCTAGTTGGTGGCGGATAAGTCACGCAAGTCATCTGGCATGCAGAGATAAAATACAGCAGCGTGTGGACCATTTTTAGCCCAAGGCAGCTCACCTCATCAGGCCTTTTTTAGTCAAATGTATCGCCCACTGTCAGTCCCTTCGGTATCCATACCTCATTCATCTTAATAAAGGTGAGGTAATGTAGACTTTTTTGACCTAGGCGACTTCTCTTCTCAGTGACAATACCTCCTGCTGCACTGAAGGTCCTTTCTGAAAGGACACTTGAAGCGGGGCAGGCCAGAAGTTCTATCGCAAATTGGGATAGCTCAGGCCACAGGTCAAGCCTGCACACCCAGTAGTCAAGGGGTTCATCGCTCCTCAGAGTGACGATATCTGCAGTTAAGGCGAGGTAGTCTGCTACCTGTCGGTCGAGTTGTTCTCTGAGGGTGGACCCCGAAGGGCTGTGGCGATGCGTAGGACTTAAAAAGCTCTGCATGTCCTCCATCAACAACACGTCTGTAAAGCGTCCTGTCCATGCCGGCGTGGTCGTGGTAGGAGGAGGATTACTTTCACCTCTTCCCCTGTTAGATTCCCGTTCTGCTGTGACATCACCCTTATACGCTGTGTAAAGCATACTTTTTAATTTATTTTGGAACTGCTGCATCCTTTCCGACTTCCGGTAATTCGGTAACATTTCTGGCACTTTCTGCGGGGGTCTAGTAGCGTGGCCACCCAGTACAGGTCGTTCTCCTTCAGTCTTTTTATACGAGGGTCCCTCAACAGGCACGACAGCATGAAAGACCCCATTTGCACAAGGTTGGATGCCGAGCTACTCATGTCCCGTTCCTCGTCCTCACTGATCTTACTGAAGGTCTGTTCTTCCCCCCAGCCACGTACAACACCACGGGTACCAGATAGGTGACAACGAGCACCCTGGGATGCCTGCTGTGGTTAGTCTTCCTCCTCCTCCTCAAAGCCACATTCCTCCTCTGACTCCTCTTCCTCAGACTCCTCTTCCAGCATTGCCGCAGGTCCAGCAAGCGATGCTGATAAGGCTGTTTCTGGTGGTGGTGATGGTGACCACAACTCTTCCTCTTCACGCTCATCTACGGCCTGATCCAGCACTCTTATCAGGGCACGCTCCAGGAAGAAAACAAATGGGATGATGTCGCTGATGGTGCCTTCAGTGCGACTGACTAGGTTTGTCACCTCCTCAAAAGGACGCATGAGCCTACAGGCATTGCGCATGAGCGTCCAGTAACGTGGCAAAAAAAATTCCAGCTACGCAGAGGCTGTCCTAGCACCCCGGTCATACAAATACTCGTTGACGGCTTTTTCTTGTTGGAGCAGGCGGTCGAACATTAGGAGTGTTGAATTCCAACTTGTCGGGCTGTCGCAAATCAAGCGCCTCACTGGCATGTTGTTTCGCCACTGGATATCTGAAAAGTGCGCCATGGCCGTGTAGGAATGCCTGAAATGGCCACACACCTTCCTGGCCTGCTTGAGGACGTCCTGTAAGTCTGGGTACTTATGCACAAAGCATTGTACAATCAGATTTAAAACATGTGCCATGCACAGCACATGTGTCAACTTGCCCAAATTCCAGTTGGTGCGGAGTCAGCCACTGATCCACCTGTGCGTTCAGGGCGGACAGGAGTGCTGGTCCGGTGAGACTCTCTGCTTTCAGGCAAGTCAACCCCAAGACGGCGTGACACTGTCGTATCCGGGATGTGGAATAGCCCCTGGGGAGCTGGGGGGGGGGTGCAGTTGATGTGGAGCAAGACGCAGCAGCAGAAGAGGACTCAGCCGAGGAGGTTATCAAAGAGGATGGAGTAGGAGGAGTAGAGGAGGTGACAGCAGGCCTGCCTGCAAGTCGTGGCGGTGTCACCACCAACTGCTCTGCAGAGCCACGCATTACATGCTTGTCAGCCGTCAGCAGGTTTACCCAATGCGCAGTGTAGGTGATATACCTGCCCTGACCGTGCTTTGCAGACCAGGTATCAGTGGTCAGATGGACCCTTGCCCCAGCACTGTGTGCCAGACATGCCATGACTTCCTTTTGCACAATAGAGTACAGGTTGGGGATTGCCTTTTGTGAAAAGAAATTTCGGCCGGGTACCTTCCACTGCGGTGTCCCAATAGCTACAAATTTTTCGAAGGCCTCAGACTCCACCAGCTTGTATGGTAAAAGCTGGCGGGCTAAGAGTTCCGACAAGCCAGCTGTCAGACGCCGGGCAAGGGGCTGACTCTGTGACATTGGCTTCTTACGCTCAAACATGTCCTTGACAGACACCTGACTGTGGGCAGATGAGCAGGAACTGCTTAAGGCGAGAGACGTAGTGGCGGATGGTTGAGAGGGGGCAAGGAGGACAGCAGTGGTTGACGTGGCTGAAGATGCTGGACCAGGAGGAGGATGGTGGCTTTGAGCTTGTGTGCTGCTTGTACTCGTCATTATGTGTTGATCCCATAGGCGTTTGTGATGTGCGATCATGTGCCTTCGCAAAGCAGTTGTACCTAGGTGGGTGTTGGATTTCCCACGACTCAGTTTCTTTTGGCACAGGGTGCAAATGGCATCGCTGTTATCAGAGGCAGACACACAAAAAAAATGCCACACTGCTGAGCTTTGCAATGACAGGAAAAGGGCTTTTTGGGGTGCTGTCAGGACGCTGTCCTTACAGCAGAGATCAGATGAGTCTTTCAGGACTGGAGTGGACACTGAATACACTGGCCTAGCTATAGCTTTCCCTATTAAATCAGCAGCAGATACACTGTCCCTCCTCTCACTAAGACTGCACACACACGCCGGCAGGCAAATGCAATTAGATTACAGAGGAAAAAAAAATATTTACTAGCCCTAAAAAGGTATTTTTGGGGTGCTGTCAGGAGTGGACACTGTCCTTACAGCAGAGATCAGATGAGTCTTTCAGGACTGGATTGGACACTGAATACACACACGCTGGCAGGCAACTGCAATTAGATTACAGAGAAAAAAAAAGGCAGACTGATGTATGTAGTAGCCCTAAAAAGGGCTTTTTGGGGTGCTGTCAGGACGCTGTCCTTACTGCAGAGATCAGATGAGTCTTTCAGGACTGGAGTGGACACTGAATACACTGGCCTAGCTATAGCTTTCCCTATTAAATCAGCAGCAGATACACTGTCCCTCCTCTCACTAAGACTGTAGCTTCAGAATGAATCTAAAATGGATGCTGTCCAGGAGGTGGGAGGGTCTGGGAGGGAGGGTATTCTGCTGATTGGCTGGAATGTGTCTGCTGACTGTGAGGTACAGGGTCAAAGTTTGCTCAATGATGACGAATAGGGGGCAGACCGAACATCGCATATGTTCGCCGGCCGCGGCGAACAAGCTATGTTCGCCGGGAACTTTTCGCCGGCAAATAGTTCGGTACATCTCTATTAGACAACCGGCAACCCCAGTTTCAGCCCAATTTACCTTACTCCCAGCCAAATACCTATATCCCGTTTCTAACCGCTGTACTTATCCTACCTTTAACCCACCTGCCTCTTCTCCGCTATCTACAAGTTCCCCACAAAAATGTCCTATGGCCACTGTTCCCCCTTCCTTACCATATCCCAGCCCTTCTCTTCTGTATGCTTCACCCTCTACCTACAGTCCCGCAGTCACCTATAGAACTCCAGCAGTTAAGCCAAAGAAGAAACAGAAGTTCTTTCTAACCCACACGATCCTGCCAGTAACCCAACCTGCCTCCACACTAGGGATGGGCTATCTGTTCGAGTCGAACATGAGTTTGACTCGAACATCGGCTTTTCGATCGTTCGCCGAAGATTGAACATTATGGGCCGTTCGCGCCAAATTCGAGCGGTGCGTCACGGCCCATAATGCACTGCGTCATCGCAGTGCATTGCTGGCTGATGATTGGCCAAGCATGCACTATGACTCGCATGCTTTGGCCAATCACAGCGCCGTCAGCGAAGAGAGCCAATTATGGCTCAGGGGGTTAAGTTCACGCCCCACACTATATAGGAAATGGAATGCCCCCCAGTGGGGTTTTCTAGGCAGTGAAAATATACAAAAGTATGATAAAACATATTTATTGCATATGTACACAAGGTCACAAACAATTTAAAGTTCTGATGGAGTTTACACATACATAATGTTTAAACACAACATAAATAGTACACAGCAGTGTTATACAGATAGACATGTAGATATGCATCTGTATAAATTACTGACGCGTTTCGATCACAAAGGATCTTCTTTAGAGGATATATGGATTGCTGCAAAAAATTATATATATTATACGCCCCACACTATATAAGGCCACCTGCACATCGGCCTAATGTAGTGTGTTCCGGCGGAGATAGAGAGAGAGAGAGTGTAATTTAATTTACTTTACTTTGAGCAGGCAGGCGATTCAGTTAGCTGCAGTCTCAGTGTATTTAGTATATATATGCATCCCAGATTTGTGTGTATATATATATATATATATATATATATATATATATATATATATACACTGTATCCAGTTTAGCTAGATCTCATTGCAGACCATTCCTGGTGTACTGGTTCTAAAATACTTCAGGCAGGCAGTTGATTCATTTAGCTACAATGTATTCAGTATATATATATATATACACACATCTCAGCTTTGTATATATATATATATATACTGGTACACTATATCCTGTGCAGCTATATCTCACTGCAGACCGTTCCTGGTGTACTGGTTCTAAAATACTTCAGGCAGGCAGTTGATTCAGTTAGCTGCAGTGTATTCAGTATATATATATATGCATCCTGGTTTTGTATATATTGTGAGGGGGTTAGCTCGGCAGCGGGTGTGTGTGACCCCCTGGATGGGTTCACCACACAAAAACAGGCACAGCAGGCAGAGGTTGTAGTTGCAAAAACAAAAGGTGCGGTTTATTTACACTATTTACAGGGGAAAAACAGAAAAACAAAAAGAAACAAACAAAAATAAATCCTGGTCAACTTGACCGCTTACTACACACGTTGGTGTCCCTAACTAACAACTGGGTACAGCCTTGTGCTGTCCCAGTCCCTAGCTCCCTGCTTTTTGAAGTTCTTATAATAACCACACAGGCTTTGGCTCACCGCACAGAGATTACACCCCCCAGACTATCCACACAGATCTGGTTCCAGGTTTGAGCCTCTCCCTTAGCATGCTGGGAGTTCTTGTAGAGGCCTCAATGAGCCACTTGATTCAGCTGGGCTCATTAACTCTTCCCCTACAAGACTCCCAGCACTCCCCCTAGTGGTATAAATCGGCATAAAGCCTGAATCTAGGACATATATACCTTCCATCCTGGATGCAACCTGGTGACTTTACCTGCCCCCTGTCACATACCCCCCCCCCCTCTTGTTTTAACCTTGGGGTTGGAACACAAGCAATCAGGCATGCATGTACTCGAGACAAAGCATCCACATTCCCCATTTGAACGCCAGGGTGATGCTTTACTGTAAAGTTGAATTCCTGTAGGGCCAGGAACCACCTATTCACTCTTCTATTTGTCTCTTTGTTTTGAGCCATCCACTTTAAAGGAGCGTGATCAGTAATCATGTCAAAGTGCCTCCCTAGCAGATAGTACTGAAAGGAATCTAGAGCCCACTTCACTGCTAAACACTCCTTCTCAATCGTGGCATAATTTACCTCATGGGACTTCAATTTCCTGCTGAGGTAAATGACTGGGTGCTCTTCCCCGTTCCAGACCTGGGACAATACTGCTCCTAACCCAACGTCTGATGCATCACTTTGTACGACAAAGTCCCTAGAGAAGTCTGGTGAGTACAACACTGGCTGGCTACATAAGGCTTTTTTTAAGAATTGGAATGCTGCCTCAGCCTCTGGGGTCCATTTAACCATGACCGACTCTTTCCCTTTTGTCAGGTTGGTTAGGGGCACAGCCTGAGAAGCAAAGTGGGGAATGAATCGCCGATAATAACCAGCGATTCCCAGGAAGGCTTATACCTGCTTCTTGCTGTTGGGACGTGGCCAATTCTGTATGGCCTCGACTTTGTTGACTTGGGGTTTTATTACTCCCCTCCCAATGGTGTACCCAAGATACTTGGCCTCCTCCTGTCCAATGGTACACTTCTTGGGGTTGGCCGTAAACCCAGCTTCCCGGATAGAGTCTAGGACTGCTTGCACTTTTGGCAGATGTGAGGCCCAATCTGTGCTGTAGATAATTACATCATCCAGGTAAGCCGCGGCATACTTCTGATGGGGCCTCAGTATCTGGTCCATTTCCCGCTGGAATGTGGCCGGCGCATTCTGTAACCCAAACGGCATTCTTTTATATTGGAACGCCCCGTCTGGGATTACAAATGCGATTTTCTCCTTGGCCGACTTGGCCAGGGGAATTTGCCAATACCCTTTTGTGAGATCAAGAGTTGTCATGTATCGGGCTGTTCCCAGCCGGTCGATCAACTCATCTATACGTGGCATGGGGTAGGTGTCAAATTTTGTAACTTTGTTCAGTTGTCGAAAATCGTTACAAAATCGCCAGCTCCCATCCGGTTTAGGCAATAACACAATGGGACTTGACCAATCACTTTGGGACTCCTCTATCACCCCTAACTTAAGCATTTTCTGTACGTCCTCACGTATTGCCTCCCGTCGGGCCTCTGGGATCCGATAGGGTTTTAGTTTCACCCTTTCACCGGGCGGGGTAATAATATCATGCTCTACACCAGACGTTTGTCCCGGCAGCTCAGAGAAAACCTCCTTGTTGCGAAGCACAAACTCCTTAACCTCCTGTTGTTGGGGGTTTGACAAGGTGACTGCTATTCCAACCTCAGGAATCCCGCAATCAGAGTGAGCTGGTGACAACGTTTCCGCGACTAGGGATTCCCTATCCCTCCAGGCTTTCAACAGATTAACGTGATAGATCTGTTCGGGCTTTCGCCTTCCTGGTTGTCTGACCTTGTAATTCACTTCGCTCACTTTTTCCATTATCTCATAGGGGCCTTGCCATTTTGCGAGGAATTTGCTTTCAACCGTAGGGACAAGTACCAATACCCTATCCCCCGGGGAAAAGGTACGGGTCCTGGCTCCACGGTTGTACACTCTCTGCTGTGCCAACTGCGCTTGGGCAAAATGTTCCTTTACGATTGGCATTACCTGTGCAATTCTATCTTGCATCAGGGCGACATGCTCAATCACACTCCTGTGGGGAGAACTCTCACTTTCCCAGGTTTCCTTGGCGATATCCAACAGCCCTCTGGGGTGTCTCCCATAAAGTAACTCAAAGGGTGAGAAACCCGTAGAGGATTGGGGTACCTCCCTAATAGCAAACATTAAATAGGGAATTAGACAGTCCCAATCCTTTCCATCTCTATCCACCACTTTCTTTAACATTTGTTTTAGGGTTTTGTTAAATCTTTCAACCAACCCATATGTTTGGGCATGATACACAGATGTACGCAATTGTGTCACTTTGAACAACTTACACAGCTCTTTCATAACCCGGGGCATAAAGGGTGTACCTTGGTCCGTAAGCAGTTCTTTACAAATACCCACACGGCTAAAAACAAGAGATAGCTCTTTGGCTATGGTTTTGGCCAAGGTATTTCGGAGAGGAATCGCTTCCGGATAACGGGTGGCATAGTCCATTATAACCAAGATGTACTGGTGCCCCCTAGCGGACTTCATTATCGGACCTACCAAATCCATTACGATCCTCTCAAAGGGGACCTCAATGATGGAAAGAGGTACCAGCGGGTTACGGAAATGTGGCATCAGTGCCGACCTCTGACACACAGGGCAGGAGGAACAATAATTTTCTGTTTCCTTCATGAACCCAGGCCAATAGAACCTCTGCAATACTCTCTCTCGGGTTTTCTCTGTCCCCAGATGACCTCCAAGAATGTGCCCATGGGCCAACTCTAACACCAACTTCCTGTAAGGTTTGGGCACCACAAGCTGCTAAATAGTTTCTTCTGCCCTTTTAGCCACCCGATACAGTAGGTCCTTTTCCACGATGAAGTATGGGTAAGTGCAGGTCTCATCTGGGTTCACTAACTCGCCATCTATTTCCACTACGTTTTCCCGTGCCTTTATTAGGGTGGGGTCTTTTAACTGTTCTGTGGCAAAATTTTCCTTGTGAACCTCGAGATCAGAAAACTCCACAGACGGCATGTTTTTGTCTGAGGATGTTGGCTCCTCCCCAGTTTCTCGAGTCTCCCCTGCCAATACCGACAAGGGAAATTCTGGAGAGTCCTCACCACTCTCAGAGGAATTCTTGCTATCACATTCCTGGTATATAGGGGCACCAGTGGGGGGCTCAGGACAATCCCATAGTTCCCAGAACTTTGGAAAATCCCTTCCCACAATGGCATCATGAGGCAAGTGAGACACTAGTCCCACCCGATGAGAGAGGGTACCTTTGGGGGTCTCAAAACACACTGTAGTCACCGGATACTCTCGGGTGTCCCCATGCACACAAATAAAAGCTACCTTGTTATTCCCAGAGACCTCTGTAGTAACTAATTCAGCCTTTATCAGTGTCACCAGGCTACCTGAATCCAGCAACACAACAACATTTCTACCATTAATACACATTTTGCATAAATGTTTCTCAGTTCCCCGAACGGCAGTGCATGCGACTGTCGCAAACAGCGACTGACGTCTGTCCCTTAGAAAGTCACATTGCATGGGTTCATCCACAACCGGGCAATTTGCTGCAATATGTCCCTCTTGTCGGCAGCGGTAACAAACAATCCTTCTTGCTGGCTCTTGAGCCCCTGACTTCCCAGGCTGTTCTCGCCAAACCTTGGGTAGAACTCCCACCCTCTCACTCTCTCCACCCTCACCCCTTGGAATCATCTTACCCGCCACTGGGGATGGTCTGGTCTTAGGGTGGAAAGTCCGCGAGTCTCTGGAAGAGGCAGTCAGGTTCTCTGTAGCCAAGTACTTCTCTACACGATCCACAAGATTATCGGCCATTTCTGGGTCTCCATGGCTTACCCACCTTTAGATGGCAGTAGGAAGAGCTCTCAAAAAACGATCCATCACAACACGTTCCACAATCTTTGGTGCGGACAAAGTCTCTGGCTGTAGCCACTTCCTGCTCAGGTGAATGAGATCATACATTTGAGACCTGGGGGGTTTTCCAAGCCGGAAAGTCCAGTTATGCACACGCTGAGCCCGGACAGCCAGGGTGACACCCAGCCGTGCCAATATTTCAGTTTTTGGCATCACATAGTCTTTTGCTTGGTCAGGCTCTAGGTCGTAGTAAGATTTCTGCGATTCACCAGTTAACAGAGGAGCCACCAGTCCAGCCCACTGCTCCTTAGGCCACTTTTCTCTTTCAGCAATCCTTTTAAATGTGGTCAAAAACACCTCTGGATCATCCTCTCCAGTCTTTTTTGTCAATAAACGACTCACCCCAAAGGACGCGGTATTAGTGGAACGACTTTCCTCACTGGTCTGCAGACGTTGCTGCATTACTGTTTCCATTTGTTGTAGTCTCTGCTCTTGCTTCTGCAACAGGTCTATGAAACGGGCCTCCGATTGCTGCAGGGCTTGTTTCTGAGCTTCCAGACTCTGTTGGTGAGCTTGCTGCTGGGCTGCAAGGCTCTGTTGATGAGCTTGCTGGTAGGCTGCAAAGCTCTGTTGTTGAGCTGCAAGGCTCTTTTGCAAACCTGCATTTGTCTGCTGCTGATTGGCATTTGCTAGAGCCAGCTGTTTCAGTATCTCCTCCATGCTGGCCTTAAAAAAAACTGCCACTGGTTCTCCACCAACTGTGAGGGGGTTAGCTCGGCAGCGGGTGTGTGTGACCCCCTGGATGGGTTCACCACACAAAAACAGGCACAGCAGACAGAGGTTGTAGTTGCAAAAACAAAAGGTGCGGTTTATTTACACTATTTACAGGGGGAAAACAGCAAAACAAAAATAAACAAACAAAATAAATCCTGGTCAACTTGACCGCTTACTACACACGTTGGTGTCCCTAACTAACAACTGGGTACAGCCTTGTGCTGTTCCAGTCCCTAGCTCCCTGCTTTTTGAAGTTCTTATAATAACCACACAGGCTTTTGCTCACCGCACAGAGATTACACTCCCCAGACTATCCACACAGATCTGGTTCCAGGTTTGAGCCTCTCCCTTAGCATGCTGGGAGTTCTTGTAGAGGCCTCAATGAGCCACTTGATTCAGCTGGGCTCATTAACTCTTCCCCTACAAGACTCCCAGCACTCCCCCTAGTGTTATAAATCGGCATAAAGCCTGAATCTAGGACATATATACCCTCCATCCTGGATGCAACCTGGTGACTTTACCTGCCCGCTGTCACAATATATATATATATATATACACACTGTATCCTGTGCAGCTAGATCTCACTGCAGATCGTTCCTGGTGTACTGGTTCTAAAATACTTCAGGCAGGCAGTTGATTCAGTTAGCTGCAGTGTATTCAGTATATATATATACATCTCAGCTTTGTATATATATATATATATATATATATATGTGTGTAGAAGGGTTCTACTGTTATAGACTATTGTTTACTTATGTTCAGTAATGCGTGTGGAACTTATGGTACAGGGAGAAAGGGACTCCGTTGCCATGGATACCTAATAGACTATGGTACACACAGTGCAGCTGTACTCCCAGAATGCATTACAACCACCGCACAGCCTGCTGGGGGAGGTTATTAAAAGGAGGGGTGGAGCCGCGCTCAGTCTCTCTGGACTTCGCCCTCGACCAAGCAGGAAGTCTGTGTGAGGCCTGCTGCCCAAGCGACTAGGCCCAAAATCTGGGCCTGTAATTTCGCGGAGGATCACCAAGCCAAAGAGGGATCTCTTTCCGTGTGACCAGCTCGTGCTTCCCAGAGACCGGAGTCATCCATCAACTGACATCTACAGCGGCTGTGAGAGGGACCGGAGACTGTACGTTGCAGAGAGGTCGCGGATCGAGGTGCCGACATTAGATCGTGCCAGGCAAACTAGGCCTGTTTGGGTGAGCGGGCACCTGCCCAGGATTCATTAACTATTATATAGGCCTGTGACTTTTAAGGCCCATCACCATTAGAGTAGTGCGCCATGCACCGGAACATATTGCATTGTGTGGTAGTGAACAATTTGAAGTTGGTGTTTGCACCGCCTGAGAGTTTCACACTCCCAAAAGCATTGCGGGAGTTCAGTTCTTCCTTTAACACCCATTGGATTACAAATAGTATGTGCACCAACGTTTGCTAGCGAAGACTCCCACCATTGAGGAATTTGTTACACTAATCTTAGTCAGGCTTGACTGGAATTAACAGTGACGGGACACAGGGTGGTATTGCCCACTAGGGGGAGCTCGCGAGCATAGGACTTTTATTCATAGGAAGTAAGCGTTAGCATTGTGTATAACTATTATTCTATTCATATTATTGACTCTTGCAGGGCCCTGCAGAGTTACCTGTAAGCACATAATTGTCTTAACCTGTTTCTTATCTCTTATTAAGTAAACTTTATTTCTTGGTTAAGTATAAAACCTGTGTGATGCACTTTTGTTAGCCTGAAGGACCTGAATGGAGAAAGGTAACCTATATGTGTAATTTACTGTGGTAATATATGCAGAATTGTGTTTTCCCAAAAGTCAGTGGGTATTACAATTCTTTTCATTACCATTTGTGCCAAGGGAGAGTTCGAGCCTGTTAAGGGTTGAGAATAAGAGGGCAGACCCAAACAAAGCCAGCAGCTCCTTTGGGGGTAGTGCTACATATACACACTATATCCTGTGCAGCTAGATCTCACTGCAGACCGTTCCTGGTGTACTGTTTCTAAAATACTTCAGACAGGCAGTTGATTCAGTTAGCTGCAGTGTATTCAGTATATATATATATATGCATCTCAGCTTTGTATATATATATATATATATATATACATATATACACACACTGTATCCTGTGCAGCTAGATCTCACTGCAGACCGTTCCTGGTGTACTGTTTCTAATATACTTCAGGCAGGCAGTTGATTCAGCTAGCGTCAGTGCATTTAATATATATATATATATATATATATATATATATATATATATATATATTGTGAGGGGGTTCGCTCGGCAGCGGGTGTGTGTGATCCCCTGGATGGGCTCCCCACACAAAAACAGGCCCAGCAGACGGAGGTTGTGGTTTTCAAGATCAAAAAGGTGCGGTTTATTTCTCTATTTACAGTGACAAAAAAACACAGCAAAGCAAAAAGAAACATAAACAAAATAAACCCTGGTCAGCTTGACCTCTGACTAAACATGCAGGTTTCCTAACTAACAACTGGGATCAGCCTGGTGCTGTCCTAGTCCCTAAGTCCCTGGTTTAGTCAATGTCCAAACAAATAGCCACACAGGCTTTGTCTCACCGCACAGGGGTTCACTCTCCCTAGACAGTCCACACAGGTCTGGGTCCAGGCATGAGCAAACACCTAATGAAGCTGGGAGTTTTTATAGAGGCCTTAAACGAGCTGACAAGCTTCAGCTGGTCTCATCAACTCCCTGCCTGCACGACGCCCAGCACTCTCCCTAGAGGTATGAGTCATCCATGAGCCCACTAGCCTCAGCTGGGCTTCATCAACTCCCTCCCTAGTTGTATAAGTCGGCATAAAGCCTGAATCTGGGAGAAATATATCTACCCCCCTGGATGCAACCAGGTGACTTTACCTTCCTGCTGTCACATACCCCCCCCTCTTGTTTTAACCTTGGGGTTGGAACACCAGCAATCAGGCATTCATGTACTCGAGACAAAGCATCCACATTCCCCATTTGAACGCCAGGGCGATGCTTTACTGTGAAGTTGAATTCCTGTAGGGCCAGGAACCACCTATTCACTCTTCTATTTGTCTCCTTGTTTTGAGCCATCCACTTTAACGGAGCGTGATCCGTAACCATGTCAAAGTGCCTACCTAGCAGATAGTACCGAAGGGAATCTAGAGCCCACTTCACCGCTAAACACTCCTTTTCAACCGTGGCGTAATTTACCTCATGGGACTTCAACTTCCTGCTGAGGTAAATGACTGGGTGCTCTTCCCCGTTCCAGACCTGGGACAATACTGCTCCTAACCCCACATCTGACGCATCACTTTGTACGACAAAGTCTTTAGAGAAGTCGGGTGAGTACAACACTGGCTGGCTACATAAGGCTTGTTTCAAGAATTGGAATGCTGCCTCAGCCTCGGGGGTCCATTTAATCACGACCGACCCTTTCCCTTTCGTCAGGTTGGTTAGGGGCACAGCCTTAGAAGCAAAGTGGGGAATGAAGCGCCGATAATAACCCGCGATTCCCAGAAAGGCCCGTACCTGCTTCTTGCTGTTGGGACGTGGCCAACTCTGGATGGCCTCGACTTTGTTGAGTTGGGGTTTTATCACTCCCCTGCCAATGGTGTACCCAAGATATTTGGCCTCCTCCTGCCCAATGGTACACTTCTTGGGGTTAGCCGTAAACCCCGCTTCCCGGATAGAGTCTAGGACTGCTTGCACTTTTGGCAGATGTGAGGCCCAATCTGTGCTATGGACAATTACGTCATCCAGGTAAGCCGCAGCATACTTCCGATGGGGCCTCAGTATCTGGTCCATTTTCCGCTGGAATGTGGCCGGCGCATTCTGTAACCCAAACGGCATTCTCTTATATTGGAACGCCCCGTCTGGGGTTACAAATGCGGTTTTCTCTTTGGCCGACTTGGCCAGGGGAATTTGCCAATACCCTTTTGTGAGGTCAAGAGTCGTCATGTATCGGGCTGTTCCCAGCCGGTCGATCAACTCATCTATACGTGGCATGTGGTAGGTGTCAAATTTTGTAACTTTGTTCAACTGACGAAAATCGTTACAAAATCGCCAGCTCCCATCCGGTTTAGGCACCAACACAATGGGACTAGACCAATCACTTTGGGACTCCTCTATCACCCCTAAGTTCAGCATTTTCTGTACTTCCTCCCGTATTGCCTCCCGTCGGGCCTCTGGGATCCGATAGGGTTTTAACTTCACCCTTTCACCGGGCGGGGTAATAATATCATGCTCTACCCCAGATGTTTGTCCCGGCAGCTCAGAGAACACCTCCTTGTTGCGAAGCACAAACTCCTTAACCTCCTGTTGTTGGGGTTGTGACAAGGTGGCTGCTATTCCAACCTCCGGAATCACGCAACCAGTTTGAGCTGGTGACCAAGTTTCTGCGACTAGGGACTCTCTATCCCTCCAGGCTTTCAACAGATTAACGTGATATATCTGTTCGGGCTTTCGCCTTCCTGGTTGTCTGACCTTGTAATTCACTTCGCTCACTTTTTCCATTATCTCGTAGGGGCCTTGCCATTTGGCAAGGAATTTACTTTCAACCGTAGGGACAAGTACCAATATCCTATCCCCCGGGGAAAAGGTACGGGTCCTGGCTCCACGGTTGTACACTCTCTGCTGTGCCAACTGCGCTTGGGCCAAATGTTCCTTCACGATGGGCATTACCTGTGCAATTCGATCTTGCATCAGGGCGACATGCTCAATCACACTCCTGTGGGGAGAACTCTCACTTTCCCAAGTTTCCTTGGCAATATCCAACAGCCCTCTTGGGTGTCTCCCATACAGTAACTCAAAGGGGGAGAATCCCGTAGAGGATTGGGGCACCTCCCTAATAGCAAACATCAAATAAGGAAGTAGACAGTCCCAATCCTTTCCATCTCTATCCACCACTTTCTTCAACATTTGTTTTAGGGTTTTGTTGAATCTTTCAACCAGCCCATCGGTTTGGGGGTGATACACAGATGTACGCAATTGCGTCACTTTGAACAATTTACACAGCTCTTTCATAACCCGGGACATAAAGGGTGTACCTTGGTCCATAAGCAGTTCTTTACAAATACCCACCCGGCTAAAAACAAGAGATAGCTCTTTGGCTATGGTTTTGGCCGAGGTATTTCTGAGAGGGATCGCTTCTGGATAACGGGTGGCATAGTCCATTATAACCAATATGTACTGGTGCCCCCTAGCGGACTTGATTATAGGACCTACCAAATCCATTGCGATTCTCTCAAACGGGACCTCAATGATGGGTAGAGGGACCAGCGGGCTACGGAAATGTGGCATCGGGGCCGACCTCTGACACACAGGGCAGGAGGAACAATAATTTTCTATGTCCTTCATCACCCCAGGCCAATAGAATCTCTGTAATACCCTCTCTCGGGTTTTCTCTGTCCCCAGATGACCTCCAAGAATGTGCCCATGGGCCAACTCCAACACCAACTTCCTGTAAGGTTTGGGCACCACAAGCTGCTCAACGGTTTCTTCTGCCCTTTTTGCCACCCGATACAGTAGGTCCTTCTCTACGCTGAAGTATGGGTAAGTGCAGGTATTATCTGGGTTCACTAACTCGCCATCTATTTCCACTACGTTTTCCCGTGCCTTTATTAGGGCGGGGTCTTTTAACTGTTCTGTGGCAAAATTTTCCCTGTGAACCTCCAGATCAGAAAACTCCACAGACGGTAGGTTTTCGTCTGAGGAGGTGGGCTCCTCTCCAGTTTCTTGAGTCTCCCCTGCCAATACTGACAAGGGAAATTCTGGAGAGTCCTCACCACTCTCAGAGGAGTTCTGGCTATCACATTCCTGGTACATAGGGGCACCAGTGGGGGGCTCAGGATCATCCCACAGTTCCCAGAACTTCGGAAAATCCCTTCCCACAATGGCATCATGCGGTAATTGAGATACTAACCCCACTGGATGAGAGAGGGTACCTTTGGGGGTCTCGAAACACACTGTAGTCACTGGATACTCTCGGGTGTCCCCATGCACACAAATAACAGCTACCTTGCTATTCCCAGAGACCTCTGTTTTAACTAATTCAGCCTTTATCAGGGTCACAAGGCTACCTGAATCCAGCAATACCACAACATTTCTACCATTAATACACATTTTGCATAAATGTTTCTCAGTTCCCCGAATGGCAGTGCATGCGACTGTCGCACACAGCGACTGACGTCGGTCCGTCAGAAAGTCACATTGCATGGGTTCCTCCACAACCGGGCAATTTGCTGCAATATGTCCCGCTTGCCGGCAGCGGTAGCAAACAATCCTTTTGGCTGCCTCTTGAGCCCCTGACTTCCCAGGCTGTTCTCGCCAAACTTTGGGTAGAGCTCCCACCCTCTCACTCTCTCCACCCTCACCCCTTGGAATCCTCTTATCCGCCCCTGGGGATGGTCTGGTCTTAGGGTGGAAAGTCCGAGAGTCTCTGGAAGAGGCCGTCAGGTTCTCTGTAGCCAAGTATTTCTCTACACGATCCACAAGACCACCGGCCGTCTCTGGGTCTCCATGGCTTACCCACTTTTGGATGGCAGTAGGAAGAGCTCTCAAAAAACCGATCCATTACAACACGTTCCACAATCTCTGGTGCGGACAAAGTCTCTGGCTGTAGCCACTTCCTGCTCAGGTGAATGAGATCATACATTTGAGACCTGGGGGGTTTTCCAAGCTGGAAAGTCCAGTTATGCACACGCTGAGCCCGGACAGCCAGGGTGACACCCAGCCTTGCCAATATTTCAGCGTTTAGCATCACATAGTCTTTTGCTTGGTCAGGCTCTAGGTCATAGTAAGCCTTCTGCGATTCACCAGTTAACAGAGGAGCCACCAGTCCAGCCCACTGCTCCTCAGGCCACTTTTCTCTTTCAGCAGTCCTTTCAAATGTGGTCAAAAATACCTCTGGATCATCCTCTCCAGTCATTTTTGTCAATAAACGACTCACCCCAAAGGACGCGGTATTAGTGGGACGGCTTTCCTCACTGGTCTGCGGACGTTGCTGCACTACTGCTTCCATTTGTTGTAGTCTCTGCTCTTGCTTCTGTAACAGGTCTATGAAGCGGGCCTCAGATTGCTGCTGGGCTTGTTGCTGAGCTTCCAGACTCTGTTGGTGAACTTGCTGCTGGGCTGCAAGGCTCCTTTGCAAACCTGCATTTGTCTGCTGTTGATTGGCATTTGCTAGAGCCAGCTGTTTCAGTATCTCCTCCATGCTGGCTTAAAAAAAAACTGCCACTGGTTCTCCACCAACTGTGAGGGGGTTCGCTCGGCAGCGGGTGTGTGTGATCCCCTGGATGGGCTCCCCACACAAAAACAGGCCCAGCAGACGGAGGTTGTGGTTTTCAAGATCAAAAAGGTGCGGTTTATTTCTCTATTTACAGTGACAAAAAAAAACAGCAAAGCAAAAAGAAACATAAACAAAATAAACCCTGGTCAGCTTGACCTCTGACTAAACATGCAGGTTTCCTAACTAACAACTGGGATCAGCCTGGTGCTGTCCTAGTCCCTAAGTCCCTGGTTTAGTCAATGTCCAAACAAATAGCCAGACAGGCTTTGTCTCTCCGCACAGGGGTTCACTCTCCCTAGACAGTCCACACAGGTCTGGGTCCAGGCATGAGCAAACACCTAATGAAGCTGGGAGTTTTTATAGAGGCCTTAAACGAGCTGACAAGCTTCAGCTGGTCTCATCAACTCCCTGCCTGCACGACGCCCAGCACTCTCCCTAGAGGTATGAGTCATCCATGAGCCCACTAGCCTCAGCTGGGCTTCATCAACTCCCTCCCTAGTTGTATAAGTCGGCATAAAGCCTGAATCTGGGAGAGATATATCTACCCCCCTGGATGCAACCAGGTGACTTTACCTTCCTGCTGTCACAATATATATATATATATATATATATATATATATATATACACACACAGGCTTGTATATATATAGTCTACCTGACTGTAGGCCATTTCTGGAGAACGTGTTTATAGACACTTTCAAGCAGACAGGCAGGTGACCCAGTGAGCTGCAGTTCATAAAATATATATCCACTGTATTGTAGTCAAGCCAAGCCTATACCTGACTGTAGGCCATTCCTGGTGTACGTGTTCAAAGACACTTTCAGGCAGGCAGGTGACTCAGTGAGCTGCAGTTCATAAAATATATATCCACTGCATTGTAGTCCAGCCAAGCCTATACCAGACTGCAGGCCATTCCTGTTGTACTTGTTCAAAGACACTTTCAGGCAGGCAGGCAGGTGACTCAGTGAGCTGCAGTTCATAAAATATATATCCACTGCATTGTAGTCCAGCCAAGCCTATACCTGACTGTAGGCCATTCCAGTTGTACTTGTTCAAAGACACTTTCAGGCAGGCAGGTGACTCAGTGAGCTGCAGTTCATAAAATATATATCCACTGCACTGTAGTCCAGCCAAGCCTATACCTGACTGTTGGCCATTCCTGTTGTACTTGTTCAAAGACACTTTCAGGCAGGCGACTCAGTGAGCTGCAGTTCATAAAATATATATCCACTGCATTGTAGTCCAGCCAAGCCTATACCTGACTGTAGGCCATTCCGATTGTACTTGTTCAAAGACACTTTCAGGCAGGCAGGCAGGCAGGTGACTCAGTGAGCTGCAGCTCATAAAATATATATCCACTGCATTGTAGTCCAGCCAAGCCTATACCTGACTTTAGGCCAATCCTGGTGTACTGTTTTTAGTAAACTTCAGGCGTTGTTTTGCTAATCTAATTGTACAGTATGTCTGGAAGGCCACCAAGGAGAGGCAGATGCTCACAGGCCACTAAAAGAGGGCAAGCAGGCTCTGTGTCTACAGCCAACAGTGCTGGTCGTGGACACGGTGCATCCTCAGCATGTGGCCGTGGGGCACGCTTGTCCTTTTTTTCGGCAGCTGACCATCTTGAGCCACAACATGCAGAAGAGTTGGTAGAGTGGATGACCAAGCCGTCCTCATCCTCCTCATCCTCTGTCACCCAGGCTTAGGGTACTTTGTCTGCCAATGCAGCTGCCAAAGCGGCCTCTTCCATCGGCTCCATGTCATTAGTCACTCCTTCCCTAGCCCCACCATCATACCCTGAGGAGTTCCCCAAACTGGTCGACCACAGTGTAGGGTACATGCTGCAGGAGGATGCGCAGTGCTTTGAAGGTTACGATGATGGTACCCAGGTTGAGGATGTCCTACATCCAGTGTTCTTTCGGAATGCACATTCAGTGCTGCTGGAGACTTTGTAACCGATCACAGAGTGTGCCTGTCCACCGACTCGGTTGATCGGCTCACCTTCATAAAAATTAATCAGTCTTGGATCACCAGCTATCAAGCACCTGATGCTGATGTAACTGATTTTTTTTTAATGAATGTGAGATCCATTCAAGACAGCCTATGCTGATACTGAGTGACTATCCTGTTATGCTAAGTGACTATCCTATTCCTCCTCAATGTTCATGCTGATAGCTTCTAAGAACATTTTTGGTTCTGGGCACTACCACCAGTGGCTAAGGCCCATTTTTTCTGCCCCTGTTTAACGGGGGCGTGTAATTACAATTTTTGCTGCAATATTTTGCAGCAGGGCTTGTTCCTGCGCTCAACTAGAGTATCTGTGAGGGGTTGAAGTGTTGTGGCACCAGCACCAGTGCCTAAAGCCCAATTTTTTTGCCCCTGTTTAACAGGGGCATGTAATTACAATTTTTGCTGTAATATTTTGCAGCAGGGCTCCTTCCTGCGCTCAACTAGAGTATCTGTGAGGGGTTGAAGTGTTGTGGCACCAGCACCAGTGCCTAAAGCCCAATTTTTTTGCCCCTGCTTAACAGGGGCATGTAATTACAATTTTTGCTGTAATATTTTGCAGCAGGGCTCGTTCCTGCGCTCAACTAGAGTATCTGTGAGGGGTTCCAGTGTTGTGGCACCAGCAACAGTGCCTAAAGCCCAATTTTTTTGCCCCTGCTTAACAGGGGCGTGTAATTACAAATTTTGCTGTAATATTTTGCAGCAGGGCTCGTTCCTGCGCTCAACTAGAGTATCTGTGAGGGGTTGCAGTGTTGTGGCACCAGTGCCTAAAGCCCAATTTTTCTGCCCCTGTTTAACAGGGGCGTGTAATTACAATTTTTGCTGTAATATTTTGCAGCAGGGCTCGTTCCTGCGCTCAACTAGAGTATCTGTGAGGGGTTGCAGTGTTGTGGCACCAGCACAGTGCCTAAAGCCCAATTTTTCTGCCCCTGTCTAACAGGGGCGTGTAATTACAATTTGTGATCTAATATTTCACAGCAGGGCCCGTTCCTGCGCCCAAGGGTAAGGCCTCGTACACACGACCGAGAATCTTGTCAAGAAAAAACAAGTCGTTTTTCTTGACGAGATTCTTGGACAAGAAACTTGTCCCGGCCGAGTGTACAGATGGTTCTTTGAATGGAGCGAACGCGGTGACGTCATCGACTACGACGAACGTACGCTCGTCACATTCGATGCCGTCGCCGCCATCTTGCTACACCCTACCTATGCCTAGGAAGCTACCGTGCATGCGTCAAAGTCATTTCGAGCATGCACGGGTTTCCACGGTGAAAGGTAAGTGTACACACACACACACTTTTCTCGTCGAGAAACATGCTGACAAGAATCTCGACGAGAAAATAGAGAACAGGTTCTCTATTTTTCTCGTCGGTTTTCTTGACGAGAAACCTGATAGCCGCGTACACACGACTGAGTTACTCGGCAAGAAAGCTCTGCCAGCAAGTTTTTTGCTGGTTCTTGCCGAGAAACTCGGTCGTGTGAGGCTTAAATGTGAGGGCTTACAGTGTTGTGGCACCACCACCACCACCAAAGGACCAATTTTTCTACCCCTGTTCAACAGGGGCAGGTAATTACAATTCTTGATATAATATTTCACAGCCCATTCCAGCGCCTACAAAGAGAAGGGATGAGCCGAACACCAGAACCTGCGAACGGACCGAAAAATTGCACAAAATTTAGAACCCTATTAAATACAATGGACGCGAACGTTCAAAATCAAAAGTGCTAATTATAATGGCTAAAATGCAAGTTATTGTCCTAAAAAAAATTTGGGGACCCGGGTCCTGCCCCAGGGGACATGTATCAATGCAAAAAGAAGTTTTAAAAACGGCAGTTTTTTCGGCAGCAGTCATTTTAATGATGCATGAAGTGAAAAAAAAAGTGAAATATTCCTTTAACCACTTAACGACCGCCCACTGTAGATATACGTCGGCAGAATGGCACCGACAGGTAAAGTCACGTATATCTACGTGATTGCCTTTGTATAGTTGGGGGGTCCAATCGGACCCCCCTCCTCTACAGTGAGCGTCCGTTTTCCGTTCGGGAGCGATCCGAGATGAGGGGACGGCCGTTTGATTCCGGCCACCCCCTCGCGATCGCTCCCGGCGAATGAGAGAGCTTCCTCTGCTGTGTAATGTTTACACAGGCAGAGGAAGTGATGTCATCTCTCATGCGGCGCTCACATATACCGAGCGCCGTACAAGAGAAGACACACAGGTTAGTGCACAAACAGCACACTGACACCAGGACACATAGGCACACAAATCGCCCCCCCAGGCTCCCCAGACACCCCCCAGATCACCCCCCAGCCCCCAGTCACAGTGTCACTGATTGCAGTGACCATTTATTTACTGATCACTGCAATCAGTGACATTTGTGACAGTAAAAGTGTCACTACAGTTTAGTTTTAGGTCCAGTGTAGCCCCCTAACCCCCCTAATAAAGGTTTGACCCCCGATTGCCCCCCAGATATCCCTTTCACCCCCTAGCACCGCCGTCGCTAAGCGATCGTTTTTCTGATCGCTGTTTTATTGTCGGTGATGCCGATCGGTAGCCAGTTATTTTTTTTAGGTTCGCCGCAGGTTTTTATAGCGTCAGGTACCCCCATATATTACCTAATAAAGGTTTAATCCCCTTGATCGCCCCCCAGGTTACCCTTTCACCCCCTATCACCACTGTCGCTAAGCAATCGTTTTTCTGATCGCTGTTTTATTGTCGGTGATGCCGATCGGTAGCCAGTTATTTTTTTTATGTTCGCCGCAGTTTTTTATAGCGTCAGGTACCCCCATATATTACCTAATAAAGGTTTAACCCCCTTGATCATCCCCCAGGTAACCCTTTCACCCCCTATCACCACTGTCGCTAAGTGATCGTTTTTCTGATCGCTGTCTTATTGTCAGTGATGCCGATAGGTACGCAGTTATTTTTTTTAGGTTCGCCACAGGTTTTTATAGCGTCAGGTACCCCCATATATTACCTAATAAAGGTTTAACCCCCTTGATCGCCCCCCAGGTAACCCTTTCACCCCCTATCACGACTGTCGCTAAGCGATCATTTTTCTGATCGCTGTCTTATTGTCGGTGATGCCGATAGGTAGCCAGTTATTTTTTTTAGGTTCGCCGCAGGTTTTTATAGCGTCGGGTACCCCCATATATTACCTAAAAAAGGTTTAACCCCTTGATCGCCCCCCAGGTAACCCTTTCACCCCCTTTTGCCAGTGTCACTAAGCGATCGTTTTTCTAAACGCTGTATTAGTTATGCTGGTGCCGATAGATAGACAGTTATTTTTTTTAGGTTCGCCGCAGGTTTTTATAGCGTCAGGTACCCCCATATATTATCTAATAAAGGTTTTAACCCCCTAATTGCCCCTAGTTAACCCTGCGTCACACCCCAAGCAGCGTCAGGTTAGTGCCAGTAATGCCAACACCCATGCGTGAAGCATACACCTACCTTAGTGGTATAGTATCTGAACAGATCAATATCTGATCTGATCAGATCTATACTAGTGTCCCCAGCAGTTTAGGGTTCCCAAAAACGCATTGTTAGCGGGATCAGCCCAGATACCTGCTAGCACCTGCGTTTTGCCCCTCCGTCCAGCCCAGGCCACCCAAGTTCAGTATCGATCGATCACTGTCACTTACAAAACACAACACACATAACTGCAGCGTTCGCAGAGACAGGCCTGATCCCTGCGACTCCAGTGCTGTAGGAGGTGATTTCACCACCACAGTTTAAAAAAAAAAAAGCATATATCCCGAAGCATTGGGGCAGCAGGGGCGGAGGAGCGATTTTGCTCCTAATGCCGCGTACATACGGTCGAAATTCCGACGGAGGCTTGCCCATGGAAAAGTCTGACCATGTGTATGCGGCATAACTTTTTTGCGGGAAGATGCCCCCATGCTTCGGCATATATAAATGCTGCATGTCTGCCCATCATTAGAAGTGGGTGGATGAAGGGCGGTATTCCAATGGTGGGCATACCCACTGATCAATCTTTTTTTTTTGTTCAGCCAACAGGCTGCATGAAAAAAAAGATTACAATACATGTCCAACAAGGACCAGCAACGTACTGGTATGTTGCTGGACTTTGAATGGTTATACCAGATTGATGCCTGTGGGTTTAGGTATCATCTTGGTATCATTCTTTTCAGCCAGCGGCCGGCTTTCATGTAAAAGCAATCCTAGTGGCTAATTAGCCTCTGGACTGCTTTTACAAGCAGTGGGAGGGAATGTCCCCCCCCCCGGATATAAAAAGCGCCATTGGGAAATTGGGAAAGCATTTTATCACACCGATCTTGGTGTGGTCAGATGCTTTGAGGGCAGAGGAAAGATCTAGGGTCTAATAGACCCCAGTTTTATCAAAAAAAAGAGTACCTGTCACTACCTATTGCTATCATAGGGGATATTTACATTCCCAGAGATAACAATAAAAATGATTAAAAAAAAAAATATGGAAGGAACAGTTTAAAAATAAAATAAAAAAGCAAAATTAATAATAATAATAAAAAAAAAGCACCCCTGTCCTGCCCTGCTCTTGCGCAATGGCGAATGCAAGCGTGGGTCTGGCGTCATATTAAACAGCAATTGCACCATGCATGTGAGGTATCACAGCGAAGGTCAGATCGAGGGCAGTCATTTTAGCAGTAGACCTCCTCTGTAAATCTAACGTGGTAACCTGTAAAGGCTTTTAAAAATGTATGTAGTTTGTCGCCAATGCACGTTTGTGTGAAATTTTAAAGCATGTCGTGTTTGGTATCTATGTACTCGGCCTACGATCATCTTTTTTATTTCATCAAACATTTAGGCAATATAGTGTGTTTTAGTGCATTAAAATTAAAAAAAGTGTATTTTTTCCTCAAAAAATGTGTATGAAAAATCGCTGCGCAAATACTGTGTGGAAAAAAAAAATGCAACACCCACCATTTTAATCTGTAGGGCCTTTGCTTTAAAAATATATATAATGTTTGGGGGTTCAACATAATTTTCTTGCAAAAAAAAAATGTTTTCATGTAAACAAAAAGTGTCAGAAAGGGCTTTGTCTTCAAGTGGTTAGAAGAGTGGATGTAAGCTTCCTAATGTTGTGTATAAAATGCCAGGACAGTTCAAAACCCCCCCAAATGACCCCATTTTGGAAAGTAGACACCACAAGCTATTTGCTGAGAGGCATGTTGAGTCCATGGAATATTTTATATGTTGACACAAGTTGCGGAAAAAAGACAATTTTTTTTTTGCACAAAGTTGTTACTAAATGATATATTGCTCAAACATGCCATGGGCATATGTGGAATTACACCCCAAAATACATTCTGTTGCTTCTCCAGAGTACAGGGATACCACATGTGTGAGACTTTTTGGGAGCCTAGCCGCGTACGGGACCCCAAAAACCAATCACCGCCTTCAGGCTTTCTAAGGGTGTAAATTTTTGATTTCACTTCTCACTGCCTATCACAGTTTCGGAGGCCATGGAATGCCCAGATGGCACACATGTGGTATCCCCGTACTCAGGAGAAGCAGCAAAATGTATTTTGGGGTGCAATTCCACATATAACCATGGCGTGTGTGAGCAATATATCATTTAGTGACAACTTTTTGTAATTTTTTTTATTTTTATTTTTTTAGTCATTATTCAAATCACTTGAGACAAAAAAAAAATATTCAATGGGCTCAACATGCCTCTCTGCAATTTCCTTGGGATGTCTACTTTCCAAAATGGAAATGAGATAGGCAGTCATAAATTAAAAGCTGTGTAAATTCCAGAAAACTGTACCCTAGTTTGTAGACGCTATAACTTTTGCTCAAACCAATACATATACGCTTATTGACATTTTTTTTACTAAAGACATGTGGCTGAATACATTTTGGCCTAAATGTATGACTAAAATTGAGTTTATTCGATTTTTCTTATAACAAAAAGTAGAAAATATCATTTTTTTTTCAAAAAATTTCTGAAATCACCTCTGGTCCTTTAGCTACCAAATGGTCCGGGGCTTAAGTGTTTAAATATCGTTCCTGGGGGGTGTCTAATGTATGCCTGTGAAGTGGCTCGTGTTTCCCGTGTTTAGAACTGTCCCTGCACAAAATGACATTTCTAAAAGGAAAAAAAAATGGAAAATTGTATCATACTTACCAGTAATTTTCCTTTCCTGGTGCCTATCCATGGCAGCATACCTGTGATAGAGCTCCACCTCGACTCCTCCTTCAGGACTAGTGAATAGCATAAATTAAAGGCATAGTCCCTCCCATAGTCCCTCCCAACATTCTCTGTAATATAGAATACCGAGGGTGGGAGCGTATGCTGCCATGGATAGGCACCAGGAAAGGAAAATTACTGGTAAGTATGATACAATTTTCCATTTTCCTGGTGCCTCCATGGCAGCATACCTGTGATAAATAACTAGCTGACACGGGTGGGATAATTGCTTAACAATAAATGTTTAATTAGAAGAGGACATAGCAGCCTGAACTGCCCTCCTTCCAAACTCAGTCGCGAGCGCTCCTGGATCAATATGGTAGTGTCTGAGGAACGTATGGTGAGAAGACCAGGTGGCGGCCCTGCACACCGTCTCCAACGAAACATTAGCCCTTGCTGCCCAGGAAGCTGAGACTGCCCTTGTAGAATGAGCATTCACTTGGGATGGAGGCTCCATATTCTTCACCCTGTAGGCCTTCTGGATTAACTTTACAACCAAAGATGCCAGAGTTCTGATGGAAGCTTCTTTGCCCCTGTATTTGCCGAACGGTACGATGAAAAGTCTCTCAGAATTTCTGAAGGGGGCGGTGGCTTCTAGGTAGGCCCTGAGCACTCTGGATACATCCAGTTTGTGACAAGACTCTGAATCCGTGTCTGTAAACACTGGTAGTGACCAGGGTTCCAACAGGTGGCTTGGAGTAGCAACCTTTGGCGTGAACCCCCGAAGGGGACGAAGTTCCACTCTGTCTGGGAAGAAGGAGATGTGGTCATCACCTATCCCTAAAGAGTGAAGTTCGAGATTCTTCTGCCAGATGTAATGGCTAGCAGGAAAGCCGTCTTTAGTGTTAGGTTCCATATTGTTACTTGTTCCACTGGAGCAAAGGGATGGTCAGATAGAACTTCCAGGACTAGGGACAGATCCCACTTAGGAAATGATCGTCTGACAGGAGGGCGAATCTTCAATACACCTCTGAGGAAAGTGACTACTGAAGGATCCTCCGTCCATCTCTTATTTGTTGCAGCAGAGATTGCTGCTACCTGCACTTTGAGAGAGCTCAGACCAAGTCCCAGATCAAGTCCTGTCTGAAGGAATCCTAGAACATGAGATGTAGAAGGATTGGATCAAATCCATTTCCGGAAACAAATGACAAGAACTTGTCCCATATTTTTGAATATATGGCATTAGTTGCAGGCTTCCTAGCTTTTAGAAAGGTTGATATGACTCCTGGAGAACACCCTAGGGACTCGAACCTTCGCCTCTCAACCTCCAGATTCGAAGATTCAACTTCTGAGGGTTTGGATGAACTAGACTGCCCTGAGACAGAATTTGAGGGAAAGGAGGGATCTTGATTGGAGAGCCCACACTGAGGCACAATACGGAAGTACTGCCACCACCTGGACTGGCTCCCTGAGGAGCCTCAGGAGGAATTTGAATATTAATGGCCTGGGAGGAAAGGCATATGCCGTGGTGAACCTCCAGGGACATGACAGGGCATCCACTGCCTCGGCTTGTGGATGCGGCAGCCGAGAGAAGAACCTTTCCAGCTTGGCGTTCTTCAGGGAGGTGAACAGATCTACCTCTACCTGAGGGGGATCCCATATGTTGGCAATCTAAAGGAAGACATGGGGGTGGAGAGCCCACTCGTTGTCCAGGAAATTTCTGGACAACGTGTCTGCTTCCGTGTTCAACCTGCCTGGCAGATACATCGCTCTGAGGTCCAGGAGGTTCTGCTCCGCCCAGAGCATGATCGGCTCTACCTCCTTGAGGAGTGACCTGCTGAGAGTGCCTCCCTGCTTCTGCAGATAAGCGACAGCTGCCCTGTTGTCTAGGCGTAGGAGTATTCTCTGGCCTCTGATTTGGGGTGCCAAAGAGGTCAGTGCCAAGAAGGCTGCCCTCATCTCCAAGATGTTTGATACCACTCCCTGGGTGGTGCATGACCATCTCCCCTGTATTCTGGTTTGCCTGCAATGGGCTCCCCAGCCCTGTCTGCTTGCATCGGGCATAATTGTGATCCAAGGAAGGGAGCCCAGGTGATGAGGCTTGGAGAGGTTTTTCGGAACTGTCCACCAGTGAAGGCTCCTGCGCATTTTTCCCCATCAGCAGGATCGTCTGAGATAGTCATTGTTTCTTCCACTGTGCCAAGAAACCAGTCTGAAAAAACCTCAAGTGCCAATGTGCCCAAGGAACCATGGGTATACAGGAAGACATTGTGCCAATGAGGCTCAGGCATTGTGAAGCTGTCAGATACGGGCTCCGGATGACTTTGATCATTCTCTGGATGACAATCCTTGCCTTCGGCGGTGGTAATGACACTGTCCCCTCCTGAGTGTCGAACATTGCGCGTAGATTATCTGCTGTGTTGGCGTTAGTTGACTCTTGTCGGAATTTACCAGCCACCCTAGCTCTTTTTAGGGACTGTAGAAGAATATCCCGGTGACATACCAACTGATCCGGATTGCTTTCTAGGAGTAGGATGTCGTCCAAGTAGTGGTATATCCTCAAGCCCCTCTCCCGCAGGGGAACCAACGCAGATATTAGTATCTTAGTGAACACCCTGGGAGAGGTGCACAGACCGAAAGGCAGGGCTTGAAATTATAGGTGGTTCCGTCCCACTGCAAATCTCAGGCATTTTTGAAATGCAGGTAGAATTGGAACATGTAGGTACGCATCCTGCAGATCGACCGAAATCATCCAATCTGATGGCTGGACTGTCTGAATATTCGTCTGCAGGGACTCCATTTTGAAGCTTTCGGGGCGGATATACCGGTTGAGCCTCTTTAGGTCTATCACAGGCCTCCACCCACCTGTCCTCTTTGGGACCAGAAATAGGGTGGAGTAAAAGCCTGCGAAGCGCTCTGCCAAGGGAACCGGAACAGCCGCCCCCTGAAGCTGGAGTGACGTTAGGAAGTTTTTCAGAGCTTGAGCCTTCAGTGGAGAGGATGGAATCTCTGTTCCTTTGAAAGAGTTCCGAGGTGGGGGGTGAGAAAAATTCCAAAAGTGCCCCCATTGAATTGTTGACAGAACCCAGGGGTCGTGGCAGCGGGTGGCCCAGACTGGGGTAAAAAAACTTTAGCCTGGCTCCCACCGGGAGTGCCTGGGCTACTCTGGCATAAAAAAAAAAGACTGCTTCTGCTCCTGTGGAGCCGGAAGGGCTTTCATCTTCCTGTTCAAAAAGGATCCCTGGAGTACCTTTCCAAGGTCTTTTGTTGTCTCTGGGCTGTCTCGACTGCCTAAAATCCCTTGGGTTTGACTGGCGGAACCTAGAGGAACCACCTCTGAATCTTCGCATACTTCTGTCCTGTGGAAGCATACCAGACTTCCCTCCTGACAGCCTGGAGATAGCTTTATCCATTTTGTCTCCGAATAGTGCTTTCCCATCAAACAGGATTTTGCACCAATTTTGTTTGGAGGATAAGTCAGCCATCCAGGGTTTCAGCCACAAGGCCCTCTTCGCCATCACTGAATGCAACATGGATCTTGCCGAGCACCTGATCGTGTCAATGACCGCTACGCAGACAAAGTCTGCCGACAATTTAAGCTCTTCTAAGGCCTTGTATATATCCTCCTTAGGGACATCCTGACGCAAAGCCGTCTCAATATTATCTATCCAAGATCTTATGGCATTTGATACTGATGCGAGGGCAATAGCTGGCTTACATGCTGCTTCCGCGGACAAGTAGCTCCTCATGTATAGTTGGTCACATACCTAATAGAAGTGTGAGGATCTTTGCTGTGAGATGAATGACTCGTTGCGGAGTTGGGCACAAGGATCAGCTCCGGAAATATAGTAAGGCCTCGTACACACGACCGATTTTCTCGGCAAGAACCAGCAAGAAACTTGCTGGCAGAGATGTCTTGCCGAGTAAATCGGTCGTGTGTACGCGGCTATCGGGTTTCTCGTAGAGAAAACCGACAAGTAACCTCGACGAGAAAATAGAGAACCTGCTCTCTATTTTCTCGTCGAGATTCTCGTCAGCCTGTTTCTCGACGAGAAAAGTGAGTGTGTGTACACTTACCTGTCCGCCGGGAAGCCCGCGCATGTTCGAAATGAATTCGACGCATGCGCGGTAGCTTCCTAGGCATACGTAGGGCATACCAAGATGGCGGCGACGGCATCGAATGTGACGAGCGCATGCTCATCGTAGTCGATGACGTCACCGCGTACGCTCCATTCAAAGAACCGCGGGTTCTTTGAAACGAGCGTGTGTACACTCGGCCGGGACAATTTTCTTGTCCAGGAATCTCGTCGAAAAAAACGACATGTTTTTTTCAACGAGAATCTCGGCCGTGTGTACGAGGCCTCAGAAAGGGAAAACAATCAGGAGTTTTTGGCGTCACTTTTTTTTTTTTTAACCACTTAACGACCGCTCACTGTATATATACACGTCGACAGAATGGCACCGACAGGCACAATCACGTAGAGCATACGTGATTGCCTTTGTACAGTTGGGGGGTCCGATCGGACCCCCCTCCTATACAGTGGCTAAGTGTCCGGGAGCGTTCCGGGATGAGGGGGCAGCCATTCGTTTCTGGCCACCCCCTCGCGATCGCTCCCGGCGAATGGAAATGCCCCCTCTGTCTGTGTCAGACAGAGGGAGCAGGAGGAAGTGATGTCATCTCTGGTGCGGCACTCACATATACCGAGCGCCGTACAAGAGAAGATATCAGGTCAGTGCACACAACACTACACTGACACCAGGACACATAGGGACATAAATCGCCCCCCCAGGCCCCCCAGATCACCCCAGATCACCCCCCAGATCACCCCCCCAGCCCCCAGTCACAGTGTCACTGATTGCAGTGACCATTTATTTAGTGAACACTGCAATCAGTGACATTTGTGACTGTAAAAGTGTCACCAAAGTTTAGTCTTAGGTCCAGTGTAGCCCCCTAACCCCCCCTATTAAAGGTTTAACCCCCTGATCACCCCCCCAGATAACCCTTTCACCACCTATCACCACTGTCGCTTAGCGATCATTTTTCTGATCGCTGTCTTAGCGTCAGTGATGCCGATCGGCAGCCAGTAATTTTTTTTAGGTTCGCCGCAGGTTTTTATAGCATCAGGTACCCCAATATATTATCTAATAAAGGTTTAACCCCCTTGATCGCCCCCCAGGTAACCCTTTCACCCCCTATCACCACTGTCACTAAGCGATCGTTTTTCTAAACGCTGTCTTAGTGTCTGTGATGCAGATCGGTAGCCGGTAATTTTTTTTAGGTTCGCCGCAGGTTTTTATAGCGTCAGGTACCCCAATATATTATCTAATAAGGGTTTAACCCCCTTGATTGCCCCCCAGGTAACCCTTTCACCCCCTATCACCACTGTCGCTAAGCAATTGTTTTTCTAAACGCTGTCTTAGTGTCGGTGATGCAGATCGTAGCCAGTAATTTTTTTTAGGTTCGCCACAGGTTTTTATAGCGTCAGGTACCCCAATATATTATCTAATAAAGGTTTAACCCCCTTGATTGCCCCCCAGGTAACCCTTTCACCCCCTATCACCACTGTCACTAAGCGATCGTTTTTCTAAACGCTGTCTTAGTGTCTGTGATGCAGATCGGTAGCCGGTAATTTTTTTTAGGTTCGCCGCAGGTTTTTATAGCGTCAGGTACCCCAATATATTATCTAATAAAGGTTTAACCCCCTTGATCGCCCCCCAGGTAACCCTTTCACCCCCTATCACCACTGTCGCTAAGCAATTGTTTTTCTAAACGCTGTCTTAGTGTCGGTGATGCAGATCGTAGCCAGTAATTTTTTTTAGGTTCGCCGCATGTTTTTATAGCGTCAGGTACCCCAATATATTATCTAATAAAGGTTTAACCCCCTTGATCGCCCCCCCAGGTAACCCTTTCACCCCCATCACCACTGTCGCTAAGCAATCGTTTTTCTAAACGCTGTCTTAGTGTCGGTGATGCAGATCGGTAGCTGGTAATTTTTTTTAGGTTCGCCGCAGGTTTTTATAGCGTCAGGTACCCCCATATATTATCTAATAAAGGTTTTAACCCCCTGATTGCCCCTAGTTAACCCTTTCACCAGTGATCACCATATAAGTGTTACGGGTGACGCTGGTTAGTTAGTTTGCTTTTTATAGTGTCAGGGCACCCGCCGTGTATATAGCCCAATAAAGGTTTAACCCCCTGATCGCCCGGCGGGTGATATCAATTAGGTTTTAGCGTCAGAGAGGGTCTGAGTCACACCCCAGGCAGCGTCAGGTTAGTGCCAGTAACGCTAACACCCACGCGTGAAGCATACACCCCCCTTAGTGGTATAGTATCTGAACAGATCAATATCTGATCTGATCAGATCTATACTAGCGTCCCCAGCAGTTTAGGGTTCCCAAAAACGCAGTGTTAGCGGGATCAGCCCAGATACCTGCTGGCACCTGCGTTTTGCCCCTCCGTCCAGCCCAGGCCACCCAAGTGCAGTATCGATCGATCACTGTCACTTACAAAACAAAAACACACATAACTGCAGCATTCGCAGAGACAGGCCTGATCCCTGCGACTCCAGTGCTGTAGGAGGTGATTTCACCACCACAGTTAAAAAAAAAAGCAAATATGCCAAAGCATTGGGGCAGCAGGGGCGGAGGAGCGATTTTGCTCCTAATGCCGCGTACATACGGTCGAAATTCCGAGGCTTGCCCGTCGAAAAGTCCGACCATGTGTGTGCGGCATAACTTTTTTGCGGGAGGATGCCCCCATGCTTCGGCATATATAAATGGTGCGTGTATGCCCATCATTGGAAGTGGGTGGATGAAGGGCGGTATTCTAATGGTGGGCATACCCACCGATCAATCTCTTTTTTCGTTCAGCCAACTGGCTGCATGAAATAAAAAGATTACAATACATGTCCAACAAGGACCAGCAACGTACGGGTATGTTGCTGGACTTTGAATGTTTATACCAGAATGATGCCTGCGGGTTTAGGTATCATCTTGGTATCATTCTTTTCAGCCTGCGGCCGGCTTTCATGTAAAAGCAATCCTAGCGGCTAATTAGCCTCTGGACTGCTTTTACAAGCAGTGGGAGGGAATGCCCCCCCCCGGATATAAAAAACGCCATTGGGAAATTGGGAAAGCATTTTATCACACCGATCTTGGTGTGGTCAGATGCTTTGAGGGCAGAGGAAAAATCTAGGGTCTAGAAGACCCCAGTTTTTTCAAAAAAAGAGTACCTGTCACTACCTATTGCTATCATAGGGGATATTTACATTCCCTGAGATAACAATAAAAATGATAAAAAAAAAAATACTTGGAAGGAACAATTTAAAAATAAAATAAAAAAGCAAAATTAATAATAAAAAAAAAAAGAAAAAAAAAAAAGCACCCCTGTCCTGCCCTGCTCTTGCCCAATGGCGAACGCAAGCGTCGGTCTGGCGTCATATGTAAACAGCAATTGCACCATGCATGTGAGGTATCACCGCGAAGGTCAGATCGAGGGCAATCATTTTAGCAGTAGACCTCCTCTGTAAATCTACTGGGGTAACCTGTAAAGGCTTTTAAAGGCTTTTAAAAATGTATGTAGTTTGTCGCCAATGCGCGTTTGTGCGAAATTTTAAAGCATGTCGTGTTTGGTATCTATGTACTCGGCTTAAGATCATCTTTTTTATTTCATCAAACATTTGGGCAATATAGTGTGTTTTAGTGCATTAAAATTAAAAAAAGTGTATTTTTTAACCCAAAAAATGCGTTTGAAAAATCGCTGCGCAAATACTGTGTAGAAAAAAAAAATGCAACACCCACCATTTTAATCTGTAGGGCCTTTGCTTTAAAAATATATATAATGTTTGGGGGTTCAACATAATTTTCTTGCAAAAAAAAATGTTTTCATGTAAACAAAAAGTGTCAAAAAGGGCTTTGTCTTCAAGTGGTTAGAAGAGTGGATGTAAGCTTCCTAATGTTGTGTATAAAATGCCAGAACAGTTCAAAACCCCCCCAAATGACCCCATTTTGGAAAGTAGACACCCCAAGCTATATACTGAGAGGCATGTCGAGTCCATGGAATATTTTATATGTTGACACAAGTTGCGGAAAAACGACATTTTTTTTATTTTTTTAGCACAAAGTTGTCACTAAATGATATATTGCTCAAACATGCCATGGGCATATGTGGAATTACACCCCAAAATACATTCTGTTGCTTCTCCTGAGTACGGGGATACCACATGTGTGAGACTTTTTGGGAGCCTAGCCACGTACGGGACCCCAAAAACCAAGCACGGCCTTCAGGCTTTCTAAGGGTGTAAATTTTTGATTTCACTTCTCACTGCCTATCACAGTTTCGGAGGCCATGGAATGCCCAGATAGCACAAAACCCCCCCAAATGACCCCATTTTGGAAAGTAGACACCCCAAGCTATTTGCTGAGAGGTATTGTGAGTATTTTGCAGATCTCACTTTTTGTCACAAAGTTTTGAAAATTGAAAAAAAAAATATATATATATATATTTTCTTTCTTCATTTTCAAAAACAAATGAGAGCTGTAAAATACTCGCCATTCCTCTCAGCAAATAGCTTGGGGTGTCTATATTCCAAAATGGGGTCATTTGGGGGGGTTTTGTGCGATTTTGGCATTTTATGGCCTTCGAAACTGTGATAGGTAGTGAGGAGTGAAATCAAAAATTTGTGCCTAGAAATCCTGAAGGCGGTGCTTGGTTTTCGGGGTCCCGTACGCGGCTAGGCTCCTAAAAAGTCCCACACATGTGGTATCCCCGTACTCAGGAGAAGCAGAAAAATGTATTTTGGGGTGTAATTCCACATATAACCATGGCATGTGTGAGCAATATATCATTTAGTGACAACTTTTTGTAATTTTGTTTTTTTTGTTTTTTTTTTGTCATTATTCAATCACTTGGGACAAAAAAAATATATTCAATGGGCTCAACAGGCCTCTCAGCAATTTCCTTGGGGTGTCTACTTTCTAAAATGGGGTCATTTGGGGGGGTTTTGTGCTATTTTGGCATTTTATGGCCTTCGAAACTGTGATAGGTAGTGAGGAGTGAAATCAAAAATTTGCGCCCTTAGAAATCCTGAAGGCGGTGCTTGGTTTCCGGGGTCCCGTACGCGGCTAGGCTCCCAAAAAGTCCCACACATGTGGTATCCCCGTACTCAGGAGAAGCAGCAAAATGTATTTTGGGGTGAAATTCCACATATAACCATGGCATGTGTGAGCAATATATCATTTAGTGACAACTTTTTGTAATTTTTTTTTTTTTTTTTTTTTTAGTCATTATTCAATCACTTGGGACAAAAAAATAAAAAATTCAATGGGCTCAACATGCCTCTCAGCAATTTCCTTGGGGTGTCTACTTTCCAAAATGGGGTCATTTGGGGGGGTTTTGTAATGCCCTGTCATTTTAGCACCTCAAGAAATGAGATAGGCAGTCATAAATTTAAAGCTGTGTAAATTTCAGAAAATGTACCCTAGTTTGTAAACTCTATAACTTTTGCGCAAACCAATAAATATACGCTTATTGACATTTTTTTTACTAAAAACATGTGGCTGAATACATTTTGGCCTAAATGTATGACTACAATTGAGTTTATTCGATTTTTCTTATAACAAAAAGTAGAAAATATCATTTTTTTTCAAAATTTTCGGTCTTTTTCCGTTTATATCGCAAAAAATAAAAATCGCAGAGGCAATCAAATACCATTAAAAGAAAGCTATATTTGTGGGAAGAAAAGGACGCAAATTTCGTTTGGGTACAACATTGCATGTCCGCACAATTTACAGTTAAAGCAGCGCAGTGCAAAATTCTGAATTCACCTCTGGTCCTCTAGCTACCAAATGGTCCGGGGCTTAAGTGGTTAAACAAACATTTTTATATCATCATTTTTTTTTCTTTTTTTTTTAAACAAACATTTTTGATCGGCAATATTTTTTTTTTTTTAAACATAAACATTTTTGATCAGCAACATTTTTTTTTTTGAGAAAATAAAAAGTACCTACCACAAAGCAGCATCAGAGAGACCTAGCAGGGCACAGCTGAGGAGACTCTGACAGCAATCCCTGAATCTGAACCTAAATAGGCTCAAGGTGTGTGGGCTAATCCCATAAACCACCATTTGGAATTGATTGAAAAAAAAAAGGGAAAATCTAGCCTTCTTTCCTGAATCCAAGATGGCCGCCACTGAACCAAGCGACCGTGCATGCGCACGCGCAGAAGATCCAGCGTCGCCCAGTACAGAGAGCCGAGAAACTACGGCTCTGTATCACTCCCGAATCGCGCATGCGCAGACGGCGGCAAGGACGCCGTGCCATGACACTCTCCTACCTGGCGGGACGTACAGAGCACCTGTAGCCCCCCCGAACCCGGAAATAAGCACCACAATGTTGTTGCACAGAGAGGCCCTAGCCAGTTGCAGTTTTAAAGGAACAAAAAAGTAAGACAATAATCATTTTGAAGGCGCCTAACAAGCAAAGGAAAGGGGAGGGGAGGGGAAGAGAGGAAAAGAAAGGGGAAAAACACAAATGCCTAATAAAAAATGGAAACCACCAGCCGGGGAAGATGGAGCTGATCCTTTTGCGACTTCCACTGCATTCATCATGGATGTGATAGCAGACTGCGTTCCTGTGAGGAAACTCTGCGAATGACCCCAACAGATCCACAGAGGGGTTCCCAGTCTTATCAGCGCTGTGAGCGGCCCAAGAACGCGACTGCACACGGGAAAGGCTAGACCCGGCGGATGCTGCCGACTGCAGAGGTATGGACATACTGCTACTCTTCACCAGCACAGGAAGGTATGAGGAAAAAAAGTCCTGAAGGAGGTGTCGAGGCGGAGCTCTATCACAGGTATGCTGCCATGGAAGCACCAGGAAAGCCATTTAAAACTGCTTGCGGCTTTAATGAAATGTCTGGTCCCGGCAATATGGATGAAAATCATTGAGAAAAATGGCATGGCTACCCCATCAGCCCCCCCCCCCCAGCCCATTACCAGCCCATTACCAGCCCATTTGGGTCTTGTATGGATATTAAGGGGAACCCTGCACCCAAAATAAAATAAGGCCCAAATACTCTGAACAGCAATATACAGGCAAACAAGACAGGGACTGTAGGTTTGTTCTTAAGTAGAATCTTTTTCTAATTTGGAACAGGTACATTTTTTAAGTGTAACTCTAGCCAAAAAATCTATTTTTAAGCTTTTTGGGGAACATAGGGAAGGGTTATCACCCCTGTAACATTTGTTTTGCTGTCTGTGCACCTGTTAAGAACATTTCACCTCACTTTCCGTCCCAATGACAAATGTTTTTTGAATTATTTATTTTTTGAAACAAGGATTGGTGATAAAGCATCAGTAGAGCGGGGACACCTTTTTCCCATATTAACTCTTAAGCCTCGTACACACGACCGAGTTTTTCGTCGTTAAAAACACATCGTTTTTCTTGACGAGATTCTTGTTAACCTTGACGAGTTTCTCGTCAAGCTTTCCATGCGTACACACTGACAATTCCAAATCTCGTCGTTGTTCTGTGTGGTCACGTCCAGCACGTACGACGGCAGTATAAAGGGGAAGATCGATTTCCCTGGCGCCACCCTTTGGTCTGCTTTTGCTGATCTCGTGTTACCGCGTGTGAAGTAAAAGTTTGGGAAGAGACGATTCGCGCTTTTCAGTCTTCGTGCTTTCAGTTCGTTTTCTGCGGTTCAGTTTGTGCTTGTGGGTTCGTATCTTGTCTTTCAGGGCGTGTAGGCAGGTCGTATCTGTTTTACAGTGCATTCTTGCCCGTTCGTTTCTGAATTTCATTTCGTTCTTCATAGGCCTTGCTATTCTAAAGTGCGTTCTGTTTAGTACGTTCTGATAAGATGACCGTTTCCTAGCCATGTCGCGGGTACGTTCTCGTCGTCGAGTTCGTGCTGTGCGGGCGCTTGGTGTTGGTCTGCTTGTTTTGGACCAAGACGAGTCCATGAACGGGGTGAGGAGGAGTTCATGGACCAAGAATTGGTTGCTCCAGCGGGACCAATTCTGCCATATGCCTCTGCTGCGGGAGATCGTGGAGAATAATCCTGAGCACTTTAGGAATTTTCTGCGGATGTCTGACCCCGTTTTTCAGCATCTTTTGGCTTTGGCGTCCCCCTATATTACCAGGAAGGACACCGTTATGCGGGAAGCCATCAGTGCTGAGCAGAGGCTCATCGCCACCTTACGTTACCTGGCGACAGGGAGAAGTCTTCAGGACTTGAAGTTCACGACAGGCATCTCCCCCCAGGCTCTTGGCCTCATAATCCCAGACACCTGTTCTGCCATTATACAAGTCCTGCAGGAGGACTATATTAGGGTAAGTTTTCTCCATTAACATCACATTTTATGTATTTCATGTATGATAATGTATTGTATTTCTTTCATCCTTCCCTAATTACCATGATTGTTATATGCTGAGAATGTCCCCTTTGTCCTCATGCATGCTGGAAGCTTTTAAATGCCCCTTTTTTCTCTTACATGCATATTTCCCTTCACTAACCTCTCCATCAGTGGCGACTGCTGCTCCAAATGTTTGGGAGAGCAACCCCCCAAATTATATATATAAACTTCCTCCATTTTGGCGACTGTGCCTATTAAACGCCACCAGTTTGACCCCTCCAACGCAGCCAGTTTTCCCCCTCCAATGCAGCCAGTTTGCCCCCTCAAATGCAGCCATTTTGCCCCCTCAAATGCAGCCAGTTTGCCCCCAGCCCTGCACTTACCTTCTTCTGGTCAGCGCCATCCTTCTTCTGTCCTTGATGTCTTCTCCTGCCCTCGATGTTGCATCAGCCAATCAGGTTACCGGTAAACAGACTTGGTGAACATGATTGGCAGAGGAGCCTGTCAGTGTTTACCCAAGGAATGTCCCCCCAATTACATCCCTCAGGCTGTAATCGCCAAGGCTATTTGCCCCCCTGTCTCGGATAGGCAATTTTCACCACAAAAATGCCGGAGTTATTCATATGGCCGTCGCTCAACAGAGGGCCATCCACCTGAATAGTGAGCGACGGCAGCACAGTGGTGTAGAGGTTAGCACTTTCACCTAGCAGCAAAAGGGTCGCTGGTTCGAATCCCGACCACGACACCATCTGCCTGGAGTTTGCATGTTCTCCCTGTGTCTGCGTGGGTTTCCTCCGGGTACTCCGGTTTCCTCCCACACTCCAAAGACATGCTGGTAGGTTAATTGGATCTTGTCCAAATTGGCCCAGTATATATGTGTGTACGACTGTGTGTCCCAAGCGTGTCGAGATCCTATGGGGTAAAATGACCGCACCAGCCAATCAGACACTGGCTGCAAAAAGCGCCTAGAGGCGATTCAGTTCGCATGTGAGCGCTATACAAGTCATTCATTAATGCAAGGCATGAACCTATGTATTGTTCTGAGTGATGAATATGATACTTAAGCCTTCCATTATACTTTTTAAAAACACATTAAACTGAGATTTTTATTGATGTTGGGCTTGAATGTATTTTATTATAATCTGCTTGCAATGTTATGTGCAAAAGTACTAATATTTTTTTTTTCTTGTTTGACTCCACAGCTTCCTTCCACGCCACGGGAATGGCAGACTGTGGCATCGGAGTTTGCCACGCGGTGGGACTTCCCCAACTGCGGTGGAGCCATTGACGGGAAGCACGTCCGCATCGTGCCGCCACCCCGTTCTGGGTCCTACTTCTACAACTACAAGAGGTTTCATAGCATGGTGCTGATGGCGGTGTTGTCAGCACGGTATGAATTCCTCTATGTGGATGTGGGGAAGAATGGCCGGATGTCCGATGGGGGATCCTTCATCCAGGCGGAGTTTGCCCTCCGTCTTCAGAGTGACGACCTTGCATTGCCACCGGATGCAGGGAATGTTGAAGGACTCCCCTTTGTTTTTTTGGCTGATGAAGCCTTCGGACTCGGACCGCACCTCATGAGGCCATTTCCCCAGAGGACCCTGACCCCAGAGAAGAGGGTGTTCTACTACCGGCTGGCCAGGGCCCGAAGAGTCGTAGAAAATGCCTTTGGGAAAATGGCCAGCCGGTTACGCCTTTTTATGACTCCTATTCACTTGGCGGAGTACAAAATTAACTATGTGGTTTTATGCTGCTGTGTGCTCCATAATTTTCTGAGCCGAAAATCCTCAAATTATATGGCCTCAATATTGCCTGAGGCAGGACTTTCAAATGTCAATACCCTGCCGGGCCTCGAATCTGCCCGTCCTGGCTTGCCCCCCCAAAATGCCCGTGAAGTTCGTGAGAAATATATGGAATATTTCACGGGTAGGGGGGCAATTCCTATGCCAGGCCATGTGTAAATATTCTTGGAGAAAGAACTAAATAAAAATCTGATTTAATCTTTTAACTTTTGTTTTTTCCTGTCTCCTAGTTTGTCTTAGTGCATTTGTAGTGCCAAGTGTATTTTCCTTTAGTAAATACCAACCATTTCACTATGAACCACAAAAATATACACAAATAAGGTTAGAGCGTATTTGAAAAAGAAGCTACACTTTGTTGTTGTTCAAAAATTTTACTCGGTGCACATTCACACACATGGTAAATAAAACAGTATGTATATATTTTTTTTGTCTGGCCACAAACCGGCTTTTTTTTTTTTTACGAAAATACAAAACCATCAGTAGCATTCAACAAACTACAACATTGGATACCTCGTGGCAATATGAGACATTCACTTACACAAAATATGTCTCTATCTGGCCGTCCTAATATGGGGTATTGGCACCCCTGGCCAAGCCAAAATTTGAATATGCACAGAATTTGAAGTCATTTCCAATAGGGATTTTAGACTCCTGATCCCTATTGTCAACATGTGCTATCTGCCATCAGGGGTGATCAATGGCCATGTTTTGGGGTGCAACCCCTTCTTCAGTTCACCTACTTGAGATACGAGGAAGGGGTTGCACCCCCAAAACCCGTACATGGATATGCCCTGATGGCAGATGGCACATGTTGACACACTGTGTGCATATTCAAATTTTGGCTTGATTGATTGGCTAAAGGCTTAAAAAAGGGGGAAGAACAATCTCAAACAAAAAATGGGGGTTTGTTGCCTTATTCAATTCTCCCCAAAACATCTAGGATGTCTTTAAAGGTTTGATCCATCACATGAATTCTTTGCTTAATTCTGTCCAGTTCTGTGCTACATTCCATCACTTGCTGTATGATTCGTAGGGCACTGTCAGCAGAGAAACATGTACTTTCTTTCACCACAACATTTACATCCCCTATAAAAAAATACAAAAGGTATTATAACTCTGCAGGCCTACATCTCTTACCTGAAGCTGTGGTGACAGATACTGACCTGTTGTAGTGACCAGTTCCACCACGTCATCCACCTCTCCTTCCTGCACTTCTCCTTCATCCACCTCTTCAACTTCCTCAACATCCTCAGGTTGTGGGTCTTGGTGAGGTTGGGGTTGTTTAGAAGGTGTGGGGTTCCTGTGCTCCCTGGAGTGTTCTCCTCCCAGTCTTCTATCCCCTATGAGAATCAAACAAAAGGTATAGTTATCACACAGAAATGTTATATAAAAAACAAAAACATGATACATTGGTTGGAAGTGGGGTACAGGTGTCTGTTTGGGCGGGATTTCAAGATGAAGACATTCTTTTTAAAAACTATATTCTTTAATATTCACCTTTGGCTGTCAATTTTTACACATGGAGGCACCCCAAAAATGCACTGATGCACCTTTGTGTGTCACCCAAAAAATGTGGTTCTGGTGGCCCACACTATAGTGCTCAAAAGTACAGATGTGGTACCAGCTGCTGAGTGTCCTCTCCTTTACACTGATTAAAGTTTGCATTTCATTCTCTTTACAAACACATCATCTAGCCAACAATGTAAGAACAACTATTGAATAGGGATGAGCTTCGTGTTCGAGTCGAACATACGTTCGACTCGAACATTGGCTGTTCGATCGTTCGACGAAGATCGAACGATTTGGGCCGTTCGCGCCAAATTCGAGTGACGCGAACGGCCCACAATGCACTACGCCATCGCAGTGTCATCCAGGCGCTGTGATTGGCCAAGCATGCACTGTGACCCCGCATGCTTGGCCAATCACAGCGCCGGCAGCGAGGAGAGCAATGATTGGCCACAGGCAGGATGCCTGTGGCCAATTATTGCTGAGGGTGTTTAGTACACGCCCCACACTATAAAAGGCCGCCAGCACGGCGGCCTAGTGTAGTGTGTTCCGGAGCAGGGATAGAGTAGCATAGGCAGGGACAGTGACTGTTATTTCTTTCTTGCTTAACCTGGATTCCTTTAGTTTAGGGAAAGAGAAGGATAGGTAGGGAGAGTGTCAGTGTGTTTTGTGCTTCTGCTATAGTGTGCTTAAAAAAAACATTTATTCTAGGGACAGAAAACTCTAGGTAGGGACAGTGTCAGTTTCTTTCACTCTGCAAGTCCTTGTTTCCAGGGACCTGTAAGGACAGTGAGTTAATTGTCCTTGTGCTATATTGTGCTTAAAAAAAACATTTATTCTAGGGACAGAAAACTCTAGGTAGGGACAGTGTCAGTTTCTTTCACTCTGCAAGTCCTTGTTTACAGGGACCTGTAAGGACAGTGAGTTAATTGTCCTTGTGCTATATTGTGATTAAAAAAAACATTTATTCTAGGGACAGAAAACTCTAGGTAGGGACAGTGTCAGTTTCTTTCACTCTGCAAGTCCTTGTTTCCAGGGACCTGTAAGGACAGTGAGTTAATTTTCCTTGTGCTATATTGTGATTAAAAAAAACATTTTTTCTAGGGACAGAAAACTGTAGGTAGGGAGAGTGTTTTTTTTCTTTCACTCTGCAAGTCCTTGTTTCCAGGGACCTGTAAGGACAGTGAGTTAATTGTCCTTGTGCTATATTGTGCTTAAAAAAAACATTTATTCTAGGGACAGAAAACTCTAGGTAGGGACAGTGTCAGTTTCTTTCACTCTGCAAGTCCTTGTTTCCAGGGACCTGTAAGGACAGTGAGTTAATTTTCCTTGTGCTATATTGTGATTAAAAAAAACATTTATTCTAGGGACAGAAAACTCTAGGTAGGGACAGTGTCAGTTTCTTTCACTCTGCAAGTCCTTGTTTCCAGGGACCTGTAAGGACAGTGAGTTAATTTTCCTTGTGCTATATTGTGATTAAAAAAAACATTTATTCTAGGGACAGAAAACTCTAGGTAGGGACAGTGTCAGTTTCTTTCACTCTGCAAGTCCTTGTTTCCAGGGACCTGTAAGGACAGTGAGTTAATTTTCCTTGTGCTATATTGTGATTAAAAAAAACATTTATTCTAGGGACAGAAAACTCTAGGTAGGGACAGTGTCAGTTTCTTTCACTCTGCAAGTCCTTGTTTCCAGGGACCTGTAAGGACAGTGAGTTAATTTTCCTTGTGCTATATTGTGATTAAAAAAAACATTTTTTCTAGGGACAGAAAACTGTAGGTAGGGAGAGTGTTTTTTTTCTTTCACTCTGCAAGTCCTTGTTTCCAGGGACCTGTAAGGACAGTGAGTTAATTTTCCTTGTGCTATATTGTGATTAAAAAAAACATTTTTTCTAGGGACAGAAAACTGTAGGTAGGGAGAGTGTTTTTTTTCTTTCACTCTGCAAGTCCTTGTTTCCAGGGACCTGTAAGGACAGTGAGTTAATTTTCCTTGTGCTATATTGTGATTAAAAAAAACATTTTTTCTAGGGACAGAAAACTGTAGGTAGGGAGAGTGTTTTTTTTCTTTCACTCTGCAAGTCCTTGTTTCCAGGGACCTGTAAGGACAGTGAGTTAATTTTCCTTGTGCTATATTGTGATTAAAAAAAACATTTTTTCTAGGGACAGAAAACTGTAGGTAGGGAGAGTGTTTTTTTTCTTTCACTCTGCAAGTCCTTGTTTCCAGGGACCTGTAAGGACAGTGAGTTAATTGTCCTTGTGCTATATTGTGCTTAAAAAAAACATTTATTCTAGGGACAGAAAACTCTAGGTAGGGACAGTGTCAGTTTCTTTCACTCTGCAAGTCCTTGTTTCCAGGGACCTGTAAGGACAGTGAGTTAATTTTCCTTGTGCTATATTGTGATTAAAAAAAACATTTATTCTAGGGACAGAAAACTCTAGGTAGGGACAGTGTCAGTTTCTTTCACTCTGCAAGTCCTTGTTTCCAGGGACCTGTAAGGACAGTGAGTTAATTTTCCTTGTGCTATATTGTGATTAAAAAAAACATTTATTCTAGGGACAGAAAACTCTAGGTAGGGACAGTGTCAGTTTCTTTCACTCTGCAAGTCCTTGTTTCCAGGGACCTGTAAGGACAGTGAGTTAATTTTCCTTGTGCTATATTGTGATTAAAAAAAACATTTATTCTAGGGACAGAAAACTCTAGGTAGGGACAGTGTCAGTTTCTTTCACTCTGCAAGTCCTTGTTTCCAGGGACCTGTAAGGACAGTGAGTTAATTTTCCTTGTGCTATATTGTGATTAAAAAAAACATTTTTTCTAGGGACAGAAAACTGTAGGTAGGGAGAGTGTTTTTTTTCTTTCACTCTGCAAGTCCTTGTTTCCAGGGACCTGTAAGGACAGTGAGTTAATTTTCCTTGTGCTATATTGTGATTAAAAAAAACATTTTTTCTAGGGACAGAAAACTCTAGGTAGGGAGAGTGTTTTTTTTCTTTCACTCTGCAAGTCCTTGTTTCCAGGGACCTGTAAGGACAGTGAGTTAATTGTCCTTGTGCTATATTGTGCTTAAAAAAAACATTTTTTCTAGGGACAGAAAACTCTAGGTAGGGAGAGTGTTTTTTTTTTTTCACTCTGCAAGTCCTTGTTTCCAGGGACCTGTAAGGACAGTGAGTTAATTGTCCTTGTGCTATATTGTGCTTAAAAAAAACATTTATTCTAGGGACAGAAAACTCTAGGTAGGGACAGTGTCAGTTTCTTTCACTCTGCAAGTCCTTGTTTCCAGGGACCTGTAAGGACAGTGAGTTAATTTTCCTTGTGCTATATTGTGATTAAAAAAAACATTTATTCTAGGGACAGAAAACTCTAGGTAGGGACAGTGTCAGTTTCTTTCACTCTGCAAGTCCTTGTTTCCAGGGACCTGTAAGGACAGTGAGTTAATTTTCCTTGTGCTATATTGTGATTAAAAAAAACATTTTTTCTAGGGACAGAAAACTGTAGGTAGGGAGAGTGTTTTTTTTCTTTCACTCTGCAAGTCCTTGTTTCCAGGGACCTGTAAGGACAGTGAGTTAATTTTACTTGTGCTATATTGTGCTTAAAAAAAACATTTTTTCTAGGGACAGAAAACTGTAGGTAGGGAGAGTGTTTTTTTTCTTTCACTCTGCAAGTCCTTGTTTCCAGGGACCTGTAAGGACAGTGAGTTAATTGTCCTTGTGCTATATTGTGCTTAAAAAAAACATTTATTCTAGGGACAGAAAACTCTAGGTAGGGACAGTGTCAGTTTCTTTCACTCTGCAAGTCCTTGTTTCCAGGGACCTGTAAGGACAGTGAGTTAATTTTCCTTGTGCTATATTGTGATTAAAAAAAACATTTTTTCTAGGGACAGAAAACTGTAGGTAGGGAGAGTGTTTTTTTTCTTTCACTCTGCAAGTCCTTGTTTCCAGGGACCTGTAAGGACAGTGAGTTAATTGTCCTTGTGCTATATTGTGCTTAAAAAAAACATTTATTCTAGGGACAGAAAACTCTAGGTAGGGACAGTGTCAGTTTCTTTCACTCTGCAAGTCCTTGTTTCCAGGGACCTGTAAGGACAGTGAGTTAATTTTCCTTGTGCTATATTGTGATTAAAAAAAACATTTTTTCTAGGGACAGAAAACTGTAGGTAGGGAGAGTGTTTTTTTTCTTTCACTCTGCAAGTCCTTGTTTCCAGGGACCTGTAAGGACAGTGAGTTAATTTTCCTTGTGCTATATTGTGATTAAAAAAAACATTTATTCTAGGGACAGAAAACTCTAGGTAGGGAGAGTGTTTTTTTTCTTTCACTCTGCAAGTCCTTGTTTCCAGGGACCTGTAAGGACAGTGAGTTAATTGTCCTTGTGCTATATTGTGCTTAAAAAAAACATTTTTTCTAGGGACAGAAAACTGTAGGTAGGGAGAGTGTTTTTTTTTTTTTCACTCTGCAAGTCCTTGTTTCCAGGGACCTGTAAGGACAGTGAGTTAATTGTCCTTGTGCTATATTGTGCTTAAAAAAAACATTTATTCTAGGGACAGAAAACTCTAGGTAGGGACAGTGTCAGTTTCTTTCACTCTGCAAGTCCTTGTTTCCAGGGACCTGTAAGGACAGTGAGTTAATTTTCCTTGTGCTATATTGTGATTAAAAAAAACATTTTTTCTAGGGACAGAAAACTGTAGGTAGGGAGAGTGTTTTTTTTCTTTCACTCTGCAAGTCCTTGTTTCCAGGGACCTGTAAGGACAGTGAGTTAATTTTCCTTGTGCTATATTGTGATTAAAAAAAACATTTTTTCTAGGGACAGAAAACTGTAGGTAGGGAGAGTGTTTTTTTTCTTTCACTCTGCAAGTCCTTGTTTCCAGGGACCTGTAAGGACAGTGAGTTAATTGTCCTTGTGCTATATTGTGCTTAAAAAAAACATTTTTTCTAGGGACAGAAAACTGTAGGTAGGGAGAGTGTTTTTTTTTTTTCACTCTGCAAGTCCTTGTTTCCAGGGACCTGTAAGGACAGTGAGTTAATTGTCCTTGTGCTATATTGTGCTTAAAAAAAACATTTATTCTAGGGACAGAAAACTCTAGGTAGGGACAGTGTCAGTTTCTTTCACTCTGCAAGTCCTTGTTTCCAGGGACCTGGAGAGACATTGAGTGAATTGTCCTTGTGCTATATTGTGATTAAAAAAAACATTTATTCTAGGGACAGAAAACTCTAGGTAGGGACAGTGTCAGTTTCTTTCACTGTGAAAGTCCTTGTTTCAAGGGACAGAGAAGGACACCTGAAGGTAGCCCTTATTGCTTTTTTCCCATCTCCCTGCAGGCCATCTATTAGAATGTCTGGAAGGCAAACAAGGAGAGGCAGACAGTCAGGAGGCAATAAAAGAGGGCAAGCAGGCTCTGTGTCTGGGGGCAACAGTGCTGGTCGTGGACGCGGTGCATTGTCATCAGCACATGGCCATGGGACACGCTTGTCCTTCTTTTCGGCAGCTGGACATGTTGAGCCACATCATGCCGAAGACTTGGTAGAGTGGATGACCAAGCCCTCCTCCTCCTCCTCATCCTCTCTCACCCAGGCTCAGGGTACTGGAAAAGCAGCTGCCAAAGCGTCGTCTTCCCTGGTATCAATGTCAGACAAATCATCAGTCACTCCTTCCCTAGACCCACCATGTCCTCCTCCTGAGGAGTCCCCCGAACTGTTTCAGCACAGTGTTGGGTACATGCTCCAGGAGGATGCCCAGCGTTTCGAAGGGTCTGATGATGAAACCCAGCTAGAGGAAGGCAGTAGCGTGAGAGCAGACAGAGGGGATGCTCAAGAAGGACACCAATCTGGCAGTCATGTTCCAGCAGCTGCAGCATACTGCCAGATTGGCTCCAGTGATGAGGAGGGAGGGGATGATGAGGTCAATGACTCCACGTGGGTGCCTAATAGGAGAGAGGAGGAGGAGGAGGATGAGGAGGAGGCACATCTCCAACGAGGCAGGATGCCCTTTGGTGGCCAGCGTAAGGGCAGTACACCGACGGAATCACACCGCAGAGCTCCGCCTGTGCAGGGCGCTGCCTCTGCCCGTCATTCAAAAAGTTCTTTGGTGTGGGCCTTTTTTGAGGCTAGTGCATCAGATCGCACAGCTGCTGTTTGCAACATATGTCTCAAGCGTATATCGCGTGGCCAAAACATCAGCCGCTTGGGTACCACATGCCTGACCAGACATATGTTGACCTGCCATGCAGCTCGTTGGCAAGCCTACCTCAAAGACCCACACCAAAGAACCAAGCGGACCTCTCCTTGCACCGCATCAGCTGGGATCTCCAACCCCACTATAACTTCAGTCCTCTCTGAAACATGCACTGAGAGGAATGAAGGTGTAGAATTAGGTGTGTCACAGCCAAGTACTTGCGCCCACTCTGCTAGCAGTACACCGACGTCCGATTCTAGCAGGCAAATTTCCCTGCCCCAGCTGCTGGACCGTCGAAAGAAGTTCACTCCCAGCCATCCACATGCCCAGCGGTTGAATGCTAGCTTGGCTAAATTGCTAGCGCTTCAACTGCTGCCTTTTCAGTTGGTAGACTCGGCCCCCTTCCGTGAGTTTGTGCAATGTGCGGTTCCTCAGTGGCAGGTTCCCAAACGCCACTTTTTCTCACGGAAGGCTATTCCGGCTCTCTACCGGCATGTGGAAGGCAATGTCTTGGCCTCGCTGGACAGGGCGGTCAGCGGTAAGGTGCATATTACCGCTGACTCATGGTCCAGCAGGCATGGACAGGGACGTTACCTTTCTTTCACGGCCCATTGGGTCACTCTTTTGGCAGCTGGGAAGGATTCAGGACAAGGTGCAGTAGTGTTGGAGGTTGTCCCACCGCCACGCCTCCAAAATGCTACTACTGGTTGTGACACACCTCTCTCCTCCACCCCCTCCTCTTCTTCTTCCTCCATGGCCTCTTCCTGTGGTTTGTCCTATGAACCAGCGGTGCTCCGTAGCCGTTCACGGGGCTACGCAAGTACGCAGGCAAAAAGATGCCATGCCGTGCTTGCGCTGGTGTGTTTGGGGGACAGAAGCCACACTGGGGCAGAGGTCCTGTCTGCTCTGCAGGGCCAGGCCGAGAGGTGGTTGACGCCACGCCAGCTTAAGCCAGGAATGGTGGTTTGCGACAATGGCACCAACCTCCTCTCCGCCCTCCGACAGGGACAACTGACCCATGTGCCCTGTGTGGCTCACGTCCTTAACCTGGTGGTGCAGCGCTTCTTGGGCAGGTACCCGGGCTTACAGGATGTCCTGAGGCAGGCCAGGAAAGTCTGTGTGCATTTCCGCAGATCTTATAATGCCAGTGCTCGCCTGGCTGAGCTGCAAAAGGAGTTGAACCTGCCCAAGAACCGCCTTATATGTGACATGCCCACCAGGTGGAACTCAACGTTGGCCATGCTGCAGCGGCTGCACACGCAGCAGAGGGCCATCAATGAGTACCTGTGCGACTACGGCACCAGGACAGGGTCAGGGGAGCTTGGTTTTTTTTCTCCACGCCAGTGGGGCATGATCAGGGATGCATGCACTGTCCTGGCACCATTTGAGGAGGCCACGAGGATGGTGAGCAGTGACAGTGCATGCATCAGTGACACTGTACCTCTTGTCCACCTGTTGGAGCACACGCTGCGTGGAATAATGGACAGGGCACTTGAGGCAGAACAGAGGCAGGAAGAGGAGGACTTCCTTGCCTCTCAAGGCCCCCTTTACCCAGACAGTGTTCCTTCTGTCCCACCCATCGCACAGGAAGAGGAGGAGGAGGAGGAGGAGGAGGAGGAGGAGGAGGAGGATTGTGTCAGCATGGAGGTGGAGGCTGGCACTCAGCATCATCAGCAGCAGTCTTTTAGGGATGATTTACAGTCCCAAGAAACCAGTGGACTTGTACGTGGCTGGGAGGAGGTGGCTGCGGATCATGTCGTCCTTAGTGACCCAGAGGACTCCGGAGCGAATGCCTCAGCAAACCTACGCTGCATGGCCTCCCTGATCCTGCAAAGTCTGCGGAAGGATCCTCGTATTCTTCGGATCAAGGAGAGGGACCATTACTGGCTGGCCACTCTCCTTGATCCACGGTACAAGGGTAAGGTTGCGGACCTTATGTTACCGTCGCAGAGGGAGCAGAGGATGAGACAACTCCGGGAGGCCTTGCAGAAAGGTCTGTGCAACGCGTTCCCAGAGACTGGGAGGTTGCAAACTCCTGGTCCTGGACAACGAGTTGCTGAGGCTTCGGCCAGTCAAAGAAGGAGCGGTGGGGAAGGTGGCCGTCTGACCGATGCGTTCAGACAATTCTTTAGTCCGCAGCCCCAAAGTATGATCGGTTCCAGCAACCATCGCCAGCGTCTGATAAACATGGTGCAGGAATATCTAGGGGCAAGGTCAGACTTGGACACCTTCCCCACCGAAAATCCTCTGGCTTACTGGGTCTTGAGGATGGATCACTGGCCAGAGCTTGCACAGTATGCAATTGAGCTACTGGCCTGTCCTGCATCCAGCGTTCTTTCGGAACGCACATTCAGTGCTGCTGGAGGATTTGTCACGGATCACAGGGTGCGCCTGTCCACCGACTCGGTTGATCGACTGACTTTCATCAAGATGAACCAGTCTTGGATCACCACCAGCTACCACACACCTGATGCTGATATAACAGACTAATTGATTTTAAAATGTCACATCCCTTCAAGACTGATGCTGATGCTGAGTGCCTGTGCTGTTATGTTGACTGGCTATCCTCCTCCTCCGAGTCCTCAATGATACGATTGATGATGATAGCTTGGAAGATCATTTTTGTTTATGGGTGCCGCCACCAGTGCCTAACGCCCAATTTTTCAGCCCCTGTTTAACAGGGGCGTGTAATTACAATTTTTGAAGCAATACTTTGCAACAGGGCTCATTGCTGTGCTCCAAGTACAGTATCTGTGAGGAGTTGCAGTGTTGTGCCACCAGTGCCTAAGGCCCAATTTTTCAGCCCCTGTTTAACAGGGGCGTGTCATTACAATTTTTGAAGCAATACTTTGCAACAGGGCTCATTGCTGTGCTCCAAGTACAGTATCTGTGAAGGGTTGCAGTGTTGTGCCACCAGTGCCTAAGGCCCAATTTTTCAGCCCCTGTTCAACAGGGGCATGTAATTACAATTCTTGATCTAATAATTCACAGCAGGGCCCATTGCTGCACCCACCAAGAGTAACTGTCAGGGCTTACAGTGTTGTGGCACCAGCACCACCATCAAAGGCCCAATTTTTACTACCACTGTTCAACAATTATATGTAATTAAAATTCCTGATATAATAGTTGACAGCAGGGCGTTCCAGCACCAACCAAGAGTAACTGTGAGTGCTTACAGTGTTGTGCCAACACCAACAACTAAGGGGCCTATTTCTGCAGAGTATATACGGCAGGTCCCTACTTTCAAACATCCAACTTACAAACGACTCCTACTTGCAAACGCAAGAAGACAACAGGAAGTGAGAGGAAATCTACCACTAGGAAGGAAAATTCTCTCCTGTAAGAATAAATATGGGAGAAAGGTGTCTCCTCTGTACTGATGCTTTATCAGCAATCCTTGTTTCAAGAAAAACACCACATTTCAAAAACAGTTGTCATTAGGACGGAAAGTGAGGTGAAATGTTCTGAACAGGGGCACAGACAGCAAAACAAATGTTACAGGGGTGATAACCCTTACCTATGTTTTCCAAAAAGTTTAAAAATAGATTTTTGGTCTGGAGCTACACTTCAACAATGTACCTGTTCAAAATTACAAACAGATTCTACATAAGAACAAACCTACAGTCCCTGTCTTGTATGCACCGCCTGTATACGGCTGTTCAGAGTATATAGGGCCTTTTTTATTTTATGTGCGGGGTTCCCCTTAATATCCATACAAGACCCAAAGGGGCTGGTAATGGGCTGGGGTAGGGGGGGGGTCATGGGGTAGCTATGCCATTTTTCTTAAAGATTTTCATCCATATTACCGGGACCAGACATTACATTAAAGCCGCAAGCAGTTTTAAATGGCTTTTTTTTCCTTTAGAAGTGTCATTTTGTGCAGGGACAGTTCTAAACACGGGAAACACGTGGCACTTCACAGGCATACTTTAGACACCCCCCAGGTACGATATTTAAAGGAATATTTGACTTTTTTTTTTTCACTTTATGCATCATTAAAATGACTGCTCCCGGAAAACGACCGTTTTTAAAACTTATTTTTGCATTGATACATGTCCCCTGGTGCAGAACCCGGGTTCCCAAACCCTTTTTAGGACAATAACATGCATAATAGTTTTTATAATTAGCACTTTAGAATTCGAACGTTCGCATCCATTGTATTTAATAGGGTTCTAATGTTCGTTCGAACTTTCGGTCCGTTCGCGGGTTCTGGTGCGAACCGAACCCGGGGGTGTTCGGCTCATCACTACTATTGAATAAAAACAGGCAGCTGTGTAAAAAATGTAAACCCTGTAAAATCTATACAAATCGTGCATAGTGGCCGAACAATGTGTCTGTAACGAACGATTACTGTGCCAAACCAAGTTCAAACTATGACATTTTGTAAGGTACAAAAGAAAAATGCAATAACATGGAGCAACATGCAAGTTGTGAAATACAATAATAGGAAAAATGGGCAAAAAATACTTACTTTTTTCAAGCATTCTCTTAATGCTCCTTAACTGCTCCGGCTCCCTCAGTTTGAGGTCAGACCACCTCTTTCTGAGCTGCTCATTTGATCGTTTCACCCCGAAATTCTTCTTCAGACTCTTCACGACTTTCTTCATGATTTTGGCCTTCCTTCGATTAGGTTTGCTATACGGCCCATGCTTTGCGTCATAATCCGACTTTAGCAATATGTCTCCCATCTCCGCCATCTCCGCGTAAGACATATTAGATGCCTTGAATCTCCTCCTTGATCGTGACATTTCCTCAGTCTCCGGGCTTGTCTCCTCCTCGTTATTTGAGGAATTAGCAGACACCTGCTGTGAATCCGCCATATCTGTCTGCGCGCCGAAAGAGAAGGGGCGGGGAAAAGATGTTACTTAGAACGTCATGAGCGGGCGACGTGTGCGGAGCGACGTGTGAGTAGTTTTACGCATGCGTGGTGTATATATAGCAAACACACATGTGACTATACTACGTTCGGTATGCGGAGAGAGGAGTAAAAGTGACGGACGTGCGAACGAAGGTATGTGATTTTGAGACTTTGAGAAATTTGAGAAATTGGTGGCCTATACTGTCTAGAGAATGTTGGAGGATATATATGGTGATTAAGATTTACAGTTAGACTGTGTGACTCACATTATTTTTTTTATTTTTTTTGGTTTGCAGACCTAAAATGAATGTGTTTATAAGTGACAAGGAATTCCTTGCGGAATTTCTAGACCAGGTAAGGGAGCTGCCCGCTCTGTGGGAAACAAAAAAACCCATACATAGATAAAAAGGGGTAAGAAAAGCAGCGCTGGAGACCCTGCTCCCATTTGTGCATACCAAGGTGCCCACAGCAACAGCAAAACAGGTGGACACTAAAATTGGGAGCTTGAGAGGCACATACAGGACTGAACGCTCTAAGGTCCTGGCTTCTCAGAGGTCAGGAGCAGCAGCAGATGATGTGTATGTCCCGAATTTGTGGTACTACAGCAGGATGTCCTTTCTGGATGACACATTGAGGCAAGGCCATCACTGTCCACTCTTCCCCCCAGACTTCCCTGCAGCCAACCTGAGCCTTCTCTGGAGCAAGAGGAGGCAGCCATCCTGGAAGAAGCTGATTTGGACATCTGGAGCCAGGTATAGTATTTAATGAAAATGTATTGTGATAAAATTAATGCAGGAAAAAGAAGTCAAGATGAAAATCCTAAACTATTTTGGGATACAAAAGTGAAATCAAGATCTATAGACATTAGTCTGCCATAAATTGGGTGCAAAATAGTCAATCTGATGTAGTCCTAAAAATATTTGTCTTTTCTCTTGATTTACATTCAAATTGCTACATTCATGATCTCAAATTTGTGTGAAAATAATTAACCAAAATATTAAACTATGTCCCTTTTTCATACACAGGATGAAATCAGCCAGGAGGAGGGTCTGGAAACTGTCAGGCAGGAGGAGGCAGCGCCCGCTGTGAGCCAGGAAGTGGCAGGGCCCACTGTCAGCCAGGAGGTGCCTGGGCCCAGTGGAAGACAGGAGGTGGCAGGGCCCAGTGGCAGACAGGAGGTGGCAGGGCCCAGTGGCAGACAGGAGGTGGCCGGCACGAGTAGAAGCACAAGATCTCAGGTGTCTCCCATCCACCTTCCTAAAAGAAGCAGGAGGGACAGGACCACAAGTGAGGCAGCAATGGCCCTTATTAGAGAGGCACATGCCACCCTCCAGGAGCCCACATCCCCTGAAGAGGCCATTGCCGGCCTAGTTGAGGCCAAGTTCAAGGTGATGAGCATGGAGCAACGCCTCCTATGCGAGCCCCTGCTCATCACCTTGCTGAACAAGGGGGTGATGGAGAGAATTACCCCCAATACGGCCATATGTGAGGTCGCACAGCTATCCCAACCTCAACCTCCTCCTCCTCCTCCACCTCCACCTTCTTCTTCTGCGCCACCCCCTTCTCCTCCACCTCCTCCTCCACCTTCTTCTTCTGTGCCACCCCCTTCTCCTCCACCTCCTCCTCCACCTCCACCTTCTTCTTCTGCGCCACCCCCTTCTCCTCCACCTCCTTCTCCTCCTCCTGACAGGAGTACCCCTCCAGTGGCCCAGCCTCCAGCCACACGCAGAAGGAAGGCTGCAGAGAAGGCTTCAGGGAAGGCTGCAGGGAAGGCTGCCAAGAAGACGAGGAAGTGATGGCCTTGCTTCATTGTGGTCGGACAGAAGGCAGCCTGTTGTAGTACCACAGACTTGGGACATATATATCACCTGCTGCTGTTCCTGACCTCTGGGAGGCCAGCATCAGATTGTGCTCACAACTGTTGTGCTTCTCAAGCTCCCAATTTTAGTGTCCACACAGGGTTGATGTGTGCTCTGGGGTCCCATGGATGAACAAATGGCAGCAGGTTCTCCAGCGCTGCCTTCTATTTATTTTGTTCTAGACATGAATAAATGTTTTTTGGGTTTAAGTTCATACTTGACTATGTTTTTTTAAAATAATTATTTAATTACCTTTGGAGTAAGCAGATACTTTTGACCCCCCCCAAAAAAGGGACAGATAACACCCAAAAAAATCAAGGTGTTCTTTTAAAAATATAGGGTGTAAACTTGACACAACTAAATTTTAAAAATAAAATGGGAGATCGCTATCAAAAACATCGACAAATTACAATTAACATCTGTCTAAAAATTTAAAACATTAAAATATTCTGAAGATCTTGCACGATATAATACAGCTAAATCTTCTTAAGAGCAGCACGAAAAAGGTTTAAAATAGATAGTCATAACTCTGTGTGAATATCAGCAGCAAAACAAGTTCATTAGTTTTCATTATTGTAACATTCTAAAGAAGATTTAAATGCACAACATTTAAACGATGCAATAATTTACAGCGTGACGAATGTGCTATCTCCATTACGAAGGCTTGTTTTACCAGAAGATGCGCTCCCGTCTCATACTTGATTCTGAGCATGCGCGCTTTTTGAACAGTCGTAAAAGCATACACACAAACCATTTTCTCGTCGCAAAACAGGCCGACGAGAAACACGACGAGAAAATCTAGAATCCGGACGAGAAAATAGAGAGCAGGTTCTCTATTTTTCTCGTCGAGATTCACGGCAGTTTTCTCGTCGTAAAACCATACACACGAACGGTTTTCTCGACAATAAAGCTCTCTCTGCACTTTTCTTGTCGGTTTTGGACGAGAAACTTGGTCGTGTGTACGAGGCTTGACAGGAGAGAACTTCACTTCCTAGGGGTAGATTTCCTCTCACTTCCTGTTGTCTCCTTCCGTTTGCAAGTAGGAGTCGTTTGTAAGTAGGGATGGACGAACATCTCCCGGGACGGTTCGCGAACGCGGGTAAATGTTCGTGAACCGCGGGTTCGCGGCGGGCCCCATTCATTTCAATGGGAGGCGAACATTAAAAACCTCCAGGTCATATATGCAGCCACAAAATAATTACTAGCTGTGCACACATAGTCCCACAACATGGACAATGACATAACAGAAGTATTAAGCAAATTTGTGATCGACAACGACAAGCATTCTTTTCTTATCTGAAAAATTGTGTCAATTCAGGAGCGCATGAAGACCATGGAAGAGACACAAGGCCAGGCTATGAAGGGGGTGCAGGAGATGATCCTGCTATTGGAAAAGTTGCCATAAATGTTTTTTTTTTTTTATAAGTTATATAAATCGTTTATACAGTTATAACGTTTATTTCGTTTTTTGTAATATTGCTCGCTTTTATTGTAATAGCTCGGCCTAAATCAGCCAGAACTGACAGCAGCCGGTAAATACATGTCAAATACATATAGGGTCCATTCACACGTCTGTAAAATGGGTCCGCATCCGTTCCACAATTTAGTGGAATTGATTTTCAATTCCAGTCTGAAAAATTAGGCATTCACAGCCTGGATAAAGAAGTAAGTGTCGGCCAGTACAGGCCCCAAAAATTAGCCAATTTTTCTGTGGCTGGAGGTACATTAGGCATTCACAGGATAAATACATTTCGGGCACTACAGGCCCCAAAAATTAGGCATTCAACGGACATAAAAGGCCTTTTATGCCGCTGTATTTACCCAAGAAGACAGGGACCATGAATAATTGTTATAGGTGGTGTTGGATATTTGTGGCCTGTCATGAGGAATTTGAATGAAACATGGTCTACTGGTCACATGTGCTGAATTCCTCAGAGATCCATGCCTCATTCATTTTTATAAATGTGAGGTAGTCAACACTGTCGTGAGCTAGGCTGCGCTTATCGGTCACGATCCCCCCTGCTGCGCTGAACGTCCTTTCGGACAGGACACTGGACGAGGGGCAAGCCAACAATTCCATTACAAATTGTGCAAGCTCTGGCCAGAGGTCAAGCCTGCCCACCCAGTAGTCCAGGGGTTCATCACTTCTCAGAGCGTCCACATCGGCCGTTAATCCGATGTAGTCGGACACCTGTCGGTCAAGGCGTTCCCTGATGCTGGATCCGGATGAGACCTGTCGATGGTGTCGGCTGAAAGAATGATCTCATATCAGAAGTGACCAAGACATCTTCAAACCGCCCTCTTCTTGCAGGTGCTGTTGGATTGGTATCCACAACTGTTCCTCTGGGAGTGGAAATTCCTCCATAAAGAAGGCATAAGGTACGATGTCACTGATGGCGCCATGGCTGCGACTGACCAGTTTGGTGATCTCATCAAATGGCCGCAAAAGTCTGCATGCGTCGCGCATGAGCAGCCACTGACACAGTGAAAAAAAAACAAGATCCCCAGAACCTGTTCTGGCGCAGAGTTCGTACAGGTAGTCGTTAACTGCACGTTTCTGCTGGAGCAGCCTATCAAGCATATACAAGGTTGAGTTCCATCGCGTCGGGCAGTCACAAATAAGACATCTGACCGGCAGATTGTGTCGCCGCTGAATGTCAGCAAGGTGAGCCATGGCCGTGTAAGATCTTCTGAAATGGGCCGAGATTTTCCTTGCCTGCCGCAAGACGTCCTGGACCCCAGGGTATTTGACAACGAATCGCTGCACGACCAAGTTCCAGACGTGTGCCATGCATGGCGCGTGTGTAATTGTGCTCTGTTTCAACGCGCTCAGCAGATTGGCACCGTTGTCGCACACCACTTTACCAACTGTCAAATTGAGCGGTGTTAGCCACTGATCTGCCTGTGAACGCAAAGCTGGAAGGAGTGCAGGGCCAGTGTGGCTCTTGGCTTCCAGGCACAACAGACGCAGCACAGCATGGCAACGTCTCACCTGGCATGTCGAATAGGTTCTGGGGATCTTGGGCGGCGCAGCGGAAGAGACGGTAGCAGCGGAAGAGGAGGAGTCAGCCGAGGAGGAGAGGGAGAATAGAGTAGGAGGAGGAAGAGAAGAAGAGGCAGGCCTGCATGCAATCCGTGGCGGTAAAACCAAATCTACACGGGTGCCACGGGTTACATGCTTGACGGCCGTCAGAAGGTTCACCCAGTGGGCAGTAAAAGTAATATACCTTCCCTGCCCGTGTTTGCTAGACCATGTGTCTGTGGTCAGATGTATCTTGGCACCGACACTGTGTGCCAGAGATACATTCACTTGCCGCTGAACATGGCCATATAGCTCTGGGATGCCCTTCTGGGAGAAATATTTCCTTCCTGGGACCTTCCATTGTGGTGTTCCAATGGCCACAAATTTTCGAAAGGCCTCCGAGTCCACCAGTTTATATGGCAGTAGTTGGCGGGCTAGGTGTTCTGACAAGCCAGCGGTCAACCGTTGGGCAAGAGGGTTATCCGGCGTCATCATTCTTTTACGCTCGAACATTTGGCCCACGGAAGCCTGCCTATTTCCAGATAAACTTGGGGACGGGATGATGGAAGGTGGAGTGGAGGACAACTGTGAAGAGAGAGGAGAAGTAGCAGAAGAGGCTGGATGGTGAGAGCCTGGAGTTTGGGTTTGTGGGTTCTGACGGCGTTGCTCCCACTGGGCTCGGTGATGGGAGTTCATGTGCCTTCTTAAGGCGGTCGTACCTAGGTGAGTGTTGGGCTTACCGCGACTTATGCGTTGACTGCAAAGGCTGCAGATGGCAACACTATTGTCAGCAGCGGACACGTTAAAAAAAGCCCACACTGCGGAGCCATGTGCCGGCGTCCTGGGAGCGCCAGATGTGACCGTACATGGTTGATGGCTCGCTCTGAGTCCTGATACATTAGCAGTCTGGTTTGTCCCTCCTGTGCAATGTAAGTTCCGCCTGCCTCTCCTCCCTATCTGCTGGTCCATCTCTCCCTCTGAACTTCCCTCCTGGTCCTCTCTTGTGGGCACCCACGTGACGTCCATAGACACATCATCATCTACGTCACCTTCCCCACCACTAACATTAGAGATCTCAGAGTAGGCAGCAACAGCGGGGACCAACATCCTTGGGCTGATCTGGGTACTGTTGTCAGACTGCTGAGTGGCGGTTGTTGCTACCTCCTCTTCCTGATCCAATGTCAAGAATGCCTGCGCATCGGAGAAGTCTTGTGATGGATCGGAAAATAATTCCTGTGACTCAAGCGGAGGGTATATGGTGGCGGTGGTGTTGGTGGTAGTCTTTGGGGGTGCACACAGCAGAGAGTGAAGAGGGTGCAGATAGAGAGGATGAGGAGGGTGCAGAAGAGTAACGCTGAGTGAGCCACTCAACCAAGTCTGGTGCGTCCTTTGAAGTAATCGAACGCACCTTCTGCAACTTCCCACTTTGGCTCCGGCCTGGTGCTCCTGCCCTACCCCTACCACCCCTGCGGAAGGGCCTGCCTCTTCCTCTGCCTGTAATCTTTTTAAATGACCCTGTGACAAAAGGCTGTAGAGAAGGGCAGTATATGTGGAAGAAGGTATATAACACCCCGCTTCAAACTGTCATTTTCGGGGGCCACTGGTCTATCACAGCAGTTATAATACTTTTTTCTAATTGCGTTTGTCACTCTTTGTAGTATCGCTGCAGAATAGGGATGAGCTTCGTGTTCGAGTCGAACATACGTTCGACTCGAACATTGGCTGTTCGATCGTTCGACGAAGATCGAACGATTTGGGCCGTTCGCGCCAAATTCGAGTGACGCGAACGGCCCACAATGCACTACGCCATCGCAGTGTCATCCAGGCGCTGTGATTGGCCAAGCATGCACTGTGACCCCGCATGCTTGGCCAATCACAGCGCCGGCAGCGAGGAGAGCAATGATTGGCCACAGGCAGGATGCCTGTGGCCAATTATTGCTGAGGGTGTTTAGTACACGCCCCACACTATAAAAGGCCGCCAGCACGGCGGCCTAGTGTAGTGTGTTCCGGAGCAGGGATAGAGTAGCATAGGCAGGGACAGTGACTGTTATTTCTTTCTTGCTTAACCTGGATTCCTTTAGTTTAGGGAAAGAGAAGGATAGGTAGGGAGAGTGTCAGTGTGTTTTGTGCTTCTGCTATAGTGTGCTTAAAAAAAAACATTTATTCTAGGGACAGAAAACTCTAGGTAGGGACAGTGTCAGTTTCTTTCACTCTGCAAGTCCTTGTTTCCAGGGACCTGGAAGGACAGTGAGTGAATTGTCCTTTTGCTATATTGTGATTAAAAAAAACATTTATTCTAGGGACAGAAAACTCTAGGTAGGGACAGTGTCAGTTTCTTTCACTCTGCAAGTCCTTGTTTCCAGGGACCTGGAAGGACAGTGAGTGAATTGTCCTTTTGCTATATTGTGATTAAAAAAAACATTTATTCTAGGGACAGAAAACTCTAGGTAGGGACAGTGTCAGTTTCTTTCACTCTGCAAGTCCTTGTTTCCAGGGACCTGGAAGGACAGTGAGTGAATTGTCCTTTTGCTATATTGTGATTAAAAAAAACATTTATTCTAGGGACAGAAAACTCTAGGTAGGGACAGTGTCAGTTTCTTTCACTCTGCAAGTCCTTGTTTCCAGGGACCTGGAAGGACAGTGAGTGAATTGTCCTTTTGCTATATTGTGATTAAAAAAAACATTTATTCTAGGGACAGAAAACTCTAGGTAGGGACAGTGTCAGTTTCTTTCACTCTGCAAGTCCTTGTTTCCAGGGACCTGGAAGGACAGTGAGTGAATTGTCCTTTTGCTATATTGTGATTAAAAAAAACATTTATTCTAGGGACAGAAAACTCTAGGTAGGGACAGTGTCAGTTTCTTTCACTCTGCAAGTCCTTGTTTCCAGGGACCTGGAAGGACAGTGAGTGAATTGTCCTTTTGCTATATTGTGATTAAAAAAAACATTTATTCTAGGGACAGAAAACTCTAGGTAGGGACAGTGTCAGTTTCTTTCACTCTGCAAGTCCTTGTTTCCAGGGACCTGGAAGGACAGTGAGTGAATTGTCCTTTTGCTATATTGTGATTAAAAAAAACATTTTTTTCTAGGGACAGAAAACTGTAGGTAGGGAGAGTATTTTTTTTCTTTCACTCTGCAAGTCCTTGTTTCCAGGGACCTGTAAGGACAGTGAGTTAATTGTCCTTGTGCTATATTGTGCTGAAAAAAACATTTATTCCAGGGACAGAAAACTCTAGGTAGGGACAGTGTCAGTTTCTTTCACTCTGCAAGTCCTTGTTTCCAGGGACCTGGAAGGACAGTGAGTGAATTGTCCTTTTGCTATATTGTGATTAAAAAAAACATTTATTCTAGGGACAGAAAACTCTAGGTAGGGACAGTGTCAGTTTCTTTCACTCTGCAAGTCCTTGTTTCCAGGGACCTGGAAGGACAGTGAGTGAATTGTCCTTTTGCTATATTGTGATTAAAAAAAACATTTATTCTAGGGACAGAAAACTCTAGGTAGGGACAGTGTCAGTTTCTTTCACTCTGCAAGTCCTTGTTTCCAGGGACCTGGAAGGACAGTGAGTGAATTGTCCTTTTGCTATATTGTGATTAAAAAAAACATTTATTCTAGGGACAGAAAACTCTAGGTAGGGACAGTGTCAGTTTCTTTCACTCTGCAAGTCCTTGTTTCCAGGGACCTGGAAGGACAGTGAGTGAATTGTCCTTTTGCTATATTGTGATTAAAAAAAACATTTATTCTAGGGACAGAAAACTCTAGGTAGGGACAGTGTCAGTTTCTTTCACTCTGCAAGTCCTTGTTTCCAGGGACCTGGAAGGACAGTGAGTGAATTGTCCTTTTGCTATATTGTGATTAAAAAAAACATTTTTTTCTAGGGACAGAAAACTGTAGGTAGGGAGAGTATTTTTTTTCTTTCACTCTGCAAGTCCTTGTTTCCAGGGACCTGTAAGGACAGTGAGTTAATTGTCCTTGTGCTATATTGTGCTGAAAAAAACATTTATTCCAGGGACAGAAAACTCTAGGTAGGGACAGTGTCAGTTTCTTTCACTCTGCAAGTCCTTGTTTCCAGGGACCTGGAAGGACAGTGAGTGAATTGTCCTTTTGCTATATTGTGATTAAAAAAAACATTTTTTTCTAGGGACAGAAAACTGTAGGTAGGGAGAGTGTTTTTTTTCTTTCACTCTGCAAGTCCTTGTTTCCAGGGACCTGTAAGGACAGTGAGTTAATTTTCCTTGTGCTATATTGTGATTAAAAAAAACATTTATTCTAGGGACAGAAAACTCTAGGTAGGGACAGTGTCAGTTTCTTTCACTCTGCAAGTCCTTGTTTCCAGGGACCTGGAAGGACAGTGAGTGAATTGTCCTTTTGCTATATTGTGATTAAAAAAAACATTTATTCTAGGGACAGAAAACTCTAGGTAGGGACAGTGTCAGTTTCTTTCACTCTGCAAGTCCTTGTTTCCAGGGACCTGGAAGGACAGTGAGTGAATTGTCCTTTTGCTATATTGTGATTAAAAAAAACATTTATTCTAGGGACAGAAAACTCTAGGTAGGGACAGTGTCAGTTTCTTTCACTCTGCAAGTCCTTGTTTCCAGGGACCTGGAAGGACAGTGAGTGAATTGTCCTTTTGCTATATTGTGATTAAAAAAAACATTTATTCTAGGGACAGAAAACTCTAGGTAGGGACAGTGTCAGTTTCTTTCACTCTGCAAGTCCTTGTTTCCAGGGACCTGGAAGGACAGTGAGTGAATTGTCCTTTTGCTATATTGTGATTAAAAAAAACATTTATTCTAGGGACAGAAAACTCTAGGTAGGGACAGTGTCAGTTTCTTTCACTCTGCAAGTCCTTGTTTCCAGGGACCTGGAAGGACAGTGAGTGAATTGTCCTTTTGCTATATTGTGATTAAAAAAAACATTTATTCTAGGGACAGAAAACTCTAGGTAGGGACAGTGTCAGTTTCTTTCACTCTGCAAGTCCTTGTTTCCAGGGACCTGGAAGGACAGTGAGTGAATTGTCCTTTTGCTATATTGTGATTAAAAAAAACATTTTTTTCTAGGGACAGAAAACTGTAGGTAGGGAGAGTATTTTTTTTCTTTCACTCTGCAAGTCCTTGTTTCCAGGGACCTGTAAGGACAGTGAGTTAATTGTCCTTGTGCTATATTGTGCTGAAAAAAACATTTATTCCAGGGACAGAAAACTCTAGGTAGGGACAGTGTCAGTTTCTTTCACTCTGCAAGTCCTTGTTTCCAGGGACCTGGAAGGACAGTGAGTGAATTGTCCTTTTGCTATATTGTGATTAAAAAAAACATTTATTCTAGGGACAGAAAACTCTAGGTAGGGACAGTGTCAGTTTCTTTCACTCTGCAAGTCCTTGTTTCCAGGGACCTGGAAGGACAGTGAGTGAATTGTCCTTTTGCTATATTGTGATTAAAAAAAACATTTATTCTAGGGACAGAAAACTCTAGGTAGGGACAGTGTCAGTTTCTTTCACTCTGCAAGTCCTTGTTTCCAGGGACCTGGAAGGACAGTGAGTGAATTGTCCTTTTGCTATATTGTGATTAAAAAAAACATTTATTCTAGGGACAGAAAACTCTAGGTAGGGACAGTGTCAGTTTCTTTCACTCTGCAAGTCCTTGTTTCCAGGGACCTGGAAGGACAGTGAGTGAATTGTCCTTTTGCTATATTGTGATTAAAAAAAACATTTATTCTAGGGACAGAAAACTCTAGGTAGGGACAGTGTCAGTTTCTTTCACTCTGCAAGTCCTTGTTTCCAGGGACCTGGAAGGACAGTGAGTGAATTGTCCTTTTGCTATATTGTGATTAAAAAAAACATTTTTTTCTAGGGACAGAAAACTGTAGGTAGGGAGAGTATTTTTTTTCTTTCACTCTGCAAGTCCTTGTTTCCAGGGACCTGTAAGGACAGTGAGTTAATTGTCCTTGTGCTATATTGTGCTGAAAAAAACATTTATTCCAGGGACAGAAAACTCTAGGTAGGGACAGTGTCAGTTTCTTTCACTCTGCAAGTCCTTGTTTCCAGGGACCTGGAAGGACAGTGAGTGAATTGTCCTTTTGCTATATTGTGATTAAAAAAAAAATTTTTTTCTAGGGACAGAAAACTGTAGGTAGGGAGAGTGTTTTTTTTCTTTCACTCTGCAAGTCCTTGTTTCCAGGGACCTGTAAGGACAGTGAGTTAATTTTCCTTGTGCTATATTGTGATTAAAAAAAACATTTTTTCTAGGGACAGAAAACTGTAGGTAGGGAGAGTGTTTTTTTTCTTTCACTCTGCAAGTCCTTGTTTCCAGGGACAGAGAAGGACACCTGAAGGTAGCCCTTATTGCTTTTTTCCCATCTCCCTGCAGGCCATCTATTAGAATGTCTGGAAGGCAAACAAGGAGAGGCAGACAGTCAGGAGGCAATAAAAGAGGGCAAGCAGGCTCTGTGTCTGGGGGCAACAGTGCTGGTCGTGGACGCGGTGCATTGTCATCAGCACATGGCCATGGGACACGCTTGTCCTTCTTTTCGGCAGCTGGACATGTTGAGCCACATCATGCCGAAGACTTGGTAGAGTGGATGACCAAGCCCTCCTCCTCCTCCTCATCCTCTCTCACCCAGGCTCAGGGTACTGGAAAAGCAGCTGCCAAAGCGTCGTCTTCCCTGGTATCAATGTCAGACAAATCATCAGTCACTCCTTCCCTAGACCCACCATGTCCTCCTCCTGAGGAGTCCCCCGAACTGTTTCAGCACAGTGTTGGGTACATGCTCCAGGAGGATGCCCAGCGTTTCGAAGGGTCTGATGATGAAACCCAGCTAGAGGAAGGCAGTAGCGTGAGAGCAGACAGAGGGGATGCTCAAGAAGGACACCAATCTGGCAGTCATGTTCCAGCAGCTGCAGCATACTGCCAGATTGGCTCCAGTGATGAGGAGGGAGGGGATGATGAGGTCAATGACTCCACGTGGGTGCCTAATAGGAGAGAGGAGGAGGAGGAGGATGAGGAGGAGGCACATCTCCAACGAGGCAGGATGCCCTTTGGTGGCCAGCGTAAGGGCAGTACACCGACGGAATCACACCGCAGAGCTCCGCCTGTGCAGGGCGCTGCCTCTGCCCGTCATTCAAAAAGTTCTTTGGTGTGGGCCTTTTTTGAGGCTAGTGCATCAGATCGCACAGCTGCTGTTTGCAACATATGTCTCAAGCGTATATCGCGTGGCCAAAACATCAGCCGCTTGGGTACCACATGCCTGACCAGACATATGTTGACCTGCCATGCAGCTCGTTGGCAAGCCTACCTCAAAGACCCACACCAAAGAACAAAGCGGACCTCTCCTTGCACCGCATCAGCTGGGATCTCCAACCCCACTATAACTTCAGTCCTCTCTGAAACATGCACTGAGAGGAATGAAGGTGTAGAATTAGGTGTGTCACAGCCAAGTACTTGCGCCCACTCTGCTAGCAGTACACCGACGTCCGATTCTAGCAGGCAAATTTCCCTGCCCCAGCTGCTGGACCGTCGAAAGAAGTTCACTCCCAGCCATCCACATGCCCAGCGGTTGAATGCTAGCTTGGCTAAATTGCTAGCGCTTCAACTGCTGCCTTTTCAGTTGGTAGACTCGGCCCCCTTCCGTGAGTTTGTGCAATGTGCGGTTCCTCAGTGGCAGGTTCCCAAACGCCACTTTTTCTCACGGAAGGCTATTCCGGCTCTCTACCGGCATGTGGAAGGCAATGTCTTGGCCTCGCTGGACAGGGCGGTCAGCGGTAAGGTGCATATTACCGCTGACTCATGGTCCAGCAGGCATGGACAGGGACGTTACCTTTCTTTCACGGCCCATTGGGTCACTCTTTTGGCAGCTGGGAAGGATTCAGGACAAGGTGCAGTAGTGTTGGAGGTTGTCCCACCGCCACGCCTCCAAAATGCTACTACTGGTTGTGACACACCTCTCTCCTCCACCCCCTCCTCTTCTTCTTCCTCCATGGCCTCTTCCTGTGGTTTGTCCTATGAACCAGCGGTGCTCCGTAGCCGTTCACGGGGCTACGCAAGTACGCAGGCAAAAAGATGCCATGCCGTGCTTGCGCTGGTGTGTTTGGGGGACAGAAGCCACACTGGGGCAGAGGTCCTGTCTGCTCTGCAGGGCCAGGCCGAGAGGTGGTTGACGCCACGCCAGCTTAAGCCAGGAATGGTGGTTTGCGACAATGGCACCAACCTCCTCTCCGCCCTCCGACAGGGACAACTGACCCATGTGCCCTGTGTGGCTCACGTCCTTAACCTGGTGGTGCAGCGGTTCTTGGGCAGGTACCCGGGCTTACAGGATGTCCTGAGGCAGGCCAGGAAAGTCTGTGTGCATTTCCGCAGATCTTATAATGCCAGTGCTCGCCTGGCTGAGCTGCAAAAGGAGTTGAACCTGCCCAAGAACCGCCTTATATGTGACATGCCCACCAGGTGGAACTCAACGTTGGCCATGCTGCAGCGGCTGCACACGCAGCAGAGGGCCATCAATGAGTACCTGTGCGACTACGGCACCAGGACAGGGTCAGGGGAGCTTGGTTTTTTTTCTCCACGCCAGTGGGGCATGATCAGGGATGCATGCACTGTCCTGGCACCATTTGAGGAGGCCACGAGGATGGTGAGCAGTGACAGTGCATGCATCAGTGACACTGTACCTCTTGTCCACCTGTTGGAGCACACGCTGCGTGGAATAATGGACAGGGCACTTGAGGCAGAACAGAGGCAGGAAGAGGAGGACTTCCTTGCCTCTCAAGGCCCCCTTTACCCAGACAGTGTTCCTTCTGTCCCACCCATCGCACAGGAAGAGGAGGAGGAGGAGGAGGAGGAGGAGGAGGATTGTGTCAGCATGGAGGTGGAGGCTGGCACTCAGCATCATCAGCAGCAGTCTTTTAGGGATGATTTACAGTCCCAAGAAACCAGTGGACTTGTACGTGGCTGGGAGGAGGTGGCTGCGGATCATGTCGTCCTTAGTGACCCAGAGGACTCCGGAGCGAATGCCTCAGCAAACCTACGCTGCATGGCCTCCCTGATCCTGCAAAGTCTGCGGAAGGATCCTCGTATTCTTCGGATCAAGGAGAGGGACCATTACTGGCTGGCCACTCTCCTTGATCCACGGTACAAGGGTAAGGTTGCGGACCTTATGTTACCGTCGCAGAGGGAGCAGAGGATGAGACAACTCCGGGAGGCCTTGCAGAAAGGTCTGTGCAACGCGTTCCCAGAGACTGGGAGGTTGCAAACTCCTGGTCCTGGACAACGAGTTGCTGAGGCTTCGGCCAGTCAAAGAAGGAGCGGTGGGGAAGGTGGCCGTCTGACCGATGCGTTCAGACAATTCTTTAGTCCGCAGCCCCAAAGTATGATTGGTTCCAGCAACCATCGCCAGCGTCTGATAAACATGGTGCAGGAATATCTAGGGGCAAGGTCAGACTTGGACACCTTCCCCACCGAAAATCCTCTGGCTTACTGGGTCTTGAGGATGGATCACTGGCCAGAGCTTGCACAGTATGCAATTGAGCTACTGGCCTGTCCTGCATCCAGCGTTCTTTCGGAACGCACATTCAGTGCTGCTGGAGGATTTGTCACGGATCACAGGGTGCGCCTGTCCACCGACTCGGTTGATCGACTGACTTTCATCAAGATGAACCAGTCTTGGATCACCACCAGCTACCACACACCTGATGCTGATATAACAGACTAATTGATTTTAAAATGTCACATCCCTTCAAGACTGATGCTGATGCTGAGTGCCTGTGCTGTTATGTTGACTGGCTATCCTCCTCCTCCGAGTCCTCAATGATACGATTGATGATGATAGCTTGGAAGATCATTTTTGTTTATGGGTGCCGCCACCAGTGCCTAACGCCCAATTTTTCAGCCCCTGTTTAACAGGGGCGTGTAATTACAATTTTTGAAGCAATACTTTGCAACAGGGCTCATTGCTGTGCTCCAAGTACAGTATCTGTGAGGAGTTGCAGTGTTGTGCCACCAGTGCCTAAGGCCCAATTTTTCAGCCCCTGTTTAACAGGGGCGTGTCATTACAATTTTTGAAGCAATACTTTGCAACAGGGCTCATTGCTGTGCTCCAAGTACAGTATCTGTGAGGGGTTGCAGTGTTGTGCCACCAGTGCCTAAGGCCCAATTTTTCAGCCCCTGTTCAACAGGGGCATGTAATTACAATTCTTGATCTAATAATTCACAGCAGGGCCCATTGCTGCACCCACCAAGAGTAACTGTCAGGGCTTACAGTGTTGTGGCACCAGCACCACCATCAAAGGCCCAATTTTTACTACCACTGTTCAACAATTATATGTAATTAAAATTCCTGATATAATAGTTGACAGCAGGGCGTTCCAGCACCAACCAAGAGTAACTGTGAGTGCTTACAGTGTTGTGCCAACACCAACAACTAAGGGGCCTATTTCTGCAGAGTATATACGGCAGGTCCCTACTTTCAAACATCCAACTTACAAACGACTCCTACTTGCAAACGCAAGAAGACAACAGGAAGTGAGAGGAAATCTACCACTAGGAAGGAAAATTCTCTCCTGTAAGAATAAATATGGGAGAAAGGTGTCTCCTCTGTACTGATGCTTTATCAGCAATCCTTGTTTCAAGAAAAACACCACATTTCAAAAACAGTTGTCATTGGGACGGAAAGTGAGGTGAAATGTTCTGAACAGGGGCACAGACAGCAAAACAAATGTTACAGGGGTGATAACCCTTACCTATGTTTTCCAAAAAGTTTAAAAATAGATTTTTGGGCTGGAGCTACACTTCAACAATGTACCTGTTCAAAATTACAAACAGATTCTACATAAGAACAAACCTACAGTCCCTGTCTTGTATGCACCGCCTGTATACGGCTGTTCAGAGTATATAGGGCCTTTTTTATTTTATGTGCGGGGTTCCCCTTAATATCCATACAAGACCCAAAGGGGCTGGTAATGGGCTGGGGTAGGGGGGGGGGGTCATGGGGTAGCTATGCCATTTTTCTTAAAGAATTTCATCCATATTACCGGGACCAGACATTACATTAAAGCCGCAAGCAGTTTTAAATGGCTTTTTTTTCCTTTAGAAGTGTCATTTTGTGCAGGGACAGTTCTAAAAACGGGAAACACGTGGCACTTCACAGGCATACTTTAGACACCCCCCAGGTACGATATTTAAAGGAATATTTGACTTTTTTTTTTCACTTTATGCATCATTAAAATGACTGCTCCCGAAAAACGACCGTTTTTAAAACTTCTTTTTGCATTGATACATGTCCCCTGGTGCAGAACCCGGGTTCCCAAACCCTTTTTAGGACAATAACATGCATAATAGTTGTTATAATTAGCACTTTAGAATTCGAACGTTCGCATCCATTGTATTTAATAGGGTTCTAATGTTCGTTCGAACTTCCGGTCCGTTCGCGGGTTCTGGTGCGAACCGAACCCGGGGGTGTTCGGCTCATCACTACTGCAGAACCTCTCAGCAGTCACAATGCTGCACAGTAGAAATGCACTATACTATTCTTCCTATATGTGAAAGTATTTTATGCGTGTAGTACACCCCTATTTACTGCACACAAAATAGTACACCTATACCAGTCCTTAAAAGAACTTTTGTGGAGCTTTATTGGTTAGCGATTTTAGTCGCTAGTCTGTGCCTGCGACACACAGCAGCAACTTCTCCCTAAACCCGAGAAAAGAGCTGCAGCAGAACCGCTCAGAAGCTGCACAGTAGAAATGCTGCACAGTTGAAATGCACTATATATTATATAGTATAGTATATAGTATATATTATATAGTATGTTTGAAAGTTTTTAATGCGTGTATTAGACCCCTATATACTGCACACCAAATAGTACACCTATACCAGTCCTTAAATGAACTTTTGTGGAGCTTTATTGGTTAGCGATTTTAGTCGCTAGTCTGTGCCTGCGATACACAGCAGCAACTTCTACCTAAACCGAGAAAAGAGCTGCAGCAGAACCGCTCAGAAGCTGCACAGTAGAAATGCTGCACAGTTGAAATGCACTATATATTATATAGTATAGTATATAGTATATATTATATAGTATGTTTGAAAGTTTTTTATGCGTGTATTAGACCCCTATATACTGCACACCAAATAGTACACCTATACCAGTCCTTAAAATGAACTTTTGTGGAGCTTTATTGGTTAGCGATTTTAGTCGCTGGTCTGTGCCTGCGACACACAGCGGCAACTTCTACCTAAACTGAGAAAAGAGCTGCAGAACCACTCAGAAGCTGCACAGTAGAAATGCACTATGCTATTCTTCCTATATGTGAAAGTATTTTATGCGTGTAGTACACCCCTATTTACTGCACACAAAATAGTACACCTATACCAGTCCTTAAAAGAACTTTTCTGGAGCTTTATTGGTTAGCGATTTTAGTCGCTAGTCTGTGCCTGCGACACACAGCGGCAACTTCTACCTAAACCGAGAAAAGAGCTGCAGAACCGCTCAGAAGCTGCACAGTAGAAATGCACTATACTATTCTTCCTAGAGTATTTTATGCGTGTAGTACACCCCTATTTACTGCACACAAAATAGTACACCTATACCAGTCCTTAAAAGGACTTTTGTAGACTGTATTTTTACACCTATACCAGTCCTTAGAAGGACTTTTGTTTTAGTAGAGTCTGTCCCTGCTAGTACACACACAGCAACCTTCCTACACTGACTAAAGACAGCTGCAGAACCGCTCAGCACTGCAGTCCCAATGCTGCACAATTGAAATGAACTAAAAGTGTATTACACCCCTATATACTGCACACAAAACAATTGTACACCTATACCAGTCCTTAAAAGGACTTTTGTGGACCTTATAGCTAGGATTACAGTCTGTCCCTGCTCCACACAGCAACCTGTCCCTACGCTGACAAATAACAGAATGTAAAATGGCAGCCAGATCAGGTCTATTTATAAGGTAGGGGGTATGTCCATCTGCTGAAATGTCTCAATTGGCTGTCCTGTACCACATGATGGATGTGTCATAGGTCAAAGTTCCACAATGTTAAAGAATATGGCGGCCGCAAATCGGCCGCGAATAGCGCCATATGTCCGCCGGTTTCGCGAACCGCGAATGCGCAAAATTCGCCGCGAACTGACCGCGGGGCGAACCGCAAGGCCATCTCTATTTGTAAGTTGAATGTTTGAAAGAAGGGGCCTGCCAAATATACTCTGCAGAAATTTGCCCCTTAGGTTTTGGTGTTGCCACAGCACTGTAAGCCAGGGATATGCAATTAGCGGACCTCCAGCTGTTGCCAAACTACAAGTCCCATCATGCCTCTGCCTCTGGGTGTCATGCTTGATGCTGTCAGAGTCTCGCTATGCCTCATGGGACTTGTAGTTTGGCAACAGCTGGAGGTCCGCTAATTGCATATCCCTGCTGTAAGCCCTCACAGTTACTCTTGGTGGGCGCTGGAACGCCCTGCTGTGAAGTATTATATCAGGAATTGTAAATACATGCCATTGTTCAACAGGGGCAGAAAAATTGGGCCTTAGGCACTGGTGCTGGTGCCACAACACTGCAACCCCTCACAGATACTGTACTTAGAGCGAAGCAATGAGCCCTGTTGCAAAGTATTAGATCAAGAATTGTAATTACATGCCCCTGTTAAACAGGGGCAGAAAAATTGGGCCTTAGGCACTGGTGCCACAACACTGCAACCCATCACAGATACTGTATTTGGAGCGCAGCAATGAGCCCTGTTGCAAAGTATTGCATCAAAAATTGTAATTACACGCCCCTGTTTAACAGGGGCTGAAAAATTGGACACACTGGACTTCCGTTTTCAGGGGGAGTGGTAGAGCGTGATGGAGTGAGAAAGCCGTAGGAGAGAGAGAGACGGCAGCAGGTGCACTAGTCAGGAGGCCGGCACGGAAGGCGAGCAATTAGCACAGAGTGAAGCCTCCTTACTGCATGTCAAAGCGGGGAAAAAGTACAGGAGTGCTGTACACTCCTACACACTCGTATACCACACGCTATCTAGTAGGAAGGAGAGAAATGTTACAGAGCGGGGGAGACGGCATCAGAGGCGGCTTAATACAGGGATCCACTCCGGAAGCACAAATACCAGCGATCTCTAAACCGCAGAGGACACAGCGGACCGGAGCTATGGATCGTGAGGAGCCGACGATACCCGTACCTGCAGCCAGCTGTAGAGAGGTACAGACTGCAACCGCAGAGAACAACGGCAGAGAGCCTCAGGTATGCCCACCCAATACACATTGTAAACAGACACAGGAGCAGGAGGGGGAGCCTGATATCAGACAGCTTTTTCAACTTATTCAGGCACTGCCTACTAAAAAGGATATGCAGGAGCTAATGTTCAATGTAACAGGCAAACTAAGGGAGGAGATTGCAGTGGTGCGGACTAATGTAATGACAATGGATAATAGGCTGCAGAATGTGGAGTCAATACAATATGTTATAGATCCCCGCCTCAAAATCCTTGAAGAAAAGGTACAAATGCAAAATCTGCAAATAACTATGCTCCAACTAAACTCAGAAGAAACTGAGAACCAGATTAGGAGGAATAATATCCGCATTAAAGGGTGACAGAAAATATTGAGGGCCCGACACTTAAAAATACAGTGATGATCATATTAAATAAAATCTTGGATAATCCCCCAACTACTATGATTGAAATTGACAGAGTACATAGAATACCCGCCATAAAAATCGCACCCAGAGTGGCCCACGGGATGTGCTCTGTAGGATACATTTTTATAGGATCAAAGAAGATATTCTTAGAGCTGCATGGCAAATGGGACCACTGGACTATGAAGGTGGCGGGATACAAATCTACCCTGATTTATGCAGACAAACTAAAAGTAGGCGACGTATGCTAAAACCTCTATTAGATTATATGCTCGCCAACGGGGCCACATATAGATGGGGACACCCATTGGCAGTTTTTGTGAAGAAGGAGGGACGCAGCTTTAATTTACGTACACCAGATCAACTTTTGGAACTCTTCAAGTTTTTAGGGGTAGAACCGATTGAGATCCCCAATTGGATTAAACTACCAGCAATGAGGGATTATAGCCCCCAACAACAGGAGGGGCAGTAGAGAGGCAAGACGGGACCAAGGAAAAAATAATGGATAATTAAAGGACAATGTGATCAGGAGAAGCACAGTATTACCTCACACACACTAAAGGATAAAGTGCGACAAAAGTAACTCCGATGGAACAAAAAAAAAAAAAAAAAAAAAATTTTTTTTTTTTTTTTTTATTTTTTTTGGGGGGGGGGGATACAAGGAGTGAGTGCTGTGGGGTTTTTTTTATCTCTTTTTTTTCTGGGGGGGGGGGAAATTTTCCACTTTCTCCTCCCGCACTAACGGTAATAAGTTGGTGGTATTGGAGAAGCAGAACCAGAAGCAGCCTTGGAGGGAATGAACCCCCTTTCTTTTTTTTATTTTTATATATGCACGTGTTTTTGTGTATTTCTGCGTGTAGGTGGGTTGATGCTTTTGATGGTTTTCCTTTTCTTTTTTTTTTTTTTGTTGTGTTCTGTATATATTTATATTTATGATGTTATTATGGTATGATGTTGATTAGGGGATTAGGGGGTTAGGGGGCCGGGGGGATATAATCACACTAGACCCATCATACCCTCCCATAGGGTACAATGCAGGGGAAAAAGATATGAGTAGAGTACGGAAGGAATTGGGTAGTAAATAAGTCAATGATATAAATAGTACAAATGATGGAAGAATTGGGAAGTGTAACCTAAAGAATGGTGCAGGAGGACAAGGGGGGATTAGAAAGATATAAAAGTAGGAAATAAAAGGAAATAAAAGGCGGGGAGTAAGAGGGAGTACAGAGGTGAATAGGCAGGGGAGAAGGGGTACAGCTAGGAGACGTGCTCGAGGTAACCGCGCAGTAGGGGATTGCGGGGGGGGGGAGGGAGAATATTAACAACGGGGGGGGATAAATAAATAAAAAAAATAAAAAGGGGAAAAAAGAAAGAAAGGGAAATGACATAATGGGTTTTTATCTCTTTCTTTCTTTTTTCGGATCCACATTAGGTATTGGAAAGTGAACTTCCACGTAGTATATCACGTAATAACCTAACAACTCACTGGTTTATAAAATATACTAAAAACACATACACAATTAGTAGGGAATATAGTAGGAGGAATTCCCAAGGGTGGGGAGAAGAGAGGTACAATAGTATACAAGGCACATATATATTTATATGGGACAATGCACAAATACACAAACACACAATACACATATGGAGGTGTGGGGCGAAGGGGGGAAACTGCGGGGGGAGATGAGCACAATCTTAAAGATATATGAATAACAAGTTCATAATTATAGAGTCCGCCCCCCCAAACCCCCAGAACTTCCCGAAGAGCAACCCCTTAAATTAGGTTGTCAGAAGTAGCCTATAGTAGGAAAGAACATTGGGGGTTAGGCTATAGCAGATGATATGATATAGGTATATGCTCATTTACTGAAGATCCGATGCGGGAGGGGAGATGGGGTGAGGGGGGGGGAGAATAAAAGGGGGGTGGGAGGGAGGGATAAGATGTTTATAGATGGATGTGAAGTTCTGATACATTATGTTTTGTTACTGGCTTGTTCCTGAGGAGTGCTTATTTTATTTTTATTTTTTACATATATGTGTGAGAGAAGGTTTGAAAATATTTTAACATGGCAATGCTGTGGAACTAGATAGCTAGGTGAAAGATAAGGGAACTAAAATAGAGGTGGAAGATTAACTAGCAGTATTTAAGGAGCAATCATATAGAGAAGCCAAGAGACGCATCTCGCGTTAAAATTTGTTCAAATAAGAGGGTGCACCGGGATACTGGCCGCCACTCTCCATCTTGCTCAACCACTTTCCCCACTAGATACACCTCTCCTCCAAGGGGAGGAAAGTCTGAGGTGTTTTTTATTTTCTAAACAAGCGTAGAGCGAAAGGGTCTGCAATTAGCAGGATCCCGCATACGTTAAGTTTTCTATTTTTCCAGGGGTCACAGGCGGTAGACCGGACCCCAGGAGACTTATACTTTCTCCCCCTGTTTTCTTCTTTTTTTTTTTTTGTTGTGTTCGCTATACGTCCGGTGTCCATCCTCTACCCGACCTCTTCTCTGGGTGCCTTACCGGTCCTCCATTCCCCTCGATCAGATATACTATTAAGATGACTAGGATAACTTTAACATCTTATAATGTGAAGGGGTTAAATTCCCCGGAGAAACGAAATATGTTGTTAGCGGAGCTAGGGAGACTTAAGTCACACATAATATTCCTTCAAGAGACACACTTTAAGAAAAACAAAATTCCAAGATTAAGTAACCCCAGATTCCTGAGTGTGTATCATAGTGCATCATGGACATCAAAAGGGAAGGGGGTTTCAATTATCCTTTCAAAACAGATAAGGTGGAAGGAATATCAGACAATAACAGATGAGGAAGGACGTCTCCTTATAGTAAAGGGATTCCTGTATGATCAAAAGGTTACTCTGGTTAACGTATACCTGCCCAATGAGGGACAAGTCCCAGCCCTAGAGAGATATTTGAATTTGATACAACAGAATAAGGAGGGGATCCTGATAATGGGAGGGGACCTAAATATGGCATTAGAACCGACCTTAGATGTATCAAAAGGCACCTCACATATATCATACGCCAAATTGAGCAAAGCAAAAAGACTTCTTCAGGAAGCGCAATTAATGGACAGTTGGAGAACTTTCCATATACACGACAGGGACTATATTTTTTTTTCTGCAAAACATAAAACGTACTCTAGGATAGACTACTTTTTTATAGCTCAAAATGCCCTGCAGTGTATCGTGGAGACCTCCATCGGCTCATTTACAATATCAGACCACGCACCAACTAACTGCATAGTGGAATGGGGAGAGCCAGCTCCCTGAGAATGGTATTGGAAGATCAATGAGACTCTTCTGAAAGAACCAGAATGCGAAACACAGATAGCTCAGGAACTAGAGTCTTTTTTTTCAGTAAATGAGACAGGAGAGGTAACCCCAATGTGTGTATGGGAAACACACAAGTGCTATATCAGGGGAATCCTTATTGCTCTGGGAACTCGTAGAAAACGCTGCTTGGGGGTTAAGTTAGAAGCGCTGCTCGGAGAGATCCGTAGACTGGAAAGGGCGCATAAGAAATCACAAGCAGTACAGACGGAGGAAGAGTTAGCTGGTCTACGTGAGGAATTAAAAGTGCTATTAACGGAAAAAGCCAAAGCTATAATAACTCGATGCAAACAAGCCTTTTACGAATACGGAAATAAACAGACTAAGATGCTAGCTAACGCGCTTAAAGAGACTAGGGCACGAAACCACATTGAACGGATTAAAACTCAGGGAGATGCATTGGTCAACTCCACACAGGAAATCGCTAAGACATTCAGAGACTATTATAAAAGTTTATATCAGATAGGGGATCAACAACGGGCCACAAGGATGCCTAACGGAGGGGGGGCAAAGGAGTATATAGAGGTTTGGGGTATGCCGGGCATACCGGAAAAGGGAGCAGAAGAGATAGATGGCCCAATTACGTCAGAAAGACAAAAAATCTCCTGCGCTCTCGGTGTATCGTCAAAACACGGGTAGTGTAATTCCGTCTAAAGGCAAAGTCTAAAATCTTGCAGCCCTCCTCAGAACAATGGGTGTTCATATGGCTAGAAAAAACAAAGGAGAAAGGAGGGCGCACCAACCTAGTGCATTACCACTTAAACGTTTTATTTAAATTATAAAAAAGCAGTAATCCTACTCACAAACAAAGCTTAAATGAAAGCTTATCGGACAAATCAGCTGGAATTTCTTGGCACCTGCCGACTGGACTCAATGACAGAGAGGGTCGGACAATACCTCAAACATCTGGATATCTGACGCGTTTCTGGGGCGCACCCCTTTCCTCAGAGCCTAGATGGTCATGGACCATCATTATACTCCACACTTAAAGCTAGGGTCAAGGTAAATGATATACTCTCGGAACCCTTTGATATTTGTAATGGAACACGGCAGGGATGTCCGCTATCGCCTATTATTTTTATTTTGACACTGGAACCACTCTTAAGAACATTAAGGGCTAACTCAGATATCAGGGGTATATCAGTAAAGGGAAAGGATCAGAAACTAGCTGCATTTGCGGACGACCTCTTGTTTTTTGTAACCACGCCGGCACTGTCCCTCCCACCTTTACTGTCAGAAATACGCGAATATGGGAGGTTGTCCAACTTTAAGGTAAACTACAATAAATCAGAAGCAATGGGTGTGGAGGTGGACATAGCTTTGCAACAACAGCTATCCACCTTTTTCTCTTTCAGATGGACAGAATCTCATATAGGATATCTGGGAACAAAAATACAGAGCCGACTAAATAGAATATTTGAACTTAATTTTGCCCCCTTAGCAAGACAAATCAAACTAGATCTACAAAAGTGGGATAAGGAGGTCTTTACGTGGTTCGGCAGAATTAATATCATAAAAATGAACGTAATGCCAAGATTGTTATATTTGCTACAGACCCTACCCATTAAGATACCCCCAGGATTTCTAAGGGATCTGAGAACTAGGTTTGCGACGTTTATATGGGCAGGGAAACCAGCAAGAGTCCGAAGAGACATCTTGACTATACCTAAAGAGAAAGGAGGGGTGGGATTCCCAGATCCGGTTGGGTACCAAGAAGCCCTACACCTAACAAGGGTTATGGACTGGTGTGTATTTCAAAAAGACAAGCCATGGATACATTTGGAACAGGCAATGTCCGAGTTACCCTTGGAGGGTTTAGTATGGCTCCAGGAACCGTTGATACCGCAGACAGTAAAACGCCATCCGACGGTGGGCGCCACACTTTTGTATGTGAAAAAGGTATTAAAAAAAAACAAAATGACGATGTATCCGAGCCTAATGTCCCCAATTGTGGGTAATCCGGCCTTTGAACCAGGCTTAAAAGATCGAGGTTTTAGGAATTTAAATCGACAGGGTAAAGGTAGACTCGTACACTTCATGAAGGACAACCGAGTGATGTCCAGGGAGGAGATTGAGCATGAGTTTTCTGGGGAATTGGACTCATTTAGGAGAATGCAGCTGAATGCTTTTCTCCGATCAATATCAAAGCGAATGACAGAAGGAACAACACTCTCTAAGTTTGAGGAGCTATGCCTAAAAGGAGAATCAGTGGGACACTCAGTGTCCCTGTTGTATGCCTTGTTGACCGAGTTAAAAGCCCCGCAAGAACTGGGTTTTATACAGGCTTGGGAAAGAGACCTAGGGATTACACTATCCGAGACGCAGAAAAATAAGATGTTTAGGTTCACACATAAGGCCTCACTAGCAACTAGATACCAAGAAGGGGGGTACAAGATACTAACCAGGTGGTACAGAACCCCAGCAGTATTAAATCGAATATACCCACAAGTGTCAAACCTTTGCTGGCGATGTCAAGGAGCAGTGGGCACATTGTTACACATTTTTTGGGAATGCTCAGGAGTTAGAGATTTTTGGAAAATGGTCTCCGAAACAATTACAAAAATTACAGATGTGTCTCTTGAAGAAAATCCGGTTACTTTTTTGCTATTCGATATTCCCCTCTCGACCAAAAACTTTAAAAAATCATTGATGAGACATCTGCTTACTACAGCAAAAGCATGTATTCCAGCCTTATGGAAAAGTACCATTCCCCCAACTAGAGCACAATGGTTTAATAAGATAACAGAAATCCAACAAATGGAAAAATTCACCATGATTATAAGGGAGCAGGAGGACAAATACAGACAAACTTGGGCCCCCTATGATATATATAAGGAGTGTCTGAGGTAGTGGGGGGGGGGGGGATATGGAGGGAGGTCGGGTGGAGGAGGAGACCGGCGGATGTGAATAATCTTCAATAATTTTTTTTTTTTTTCCTCTCTCTCTCTGACTTTTTCTATTTATCTTACTATTTCCAACTTTTCTATAAACCTGTTCTAGGCCCGAACACTCAGGGCAAACTGTTCAAGGGAAGGGGGACAATCAGGGGGGATCCCAGGGGAATAAAAACGAAACAAAGATAAAGATATTAAAGAAGAATAGGAAAAAGGTATCGGGTACAGTGACTAAAGAGGAGAGAGAGGAGGGAGGAACTAGCGGAATGGAATGTATTTCATTAATTGTTATATAGATAGATCTTCCCCTACTAACATCCCATTAATAGCTGAGATTTGTAAGAATGTGAAAAAAGTAGGAAACGTAAAATAGGTGGAAGATGCTATGAGTGAACTAACAGAATCATGTGTATAGATGCATTATATGAAATGTTGTATAACTATCTTTGTGAATGTAAAAGAAAACGTAAAAATAAAGAATTGATAAAAAAAAATTGTAATTATACATCCCTGTTAAACAGGGGCTGGAAAATTGGGCCTTAGCCACTGGTGCTGGTGCCACAACACTGCAACCTCTCCCAGATACTCAAGTTGGAGTGCAGGAATGAGCCCTGCTGCAAAGCATTGCATCAAAAATTGTAATTACACGCCCCTGTTAAACAGGGGCTGAAAAATGAGGCCTTAGGCACTGGTGCTGGTGCCACGACACTGCAACCTCTCCCAGATGCTCAAGTTGGAGCGCAGGAATGAGCCCTGCTGCAAAGCATTGCATCAAAAATTGTATGAGCCCTGCTGCAAAGCATTGCATCAAAAATTGTAATTACACGCCCCTGTTAAACAGGGGCTGAAAAATTGGGCCTTAGCCATTGGTAGCGGCACCCAGAACCACAAATGTTCTTCCAAGCTATCGGCAGGATCATTGAGGAGGAAGAGCGCACTCTGTGATCGGTTACAAAGCCTCCAGCAGCACTGAATGTGCGTTCCGAAAGAACGCTGGATGCAGGACAGGCCAGTAGCTCAATTGCATACTGTGCAAGCTCTGGCCAGTGATCCATCCTCAAGACCCAGTAAGCCAGAGGATTTTCGGTGGGAAAGGTGTCCAAGTCTGACCTTGCCCCTAGGTATTCCTGGACCATGTACCTCAGACGCTGGCGATGGTTGCTGGAACCGATCATACCTTGGCGCTGGGTACATAAAAAATTTCTGAATGCATCGGTCAGACGGCCACCTTCCCCACCGCTCCTTCTTTGACTGACCGAAGCCTCAGCAACTCGTTGTCCAGGACCAGGAGTTTGTAACCTCCCAGTCTCTGGGAACGCGTTGCACAGACCTTTCTGCAAGGCCTCCCGGAGATGTCTCATCCTCTGCTCCCTCTGCGATGGCAAGATAAGGTCTGCAACCTTACCCTTGTACCGTGGATCAAGGACAGTGGCCAGTAGGGATGAGCTTCGTGTTCGAGTCGAACATACGTTCGACTCGAACATTGGCTGTTCGATCGTTCGACGAAGATCGAACGATTTGGGCCGTTCGCGCCAAATTCGAGTGACGCGAACGGCCCACAATGCACTACGCCATCGCAGTGTCATCCAGGCGCTGTGATTGGCCAAGCATGCACTGTGACCCCGCATGCTTGGCCAATCACAGCGCCGGCAGCGAGGAGAGCAATGATTGGCCACAGGCAGGATGCCTGTGGCCAATTATTGCTGAGGGTGTTTAGTACACGCCCCACACTATAAAAGGCCGCCAGCACGGCGGCCTAGTGTAGTGTGTTCCGGAGCAGGGATAGAGTAGCATAGGCAGGGACAGTGACTGTTATTTCTTTCTTGCTTAACCTGGATTCCTTTAGTTTAGGGAAAGAGAAGGATAGGTAGGGAGAGTGTCAGTGTGTTTTGTGCTTCTGCTATAGTGTGCTTAAAAAAAACATTTATTCTAGGGACAGAAAACTCTAGGTAGGGACAGTGTCAGTTTCTTTCACTCTGCAAGTCCTTGTTTCCAGGGACCTGTAAGGACAGTGAGTTAATTGTCCTTGTGCTATATTGTGCTTAAAAAAAACATTTATTCTAGGGACAGAAAACTCTAGGTAGGGACAGTGTCAGTTTCTTTCACTCTGCAAGTCCTTGTTTCCAGGGACCTGTAAGGACAGTGAGTTAATTGTCCTTGTGCTATATTGTGATTAAAAAAAACATTTATTCTAGGGACAGAAAACTCTAGGTAGGGACAGTGTCAGTTTCTTTCACTCTGCAAGTCCTTGTTTCCAGGGACCTGTAAGGACAGTGAGTTAATTTTCCTTGTGCTATATTGTGATTAAAAAAAACATTTATTCTAGGGACAGAAAACTCTAGGTAGGGACAGTGTCAGTTTCTTTCACTCTGCAAGTCCTTGTTTCCAGGGACCTGTAAGGACAGTGAGTTAATTGTCCTTGTGCTATATTGTGCTTAAAAAAAACATTTATTCTAGGGACAGAAAACTCTAGGTAGGGACAGTGTCAGTTTCTTTCACTCTGCAAGTCCTTGTTTCCAGGGACCTGTAAGGACAGTGAGTTAATTGTCCTTGTGCTATATTGTGATTAAAAAAAACATTTATTCTAGGGACAGAAAACTCTAGGTAGGGACAGTGTCAGTTTCTTTCACTCTGCAAGTCCTTGTTTCCAGGGACCTGTAAGGACAGTGAGTTAATTTTCCTTGTGCTATATTGTGATTAAAAAAAACATTTATTCTAGGGACAGAAAACTCTAGGTAGGGACAGTGTCAGTTTCTTTCACTCTGCAAGTCCTTGTTTCCAGGGACCTGTAAGGACAGTGAGTTAATTGTCCTTGTGCTATATTGTGCTTAAAAAAAACATTTATTCTAGGGACAGAAAACTCTAGGTAGGGACAGTGTCAGTTTCTTTCACTCTGCAAGTCCTTGTTTCCAGGGACCTGTAAGGACAGTGAGTTAATTTTCCTTGTGCTATATTGTGATTAAAAAAAACATTTATTCTAGGGACAGAAAACTCTAGGTAGGGACAGTGTCAGTTTCTTTCACTCTGCAAGTCCTTGTTTCCAGGGACCTGTAAGGACAGTGAGTTAATTTTCCTTGTGCTATATTGTGATTAAAAAAAACATTTTTTCTAGGGACAGAAAACTGTAGGTAGGGAGAGTGTTTTTTTTCTTTCACTCTGCAAGTCCTTGTTTCCAGGGACCTGTAAGGACAGTGAGTTAATTGTCCTTGTGCTATATTGTGCTTAAAAAAAACATTTATTCTAGGGACAGAAAACTCTAGGTAGGGACAGTGTCAGTTTCTTTCACTCTGCAAGTCCTTGTTTCCAGGGACCTGTAAGGACAGTGAGTTAATTTTCCTTGTGCTATATTGTGATTAAAAAAAACATTTATTCTAGGGACAGAAAACTCTAGGTAGGGACAGTGTCAGTTTCTTTCACTCTGCAAGTCCTTGTTTCCAGGGACCTGTAAGGACAGTGAGTTAATTTTCCTTGTGCTATATTGTGATTAAAAAAAACATTTTTTCTAGGGACAGAAAACTGTAGGTAGGGAGAGTGTTTTTTTTCTTTCACTCTGCAAGTCCTTGTTTCCAGGGACCTGTAAGGACAGTGAGTTAATTGTCCTTGTGCTATATTGTGCTTAAAAAAAACATTTATTCTAGGGACAGAAAACTCTAGGTAGGGACAGTGTCAGTTTCTTTCACTCTGCAAGTCCTTGTTTCCAGGGACCTGGAGAGACATTGAGTGAATTGTCCTTGTGCTATATTGTGATTAAAAAAAACATTTATTCTAGGGACAGAAAACTCTAGGTAGGGACAGTGTCAGTTTCTTTCACTCTGCAAGTCCTTGTTTCCAGGGACCTGTAAGGACAGTGAGTTAATTTTCCTTGTGCTATATTGTGATTAAAAAAAAACATTTTTTCTAGGGACAGAAAACTGTAGGTAGGGAGAGTGTTTTTTTTCTTTCACTCTGCAAGTCCTTGTTTCCAGGGACCTGTAAGGACAGTGAGTTAATTTTCCTTGTGCTATATTGTGATTAAAAAAAACATTTATTCTAGGGACAGAAAACTCTAGGTAGGGACAGTGTCAGTTTCTTTCACTCTGCAAGTCCTTGTTTCCAGGGACCTGTAAGGACAGTGAGTTAATTTTCCTTGTGCTATATTGTGATTAAAAAAAACATTTTTTCTAGGGACAGAAAACTGTAGGTAGGGAGAGTGTTTTTTTTCTTTCACTCTGCAAGTCCTTGTTTCCAGGGACCTGTAAGGACAGTGAGTTAATTGTCCTTGTGCTATATTGTGATTAAAAAAAACATTTTTTCTAGGGACAGAAAACTCTAGGTAGGGAGAGTTTTTTTTTTTTTTCACTCTGCAAGTCCTTGTTTCCAGGGACCTGTAAGGACAGTGAGTTAATTGTCCTTGTGCTATATTGTGCTTAAAAAAAACATTTATTCTAGGGACAGAAAACTCTAGGTAGGGACAGTGTCAGTTTCTTTCACTCTGCAAGTCCTTGTTTCCAGGGACCTGGAGAGACATTGAGTGAATTGTCCTTGTGCTATATTGTGATTAAAAAAAACATTTATTCTAGGGACAGAAAACTCTAGGTAGGGACAGTGTCAGTTTCTTTCACTCTGCAAGTCCTTGTTTCCAGGGACCTGTAAGGACAGTGAGTTAATTTTCCTTGTGCTATATTGTGATTAAAAAAAACATTTTTTCTAGGGACAGAAAACTGTAGGTAGGGAGAGTGTTTTTTTTCTTTCACTCTGCAAGTCCTTGTTTCCAGGGACCTGTAAGGACAGTGAGTTAATTTTCCTTGTGCTATATTGTGATTAAAAAAAACATTTATTCTAGGGACAGAAAACTCTAGGTAGGGACAGTGTCAGTTTCTTTCACTCTGCAAGTCCTTGTTTCCAGGGACCTGTAAGGACAGTGAGTTAATTTTCCTTGTGCTATATTGTGATTAAAAAAAACATTTTTTCTAGGGACAGAAAACTGTAGGTAGGGAGAGTGTTTTTTTTCTTTCACTCTGCAAGTCCTTGTTTCCAGGGACCTGTAAGGACAGTGAGTTAATTGTCCTTGTGCTATATTGTGATTAAAAAAAACATTTTTTCTAGGGACAGAAAACTCTAGGTAGGGAGAGTTTTTTTTTTTTTTCACTCTGCAAGTCCTTGTTTCCAGGGACCTGTAAGGACAGTGAGTTAATTGTCCTTGTGCTATATTGTGCTTAAAAAAAACATTTATTCTAGGGACAGAAAACTCTAGGTAGGGACAGTGTCAGTTTCTTTCACTCTGCAAGTCCTTGTTTCCAGGGACCTGGAGAGACATTGAGTGAATTGTCCTTGTGCTATATTGTGATTAAAAAAAACATTTATTCTAGGGACAGAAAACTCTAGGTAGGGACAGTGTCAGTTTCTTTCACTCTGCAAGTCCTTGTTTCCAGGGACCTGTAAGGACAGTGAGTTAATTTTCCTTGTGCTATATTGTGATTAAAAAAAACATTTTTTCTAGGGACAGAAAACTGTAGGTAGGGAGAGTGTTTTTTTTCTTTCACTCTGCAAGTCCTTGTTTCCAGGGACCTGTAAGGACAGTGAGTTAATTTTCCTTGTGCTATATTGTGATTAAAAAAAACATTTATTCTAGGGACAGAAAACTCTAGGTAGGGACAGTGTCAGTTTCTTTCACTCTGCAAGTCCTTGTTTCCAGGGACCTGTAAGGACAGTGAGTTAATTTTCCTTGTGCTATATTGTGATTAAAAAAAACATTTTTTCTAGGGACAGAAAACTGTAGGTAGGGAGAGTGTTTTTTTTCTTTCACTCTGCAAGTCCTTGTTTCCAGGGACCTGTAAGGACAGTGAGTTAATTGTCCTTGTGCTATATTGTGATTAAAAAAAACATTTTTTCTAGGGACAGAAAACTCTAGGTAGGGAGAGTTTTTTTTTTTTTTCACTCTGCAAGTCCTTGTTTCCAGGGACCTGTAAGGACAGTGAGTTAATTGTCCTTGTGCTATATTGTGCTTAAAAAAAACATTTATTCTAGGGACAGAAAACTCTAGGTAGGGACAGTGTCAGTTTCTTTCACTCTGCAAGTCCTTGTTTCCAGGGACCTGTAAGGACAGTGAGTTAATTTTCCTTGTGCTATATTGTGATTAAAAAAAACATTTTTTCTAGGGACAGAAAACTGTAGGTAGGGAGAGTGTTTTTTTTCTTTCACTCTGCAAGTCCTTGTTTCCAGGGACCTGTAAGGACAGTGAGTTAATTTTCCTTGTGCTATATTGTGATTAAAAAAAACATTTTTTCTAGGGACAGAAAACTGTAGGTAGGGAGAGTGTTTTTTTTCTTTCACTCTGCAAGTCCTTGTTTCCAGGGACCTGTAAGGACAGTGAGTTAATTGTCCTTGTGCTATATTGTGCTTAAAAAAAACATTTTTTCTAGGGACAGAAAACTCTAGGTAGGGAGAGTGTTTTTTTTTTTTCACTCTGCAAGTCCTTGTTTCCAGGGACCTGTAAGGACAGTGAGTTAATTGTCCTTGTGCTATATTGTGCTTAAAAAAAAACATTTATTCTAGGGACAGAAAACTCTAGGTAGGGACAGTGTCAGTTTCTTTCACTCTGCAAGTCCTTGTTTCCAGGGACCTGTAAGGACAGTGAGTTAATTTTCCTTGTGCTATATTGTGCTTAAAAAAAACATTTATTCTAGGGACAGAAAACTCTAGGTAGGGACAGTGTCAGTTTCTTTCACTCTGCAAGTCCTTGTTTCCAGGGACCTGGAGAGACATTGAGTGAATTGTCCTTGTGCTATATTGTGATTAAAAAAAACATTTATTCTAGGGATAGAAAACTCTAGGTAGGGACAGTGTCAGTTTCTTTCACTGTGAAAGTCCTTGTTTCAAGGGACAGAGAAGGACACCTGAAGGTAGCCCTTATTGCTTTTTTCCCATCTCCCTGCAGGCCATCTATTAGAATGTCTGGAAGGCAAACAAGGAGAGGCAGACAGTCAGGAGGCAATAAAAGAGGGCAAGCAGGCTCTGTGTCTGGGGGCAACAGTGCTGGTCGTGGACGCGGTGCATTGTCATCAGCACATGGCCATGGGACACGCTTGTCCTTCTTTTCGGCAGCTGGACATGTTGAGCCACATCATGCCGAAGACTTGGTAGAGTGGATGACCAAGCCCTCCTCCTCCTCCTCATCCTCTCTCACCCAGGCTCAGGGTACTGGAAAAGCAGCTGCCAAAGCGTCGTCTTCCCTGGTATCAATGTCAGACAAATCATCAGTCACTCCTTCCCTAGACCCACCATGTCCTCCTCCTGAGGAGTCCCCCGAACTGTTTCAGCACAGTGTTGGGTACATGCTCCAGGAGGATGCCCAGCGTTTCGAAGGGTCTGATGATGAAACCCAGCTAGAGGAAGGCAGTAGCGTGAGAGCAGACAGAGGGGATGCTCAAGAAGGACACCAATCTGGCAGTCATGTTCCAGCAGCTGCAGCATACTGCCAGATTGGCTCCAGTGATGAGGAGGGAGGGGATGATGAGGTCAATGACTCCACGTGGGTGCCTAATAGGAGAGAGGAGGAGGAGGAGGATGAGGAGGAGGCACATCTCCAACGAGGCAGGATGCCCTTTGGTGGCCAGCGTAAGGGCAGTACACCGACGGAATCACACCGCAGAGCTCCGCCTGTGCAGGGCGCTGCCTCTGCCCGTCATTCAAAAAGTTCTTTGGTGTGGGCCTTTTTTGAGGCTAGTGCATCAGATCGCACAGCTGCTGTTTGCAACATATGTCTCAAGCGTATATCGCGTGGCCAAAACATCAGCCGCTTGGGTACCACATGCCTGACCAGACATATGTTGACCTGCCATGCAGCTCGTTGGCAAGCCTACCTCAAAGACCCACACCAAAGAACAAAGCGGACCTCTCCTTGCACCGCATCAGCTGGGATCTCCAACCCCACTATAACTTCAGTCCTCTCTGAAACATGCACTGAGAGGAATGAAGGTGTAGAATTAGGTGTGTCACAGCCAAGTACTTGCGCCCACTCTGCTAGCAGTACACCGACGTCCGATTCTAGCAGGCAAATTTCCCTGCCCCAGCTGCTGGACCGTCGAAAGAAGTTCACTCCCAGCCATCCACATGCCCAGCGGTTGAATGCTAGCTTGGCTAAATTGCTAGCGCTTCAACTGCTGCCTTTTCAGTTGGTAGACTCGGCCCCCTTCCGTGAGTTTGTGCAATGTGCGGTTCCTCAGTGGCAGGTTCCCAAACGCCACTTTTTCTCACGGAAGGCTATTCCGGCTCTCTACCGGCATGTGGAAGGCAATGTCTTGGCCTCGCTGGACAGGGCATATTACCGCTGACTCATGGTCCAGCAGGCATGGACAGGGACGTTACCTTTCTTTCACGGCCCATTGGGTCACTCTTTTGGCAGCTGGGAAGGATTCAGGACAAGGTGCAGTAGTGTTGGAGGTTGTCCCACCGCCACGCCTCCAAAATGCTACTACTGGTTGTGACACACCTCTCTCCTCCACCCCCTCCTCTTCTTCTTCCTCCATGGCCTCTTCCTGTGGTTTGTCCTATGAACCAGCGGTGCTCCGTAGCCGTTCACGGGGCTACGCAAGTACGCAGGCAAAAAGATGCCATGCCGTGCTTGCGCTGGTGTGTTTGGGGGACAGAAGCCACACTGGGGCAGAGGTCCTGTCTGCTCTGCAGGGCCAGGCCGAGAGGTGGTTGACGCCACGCCAGCTTAAGCCAGGAATGGTGGTTTGCGACAATGGCACCAACCTCCTCTCCGCCCTCCGACAGGGACAACTGACCCATGTGCCCTGTGTGGCTCACGTCCTTAACCTGGTGGTGCAGCGGTTCTTGGGCAGGTACCCGGGCTTACAGGATGTCCTGAGGCAGGCCAGGAAAGTCTGTGTGCATTTCCGCAGATCTTATAATGCCAGTGCTCGCCTGGCTGAGCTGCAAAAGGAGTTGAACCTGCCCAAGAACCGCCTTATATGTGACATGCCCACCAGGTGGAACTCAACGTTGGCCATGCTGCAGCGGCTGCACACGCAGCAGAGGGCCATCAATGAGTACCTGTGCGACTACGGCACCAGGACAGGGTCAGGGGAGCTTGGTTTTTTTTCTCCACGCCAGTGGGGCATGATCAGGGATGCATGCACTGTCCTGGCACCATTTGAGGAGGCCACGAGGATGGTGAGCAGTGACAGTGCATGCATCAGTGACACTGTACCTCTTGTCCACCTGTTGGAGCACACGCTGCGTGGAATAATGGACAGGGCACTTGAGGCAGAACAGAGGCAGGAAGAGGAGGACTTCCTTGCCTCTCAAGGCCCCCTTTACCCAGACAGTGTTCCTTCTGTCCCACCCATCGCACAGGAAGAGGAGGAGGAGGAGGAGGAGGAGGAGGAGGAGGATTGTGTCAGCATGGAGGTGGAGGCTGGCACTCAGCATCATCAGCAGCAGTCTTTTAGGGATGATTTACAGTCCCAAGAAACCAGTGGACTTGTACGTGGCTGGGAGGAGGTGGCTGCGGATCATGTCGTCCTTAGTGACCCAGAGGACTCCGGAGCGAATGCCTCAGCAAACCTACGCTGCATGGCCTCCCTGATCCTGCAAAGTCTGCGGAAGGATCCTCGTATTCTTCGGATCAAGGAGAGGGACCATTACTGGCTGGCCACTCTCCTTGATCCACGGTACAAGGGTAAGGTTGCGGACCTTATGTTACCGTCGCAGAGGGAGCAGAGGATGAGACAACTCCGGGAGGCCTTGCAGAAAGGTCTGTGCAACGCGTTCCCAGAGACTGGGAGGTTGCAAACTCCTGGTCCTGGACAACGAGTTGCTGAGGCTTCGGCCAGTCAAAGAAGGAGCGGTGGGGAAGGTGGCCGTCTGACCGATGCGTTCAGACAATTCTTTAGTCCGCAGCCCCAAAGTATGATCGGTTCCAGCAACCATCGCCAGCGTCTGATAAACATGGTGCAGGAATATCTAGGGGCAAGGTCAGACTTGGACACCTTCCCCACCGAAAATCCTCTGGCTTACTGGGTCTTGAGGATGGATCACTGGCCAGAGCTTGCACAGTATGCAATTGAGCTACTGGCCTGTCCTGCATCCAGCGTTCTTTCGGAACGCACATTCAGTGCTGCTGGAGGATTTGTCACGGATCACAGGGTGCGCCTGTCCACCGACTCGGTTGATCGACTGACTTTCATCAAGATGAACCAGTCTTGGATCACCACCAGCTACCACACACCTGATGCTGATATAACAGACTAATTGATTTTAAAATGTCACATCCCTTCAAGACTGATGCTGATGCTGAGTGCCTGTGCTGTTATGTTGACTGCCTATCCTCCTCCTCCGAGTCCTCAATGATACGATTGATGATGATAGCTTGGAAGATCATTTTTGTTTATGGGTGCCGCCACCAGTGCCTAACGCCCAATTTTTCAGCCCCTGTTTAACAGTGGCGTGTAATTACAATTTTTGAAGCAATACTTTGCAACAGGGCTCATTGCTGTGCTCCAAGTACAGTATCTGTGAGGAGTTGCAGTGTTGTGCCACCAGTGCCTAAGGCCCAATTTTTCAGCCCCTGTTTAACAGGGGCGTGTCATTACAATTTTTGAAGCAATACTTTGCAACAGGGCTCATTGCTGTGCTCCAAGTACAGTATCTGTGAAGGGTTGCAGTGTTGTGCCACCAGTGCCTAAGGCCCAATTTTTCAGCCCCTGTTCAACAGGGGCATGTAATTACAATTCTTGATCTAATAATTCACAGCAGGGCCCATTGCTGCACCCACCAAGAGTAACTGTCAGGGCTTACAGTGTTGTGGCACCAGCACCACCATCAAAGGCCCAATTTTTACTACCACTGTTCAACAATTATATGTAATTAAAATTCCTGATATAATAGTTGACAGCAGGGCGTTCCAGCACCAACCAAGAGTAACTGTGAGTGCTTACAGTGTTGTGCCAACACCAACAACTAAGGGGCCTATTTCTGCAGAGTATATACGGCAGGTCCCTACTTTCAAACATCCAACTTACAAACGACTCCTACTTGCAAACGCAAGAAGACAACAGGAAGTGAGAGGAAATCTACCACTAGGAAGGAAAATTCTCTCCTGTAAGAATAAATATGGGAGAAAGGTGTCTCCTCTGTACTGATGCTTTATCAGCAATCCTTGTTTCAAGAAAAACACCACATTTCAAAAACAGTTGTCATTAGGACGGAAAGTGAGGTGAAATGTTCTGAACAGGGGCACAGACAGCAAAACAAATGTTACAGGGGTGATAACCCTTACCTATGTTTTCCAAAAAGTTTAAAAATAGATTTTTGGTCTGGAGCTACACTTCAACAATGTACCTGTTCAAAATTACAAACAGATTCTACATAAGAACAAACCTACAGTCCCTGTCTTGTATGCACCGCCTGTATACGGCTGTTCAGAGTATATAGGGCCTTTTTTATTTTATGTGCGGGGTTCCCCTTAATATCCATACAAGACCCAAAGGGGCTGGTAATGGGCTGGGGTAGGGGGGGGGGTCATGGGGTAGCTATGCCATTTTTCTTAAAGATTTTCATCCATATTACCGGGACCAGACATTACATTAAAGCCGCAAGCAGTTTTAAATGGCTTTTTTTTCCTTTAGAAGTGTCATTTTGTGCAGGGACAGTTCTAAACACGGGAAACACGTGGCACTTCACAGGCATACTTTAGACACCCCCCAGGTACGATATTTAAAGGAATATTTGACTTTTTTTTTTTCACTTTATGCATCATTAAAATGACTGCTCCCGGAAAACGACCGTTTTTAAAACTTATTTTTGCATTGATACATGTCCCCTGGTGCAGAACCCGGGTTCCCAAACCCTTTTTAGGACAATAACATGCATAATAGTTGTTATAATTAGCACTTTAGAATTCGAACGTTCGCATCCATTGTATTTAATAGGGTTCTAATGTTCGTTCGAACTTTCGGTCCGTTCGCGGGTTCTGGTGCGAACCGAACCCGGGGGTGTTCGGCTCATCACTAGTGGCCAGCCAGTAATGGTCCCTCTCCTTGATCCGAAGAATACGAGGATCTTTCCGCAGGCTTTGCAGGATCAGGGAGGTCACTAAGGATGACATGATCCGCAGCCACCTCCTCCCAGCCACGTACAAGTCCACGGGTTTCTTGGGACTGTAAATCATTCCTAAAAGACTGCTGCTGCTGATGCTGAGTGCCGGGCTCCACCTCCATGCTGACACAATCCTCCTCCTTCTCCCCCTCCTCCTCCTCTTCCTGTGTGATGGGTGGGACAGAAGGAACACTGTCTGGGTAAAGGGGGCCTTGAGAGGCAAGGAAGTCCTCCTCTTCCTGCCTCTGTTCTGCCTCAAGTGCCCTGTCCATTATTCCACGCAGCGTATGCTCCAACAGGTGGACAAGAGGTACAGTGTCACTGATGCATGCACTGTCACTGCTCACCATCCTCGTGGCCTCTTAAAATGGTGCCAGGACAGTGCATGCATCCCTGATCGTGCCCCACTGGCGTGGTGAAAAAAACCTGAGCTCCCCTGACCCTGTCCTGGTGCCGTAGTTGCACAGGTACTCATTGATGGCCCTCTGCTATGTGTGCAGCCGCTGCAGCATGGCCAACTTTGAGTTCCACCTGGTGGGCATGTCACATATAAGGCGGTTCTTGGGCAGGTTCAACTCCTTTTGCAGCTCAGCCAGCCAAGCATTGGCATTATATGATCGGCGGAAATGCACACAGACTTTCCTGGCCTGCCTCAGGACATCCTGTAAACCTCTGCCCCAGTGTGGCTCCTGTCCCCCAAACACACCAGCCCAAGCGCGGCATGGCATCTTTTTGCCTGCGTACTTGCGTAGCCCCTTGAACGCCTACGGAGCACCACTGGTTCCGAGGACAAAGCACAGGAAGAGGCCATGGAGGAAAAAGAAGAGGAGGGGGTGGAGGAGAGAGGTGTGTCACAACCAGTAGTAGCATTTTGGAGGCGTGGCGGCGGAACAACCTCCAACACTACTGCACCTTGTCCTGCATCCTTCCCAGCTGCCAAAAGAGTGACCCAATGGGCCGTGAAAGATAGGTAACGTCCCTGTCCATGCCTGCTGGACCATGAGTCAGCGGTAATATGCACCTTACCGCTGACCACCCTGTCCAGCGAGGCATGGACATTGCCTTCCACATGCCGGTAGAGAGCCGGAATTGCCTTCTGTGAGAAAAAGTGGCGTTTGGGAACCTGCCACTGAGGAACCGCACATTGCACAAACTCACGGAAGGGGGCCGAGTCTACCAACTGAAAAGGCAGCAGTTGAAGTGCTAGCAATTTAGCCAAGCTAGCATTCAACCGCTGGGCATGTGGATGGCTGGGAGTGAACTTCTTTCGACGGTCCAGCAGCTGGGGCAGGGAAATTTGCCTGCTACAATCGGACGTCGGTGTACTGCTAGCAGAGTGCCCGCAAGTACTTGGCTGTGACACACCTAATTCTACACCTTCATTCCTCTCAGTGCAGGTTTCAGAGAGGACTGAAGGTATAGTGGGGTTGGAGAGGAGCAAGGAGAGGAAAGCTTTGTACTTTGGTGTGGGTCTTTAAGGTATGCTTGCCAACGATCTGCATGGCAGGTCAACATATGTCTGGTCAAGCATGTGGTGCCCAAACGGCTGATGTTTTGGCCACGCGAGATACGCTTGAGACATATGTTGCAAATAGCAGCTGTGCAATCTGATGCACTCGACTCAAAAAAGGCCCACACCAATGAACTTAAGAATAACGCGCAGAGGCAGCGCCCTGCACAGGCGGAGCTCTGCGGTGTGATTCAGTCTGTGTGGTGCCCTTACGCTGGCCCCCGGAGGGCATCCTGCCTCATTGGAGATGTGCCTCCTCCTCATCCTCCTCCTCCTCCTCTCTCCTATCAGGCACCCACGTGGAGTCAGTGACCTCATCATCCCCTCCCTCTTGATCACTGGAGCAAACCTGGCAGTATGCTGCAGCTGCTGGAACATGACTGCCAGATTGCTGTCCTTCTTGAGCATCCCCTCTCTCTGCGCTCATGCTACTGCCTTCCTCTAGCTCATCATAAGACCCTTCAAAATGCTGGGCATCCTCCTGGAGCATGTACCCAACACTATGCTCAAACAGTTCCGGGGACTCCTCAGGAGGACATGGTGGGTCTAGGGAAGGAGTGACTGATGATGACATTGATTCGAGGGAAGAGGACGCATTGGCAGCTGCTTTGCCATTACCCTGAGCCTGGGTGAGAGAGGATGAGGAGGATGAGGAGGGCTTGGTCATCCACTTTACCAAGTCTTCGGCATGATGCTGCTCAACACGTCCAGCTGCCGAAAATAAGGAAAAGCGTGTCCCAAGGCCACGTGCTGATGACAATGCACCGCGTCCATGACCAGCACTGTTGCCCCCAGACACAGAGCCTGCTTGCCCTATTTTATTGGCTCGTGACTGTCTGCCTCTCCTTGTTGGCCTTCCAGACATTCTAATGGCCTGCAGGGAGATGGGAAAACCAGCAATAAGGGGTAGCTTCAGGTGTATACTGTGCACGAGGCACCTACACTCACTGTAACTGCTTGCAGATGCCTGTCTGTGTTACACAACAGAAAAACACCAGCAATACGGGGTAGCTTCAGGTGTATACTGTGCAGGAGGCACCTACACCCACTGTAACAGGCATCCTGCCTATGGCCAATTATGGCTCTCCTGTGATTGGCCAAGCATGCAGGGTCACAGTGCATGCTTGGCCAATCACAGCGCCGGCAAAGCACTGCGATGGCGCAGTGCATTGTGGGCCGTTCGCGTCACACGAATTTGGCTCGAACGGCCCACAAAGTTCTGGTTTCGCCGAACAGGCGAACAGCCGATGTTCGAGTCGAACATGCATTCGACTCGAACACCAAGCTCATCCCTAATCAAGAGTAACTATGATGGATTACAGTGTTCTGGTACCACCAACACCTATGGCCCAAATTTCTGCAGAGTATATAGGGAAGGCCGTATAGTATATACAGGCGGTCCCCTACTTTCAAACATCCGACTTACAAACGACTCCTACTTACAAACGGAGGGAGGTAACAGATAGTGAGGGGAAATCTACCCCTAGGAAGGGAAATTCTCTTCTGTAAGAGTTAATATGGGAAAAAGGTGTCTCCACTGATGCTTAATCACCAATCCTTGTTTCCCTAAAAAAAAAAAAAATTCAAAATCCAATTGTCATTGGGACAGAAAGTGAGGTGAAATCTTCTGAACAGGGGCACAGACAGCAAAACAAATGTTACAGGGGTGATAACCCTTCCCTATGTTATCCAAAAAGCTTTAAAATAGATTTTTTGGCTGGAGCTACACCTACAAAATGTACTTGTTCCAAATTACAAACAGATTCTACTTAAGAACAAACCTACAGTCCCTGTCTTGTTTGCACCGCCTGTATACTGCTGTTCAGAGTATATAAGGCCTGGGGGCCCCACGCCTTTTCTTTTTTTTTTATTTGGGTGCAGGGTTCCTCTTAATATCCATACAAGACCCAAAAGGCCTGGTAATGGGCTGGGGGGGGGGGGGTTACGCATGCCGTTTTCGTCACAGATTTTCATCCATATTGCCGGGACCCGACATTATATTAAAGCCGCAAGCAGTTTTAAATTACTTTTATTCCTTTAGAAATGTAATTTTGTGCAGGGACTGTTCTAAACATGGGAAACACGCGCCACTTTGTAGGCATACTAAAGACACCTCCCAGGTACGATATTTAAAGGAATATTTAACTTTTTTATTCACTTTAAGCATCATTAAAATCACTGCTCCCGAAAAAACTGCAGTTTTTAAAACCTTTTTTTGCATTGATACATGTCCCCTGGGGCAGCACCCGGGTCCCCAAACCCTTTTTAGGACAATAACTTGTATATTAGCCTTTAAAATTCTTAATTTTGATTTCTCACGTTCGAGTCCCATAGACTTTAACGGTGTTCTAATGTTCGCGCAAACTTTCGGTCCGTTCGCATGTTCTGGATGCGAACCGAACCGGGGGGTGTTTGGCCAATCCCTACTCCACACCAGCCAACCTGCTCCAGTCTGCCTTTATGCCAGTTGAACCTGATGACCCACTTGATCCTGCCGAATCTCTGCCTGCTATCCAGCTTGAAGTTCCTGTGCCCCAGTCTGATGTTCCTGTATCCATGTTCCAGTCTGCTGCTCCAGCACCTGCTGACCTGTCTAATGTGCCTGCTGTTCAGCCTGTTGTGCCAGCGCCTGCTGTCCAGTCTGATTTTTCGGTGCCTTCTGCCCAGTCTGACTTCCCAGCGTCTGCTGCCCAGTCTGATGTTCCAGTGCCTGCTACCCAGTCTGATGTTCCAGTGCCTGCTACCCAGTCTGAGGTCCCAGTGCCTGCTACCCAGTATGACGTCCCAGTGCCTGCTACCCAGTCTGATGTCCCAGTCTGACGTGCCTGTGTCCCCGCCTGAAGTTCTGATGCCTGTATTCCAGACTGATGTTCTTGTGCCTGTGTTCCAGCCTGAAGTCTCGGTCCCGGTGTCCCAGCCTGAAGTCCCGGTGTCGCAGCCTGAAACCCCGATGTCCCAGCCTGAAGATCCAGTGTCCCAGCCTGAAGATCAGGCGTCCCAGCCTGAAGATCCGGTGTCCCAGGCTGAAGATCCGGTGTCCCAGGCTGAAGATCCGGTGTCCCAGGCTGAAGATCCGGTGTCCCAGCCTGAAGATCAGGTGTCCCAGCCTGAAGTCCCGGTGTCCCAGCCTGAAGTCCCGGTGTCCCAGCCTGAAGCCTCGGTGTCCCAGCCTGAAGCCCCGGTGTCCCAGCCTGAAGATCCGGTGTCCCAGCCTGAAGATCCGGTGTCCCAGCCTGAAGATCAGGTGTCCCAGCCTGAAGATCCGGTGTCCCAGCCTGAAGATCAGGTGTCCCAGCCTGAAGATCCGGTGTCCCAGCCTGAAGATTTGGTGTTCCAGCCTGAAGATTTGGTGTTCCAGCCTGAAGATCCGTTGTCTCAGCCTAAAGTTTCGATGGCCGTGTCTCAGCCTGAAGTTTCGGTGGCCGTGTCTCAACCTGAAATTTCGGTGCCCGTATCTCAGGCTGAAGTTTCGTTGCCCGTGTCCCAGCCTGAAGTCTTTGTGCCCGTTACACGGTCTGTTAAACCAGTGCCCGTTACCCAGCCTGTTAAACCGGTGTCCATCACCTGGCCTGTTAAACCGGTGCCTGTCATCCGGCCTGTCGTGCCAGTACCCATCATTCGGCTTTCTGGACCAGTGCCCGGCGTCCGGCTTGCTTATCCGGGGCCCGTTACCCAGCCCACTGGGTCGGGGCCCATTACTCAGCTTTCTGAGCTGGTGCCTGTTACCCAGCCTGCCGTTATGGTGCTTGCTGCTCGGCCTGATGTCATTACTGGGCTCACCTGCTGGTGGCACTGTTGCTTTCAGCACCAGTGGGTGTAGTTCTGGTGGCCACCAGCGGGTGTCTCCTCACCAAGACTCTCTTCCAGCCATCAAGCACACCTGATCTGGGTCTGCTGGACTATATAAACCCGCCCTTAACAAAGCTCAGTGCTCCAGAATTCCTTCTGTAAGCCTGGTCCCTGCCTGAACCTGAACCTGAACCTGAACCTGATCCTGATCTGTTCCCTGCCTTGTTCTCTGCCTTGTCCTGGACTCTGATCCTTGTACCCTGTCCCCTGAGACCTGTCCCCTGATACCAGCTCCCCCTTGCTGACTGCTCCCAGTACCTGGCCTTCTGCTCCCCTTGTCTCTCATCCCCTGCCTTGTTCATGTATGTGTGTTCTCTTTTGTACATATTAGTTAGCTAGTTAGATTAGGTTGTTTTTGGGGTTTGTTGTGCTCTTTTGTATTCGTGTCTTGCTTATGGTTTACTGTGGTTTTGTTTACACGTGTGTCTTTATCTTTAATAAATATATATATTTTTCACTTACTCTGTTCCTGATTCCTTAATGTGCAGCCCAATGATCTGACCACCTGTATTGGATGTCTGTGTATAGCATCCTCGTGACAGAATTCTGGAGCCATACAATCAGATCGGCTGCACCTGGGAATTGAGTCTGAGCACTTGTTAAAATTACCAAGATGCAGGTGGACGATATTCTTTATCTTTCGCTCCTGGCGACAGATGACAGAGACTTCTGTTATCAGACACTAAAAGAATACACTAGAGAGCAGTTATTGGAATACATCCGCATAACTCACGTTTTTGTGGATCAGGGCTATTTTTTGTTTGAGGATGTGCAAGCTTTGATCTGTATCTGTACAGAGTTGGCCCTGTCTGATGCCTCTAGTGGAACAGATGATTATACACCTCCTTTTGATGCAGCTCAAATAGAATCTTTGGTGTGGCTGTTGGAAGATGACTCGGCCTTTTTCCATGAGCACTACTCTGCTTGTCCTCAACAGGTGCTTGCAGCATGCATTGATTCAGTGCAGTCTCTGGTCAGACAAGCAGTGTGCAAACCTTATTTTGTTCAGCCTGTGCTTCAGGCCTGGTCTGATCTCCTGTATCTAGCTACACCACAACAACTCAACCCTGCCATTAATCACCTGCCTTCCCAAGAATGTATCCGCCCGTCACCTATGGCAACCCCAGCTACCGTCCAGTGTGTTCAGCCCCCCAAATACTACTACCCCGTCTCTACCTGTTGCACCTACCCTGCCTTCAATCCACCTGCTTCTTCCCTCCTATCCGTAGCCAATCCACAAGAACCTCCTCCAGCCACTGTCCCTGCACCTCTGCCATTTTCGTCCATTTGCCCAATCCCAACCTTTTCATATATTCCCCCCGTTACTTGCAAACCTGCAGTGACTAAGCCCAAAAAGAAGCGGAATTACTTTCCAACCCACACAATCTTACCGGTATCCCAACCTGCCTCCACACCAACCAATCTGCTCCAGCCTGAAGATCCGTGCCACCCTGCCAGCCTGAAGTTCCCGTGCCAGCCTGCCAGCATGAAGTTCCTGTGCCAGCCTGAAGTTCCCGTGCCAGCCTGCCAGCCTGAAGTTCCCGTGCCAGCCTGCCAGCCTGAAGTTCCCGTACCAGCCTGCCAGCCTGAAGACCCTGTACCAGCCTGCCAGCCTGAAGACCCTGTACCAGCCTGCCAGCCTGAAGACCCTGTGCCAGCCTGCCAGCCTGAAGACCCTGTGCCAGCCTGCCAGCCTGAAGATCCCGTGCCAGCCTGCCAGCCTGAAGTTCCCGTACCAGCCTGCCAGCCTGAAGTTCCCGTGCCAGCCTAAAGACCCCGTGCCAGCCTGCCAGCCTAAAGGCCCCGTGCCAGCCTGCCAGCCTAAAGACCCCGTGCCAGCCTGCCAGCCTAAAGACCCCGTGCCAGCCTGCCAGCCTAAAGTTCCCATGCCAGCCTGCCAGCCTAAAGTTCCCATGCCAGCCTGCCAGCCTGAAGACCCTGTGCCAGCCTGCCAGCCTGAAGACCCTGTGCCAGCCTGCCAGCCTGAAGACCTTGTACCAGCCTGCCAGCTTGAAGATCCTGTGCCAGCCTGCCAACTTAAAGTTCATGTGCCTGCCTTCCAAACAGAAGTCCTGATGACGGTGTTCCAGTCGGAAGATCCGGTGTCCCAGTCAGAAGATCCGGTGACCCCGCCTGAAGATTTGGTGACTGAGACCCCGCCTGAAGATCCGGTGCCCGTTTCCCGGCCTGTGGTTGTGGTGCCCGTTTCCCGGCCTGTGGTAGTGGTGCCCGTTTCCCGCTCTGAGGTTGTGGTGCCCGCTGCAGTGCCCGTTTCCCGGCTTGAGGTTGTGGTGCCCGTTTCCCGGCTTGAGGTTGTGGTGCCCGTTTCCCGGGTTGAGGTTATGATGCCCGTTTCTCAATCTGTGGAGCCTACTACCCAGTCTGACATGTTCCCGTCTGCTGCCCAGCCTGAGATGTTCCCGTCTGCTGCCCAGCCTGAGATGTTCCCGTCTGCTGCCCAGCCTGAGATGTTCCCGTCTGCTGCCCAGCCTGAGATGTTCCCATCTGCTGCCCAGCCTGAGATGTTCCCATCTGCTGCCCAGCCTGAGATGATCCCGTCTGCTGCCCAGCCGGAGATGATCCCATCTGCTGCCCAGCCTGAGATGATCCCGTCTGCTGCCCAGCCTGAGATGATCCCGTCTGCTGCCCAGCCTGAGATGATCCCGTCTGCTGCCCATCCTGAGATGATCCCGTCTGCTGCCCAGCCTGAGATGATCCCGTCTGCTGCCCAGCCTGAGATGTGCCTGTCTGCTGCCCAGCCTGAGATGTGCCCGTCTGCTGCTCAGCCTGAGATGATCCCGTCTGCTGCTCAGCCTGAGATGATCCCGTCTGCTGCCCAACCTGAGATGATCCCGTCTGCTACCCAGCCTGAGATGTGCCCGTCTGCTGCCCAGCCTGAGATGTGCCCGTCTGCTGCCCAGCCTGAGATGTGCCATCTGCTGCCTAGCCTGAGAGGTTCCTGTCTGCTGCTCCGGTGTCCGCTGCCCAGTCTGATGTCCCAGAGCCTACTGTCTTGCTTGGTGACCTTGTACCTGGTATCCTTTACCACTGCCCAGCCTGATGACTCGGAGCCCGCTGCCCAGCCTGAGGATATGGTCCCTGCTAAAACCTGTTCCTGATACCCAGCTGGCCGCTGATGTCTTCCTGATGGATGCCCCTGCGTGGTCTGCCTCTGATGGGTTCTTGCCCGTTGCCCTGCTAATTTTTATTTCCGAATCTAAACTTCCTGACCCTGGTGGTGGGATGCATGTCCTATTTTCAGACTCTAGTGGCACGTCCCCCAGTGGACTAAAGGACTCAGGCCTAGAAAATACGAAGAAGTCCGCAGACTCAGTATGGAAGCCTTTTAGGATGTTTCCGCATCCACTCGGACTGCCAAACCAAGGGCTGAATGGAGTGTCCGGAGGCCACTCCTTAAGGGGGGGAACTGTCAGGAATGGTGTCATTACTGGGCTCACCTGCTGGTGGCACTGTTGCTTTCAGCACCAGTGGGTGTAGTTCTGGTGGCCACCAGCGGGTGTCTCCTCACCAAGACTCTCTTCCAGCCATCAAGCACACCTGATCTGGGTCTGCTGGACTATATAAACCCGCCCTTAACAAAGCTCAGTGCTCCAGAATTCCTTCTGTAAGCCTGGTCCCTGCCTGATCCGTTACCTGATCCTGAACCTGATCCTGATCTGTTCCCTGCCTTGTTCTCTGCCTTGTCCTGGACTCTGATCCTTGTACCCTGTCCCCTGAGACCTGTCCCCTGATACCTGTCCCCTGATACCAGCTCCCCCTTGCTGACTGCTCCCAGTACCTGGCCTTCTGCTCCCCTTGTCTCTCATCCCCTGCCTTGTTCATGTATGTGTGTTCTCTTTTGTACATATTAGTTAGCTAGTTAGATTAGGTTGTTTTGGGGGTTTGTTGTGTTCTTTTGTATTCGTGTCTTGCTCATGGTTTGCTGTGGTTTTGTTTACACGTGTGTCTTTATCTTTAATAAATATTTATATTTTTCACTTACTCTGTTCCTGATTCCTTAATGTGCAGCCCAATGATCTGACCACCTGTATTGGATGTCTGTGTATAGCATCCTCGTGACACCCGGATAGTGCTGCCCAGCTCGAGGACCCGGAGCGTGCTGCCCAGCTCGATGATCCGGAGCCTGCTGCCCAGCTCGACGATCCGGAGCCTGCTGCTCAGCGCGACGATTCGGAGCCTGCTGCCCAGCTCGACAACCCGGAGCCTGCTGCCCAGCTCGATGACCCGACACCCGTTGCCCTGCCTGAAGTGCCTGATGCCCAGCCTGAAGTACCTGATGCCCAGCCTGAAGTACCTGATGCCCAGCCTGAAATGCCTTATGTCCAGCCTGAAGTGCCTGTTGCCCAGCCTGACGTACTACCATCCATTGTTCAACTTGATGCCATGGACTATGGACAATTACAACTAGCTGCTTTGAGGGGGGGTACTGTCAGGAAAGGGTTCACCCGTTGGTGGAGCTGTCAGACTCTTGGATCGCAGTACCGGTGTCCACCAGCGGGTGTCTAACACTCAGGATCTGTAGTGGAGGGATTCACCTGCTGGTGGCTCTGTTAGATCCTTGGGCTGTAGTACCGGTGTCCACCAGCGGGTGTCTCCCGGCAGCGTGGAGCAGACAGCACTTCCTGCTATCAGGTGTCATTTGAGGCTAATTACAGGCATGCATATAAATACCCGGCAAACACTCACATGTTTGCCTTGGTATTGTCCTTGCACCCTGACCTGCTAGCCTGTAACCTGAACCTGAACCTGTACCTGATTCGAGCCTGTACCCGATTCTGATCCCGAGCCTATCCTGATCCTGCCCCTCCTGTGTTCCTGTTCCCTTTCATCCTTGCCCTGTAGCCTGATCCCATTTACCTTCCCCCATCTGCTGATTCCCTGTGTATGACCCTGCCTGGCTTACGTCTGTGATTCTGGAACTGCCCTTTGTTTATCTGCTGATCCTCTGTGTATGACCCTGGCCTGGCTTACGTTCTTGATTACGGTATTCCCCATCTACTATATATAGTTCTGTGTTATTTGTAGGTCACTGTTGGGTTCATTGTCACTGTTTGGTATTGGAGGTGTTTGTGTACTTATATATCACTAATCTTAATAAACATTTATATTCACTTTACATGCGTTTTGGTTCTCTCTTTGCAGTCCACACAGTCTGGTCACACCTGGTACATGACAAACTGTCTGTTGTGGTTTTTACTTTTTGACACTTTTTTTGGTGAATAGGTAGGGGTATAATGTACCCGATACCCATTTACATAGGGGGGGCGGAATCTGGGGGCCCCCTTGTTAAAGGGGGCTTCCAGATTCTGATAAGCCCCCGTCCACAGTCCACAACAAGCACTGGCCAGGATTGTCGGGAAGAGGCTCTTGTCCCCATTAACATGGGGACAAGGTGCTTTGGGCTGGGGGGGAGAGCCCCCAGCCCCAAAGCACCCACCCCTCCATGTTGAGGGCATGTGACCTGGTATGGTTCAGGAGGGGGGGTGCTCCCGCTCGCCCCCCTATTCTGACCTCCAGGCTGCATACTCAGATAAGGGGCTGGCATGGATTTTGGGGGGGACCCCACGCCAATTTTTTTTAAATTTTGGCGTGGCGTTCCCCATAAAATCTATGCCAGACCCAAAGGGCCTGGTTGTCAGGGCTGGGCTCAGCCCTTCCTTCTCGGAGCTGGCCGCTCAGCTGTCGGTTAATTTCCAGCTCCTATCTCTCCACAGTGACTCACCTGTTGATAAAAACCTGCTTGTCAGTCCTGCTTACTTAAGCCGTCCAGCCCCCCCACCCCAAAGCACCCACCCCTCCATGTTGAGGGCATGTGACCTAGTATGGTTCAGGAGGGGGGCTCGCACTCATCCATCCCCTATTCTGACCTCCAGGCTGCATGCTCGGATAAAGGTCTGGCATGGATTTTGGAAGGACCCTACACCAATTAAAAAAAAAAAATTGGCGTGGTGTTCCCCTTAAAATCTATGCCAGACCTAAAGGGCCTGGTTGTCAGGGCTGGACTCAGTCCTTCCTTCTCTGAGCTGGCCGCTCAGCTGTCGGTTAATTGCCAGCTCCTATCTCTCCACAGTGACTCACCTGTTGATAAAAACCTGCTCGTCAGTCCTGCTTACTTAAGCCGTCCAGCCCAGATCTTCTCTGCCTTCGCCTGGTCAACATGACAGAGACTCTCTCCTGCGTGCCTGTTAAAGACTTGCTTGGCTGGCGTCCCTTCTGGTTCCAGATCCTGCTTGCTGTTTCACTACGCTGATCCCTGGCTTCCTGACTTGTCTGACTATCCGTTCTGGTTACCGAACTTTGGCTATGTTTTGACTACGTTTGTTCTATTTCTGTTTACTTTTATTATTATTAAACAAGTGTAATTTAACTGTACTTCTGTCTCGCTCTGTTTCATGGTTTCTGACAGTAGACAAAGGCCATGAATTCAGAACATGCAGTTAATCCACTTGTTGGTAATATTTTTTCCAGATTGGAAGACCAGGATCACTGCATGGATTAGTTTGTCATAGCATTACAGACGCTCCTGAGTCGCACGGCTCACCTGGAATCTCCCACTGTGGCTGCTCCAGTACAACCTGTGTTGCAGGCTGTCCCTGCTGCTGCTCCAGTCTCTGTGCAGGCACCCGCCTCGAGTATTACCTCTGTAAGAGGTATGTCTGATTGCACTCCGCTTCCCCAGCGATTTGGGGGCGATCCAGTTCAATGCAGAGGGTTTCTCATCCAGGTTGAAATATACTTTGAGATGCTGCCCCAGGCATTTCCCACAGACAGAAGCAAAGTAGGATTTGTGGCAGGCGCAGCACTATGAAGTGCCTTATGTGCTGTGTCATTAGAAGAATTCAAATTTCTAACCTTTTAGTCCAAACAAGACTATCTGTTACTTCATAATTCCTCTAGCGCCGTTCTATGGAAGCAGTAGGTTTAAAGAGCACACCAAACCTTTAAAATAACTTCTTTATTAACTTCAGCTTTTCTTCATATATAACACTGACAATTTCGCAGCAGACTGTCCATGTACAAACATGTGTTGAATAAAGTATAACAAAATGGCGGCTCAACTGTTCAATCTTGTCATTCTACATAAAATGGAAGATATATTCTCTCTTCAGTATCTGTACTTTCCCTTTAAATACTTTAGACACTTTATGATTAGAGTTGAGCGGACACCTGGATGTTCGGGTTCGACGGGTTCGGCCGAACTTCGGAAAAAAGTTCGGGTTCGGGACCGAACTTTAACCCGAACCCGAACCCCATTGAAGTCAATGGGGACCTGGACTTCTAAGGACTAAAAAGGCTCTAAAAAAGTAATGGAAAGGGCTAGAGGGCTGCAAATGGCAGCAAAATGTTGTTAAGAGCATGGCAAGTGCTCTGCAAACAAATGTGGATAGGGAAATAACTTAAAATAACATAAAAAAAATAAAAAAATAAAAAAATATGCTGGAGGCCCCCTTTTCAGCAGAAGAGGTACGGGAAGTCATTAAGAACCTCAGAAACTCAACGGCACAATGCCACACATATGGTGGGAATGCCCCAGAATACGCCCTTTCTGGAATAAATTATTCAATTTAATGGATAAGCTAGTGGGAAAATAAAATACTTTGAAATAAAAATGTAGCAGGGTGCTAAATTTAAGGGAAGTGTTTGAGTGGTAAATAGGCTCAAACACCTTAATTCTGTAGGATTCATGGACCATTTTGTCCTCGGGGGACAGTGTTGGTGTGCAGTTCCCTGCGGCCTACAGGTGGCGCTGCCATGGTAGGCTAGGGTTGAACCGCTGATACAGTGCTGTGCCTTTTGTGTCCCCTCTTGGCAGTAGTACAGTGGGGCGGGGAACCTGCTGTGCATGCCGGGAGAGCATATAAAAGGGGCAGACCTTTGGCCTGGGGGCTGATGTCCAGTGGGTGCATGTGTTCCTGTTCCATCTCGGGTACCTTTAGCCCGGGGTGAGGTACTATCCTGAAGTTCCTGCTGCCCTGGGTATGGAGGCCTAGGTGCGGGAGTAAAGCCTGGAGTCCAGAGCCTTCGTCTGGAGTCCGCTAAGGGTCGAGGAGTCTTAGGGTGCCGCCTCGTGTAGGGGACCATGTTCCAGGGAAGGGAGGATCATTCTGATGGACCGATGCGGGAGTCACAGTGAAGGAAGGGTCTGTTGACTCCCTGGAGAGATGTCTTCCCCTTGATATGGGCTAGGTTCGTAGAAGGAGAAGCTCAAGGTCATCTTGACTGTATCAGAGGCCTTATTCACCTGGCCCGTGGCAGGGGCCTTATACACCCTGGTCTGTGGCAGAGACCAAAGTTCTCCAGGTCCGTGGCAGGGGCCTTGTACACCCGGTCTGTGGCAGAGACCAACCTCAAGATCTGTGGCAGAGACCGTGCAACTAAAACTGTTTGAGAAACCTAAGCAGTGAAGTGAATGTGCTACGTTTGTGCCTGGACCTCCTCCACACCTTAAGCTGTCCTGTTTCTTTGCTCTAACCTTTTCTATCCGAGTAGAGTTTATTTTGCCATGGGAGAATAAGAGTTGTAATTTCAGCTGGTGTGGACATTGACTTTACTGGGAATTAAAGGACTTGCCTCTACCTACAGTAGAGGTGAGAATCATCCTCTGGAGGAGTTTTGACTCCGGCTGTGGACACGGCCCGTCAAGTACACCGCTCAACCTCTTTATATAGGAGGGTACGGGCTGGTAGTGCGGTGTGCCTTTCTCCCTCCTGCGAGGAGCCAACAACATAAAGGCAGGTAAGGGGGAAAGGATCTGTGCGCTACAAAAAAAGAAAAAAAAATTATAATCTTGACCTAGGAGGACGAGGTCCATATGGAGTAGGAGGTTGAGGTGGAGGTGGATGTGGCTGTGTAGGTGGAAGCGGCGGTGGAGGAGGACAAGGTAGCCAACACTGGTTCAAAAATACAACAATGGCTGGGTAAGGCCGGTGATGTGTCAAATTCTGTCCCCCGTCAAATAGTGTCCACCCTGTACTGCGCTTGCTCAGTATGTAGGACAAGGGGATTTCGAAAATCTCCCAAGACGAATGGCGCCTGCGTGGTGAGTTCAGGAGAAGGCCACACCATCCGTGGTTCAAGCCGAGCCAAGTGAGGCCGTGCCCGAAGCGTGGCGATCGAACCGAGCCCGTGAGGGGCCCTGTTACTATGTGCTACCGTATGTCCACTTGGATGGTGGGGCTTGAACCTGCACTCACGGCGCAGGCGCCGTTCATCTTCTGAGATTTTGTGAATCTCCTTGTCCTCTGTACTGCGCAAGCGCTGCGCCTTCGCAGTATGGGCCGGACACAATCCAATGGCCGGACAGTTTTTGTCACAACACCGGTATACATGTCTATTCTGTACAAGGTACGGACAAGTCCTGTGGGATCCATGCCTGGTTCATTTTAATGAACGTGAGCTTGTCCACATTGGCTCTGGACAGGCGGCTGCGCTTGTCTGTGATAACGCCTCCTGCCGTGCTAAATACACGTTCAGATAATACACTGGCTGCAGGGCAGGCCAGCACCTCCAAGGCATAAAGGGCAAGCTCAGGCCATGTGCCCAATTTGGAGACCCAGAAGTTAAAGGGGGCAGACCCGTCATCCAGTACGTGTAGGCCTGTGGACACATACTGCTCAACCATGTTGGTGAAATGCTGCCTCCTGCTAAGAGGTTCCATCTCAGCTGGTGGTGCTGGTTGTTGTGGCGTGCTGACAAAGCTTTTCCACATTTCAGCCATGCTAACCCTGCCTTCTGAGGTGCTGCCGGTGCCCCGGCTGCGTTGGCGACCTCTTTCTCCTCCTCTGCCTTCGCCTTGTGCTTCCACCGTACGCCCGTTGTCAGGTGGGAATGCCACCAGCAGCGCGTCTACCAGCGTGCGCTTGTACTCGCGCATCTTACGATCCCGCTCCAGTGAGGGAATTAAGGACGGTACGTTGTCCTTGTAACGGGGATCCAACAGGGTGGCCACCCAGTAATCAGCACCAGTTAAAATGTGGGCAACTCGGCGGTCATTGCGGAAACACTGCAGCATGTAATCGCTCATGTGTGCCAGGCTGCCCAGAGGCAAAGAAAAGCTGTCCTCTGTGGGAGGTGTATCGTCTGTGTCCTCTGTATCCCCCCAGCCACGCACCAGTGATGGCCAAGAGCTGGTCTGGGTGCCACCCTGCTGTGAAAATGGCTCCTCCTCCTCCTCCATCTCCTCCTCCACCTCGTCATCCTCCAGAACTGTGCCCTTTCTGCCGGACAATTGTGTACCTGGCGTTTGTTGGTGCAGGAACCCACCCTCGTAGCCACTTGTGAAAGACTGCCCTGAAAGCCTTTGAAATGATCCCGCTTCCTCCTCCTCATCATCCTCCTGTGCCACATCCTCTTCCATCATCGCCCGAAGCGTTTTTTCAAGGAGGCATAGAACTGGGATAGTAACGCTGAGAACGGCGTCATTGGCACTGGACATGTTGGTGGAGTACTCGAAACAGTGCAACAAGGCACACAGGTCTCGCATGGAGGCCCAGTTATTGGTGGTGAAGTGGTGCTGTTCCGCAGAGCGACTCACGCGTGATTGCTGCAGCTGAAACTCCACTATCGCCTGCTGCTGCTCGCACAGTCTGGCCAGCATGTGCAAGGTGGAGTTCCACCTTGTGGGCACGTCACATATGAGGCGGTGAGCGGGAAGGCCGAAGTTACGCTGCAGCGCTGACAGGCGAGCAGCAGCAGGGTGAGAACGCCGAAAGTGCGCACACACAGCCCGCACTTTCTGCAGCAGCTCTGGCATATTGGGGTAATTTTTAAGGAACCTCTGGACCACCAAGTTCAGCACATGCGCCAGGCAAGGGATGTGCGTCAAACCGGCTAGGCCCAGAGCTGCTACGAGATTTCGCCCATTATCGCACACCACCAGGCCGGGCTTGAGGCTCACTGACAGCAACCACTCATTGGTCTGTTGTTCCATGTCCCTCCACAACTCCTGCGCGGTGTGGGGTTTTTCCCTCAAACAGGAAAGTTTTAAAATTGCCTGCTGTCGTTTACCCCTGGCTGTGCTGAAGTTGGTGGTGAAGGTGTTACGCTGACCGGATGAGGAGGCGGTAGAGGATGAGGAAGCGGAGTAGGAGGAGTTAGCAACAGGAGGCAAACTGAAGCGCTCTGCAATCCTCGGTGGTGGAAGGACATGCGCCAAACTGCTATCTGCCTCAGGCCCAGCCGCCACTGCATTTACCCAGTGTGCTGTTAGGGAGATATAACGTCCCTGACCATGCTTACTGGTCCACGCATCCGTAGTTAGGTGGACCTTGCCACAGATGGCGTTGCACAGTGCACACCTGATTTTGTCCCCCACTTGGTTGTGCAGGGAAGGGATGGCTCGCCTGGAAAAGTAGTGGCGGCTGGGCACGACATACTGTGGGACAGCCAATGCCATCAGGCTTTTAAAACTCTGCGTCTCCACCAGACGGATTGACAGCATTTCAAAGGCCAGGAGTTTTGAAATGCTGGCATTCAGAGCCAGGGATCACGGGTGGCTAGGGGGGTACTTCCTCTTCCGCTCCAATGTTTGGGAGATAGAGAGCTGAACGCTTCCATGGGATATTGTGGAGATGGTTGGTGACCCAGGTGGTAGTGTTGCTGGCAGATCCTCTGTTTGCGGGGTGGCAGGTGCCACTGTCACTACAGAGGTGGATGAAGAGGCCGAGACTGCAGCAGAAGAGGAAGCAGGAGGAGCCAGAGACCTTTCTTGGTTTTTGAGGTGTCTACTCCACTGCAGCTCGTGCTTTGAACTTAGATGCCTGGTCATGCAGGTTGTGCTCAGGTTGAGAACGTTTATGCCTCGCTTCAGGCTCTGATTGCACAGCGTGCAAACCACTCGTGTCTTGTCATCAGCACATTGTGTGAAGAACTGCCACGCTAGGGAACTCCTTGGACCTGGCTTTGGTGTGCTCGGTCCCTTGCTGCGTTGGGCAGTAGCAGACATACTGTCTAGGGGACGGACGCTCCGCTTTTGCACCCTGCTCCCTCTTCTGCTGTGCTGGTGGGTCTGTGCGACCACCGCCTCTTCCTCCAAACTACACTGGTCACCTGCATAATGTTGATTCCATGTGGGGTCGAGGACCTCATCGTCCTCCACATCATCTTCCACCCAGTCTTCACCCCTGCCCTCCTTGTCTGTCTGCACAATTGCGAAAGCAGCAGCAGTTGGCACCTGTGTTTCGTCATCATCCGAGACGTACTGCGATGGTCCTCCCATGTACTCATCATGAAACATAAGTGGTTGGGCATCGGTGCACTCAATCTCTTCCACTTCTGGGGCAGGGCTAGGTGGATGGCCCTGGGAAACCCTGCTAACAGAGTCATCGAAAAGCAGAAGAGACTGCTGCATGATTTGGTGCTCAGACTGCTTGGCTGATTTGCAAGGGGGTGAGGTGAAAGACTGATGGACATGGGTTTCAGGTGCCAACTCTGTTCTTTCATCAGAAGAGTGGGTGGGAGACAATGTGAAGGAACCCGAGGCACTGTCAGCAACCCAATCTACTATCGCCTGTACTTGTCCTGGCCTAAACATTCGTACAGCCTCATTAGGCGCGACAAAATACCGCCGCAGGCTTGGTCGCCTACTCGCACCTGAGAAAGGTGTTTCACTTGTGCGTGTATCTGGCACAGATCCACCACGTCCTCTCCCTGCAACAGGAGCTCCACCATGTCAGGGTCACCTGTGGCCAGGTGACAGATGCACACCGTAGGGGGACAGGAGTGCACCGCGAGGTAGTGAACCCTATGGCTGGCTTCTGTGGATAGGAAACTGGGTGGTTGTGGAAAGCGGGACCAGAGGAGCACAACCGGGATCCCAACGGAAGCGAGAGCCAAGATTCCCCAGGGCGCGGAGTCTAAGACCCAGCTGGTCTTCTCCAGGGCCTCTAGTGGTGAGGATGTTACGCTGCAGGCTGGGACCAGGTCGCGGCCCCTGGAGTTTCCTAGCTCACGCCCCGTAGGATAAGGGGAAGCAGCAGCACACGATAGAGAGAACCGAATAACAAGCCGAAGGTCAGGGGCCACAAGCAGACAAGGATAACGAAGAACGAGCCGAAGGTCAAGGGTCACGAGCAGACAGGGATGGTCGGGGACAAGCCAATAACGTAACAGAGAGACAGACGTAGCACACGGCAGGCAGGAACCCAAACACACAATGCCTAACAAACACGTTGATCAGCAAAGCAGGCTTGCAGTGCACAGGTTAATATAGTGTTCAGTGATAGGGCCTGGGGTGGAGTCAGGCTGGGAGGAGATTATAAAGGAAGCCAGGTGAAGGAGGTCTGGTCTCTAGATGAACACATGAGGAGGAAGGTAAGATGGCAGACAGACATTAATGCATATCCATGACAGTACCCTCCCTCTTACGAGGCCTCCCCCTTCCCCGCCTGGGCCCAGGTTTAGAGGGAAACTTCAGATGAAACTCCTTTAACAGACGAGGTGCAAAGACCTCAGATGCAGTGATCCAAGACCTCTCCTCAGGACCAAACCCTTTCCAATGAACGAGGTACTGAAGAACGCCTTTACAGAGTCGGGAGTCCAGAATTTGACTGATCTCGTACTCCTGATTATCCTCAGAGACAGGCGCCACGGTAGGAAGAGGACGAGAGAATTTATTGAGGACTAAAGGCTTTAGAAGAGCAACATGAAAGGAGTTAGTGATTTTAAGGCTCTTAGGAATCTGGAGTTTGAAACAAACCGGATTCAGTTTAGCAGTTACCGTGTATGGACCGATGAATCGTGGAGCAAACTTCAGAGAAGGAACTCGGAGCTTGATGTTCCTGGTAGAGAGCCAGACTTTGTCCCCTGGCTGAAGAGAAGGCGGTTTACGCCTGCGGCGGTCGGCAAAGCCTTTGAATTTTTCAGCAGCTGCCCGGAGGGAATCATGAACGTGACCCCAAACGGAATTGAGAGACTCCTGAACCGAAGCCAAAGCTGGAATGTCTGGAGAACAGATCATAGGAAGAGGAAGTTGAGGGTGTTTTCCATAAACTGTAAAAAAGGGTGTCTTCTGCGAACTGGTATTCACATGATTGTTATGGGAGAATTCTGCCCACGGGAGTAGAGAGGACCAATCGTCATGGTGAGAAGACACAAAGGTGCGAAGAAAGACCTCTAACTCCTGATTAACCCTCTCAGTCTGTCCATTGGATTGGGGATGGTAAGAAGAAGAAAAATCCAAGACAATATTGAGGGATTTGCAAAAGGCTCTCCAAAAACGAGACGTGAATTGGACTCCCCTGTCGGAAACAATATGAGAAGGGACCCCATGTAGGCGGAGAATTTCTCGAATGAAAATGGGAACCAAGGCAGGGGCAGAAGGAAGACCAGGAAGAGGAACAAAATGAGCCATCTTGGAGAATCGATCGATTACCACCCAAATGACTGTATTATTCTCAGACAGTGGGAGATCGGTGATAAAATCCATGGCAATATGGGCCCAGGGTTCCTTAGGAATAGGCAAGGGCATGAGGAGACCAGCAGGAGCTTGTGTGGAGGATTTGGACTGAGCACAGACATGACAAGCTTTAACGTAGTCTTTGACGTCTGAGCGGAGATTAGGCCACCAGTAGTGACGACTGATGAGTAGGAAGGATCGGAGGAATCCAGAATGCCCTGCCACCTTGGAATCATGTCCCCAACGAAGGATCTTAGCTCTTAGCCCAGTGGGGACAAAGGTCTTACCAGGCGGAATTTTAGACTTCAGGGTGGTAGAGTGGGCAACAATGCATGAGGTGGGAATGATCGGCTCAGGTTCAGGGGCGGACTCCTCGTCCAAAGTGTCAAATGACCTAGAGAGCGCATCAGCCCGACCGTTGCAGGAACCAGGTTTGTAGGTAATCGTGAAATTAAAACGGGCAAAGAAGAGACTCCACCTGGCCTGTCTAGGATTCAGACGTTTAGCATTCTGTAGATACTGTAAATTCTTGTGATCGGTAAAGATCGTTATGGAGTGAGGGGAACCCTCCAAGAGATGACGCCACTCCTCTAACGCCAATTTAATTGCGAGAAGTTCCCGATCACCGATGGCATAATTCCTCTCTGCCTGAGAATTTTTTTTGGAGAAGAACGCACATGGTTGGCGTCTCTTCTCAAAGATTTGAAGAAGCACAGCTCCCACCCCCATTGAGGAAGCGTCCACTTCAATAAAAAATGCATTCCCAGGATTTGGTCTCCTCAAGAGGGGGCCAGAAACAAAGGCCTGTTTCAGGTTGTGAAATGCAGAGACAGCTTCGGGAGGCCAGTCTCTGGCATTCACACCCTTCTTGGTCAAAGCGATAATAGGCGCGGCAATGGAAGAGTAATTCCTTATGAACTGCCTATAATAATTAGTGAAGCCAAGAAAGCGCTGTGTGGCCTTGAGGCTAGCAGGAAGAGGCCAGTTGGTGATAGCCAAGACCTTCCCAGGGTCCATACGAAGCCCCGAACATGAGACAAAGCACCCCAAAAACAGGACCTCAGAACATTCAAAGGAACATTTCTCCAGCTTGGCATAGAGATTGTTCTCTCTAAGACGTTGAAGTACAGTGCGGACATGGTTTCTGTGGACGAGCAGATTTTCAGAAAAGATCAGAATGTCATCCAGATAGATGACAACAAACTGGTACAGCAGATCTCTGAAGATTTCATTGACAAAGTTTTGAAACACGGCTGGAGCATTACACAGACCAAAAGGCATCACCAGATATTCGTAATGCCCGTCTCTAGTGTTAAATGCAGTCTTCCATTCGTCACCCTCCCGTATTCGAATGAGATTGTACGCGCCTCTGAGATCCAACTTGGTGAAAATGGAGGCACCCTTCAACCTATCGAATAGCTCAGATATTAAGGGTAAGGGGTATCGATTTTTAATAGTAACCGCATTTAAACCCCGATAATCGATGCAGGGTCTTAAGGTACCATCCTTTTTGGCAACAAAAAAGAACCCTGCCCCTGCAGGCGATGAGGATTTCCGGATGAACCCTCTCTCCAGATTCTCTGCTACATACTCCGACATGGCCTGGGTCTCTGGGATGGACAGAGGGTAGGTACGACCCCTGGGTAGAGTTGCTCCGGGGACAAGATCAATAGCACAGTCAAAAGACCTGTGGGGAGGAAGCACCTCAGCTGATTTTTTACAGAACACATCCCGGTAATCGCTGTATGCGGCGGGAAGATCAGAAGAAACAGAAGTGGCAGCAACCGGAAGACTCTCCTTGGGGGTCACCTTGAGAAGACACGACGAGAAACATGAGGAACCCCAGGCCAGGATCTGCCCAGAGACCCAGTCCACATGTGGAGAGTGGAGCTGTAGCCAAGGGAGGCCCAATACAACTGGGGTAGAGGCCTTGGGTAGAATAAGAAAGGATATCCACTCCTGGTGGAGAATCCCTACCGACATCCTAATGGGTAGCGTCTGGAAGCGAATAGGGCCCCCTGGGAGAACAGTGCCATCAATTGCCGAGACTACCAATGGGGTAGTGAGAGGTGAAAGGGTAAGCTTCATAGAAGAAGCAGTTCTCCAATCCATGAAATTGCCGGCAGCCCCGGAATCCAGGTATGCAAGGGTTGACTGAGGAGAAGTGCCTACATGAAGGGACACCGGCAAGAGCAGGCGAGAAGGTGATGTTTCTGGGTCCAATACTCCACCTTCCAAATGTATTAGACCCGAGCGTTTCCCGGACAAAGCGAGCAGGAGTCACGAAAATGACCCTTGCCCCCACAATAGAGGCACAAGCCCAGAGTTCTGCGCCTAGCACGTTCTTCGGGGGTTAGTCTGGTCCGGCCCAGCTGCATAGGTTCTTCAGCAGGAAGAGGATGCTCCACGGAATGAAGGGAGGGGAGCTCAGACTGGCTAGGACCCAGAGAGTGCTGGCGTCTTTTTTCTAAGGACCTCTCTTGAAAACGAATGTCGATCTGGTTGCATAATGAAATTACATCGTCCAGACCGACGGGAATGGCTCTTCCCGCTAATTCGTCTTTCACTCGGTCAGAGAGGCCATGTAAAAAGGTAGCGACCAGGGCCTCATTATTCCAGCTCAATTCAGCTGTGTGGATACGGAACTGAAGAGCATATTGCCCCACTGAACTAGATTCTTGGCGAAGACGTAAGACAGCACTAGCCGCTGAAGAAGCCCGAGCCGGCTCTTCGAAGATATTACGAAAGAGCTTCAAGAATTCGGACAGACTGGAAACCACCGGATCGTTCCTCTCCCACAGGGGGGCAGCCCAGGCCAAAGCTTCACCGGAGAGGAGGGAAATGATATAGGCTACCTTAGCCCGGTCAGATAGGAAGCTTTGAGGCTGAAGCTCAAAATGAATAGTGCATTGGCTGAGAAACCCCCTGCAGGCCTTGGAGTCCCCAGAGAAACGGAACGGAGCTGGCAATCTTAGTGAGTGTGAGGCTGCGACTGGTGCGATAGGTACAGCCTCTGGTTGTACTTGGGGTTGCGGATTCGGGGTTCCCAAGGAGACCTGAAGCTGCTCGAATCGAGAAGCCAGATCCTGGAGGAATCGCATCACCTGGGTCTGATTTGATTCCTGGGTCTCAAGTCTGCGAACTATGCCCTGCAATGGATCATCCGCGGGAAGCGGGATGTCAGCCGGGTTCATGGCTGATCAAACTGTCAGGGTCACCTGTGGCCAGGTGACAGATGCACACCGTAGGGGGACAGGAGTGCACCGCGAGGTAGTGAACCCTATGGCTGGCTTCTGTGGATAGGAAACTGGGTGGTTGTGGAAAGCGGGACCAGAGGAGCACAACCGGGATCCCAACGGAAGCGAGAGCCAAGATTCCCCAGGGCGCGGAGTCTAAGACCCAGCTGGTCTTCTCCAGGGCCTCTAGTGGTGAGGATGTTACGCTGCAGGCTGGGACCAGGTCGCGGCCCCTGGAGTTTCCTAGCTCACGCCCCGTAGGATAAGGGGAAGCAGCAGCACACGATAGAGAGAACCGAATAACAAGCCGAAGGTCAGGGGCCACAAGCAGACAAGGATAACGAAGAACGAGCCGAAGGTCAAGGGTCACGAGCAGACAGGGATGGTCGGGGACAAGCCAATAACGTAACAGAGAGACAGACGTAGCACACGGCAGGCAGGAACCCAAACACACAATGCCTAACAAACACGTTGATCAGCAAAGCAGGCTTGCAGTGCACAGGTTAATATAGTGTTCAGTGATAGGGCCTGGGGTGGAGTCAGGCTGGGAGGAGATTATAAAGGAAGCCAGGTGAAGGAGGTCTGGTCTCTAGATGAACACATGAGGAGGAAGGTAAGATGGCAGACAGACATTAATGCATATCCATGACACACCAGCAGCACCATGACCGGGGCCACCACGTCCCTTTGACCTTCTCCTCATATTTTCCAAATTTAGGATCTTGCCCTAAATGGGTGTTTTTGGAAGAGCAGAACACACCCACAGTACGTAACCGCTGAATCGCACAGCTACAGAACTGCAGAAAATGCTATTCAAAATTTTTTTTGTTTTTTTAGTATAGCACAGTAGGAGAAAACTATATAGAAATTGTTTATTTCACACACCTCCACATATGTATAACACACTGCAAAATATTTTTTGTGCCCCTAAATGGCGTTTTTTGGAAGAGCAGAACACACCCACAGTACGTAACTGCTGAATCGCACAGCTACAGAACTGCAGAAAATGCTATTCAAATTTTTTTTTTTTTTTTTAGTATAGCACAGTAGGAGAAAACTATATAGAAATTGTTTATTTCACACACCTCCACATATGTATAACACACTGCAAACTATTTTTTGTGCCCCTAAATGGTGTTTTTTGGAAGAGCAGAACACACCCACAGTACGTAACCGCTGAATCGCACAGCTACAGAACTGCAGAAAATGCTATTCAAAAAAATGTTGTTTTTTTAGTATAGCACAGTAGGAGAAAACTATATAGAAATTGTTTATTTCACACACCTCCACATATGTATAACACACTGCAAACTATTTTTTGTGCCCCTAAATTGCGTTTTTTGGAAGAGCAGAACACACCCACAGTACGTAACCGCTGAATCGCACAGCTACAGAACTGCAGAAAATGCTATTCAAAAAAATTTTTGTTTTTTTAGTATAGCACAGTAGGAGAAAACTATATAGAAATTGTTTATTTCACACACCTCCACATATGTATAACACACTGCAAAATATTTTTTGTGCCCCATAATGGCGTTTTTTGGAAGAGCAGAACACACCCACAGTACGTAACCGCTGAATCGCACAGCTACAGAACTGCAGAAAATGCTATTCCAAAAATTTTTTTTTTTTTTAGTATAGCACAGTAGGAGAAAACTATATAGACATTGTTTATTTCACACACCTCCAAATATGTATAACACACTGCAAACTATTTTTTGTGCCCCTAAATGGTGTTTTTTGGAAGAGCAGAACACACCCACAGTACGTAACCGCTGAATCGCACAGCTACAGAACTGCAGAAAATGCTATTCAAAAAAAATGTTTTTTTTTTAGTATAGCACAGTAGGAGAAAACTATATAGAAATTGTTTATTTCACACACCTCCACATATGTATAACACACTGCAAACTATTTTTTGTGGCCCTGAATGGCTCTTTTTGCAAGCGTACATTAAAGTGCACATTTTTTATTTTTTTGCCCTAAACGGGTCTTTTTTTGCACGAGCAAAATAAAATGCAATTTTTTTTTTTGCCCTATGGGTCTTTTGGAAAAGAGCACAATAAAGTGCCTTTTTTTCCCCTAAATGGATCTTTTTCAAAGAGCAGAATACACCCACAGTATGGAAACGGTGTATCTCTCAACGTAATATATGCAGTGCTGGTGCACTGAGCTTGCAGATAAAAGTTAGATTTTCTCTGACACTGGGCTCATGGCAGTGTAAAAAGACTGTGCACTGCAACACAAACAGGTAAACCTATGCAGATCACTGATTTTAATCTCTGAATCTGGACTCCTATATAATATATCTCTCTCCCTGTAAGCACCAACAGGAACCTGGCCCTACACTACACTATCTCTCTATCTTTTCCCTCAGATTGCAGAATCAGGACTACCTCATGTATTTTACAATCTCTCCCTATTAGCAACAGCAGCAGCCAAGATCCTCTCCCTATCTATTCTGAAGCAGAGTGACGTGTGTGCTGTGTGCCTCTAGTTTATATAGAAGCTGGGTCACATGTTGCACTGACCAATCACAGCCATGCCATTAGTAGGCATGGCTATGATGGCTTCTAAGGGCACACCAGCTAATCAAAAGGTGATTGGCTGGCCCCTGAAGCATTTCTAACTGCGTAATTAGATTGCCGAACCCGGACTTTTGCGCAAAGTCCGGGTTCGGGAAAAAGCTAAAGTTCGGTACGGACCCGAACTTTACAGTTCGGGTTCGCTCAACACTATTTATGATCTCTCTGAGAGGTATATCTGAGGCTTAAAGGGGTTGTAAAGGTTAGTTTTTTTATTTTCTAAATAGGTTCCTTTAAGCTAGTGCATTGTTGGTTCACTTACCTTTTCCTTTGATTTACCTTCTAAATGTTTTTTTTTTCTTTGTCTGAATTTCTCACTTCCTGTTTCTAAAACTTCACACCATCATCCGAGTGGTGTTGAGTCAGCCAGAACAGCTTACTGAACAGCTTACTGAGGAGAAACAGGAAGTGAGAAATTCAGACAAAGAAAACAAAGAAAAAAAATATTTAGAAGGGAAATCTAAGGAAAAGGTAAGTGAAGCAACAATGCACTAGCTTAAAGGAACCTATTTAGAAAATAAAAAACAAACCTTTACAACCCCTTTAACCACTTTGTGCCCGTCATGCGACTTATGACGGCCGCAAAGTTGTTTTTAAATGCCGGGAGGCCGTCATTATACGGCCTCCGCTCCTTCGGCCACTGGGGGGCGCGCGAGCGCCGCCGGCGGCACGCGCGCGCGCCCGGCACATCACTGAGATGCCGATGCGCGTGCCTGGCGGCCGCGATGTCCGCCAGGCACCCACGATCGGTCTGTACACAGACAAGGACATGGATCTGTGTGTGTCAGGGGAGGAGACCGATGCTGTGTCCCTTGTACATAGGGACACAGATTGGTCACCTCCCCCAGTCAGTCCCCTCCCCCCACAGTAGCAATCACTCATAGGGCATACATTTAACCCCTTCCCCGCCCCCTAGTGTTAACCCCTTCCCTGCCAGTCACATTTATACAGTAATCAGTGCATTTTTATAGCACTAATCGCTGTATAAATGTGAATGGTCCCAAAAATGTGTCAAAAGTGTCCGCCGCAGTATCGCAGTCATGATAAAAATCGCTGATCGCCGCCATTACTAGTAAGAAAAAAATAATAAAAAAAATGTCAGAATTCTATCCCCTATTTTGTAGACGCTATAACTTTTGCGAAAACCAATCACTATACGCTTATTGCGATTTTTTTTAACCAAAAATATGTAGAAGAATACGTATCGGCCTAAACTGAGAAAAAAAAAGTTTTTTTAAAAAAAAATTGGGATATTTATTATAGCAAAAATCAAAAAATATTGTGTTTTTTTTCAAAATTGACGCTCTTTTTTGGTTTATAGCGCAAAAAATAAAAACCGCAGAGGTGATCAAATACCACCAAAAGAAAGCTCTATTTGTGGGAAAAAAAGGACGTAAATTTTGTTTGGGAGCCACGTCGCACGACCGCGCAGTTGTCAGATAAAGCGACGCAGTGCCGAAAGCTGAAATTTCGCCTGGGCAGGAAGGGGGTATATGTGCCCAGTAAGGAAAGGGGTTAATCAATAGTTTTACTTGTTTGATATTGCAGTTTGCAGTTTGCACATTTGTTTGCTTGTTTGAATGTTTGCTATGATGTTTGGTGGAACTATAAGTGAACACATAACTAGTTCAGTATACAGTTCTAATCACATTATTAACAATAGGAACATATATAACTGTATTAACCACTTAAGCCCCGGACCATTTGGTAGCTAAAGGACCAGAGGTGAATTCAGAATTTTGCACTGCGCTGCTTTAACTGTAAATTGTGCGGACATGCAATGTTGTACCCAAACGAAATTTGCGTCCTTTTCTTCCCACAAATAGAGCTTTCTTTTAATGGTATTTGATTGCCTCTGCGATTTTTATTTTTTGCGATATAAATGGAAAAAGACCGACATTTTTAAAAAAAAATGATATTTTCTACTTTTTGTTATAAGAAAAATCGAATAAACTCAGATTTAGTCATACATTTAGGCCAAAATGTATTCAGCCACATGTCTTTAGTAAAAAAAATGTCAATAAGCGTATATTTATTGGTTTGCGCAAAAGTTATAGCGTTTACAAACTAGGGTACATTTTCTGGAATTTACACAGCTTTAAATTTATGACTGCCTATCTCATTTCTTGAGGTGCTAAAATGGCAGGGCAGTACAAAACCCCCCAAAATGACCCCATTTTAGAAAGTAGACACCCCAAGGAAATTGCTGAGAGGCATGTTGAGCCCATTGAATATTTTTTTTTTTTTGTCCCAAGTGATTGAATAATGACAAAAAAAATAAAATTACAAAAAGTTGTCACTAAATGATATATTGCTCACACATGCCATGGTTATATGTGGAATTGCGCCCCAAAATACATTCTGCTGCTTCTCCTGAGTACGGGGATACCACATGTGTGGGACTTTTTAGGAGCCTAGCCACGTACGGGACCCCGGAAACCAAGCACCGCCTTCAGGATTTCTAAGGGCGCAAATTTTTGATTTCACTCCTTACTACCTATCACAGTTTTGAAGGCCATAAAATGCCAAAATAGCACAAAACCCCCCCAAATGACCCCATTTTAGAAAGTAGACACCCCAAGGAAATTGCTGAGAGGCCTGTTGAGCCCATTGAATATTTTTTTTTGTCCCAAGTGATTGAATAATGACAAAAAAAAAAAAAATTACAAAAAGTTGTCACTAAATGATATATTGCTCACACATGCCATGGTTATATGTGGAATTGCACCCCAAAATAAATTTTGCTGCTTCTCCTGAGTACGGGGATACCACATGTGTGGGACTTTTTAGGAGCCTAGCCGTGTACGGGACCCCGAAAACCAATCATCGCCTTCAGGATTTCTAGGCACAAATTTTTGATTTGACTCCTCACTACCTATCACAGTTTCGAAGGCCATAAAATGCCAAAATAGCACAAAACCCCCCCAAATGACCCCATTTTGGAAAGTAGACACCCCAAGCTGTTTGCTGAGAGGCATGGTGAGTATTTTACAGCTCTCATTTGTTTTTGAAAATGAAGAAAGAACATTTTTTTTTTCTTTTTTTTTTTCAATTTTCAAAACTTTGTGACAAAAAGCGAGATCTGCAAAATACTCACAATACCTCTCAGCAAATAGCTTGGGGTGTCTACTTTCCAAAATGGGGTCATTTGGGGGGGTTTGTGCCATCTGGGCATTCCATGGCCTCCGAAACTGTGATAGGCAGTGAGAAGTGAAATCAAAAATTTACACCCTTAGAAAGCCTGAAGGCGGTGATTGGATTTTGGGGTCCCGTACGCGGCTAGGCTCCCAAAAAGTCTCACACATGTGGTATCCCCGTACTCAGGAGAAGCAACAGAATGTATTTTGGGGTGTAATTCCACATATGCCCATGGCATGTTTGAGCAATATATCATTTAGTGACAACTTTGTGCAAAAAAAAAAAAAAAAAATTTCTTTTTTCCGCAACTTGTGTCAACATATAAAATATTCCATGGACTCGACATGCCTCTCAGTATATAGACTGGGGTGTCTACTTTCCAAAATGGGGTCATTTGGGGGGGTTTTGAACTGTTCTGGCATTTTATACACAACATTAGGAAGCTTACATCCACTCTTCTAACCACTTGAAGACAAAGCCCTTTTTGACACTTTTTGTTTACATGAAAACATATTTTTTTTTGCAAGAAAATTATGTTGAACCCCCAAACATTATATATATTTTTAAAGCAAAGGCCCTACAGAATAAAATGGTGGGTGTTGCATTTTTTTTTCTACACAGTATTTGCGCAGCGATTTTTCAAACGCATTTTTTGGGGAAAAATACACTTTTTTTAATTTTAATGCACTAAAACACACTATATTGCCCAAATGTTTGATGAAATGAAAAAGATGATCTTAGGCTGAGTACATAGATACCAAACACGACATGCTTTAAAATTTCGCACAAACGCGCATTGGCGACAAACTACATACATTTTTAAAAGCATTTAAAAGCCTTTATAGGTTACCCCGCTAGATTTACAGAGGAGGTCTACTGCTAAAATTACTGCCCTCGATCTGACCTTCGCGGTGATACCTCACATGCATGGTGCAATTGCTGTTTACATATGACGCCAGACCGACGCTTGCGTTCGCCATTGGGCAAGAGCAGGGCAGGACAGGGGTGCTTTTTTTTTTTTATTATTATTAATTTTGCTTTTTTATTTTATTTTTAAACTGTTGCTTCCATATTTTTTTTTTTTTATCATTTTTATTGTTATCTCAGGGAATGTAAATATCCCCTATGATAGCAATAGCTAATGACAGGTACTCTTTTTTGAAAAAAACTGGGGTCTATTGGACCCTAGATCTTTCCACTGCCCTCAAAGCATATGACCACACCAAGATCGGTGTGATAAATTGCTTTCCCAATGGCGCTTTTTATATCCGGGGGGGGGGGACATTCCCTCCCACTGCTTGTAAAAGCAGTCCAGAGGCTAATTAGCCACTAGGATTGCTTTTACATGAAAGCCGGCCGCTGGCTGAAAAGAATGATACCAAGATGATACCTAAACCCACAGGCATCATTCTGGTATAAACATTCAAAGTCCAGCAACATACCAGTACGTTGCTGGTCCTTGTTGGACATGTATTGTAATCTTTTTTTTCATGCAGCCTGTTGGCTGAATGAAAAAAAAAGATTGATCGGTGGGTATGCCCACCATTAGAATACCGCCCTTCATCCACCCACTTCTAATGATGGGCATACATGCACCATTTATATATTTATATATGCCGAAGCATGGGGGCATCTTCCCGCAAAAGTTATGCCGCGTACACATGGTCAGACTTTTCCACGGGCAAGCCTCCGTCGGAATTTCGACTGTATGTACGCGGCATTAGGAGCAAAATCGCTCCTCCGCCCCTGCTGCCCCAATGCTTCGGCATATATGCTTTTTTTTTTTTTAACTGTGGTGGTGAAATCACCTCCTACAGCACTGGAGTCACAGGGATCAGGCCTGTCTCTGCGAACGCTGCAGTTATGTGTGTTGTGTTTTGCAAGTGACAGTGATCGATCGATACTGCACTTGGGTGGCCTGGGCTGGACGGAGGGGCAAAACGCAGGTGCTAGCAGGTATCTGGGCTGATCCCGCTACCACTGCGTTTTTGGGAACCCTAAACTGCTGGGGACGCTAGTATAGATCTGATCAGATCATATATTGATCTGTTCAGATACTATACCACTAAGGGGGGTGTATGCTTAACGCGTGGGTGTTAGCGCTACTGGCACTAACCTGACGCTGCCTGGGGTGTGACGCAGACCCTCTCTGACGCTAAAACCTAATTGATATCACCCGCCGGGCGATCAGGGGGTTAAACCTTTATTGGGTTATATACGGCGGGTGCCCTGACACTATAAAAAGCAAACTAACTAACCAGCGTCACCCGTAACACTTATATGATGATCACTGGTGAAAGGGTTAACTAGGGGCAATTAGGGGGTTAAAACCTTTATTAGGTAATATATGGGGGTACCTGATGCTATATAAAAACCTGACAGCGAACCTAAAAAAAAATTACTGGCTACCTATCGGCGGCACCGACACTAAGACAACGATCATAAAAACGATCGCTTAGCGACAGTGGTGATAGGGGGTGAAAGGGTTACCTGGGGGGCGATCAGGGGGTTAAACCTTTATTAGATAATATATGGGGGTACCTGACGCTATAAAAACCTGCGGCGAACCTAAAAAAGATTACTGGCTACCGATCTGCATCACCGACGCTAAGACAACGATCAGAAAAATGATCGCTTAGTGACAGTGGTGATAGGGGGTGAAAGGGTTACCTGGGGGGCGATCAAGGGGGTTAAACCTTTATTAGGTAATATATTGGGGTACCTGACGCTATAAAAACCTGCGGCGAACCTAAAAAAAATTACTGGCTACCGATCTGCATCACCGACGCTAAGACAGCGATCAGAAAAATTATCGCTTAGTGACAGTGGTGATAGGGGGTGAAAGGGTTACCTGGGGGCGATCAAGGGGGTTAAACCTTTATTAGGTAATATATTGGGGTACCTGACGCTATAAAAACCTGCGGCGAACCTAAACAAAATTACTGGCTACCGATCTGCATCACCGACGCTAAGACAGCGATCAGAAAAATTATCGCTTAGTGACAGTGGTGATAGGGGGTGAAAGGGTTACCTGGGGGGCAATCAAGGGGGTTAAACCTTTATTAGGTAATATATGGGGGTACCCGACGCTATAAAAACCTGCGGCGAACCTAAAAAAAATTACTGGCTACCGATCAGCATCACCGACGCTAAGACATTGATCAGAAAAATGATCGCTTAGCGACGGCGGTGCTAGGGGGTGAAAGGGTTACCTGGGGGGTGATCAAGGGGGTTAAACCTTTATTAGGTAATATATGGGGGTACCCGACGCTATAAAAACCTGCGGCGAACCTAAAAAAAATTACTGGCTACCGATCAGCATCACTGACGCTAAGACATCGATCAGAAAAATTATCGCTTAGCGACGGCGGTGCTAGGGGGTGAAAGGGTTATCTGGGGGGTGATCAGGGGGTTAAACCTTTATTAGGGGGGGTTAGGGGGCTACACTGGACCTAAAACTAAATTTAGTGACACTTTTACAGTCACAAATGTCACTGATTGCGGTGATCACTAAATAAATGGTCACTGCAATCAGTGACACTGTGACTGGGGGCTGGGGGGTGATCTGGGGGGTGATCTGGGGGTGTCTGGGGGGGCCTGGGGGGCGGTTTATGTGCCTATGTGTCCTGGTGTCAGTGTAGTGTTGTGTGCACTAACCTGCATCTTCTCCTGTACGGCGCTCGGTATATGTGAGCGCTGCAGGAGAGACGACATCACTTCCTCCCGCCTGTGTAAACAGTACACAGGCAGGGGAAGCTCTCATTCGCCGGGAGCGATCGAGAGGGGGGGGGCCGGAATCGAACGGCCGTCCCCTCATGCCAGATCGCTCCCGAAGGTAAAACGACCACCCACTGTAAAGAAGGGGGGTCCTATCGGACCCCCAACTATACAAAGGCAATCACGTATATGTACGTGATTCTGCCTGTCGGTGCCATTCTGCCGACGTATATTTACAGTGGGCGGTCGTTAAGTGGTTAAATACCTATTTTGGCCACTTGCTTCCATAAAACTGAACTCTGACTGGATCTGTGACTGTTCAGCTCCACTCTCTCTGGTGTAATGAGTTCTGGCAGTGTGCTGGGGAATTTCCAGACAAAAATGGGTGTAAGGCTGGCTGTGATTGGCCAAAACTCCTGATGAGTCACAAAGGCTTAACTCTATGCTTTCTGGTTTCAATTCTGCTGTGTCATTGAGCTTACCTTTACTGTCATATAATGAATCTTAAAGGCATATTTTCTCTTTTGCTTCTGTGAACACAATATACAACTGTTATATGACAGGAGGCATGGGAGGTGAGGGAGGCAAGGGTGGGACTGCAAAGCTTGGAGCCAAAGGTACAGGAGGCTTCCGCAAGCACTCCTTAAAGGAAGATCTCTTTCGGAGTCTGGAGTCAATAAGAATGGCAAATGAGATCAACCTCTCCAGCTCAGTGGGTATGTCTCGAGCTGCTATCTCATCTTTAATGTTATCCGAGAGACCATAAGAAAAAGCAGTCACGAGGGCCTCATTGTTCCAAGCAACCTCTGCTGCCAGAGTACGGAAGTCAATGGCGTAATTGGCAACCGTTCTCGTACCCTGTTTGATGGACAAGAGGCTTTTGGCAGCAGAAGTGGAGCGTGCGGAAACGTCAAATACTCCTTTAAAGGAAGCCACAAACTCTGGCTAAACCAGGACAACGTGTTTTTGCGTCTCCCATAGAGGGTTTGCCCAGGCCAAGGCTCTCTCAGAAAGCAAAGATAGCACGACACCTGTAACTGGCCAGCTAAGACCTGTCCTAGGTTGCTAATGTGACTTACATGCATATACAGCTAGACCTGCTAATAACCTTAATACAGTTCATATGCTCATATGTGAGAGATAAAAGCATAGTTATTTACTGTGACTTTATATATGGATGTCATATAACAGTTGTATATTGTGTTCACAGAAGCAAAAGAGAAAATATGCCTTTAAGATTCATTATATGACAGTAAAGGTAAGCTCAATGACACAGCAGAATTGAAACCAGAAAGCATAGAGTTAAGCCTTTGTGACTCATCAGGAGTTTTGGCCAATCACAGCCAGTCTTACACCCATTTTTGTCTGGAAATTCCCCAGCACACTGCCAGAACTCATTACACCAGAGAGAGTGGAGCTGAACAGTCACAGATCCAGTCAGAGTTCAGTTTTATGGAAGCAAGTGGCCAAAATAGGTATTTAACCACTTAACGACCGCCCACTGTAAATATACGTCGGCAGAATGGCACCGACAGGCAGAATCACGTACATATACGTGATTGCCTTTGTATAGTTGGGGGGTCCGATCGGACCCCCCTTCTTTACAGTGGGTGGTCGTTTTACCTTCGGGAGCGATCCGGCATGAGGGGACGGCCGTTCGATTCCGGCCCCCCCCTCTCGATCGCTCCCGGCGAATGAGAGCTTCCCCTGCCTGTGTACTGTTTACACAGGCGGGAGGAAGTGATGTCATCTCTCCTGCAGCGCTCACATATACCGAGCGCCGTACAGGAGAAGATGCAGGTTAGTGCACACAACACTACACTGACACCAGGACACATAGGCACATAAATCGCCCCCCCCAGGCCCCCCAGACACCCCCAGATCACCCCCCAGCCCCCAGTCACAGTGTCACTGATTGCAGTGACCATTTATTTAGTGATCACTGCAATCAGTGACATTTGTGACTGTAAAAGTGTCACTACATTTAGTTTTAGGTCCGGTGTAGCCCCCTAACCCCCCCTAATAAAGGTTTAACCCCCTGATCACCCCCAGATAACCCTTTCACCCCCTAGCACCGCCGTCGCTAAGCGATCATTTTTCTGATCGATGTCTTAGCGTCGGTGATGCTGATCGGTAGCCAGTAATTTTTTTTAGGTTCGCCGCAGGTTTTTATAGCGTCGGGTACCCCCATATATTACCTAATAAAGGTTTAACCCCCTTGATCGCCCCCCAGGTAACCCTTTCACCCCCTATCAACACTGTCACTAAGCGATAATTTTTCTGATCGCTGTCTTAGCGTCGGTGATGCAGATCGGTAGCCAGTAATTTTTTTTAGGTTCGCCGCAGGTTTCTATAGCGTCAGGTACCCCAATATATTACCTAATAAAGGTTTAACCCCCTTGATCGCCCCCCAGGTAACCCTTTCACCCCCTATCACCACTGTCACTAAGCGATCATTTTTCTGATCGCTGTCTTAGCGTCGGTGATGCAGATCGGTAGCCAGTAATCTTTTTTAGGTTCGCCGCAGGTTTTTATAGCGTCAGGTACCCCCATATATTATCTAATAAAGGTTTAACCCCCTGATCGCCCCCCAGGTAACCCTTTTACCCCCTATCACCACTGTCGCTAAGCGATCGTTTTTATGATCGTTGTCTTAGTGTCGGTGATGCCGATAGGTAGCCAGTATTTTTTTTTTAGGTTCGCCGTGAGGTTTTTATATAGCATCAGGTACCCTCATATATTACCAAATAAAGGTTTTAACCCCCTAATTGCCCCTAGTTAACCCTTTCACCAGTGATCATCAGATAAGTGTTACGGGTGACGCTGGTTAGTTAGTTTGCTTTTTATAGTGTCAGGGCACCCGCCGTATATAACCCAATAAAGGTTTAACCCCCTGATCGCCCGGCAGGTGATATCAATTAGGTTTTAGCGTCAGAGAGGGTCTGCGTCACACCCCAGGCAGCGTCAGGTTAGTGCCAGTAGCGCTAACACCCACGCATTAAGCATACACCCCCCTTAGTGGTATAGTATCTGAACAGATCAATATCTGATCTGATCAGATCTATACTAGCGTCCCCAGCAGTTTAGGGTTCCCAAAAACGCAGTGGTAGCGGGATCAGCCCAGATACCTGCTAGCACCTGCGTTTTGCCCCTCCGTCCAGCCCAGGCCACCCAAGTGCAGTATCGATCGATCACTGTCACTTGCAAAACACAACACACATAACTGCAGCGTTCGCAGAGACAGGCCTGATCCCTGCGACTCCAGTGCTGTAGGAGGTGATTTCACCACCACAGTTAAAAAAAAAAGCATATATGCCGAAGCATTGGGGCAGCAGGGGCGGAGGAGCGATTTTGCTCCTAATGCCGCGTACATACGGTCGAAATTCCGACGGAGGCTTGCCCGTGGAAAAGTCTGACCATGTGTACGCAGCATAACTTTTGTGGGAAGATGCCCCCATGCTTCGGCATATATAAATGGTGCATGTATGCCCATCATTAGAAGTGGGTGGATGAAGGGCGGTATTCTAATGGTGGGCATACCCACCGATCAATCTTTTTTTTTCATTCAGCCAACAGGCTGCATGAAAAAAAATATTACAATACATGTCCAACAAGGACCAGCAACGTACTGGTATGTTGCTGGACTTTGAATGTTTATACCAGAATGATGCCTGTGCGTTTAGGTATCATCTTGGTATCATTCTTTTCAGCCAGCGGCCGGCTTTCATGTAAAAGCAATCCTAGTGGCTAATTAGCCTCTGGACTGCTTTTACAAGCAGTGGGAGGGAATGTCCCCCCCCCGGATATAAAAAGCGCCATTGGGAAAGCATTTTATCACACCGATCTTGGTGTGGTCAGATGCTTTGAGGGCAGAGGAAAGATCTAGGGTCCAATAGACCCCAGTTTTTTCAAAAAAGAGTACCTGTCATTACCTATTGCTATCATAGGGGATATTTACATTCCCTGAGATAACAATAAAAATTATAAAAAAATAAATAAAATATGGAAGCAACAGTTTAAAAATAAAATAAAAAAGCAAAATTAATAATAATAAAAAAAAAAAGCACCCCTGTCCTGCCCTGCTCTTGCCCAATGGCAAACGCAAGCGTCGGTCTGGCGTCATATGTAAACAGCAATTGCACCATGCATGTGAGGTATCACCGCGAAGGTCAGATCGAGGGCAGTAATTTTAGCAGTAGACCTCCTCTGTAAATCTAACGGGGTAACCTGTAAAGGCTTTTAAATGCTTTTAAAAATGTATGTAGTTTGTCGCCAATGCGCGTTTGTGTGAAATTTTAAAGCATGTCGTGTTTGGTATCTATGTACTCGGCCTAAGATCATCTTTTTTATTTCATCAAACATTTGAGCAATATAGTGTGTTTTAGTGCATTAAAATTAAAAAAAGTGTATTTTTTCCCCAAAAAATGTGTTTGAAAAATCGCTGCGCAAATACTGTGTAGAAAAAAAAATGCAACACCCACCATTTTATTCTGTAGGGCCTTTGCTTTAAAAATATATATAATGTTTGGGGGTTCAACATAATTTTCTTGCAAAAAAAATATGTTTTCATGTAAACAAAAAGTGTCAAAAAGGGCTTTGTCTTCAAGTGGTTAGAAGAGTGGATGTAAGCTTCCTAATGTTGTGTATAAAATGCCAGAACAGTTCAAAACCCCCCCAAATGACCCCATTTTGGAAAGTAGATACCCCAAGCTATATACTGAGTGGCATGTCGAGTCCATGGAATATTTTATATGTTGACACAAGTTGCGGAAAAAAGACAATTTTTTTTTTTTTTTGCACAAAGTTGTCACTAAATGATATATTGCTCAAACATGCCATGGGCATATGTGGAATTACACCCCAAAATACATTCTGTTGCTTCTCCTGAGTACGGGGATACCACATGTGTGAGACTTTTTGGGAGCCTAGCCACGTACGGGACCCCAAAAACCAATCACCGCCTTCAGGCTTTCTAAGGGTGTAAATTTTTGATTTCACTTCTCACTGCCTATCACAGTTTCGGAGGCCATGGAATGCCCAGATGGCACAAACCCCCCCCCCCAAATGACCCCATTTTGGAAAGTAGACACCCCAAGCTATTTGCTGAGAGGTATTGTGAGTATTTTGCAGATCTCGCTTTTTGTCACAAAGTTTTGAAAATTGAAAAAAAAAAATAATAAAAAAAAAATGTTCTTTCTTCATTTTCAAAAACAAATGAGAGCTGTAAAATACTCACCATGCCTCTCAGCAAACAGCTTGGGGTGTCTACTTTCCAAAATGGGGTCATTTGGGGGGGGGGTTTTGTGCTATTTTGGCATTTTATGGCCTTTGAAACTGTGATAGGTAGTGAGGAGTCAAATCAAAAATTTGTGCCTAGAAATCCTGAAGGCGGTGATTCGTTTTCGGGGTCCCGTACGCGGCTAGGCTCCTAAAAAGTCCCACACATGTGGTATCCCCGTACTCAGGAGAAGCAGCAGAATGTATTTTGGGGTGCAATTCCACATATAACCATGGCATGTGTGAGCAATATATCATTTAGTGACAACTTTTTGTAATTTTTTTTTTTTTTTGTCATTATTCAATCACTTGGGACAAAAAAAATAAATATTCAATGGGCTCAACAGGCCTCTCAGCAATTTCCTTGGGGTGTCTACTTTCTAAAATGGGGTCATTTGGGGGGGTTTTGTACTGCCCTGCCATTTTAGCACCTCAAGAAATGAGATAGGCAGTCATAAATTTAAAGCTGTGTAAATTCCAGAAAATGTACCCTAGTTTGTAAACGCTATAACTTTTGCGCAAACCAATAAATATACGCTTATTGACATTTTTTTTACTAAAGACATGTGGCTGAATACATTTTGGCCTAAATGTATGACTAAAATTGAGTTTATTCGATTTTTCTTATAACAAAAAGTAGAAAATATCATTTTTTTTTAAATTTTTCGGTCTTTTTCCGTTTATATCGCAAAAAATAAAAATCGCAGAGGCAATCAAATACCATTAAAAGAAAGCTCTATTTGTGGGAAGAAAAGGACGCAAATTTCGTTTGGGTACAACATTGCATGTCCGCACAATTTACAGTTAAAGCAGCGCAGTGCAAAATTCTGAATTCACCTCTGGTCCTTTAGCTACCAAATGGTCCGGGGCTTAAGTGGTTAATACAGTTATATATGTTCCTATTGTTAATAATGTGATTAGAACTGTATACTGAACTAGTTATGTGTTCACTTATAGTTCCACCAAACATCATAGCAAACATTCAAACGAACGTGCAAACTGCAAACTGCAATATCAAACAAGTAAAACTATTGATTAACACCTTCCTTACTGGGCACATATACCCCCTTCCTGCCCAGGCGAAATTTCAGCTTTCAGCACTGCGTCGCTTTATCTGACAACTGCGCGGTCGTGCGACGTGGCTCCCAAACAAAATTGACGTCCTTTTTTTCCCACAAATAGAGCTTTCTTTTGGTGGTATTTGATCACCTCTGCGGTTTTTATTTTTTGCGCTATAAACCAAAAAAGAGCGACAATTTTGAAAAAAAAACACAATATTTTTTGATTTTTGCTATAATAAATATCCCATTTTTTTTTTTAAAAACTTTTTTTTTCTCAGTTTAGGCCGATACGTATTCTTCTACATATTTTTGGTTAAAAAAAATCGCAATAAGCGTATAGTGATTGGTTTGCGCAAAAGTTATAGCGTCTACAAAATAGGGGATAGAATTCTGTCATTTTTTTTATTATGTTTTTTTTTTACTAGTAATGGCGGCGATCAGCGATTTTTATCATGACTGCGATACTGCGGCGGACACATCGGACACTTTTGACACATTTTTGGGACCATTCACATTTATACAGCGATTAGTGCTATAAAAATGCACTGATTACTGTATAAATGTGACTGGCAGGGAAGGGGTTAACACTAGGGGGCGGGGAAGGGGTTAAATGTATGCCCTATGAGTGATTGCTACTGTGGGGGGAGGGGACTGACTGGGGGAGGTGACCAATCTGTGTCCCTATGTACAAGGGACACAGCATCGGTCTCCTCCCCTGACAGGACATGGATCTGTGTGTTTACACACACAGATCCATGTCCTTGTCTGTGTACAGGCCGATCGCGGGTGCTTGGCGGACATTGCGGCCGCCAGGCACGCGCATCGGCATCTCAGTGATGTGCCGGGCGCGCGCACGTGCCGCCGGCGGCGCTCGCGCCCCCCAGTGGCCGAAGGAGCGGAGGCCGTATAATGACGGCCTCCCGGCATTCAAGAACCACTTTGCGGCCATCATAAGTCGCATGACGGGCACAAAGTGGTTAAAGGGGTTGTAAAGGTTTGTTTTTTATTTTCTAAATAGGTTCCTTTAAGCTAGTGCATTGTTGCTTCACTTACCTTTTCCTTAGATTTCCCTTCTAAATATTTTTTTTCTTTGTTTTCTTTGTCTGAATTTCTCACTTCCTGTTTCTCCTCAGTAAGCTGTTCAGTAAGCTGTTCTGGCTGACTCAACACCACTCGGATGATGGTGTGAAGTTTTAGAAACAGGAAGTGAGAAATTCAGACAAAGAAAAAAAAACATTTAGAAGGTAAATCAAAGGAAAAGGTAAGTGAACCAACAATGCACTAGCTTAAAGGAACCTATTTAGAAAATAAAAAACTAACCTTTACAACCCCTTTAAGCCTCAGATATACCTCTCAGAGAGATCATAAATAGTGTTGAGCGAACCCGAACTGTAAAGTTCGGGTCCGTACCGAACTTTAGCTTTTTCCCGAACCCGAACCCGGACTTTGCGCAAAAGTCCGGGTTCGGGTTCGGGTTCGGCAATCTAATTACGCAGTTAGAAATGCTTCAGGGGCCAGCCAATCACCTTTTGATTAGCTGGTGTGCCCTTAGAAGCCATCATAGCCATGCCTACTAATGGCATGGCTGTGATTGGTCAGTGCAACATGTGACCCAGCTTCTATATAAGCTAGAGGCACACAGCACACACGTCACTCTGCTTCAGAATAGATAGGGAGAGGATCTTGGCTGCTGCTGTTGCTAATAGGGAGAGATTGTAAAATACATGAGGTAGTCCTGATTCTGCAATCTGAGGGAAAAGATAGAGAGATAGTGTAGTGTAGGGCCAGGTTCCTGTTGGTGCTTACAGGGAGAGAGATATATTATATAGGAGTCCAGATTCAGAGATTAAAATCAGCGATCTGCATAGGTTTACCTGTTTGTGTTGCAGTGCACAGTCTTTTTACACTGCCATGAGCCCAGTGTCAGAGAAAATCTAACTTTTATCTGCAAGCTCAGTGCACCAGCACTGCATATATTACGTTGAGTAATATATTACGTGACTGCTTTTTCTTATGGTCTCTCGGATAACATTAAAGATGAGATAGCAGCTCGAGACATACCCACTGAGCTGGAGAGGTTGATCTCATTTGCTAT